>CM019149.1:20805663-20829308 GCA_009733165.1 Naja naja
TGTGGATAAGTCTCCAAGCTTGGTGTGTGGCGACGCTGCACAGCATGCCAAAGGAGACATTCTTCTCCCAATTTCAGACATCGTTGGAATTTATTTCCCTGTCCAGCATCCCCTCCCAGAAAAGCAAGAGGCAGAGGAGGACATTGCTGAGTGTGTAAGGGTGGAAGAGAAAGTTTGCAGGGAGCAGTTTCCTCTGAATCCAAATTCTGCCTTGAAAGATCTCTGGAGAGCAAGAGGTAGTGGCAGAGGAGCAGCACTCCTTAGTCCTGCACAAGGGAGGCTGGCCCTTTTTGAAAAGAAATCCTTGTTTCCAGCCGTGTGTGGTAAAGATGCTGGCTTGTTGGGGCAACCATTCCTCATGCAGCTCCCCTGCCATCCTTCCTGCTCTCCAGAGATCAGTCAAGGCAGGTTAGACCTGGAGGAAACTGCTTTGTGCAAACTTTCTCCTCTGTGCTTCTACATGCAGCAGCAGCAGCATCCTCCATCTTCTGTGAGGGGGGCAGGTAAGGCTGGGTGGGGGATAATAATAATAATAATAATAATAATAATAATAATAATAATTTATTAGACTTGTATGCCCTCTCTCCCTAAGGACTCAGGCTGCTCAGTATAAAACCCAATACAATAATTTACTTAAAACCAATTAAACATTACAAGCCTAATAACAATAAAATAATTAAAATTCATTAAAATTCTAAAACAACCCTCCCCTTGGTTCAGTCCAGACCAGCCTGTTGAAAGAGCCAGGTCTTCAGGTCATGGCGGAAGGATGGAGATCAGGGGCCAAACGGCGCCCAGAGGGAGCTGATTCCACAGGTTTCACAGAGAAGGCCCTATCCGGGCACCGCCAGCCGACAGTGTCTGGCCGATGGTACCCCAAGGATGCTGCTGGTGGGAGCATACAGAGCGATCGGAGCACGATGCCAGTAGGAGACGCTCCCACAAGTACCCTGGACCCAAGCCATGTAGGACTTTATATGTTGTAACTAATACCTTGAATCTCACCTAGAAGGCAACCAGCCAATGCAGGTCGCAGGAGGGTGTAACATGGGAGTGTCGGGACACCCCCATCACAGCCCGTGTAGCCGCATTCTGTACCAGCTACAACCTCCGGGTGGTCCGCAAGGGCAGTCCCATGTAGAGAGCGTTGCAGTAGTCGATTAGGGAAGTGACGAGTGCATGAGTGACTGTCCACTCCACTGTCCACTGTCCAGGTCTCCAGCAGAGGAAGGCAAGACCAGGACAAGCACCAAAGCCTCATCCACCAGATAAATCTCACCATCCCACTCAGGCCACACGGAGGATCCCGGATGGTGGCGCGGACTGCCAGGAGCCCTGGGCAATGGAGGGCAAGCACCCAGACCAGACCAGACCAGATTTCCAAAGGGGTGCTTAGCCATGCTTATCTCCTGTGATAATTGTACTTGGTATTTTGGAATATTTGAAACAATATGATGAGAAAAATCAAGAATATTTCTACATGTAGAAAAGTCCTTTGTCTATTTGGACTTAGCAAAAACCACAAGCAGGATTAGGAATCCACAGTTTGGGTTTGCACTAGACAATTTATGCTTAGCAAAATACATAGTTTGGGTTTGCTTAGCAACGTCTACAATTTATTTGGATTATTACTCAAATGGTCCTTGCATGATATTTTAGACAACTATAGGTAGTCCTCAATTTATTAGTTCATATAGTGATTATTCAAAGTTATAGAAGCACTGAAAAACGTGACTTATGGTCATTTTTCACTTATGAACAACATCCCGATGGTCACCTGATCAAACTTCAGATGCTTGGCAACAGATTCATGAGAGATGCAGTGTCCCTGGGTCATGTGATCACCTTCTGTGAGCTTCTGACCAGCCAAGCCAATGGGGAAGCCAGATTCATTTCATGACAGTGTCACTAACTTAACAATTACAGTGATTCAGTTAAGAATTGTGGCAAGAAAACTTGTAATATGGGGAAAATACACAAGTTAATAACTCTCTCACTTAGCAACAGAAATTTTGGGCTCAATTGCAGTCATAAAGTGAGGACTATCTGGATTTCTTTTGGAGCTCTACCCCACTTCTTGATATGGTTTCTCCCATGTGTGATTCCTTCTATGGCAAGTAAGAGCATTACTCCTTGCAAAGTTCTTTCCTCACTACATGCATATGGTTTCTCACCTGTATGGATTCTTTTATGGGAAGTGAGATCACAACTCTTTCTAAGGTCCTCTCCACATTCCACACATTTATATGACTACTCATCCGTCTGGCTCCTCTTGTGGGAATTAAGACCGTTACTACGAGTAAAGATCTCTCCACACTCCATGCATTGATAGTTTCTCTCCTGTGTGTGAATCCTATTATGGAAGGTAAGATGACTACCCTTCCTAAAACCCTTTCCATGCTCCATGCCTCAATATGAGGATCTTGTGGGAATTAAGATGACAGCTACGAGTAAATGTCTTTTGACACTACATACATTTATAAGGTCTTGTTTATAAGAAGGGGGAGGTCCTTTTATGGGACGTCAGAAAGCAACTCTTTCTAAAACCCTCTCCACACTGCAAACATTTATATGACTTCTATCCTGTGTGGCTCCTCTTGTGGGAATTAAGACCATTCCTACGAGCAAATCTCTTACCACACTCCATGCACTGATATGGTTTCTCTCCTGTGTGGATCCTTTTATGGGTGATAAGAGCAGAATTCCATATGAAGCCCCTTCCACATTCCACACATTTATATGGCTTCTCTCCTGGGTGGCTGCTCTTGTGGGCATTAAGATGACTACTACAAGTAAAGCTCTTTCCACACTCCATGCATTGATACGGCTTCTCTCCTGTGTGGATCCTTTTATGGGTGGTAAAATCAGAATTCCACATATAGGCCTTTCCACATTCCACACATACATATGGCTTCTCTCCAGTGTGGCTCCTCTTGTGGGAATTAAGACTACTGCTGCGAGTAAAGGTCTTTCCACACTCCAGACATTGATACGGTTTCTCTCCTGTGTGGATCCTCTTGTGGCTATTAAGATTACTACTCTTCATAAAACCCTTTCCACACTCCATGCATTTATAAGGTCTTTCTCCTGTATGGATCTTCTTATGCACATTAAGATGACTGACACAAGTAAAGGTCTTTCCACACTCTGTGCATTTATAAGGTCTTTCTCCTGTGTGGATCTTCTTATGCACATTAAGACGACTCCTACAAGTAAATGTCTTTCCACACTCCACGCATTTATAAGGTCTTTCTTCTGTGTGATTCTTTGGATGGATTATAAGCGACTCAGAAGAACAGAAGATCTTTTCACACTCATCATTCTTTGGTTGCTTCTGATCTGCACATTTCCTTTCCCCCCCTTTCAGATGGATCGCTTGGCATTCTTCCTTGCAATTCTTATTCTCTTGTCCATTAATGCCTTGGAAAAGAAAAACAAGAACTGTAGCAAGAATAGGGGAACAATAAAATCTTTTCCTCTGAAATTTAGCCAAAGAATTATCAATATATTTCAGTGGTTTTGTGGGCAAACATGGAAAGTCCAAACTAATATTATAACAAAGACCCAATTCCAACTGTATCCCTAATGATCCTCATATAATAGGATTGGATCACAACTCCACCCCAAACCAAATCAGTGATGCCCTCTCTGTGATGTCCTGTTGTTTGGATGCGGTACAGATCTGGATGGGCAGGAACAGACTACAGCTCAATCCGGCCAGTACTGAGTGGCTGTGCGTACAGGCATCTCGCTCCAGTGAGTATTTTCCACCTTTGGCCATAGGGGGAGAGGTGTTACCCCCTGTGGATAGGGCGCGGAACCTGGGGGTTCTCCTGGACTCACGGCTCAGTTTGGAGGATCAGGTGGGAGCCGTGGCCAGGGGGGCCTTTGCCCAGGTTCGGCTGGTTTACCAGCTCCGCCCTTACCTGGATCGAGATGCCCTTCGCACGGTCACTCATGCACTTGTTACATCCCGACTCTACTACTGAAACACTCTCTATGTAGGACTGCCCTTGCATACCATCTGGAGGCTCCAGCTGGTGCAGAATCGCGCGCGGGTTGTGATGGGAGTCTCCCGATACTCCCATGTTACGCCCCTCCTGCGCGAGCTGCATTGGTTACCGGTTGCCCTCCGGGTGCAATTCAAGGTTTTGACATTAACATTCAAAGTCCTTCATGGCATGGGTCCGGGTACTTGCAGGAACGTCTCCTGCCAATATCAAATACCAGTCCCTGTGTGAGCACATAGGTTGGGACTGGTTGCCGTCCGCACGACAATGTCGGCGGTGACCGGGAACCTATTCTGCATCGCCCCGCCTTATGGAACCAGCTACCCGTTGAGCTCCAGCTGGCTCCCGATCTCTCCTCTTTCCGTGATCTAAAAACCTGGTTGTTTTACAGGCTGGGCTGGACTGATCTCCTAGGGGAGAGGGTGGGTTTTAAATTCAATTTTAATTCAGTTTTATACTTGTATTTTGGCTTGTTTAGTTTAATTTCTTTTTAACTAATTTATTGTTCTGTGTTTTTATCTGTGAGCCGCCCCGAGTCCTTTCTGGAGAGTGGCGGCATACAAGTCAAAACAAATAAATAAATAAACTCTGATCTAACCTTTGACCTGGGACAATTCCATGGTGCCATAAACTCCTGAAGTATGTTGGACACTGGGTCATGCTTAGGCAGCAACCTATCCAACACCTCCCAACTTCAATAACTTCTAACAGCGAGAGCAGAAACTTTGAAAGTCAAAGGGAATTTCTGGATGGCATTTGCTCCCCACCCTCAATTTAGGCTAATGCCAAACTCAGTACACAAGTGGGCATATGTCTAAGAAGGGAACAAACCTCTCAGAGGTCATCTGGTCTTGGTGATAGCAGCTCAGGGCCATCAGGAACCCAGTGACCAGGTTCAGGAGGGAATAGCGAATCCTGGAAGCCAGTACCTTCCTCAGTACATTCAGCCACTTCCTCAGTCTTCCTAATATCTTCGATGAAATGAGCATTTTGCATTTCATGAGCAGAAAGTTATTTTTAAAAAACAACAATTTCCTTTATGCAAAAAGCCAGACTATGCAGTTTTCATTTTTTCTTTCAATAAATTTCCTTCTTCCATAATGTCAGTTTGGTCAAAAGGTTAAGACACCAGGCTAGAAAGTAATAAATTTAAAGACATTTCTAAAATTTTGTTTTCACTTTGTCATTATTGGGTACTCAGTGTAGATTAATGAGAAAAAAATCATTTTCATCAACTGTAGAATCAGGCTGCAGCATAAAAAAATTGACAAAAGTGAAGGGAATCTGAACGTCAACTCATAAAACATTTTCTATGCCCGTTTTATAGTTGCCAACAGAAAGGTGGGGAGGAAGGAGTTTGAAAGAGCAGTGCAGCAGTTTGGAAGCAAAAGCACATTCCATGCATACCTTGCAAAGATTATACTAACAGACTGCAGTTTCTGCCCATAAAACTCCAATTGGAGAACATGATTGATGACTCTTGGCTATGGACATGTTTCGTTGGAGAATATGAATTATGATACACCCAGAGGGGTGGGGGAAAACCAGGGTCAAGGATGACAGTGAATTATGTGTCTCAGAATCGGCTACATCCAGGTCATGCCAATAGGTCTCTCCTAATGAATTCTTTGAAGCTCTTTGAAGTTTGGCTCAAGGCTCATGATTTAAGTAGGGTGATAGCTGGAATCCTGACACTGAATACCTTCTGAATGCACTGTATATCCTTCCTTTATTTTTTGTAAATAATAAAGGCAACAGACAAACCCAATATTCCTTCCTCCTGCTATTTTCCCTACAAGAACCCTGAGAAGTGGATTGAGCTGAGAGAGATTGGCCCCGTCACCCAACCAGCATTCATGCCTAAGACAGAACTAGTACTCTCAGTCACCCAGTTTCTAACCTGGTAGCTTAACCATTTGACCAAATTGACTTTATGGAAGAAGGAAATATATTCAAATAAAAATTGGAAATATGCATGGCTTCCCTTATATAAAAGAAATTGTTTTTTAAATGTTTTCAATTCATAAAATACAAAATACTGACTTCAACAACTGAAGAATCATGCAACAGCATAACAATATTGAAAAAAGTGAAGCGGGTTAGGAATACTTTCTGAATGCACTGTAAATGAATGATTTTTTTCCAGAAATAACATTCAACCCCCATCTCCACATTCCTGAGAACAAAGGGTTTCATACCCAGAGAAAACAGATTCCTGGAATTCTCCACCATGACTTTTCTGTAGAGCTCTTGTTGGTCAGCATCCAGTTGCGACCACTCCTCCTCAGAGAAATATACAGCCACTTCCTCAAAACACACAAAATCCTGAACAAGGAAAGAAGTTTCCCTATTAACAGAAAAATCCCAAGAATTATTTGATAGTTTTCTTTCACCAATTCTAGGACAGAGATCATGTGAACGAAATGGGCATTCTCTGCAGAATTCAGAATAGGATCTCACTACTTTTGGCTGTTGACAAAACTAAATCATGTTTGATCAAGTTGGAAGTGTTTGGAATGCCTTATGCTGTAACCAATCTAAAATATTCTTGGTCAATTGGTAGCTGGGTCTTAAATCCACTACTTGTCAGCGACTCACATTCTTTCTAGGATGGGCAGTGGAAAATACTGGCAAAACCCACCTGATATGTTTTCCAATGGCTTATTTTATCCACTGAGGGACGGAAGTGCCCCAACTTCACACCTTCATGAAGGAGTTGGAAGAGGTTGTAGTAGTATTTTATATGTCTATGGAGAGTCTCAATCACCAGGTCATGGTTGTCTCAAAGATGCTTTTCAAAAAGCAAAAAAATGATATTTTCTTGTAATGGTGTGTGAGAAAAACCCTGGGAGACAGAAGAAGAAGCCCTGATGTTGACAACCGTCTGGTCAATGAAATCTGATGTTGAAGCAGGACAGGTGGAGAAAATGACTCACAAAGGATCCCCTCAGAAGGCAGAATGTTCAGTGACCTGATATCCAATTTGTACTGCTTACAAACAGCAATTTTATACATTGAACTCTAGAATAAAATGAAATTCGTCCAAGATTTATGGACCTTTTCCGATGTTTCTTCTTACCTGAAGTAGCGGTTCAGCTAATCCTTCAGTTCTATAGGAAAGAGGTGATTCTAAAATGTCCAAGGACAGATTTTGACTCTCTATGAGAAAGAGCAAAATTCTGGAATCAGATTTGTTAAAGAGAGACACTCCAATAAAGTGGAAGGAAAGAATCAGCTAAATGTTGAAGTCTCACCTCACACAGAAAGAGCTTTTCTTACCTTGTGTAGCAGCTTGACTTTGATCTTCCTGGAAGTTCTCCCCAAAGAGCAGCTCTTGAGAAGATGTGAATGAATCTTTCCTCCCTTGGGATACTCAGTCAAAACTTCCCACATTTCTGGACATGATGTGATACAGAAACAAAGGAAGAGCACAGAGATAGAAATGAATTATCATACTGCACCTTCAAACTACCAGACCCCAATATCAATTACTGAAACTCGAAACAGAATGAAAGAATTGCCCCAAATACATCCTCTGGAAGAACAGAACAAATTCCCTTAGGAGTTAATTATCCCAGAAAATTCTGCCAGAGAAGAATTGACAAATTCAGAGAGATCCTCTTTAGAGGTGCCATGATTACATTGTCGCACCTGCAACTCTTCTTGCATGTTTTCCTCCTGCTGAGTCAGCAAGAAGCCTTCAGCCAGGGACACCGCCTGGGAACTGGTCTCTGCTTCACACTCCCGCACCCATTTTGCCATTTCCGGGGGAAGGACAGCCAGGAATTGTTCCAGGAGCACCAGGTCCAGCATCTGAGCCTTGGTGTGTCTTTCTGGCTGCAGCCACTGACGACAAAGGTGATGAAGCTGCGTACAAACATCTCGGGGCGGCTCCTCCTGGAACTGCACTTTTGTGAAGTGACAGCATCGGACCTCTGAACTGTTGGATGCCTCTTCGTGGCTCTTCCTGCCCAGGACTTGCCCCATTCCTCCCACAGCTCAAGGCTGAGCAGCTGGAGGGCCTTTTCTAATTTCTGCATCTGCTGGGTGTTGTCCCTCCATCTTCTCTCTGGTCTCTAATACAGCTCCAAAATGGACCCTTGAATCTCCACAGGTCTTTCTGTTCACAAGAGGTATGGCCAAGTTTTCCAAGGCCATTCAGCTCTCTTCCCAGACAAGGTACTTAGGGTTGCAGAAGAACCAGCATTTCCAGCTTACATACCTAAAATTGAAAGCAAATAATTTAGGGTGTTTACTAATGTGATTAATTGAACTACTCAGCATCCTTATCAAGAGAGGGAAGGGAAGGGAGAATGGAAGGGAGGGGAAGAGATATTTGGATGAACCTACCAATGTCTGGGACTGGGGAGCGGGGAATCTTATTAGTTAGCTTGATCTCTCTACATATGGAGAAAATTGCAGAGAGATTATTAAATTTTAGTTTTTATTTTTGTGTATTATTATTATTATTAATTACTCTAGGCAGCAATTATACATAATGCTCCTTCTCACTATGATGTGGATTGGGCTGAGAGTTGGGATGGGCTCAAGGCTTTCATGCCAAAGGGTGGACTAGATGTTAATCTTGTTGGAAGTTACGATTCACCCCTCTTCTAGGAAAAAAAAGAAATCTTAAAACATTAGAAGGAGAAGGAAAATTCCCCTAAAAGAAAGGAGGCAGGGACAGCTCCATTAGCCCCCACCTTTGCATGGGACACACATTAGCTAAGATCCTTTCCCATAGAAATCAAATAGATAGCAAGCTATAAAAACTTGTGAAAAGCAAACAGCGTAACAGGAAACTCAGGATATTGCAACCAGGTGCAAATTGATAAGTACAAAGGATCAGGGGAAAACAGTGATTGGACTATAAAACCATTACTCCTACAAGATCCAGGAAGTGATCCCAATCACTTGTTTGGAGGCGTTTTTCGGTGGGCCAGATCCAGCCCTTGAATGCTCCTCTCCTTCAATGGCTGGATTGACTTTGGGCCGGGTGGTGGGCTGTGACTTGCCTAGCGGGGATGGAATATATATATATTCCCCTGCGGTTGGCAAATTTCTGTGGCCCTGGACCCTGCCTTCAAGGAGCCCGTTGTTGGGTTCCTTTGGATTCCTGCCTATCGAACTGTTCGAACTGATGGTGTCACGCTGAATCATCTGCCGTATTTAACATCTACTTGATCATCTGGCTTTTTGTCTCCACGGAAGTTGAGATATTTATCATCTTTATCCAATGACTACGGTTTTAAATATCATGGACCTCTCCTTTTACCAGGACTTTGTTTGGACAGGTCCCATTGTTGTGAGAGGACGATGGGCGGATTATCTCTCTACTGTGGGAGAGTGGAGAGTTTACATCTAACCCTGCAGTTTTCAAGATTTCTTTTGTTGGCTTTCGCGGTGAGAGAGCGACTGCCATTTTTGTCATCTTTGGTCTTGAAGCGGGTGTGAGACCGTTTGAGACTGAAATTCTTGACTGCTGTAGCCTGTATTCTTTTTCTCCATTTGGTTTTTAACAACATTACCCTGCTATGTATTGCCATACTATACTCTGACCCCCTTAACTATCTTATGGGTTTTACTGGCTTTCGAATTGTGGGCACTTAGGACTGCACCCTTGTCCTTGAGTTGGCCCAGGGATTATCAACAGCTTTTAATGTGGATCTTGGGATCGAGAGGTGGCATGCTGCAATCAATGGGCTAAATTTTAAACTAAGATCTAAGGGTCAATTTTAAAATTTTAATTCGTTGTTTTAAAGGGTTAGGGAGGAGGAGGGGGTGCAGGGGTCACTTGCAGCCGGGGGCGTGGGAGTGTGGGGGTTGGGGCGGCGGGGCTCTGGGCCCTGAGGTGGGCGGCGATTCCCAGGGTGGTCGGGATTGGAAGGGCGGCGAGGCATAGGGCCATATCAGGTGGGAGCAGCACCCGACATTTAAGGCGGTTGCGTTCCGACCTATGGCCTCCTCCCAAGGGGCAATGGAACCAGGATCCCTGGGCTTAGGCTGGTGTATTTTAATGCCAGGTCTGTGGCTAACAAATCGTCCCTCCTCCGAGATCATCGAGGAGGAGGCTGCGGACTGGCTTGCATCACTGAGACCTGGTTGGGCCCAGAGGGGGTGTTCCTCTGGTTGAGTTATGCCCACCAGGTTTGGTGCACCAGCCACGAGCTCAGGAGGGGTGGTGGGGTGGCGTGGTTATCGGGAGACCTTGTTTCGAGGGAGGTCTCTGTTGCAGAGATAGGGAGTGAGATCCTCCTCCTGAGATGGGGGCCAAATGGGGGTGGGCTTGCTGCTAGCATACCTTTCCCCAGCTGTGTGGCAGCGGCTCTGCCTGGGCTCCTCGATCTCCTCTCTGGGGTGGCGGTGGAGCTCCGGACCTTATGGTCTTGGGGACTTCAACTTGCCTTCCTTGGGGGGTGGTGTGGCCCAGGAATTCATGGCTTCTGGAGGCCATGGGCCTGACCAGTTGATTCAAGTCCTACTCATGGAGGAAATACTCTTGACCTATTTTTATCTCTGAGCAGTGGCGGGTGACAGAGGCAGGTGGCTATTACGACTTTGCCTGTTCCATGGTCTGATCACTATCTCCTAAGGCTGGTCTTCCAACAGGCGCCCCACTGCTGGGATGAGGAGCCACCTAGATGGTTCGCCCCAGCAGGCCTAATGGACAGAGAGGCAGAACTGGGGTTCCCTTCTTCCCTTGCTCACAGCCGAGGATCTGGCAATAGCCAACAGCGGGCTGCGTCGGAGGCTCGACAGGGTTGTCCCCATCGTCCCCTTGTCGTCGTGGATCTCGGCTGGCTCCTTGGTATACTGAGGCTCCGGGAGATGGCGCCATCGAAGGGGTTTAGAGAGCAGGTGGAGGTTTACCGTTCCCAATCCGCCGAGCCCAGCTGAGAGCCTTTATTAGGACTTACCTGGTAGCTATGAGAGAGGCGAGAAGATCTTATCTCTCCACCCTCATAGCGTCCGCGAATATCGCCCGGCCGCCCTGTTTCGGTTACTCGTTCCCTCCTTCAGCCAGAGGGGGCGGACCCGTTGCGAGGTAGGGCGAATTTGTTCAATATCTGTGGGATAAGATTGCTTCGTATTCGTGACGGGTTGTCCTCCGATTTGCAGTGGTCTGAGGAGGAAGGGGGTGCAGTCTGGTTATTTGGGATGAGTTCGACCGGTTTCGAGGATGAAGTGGACAGGATTATGCGGCGTATGAGTTCCACCATGTTTATTGGACCCGTGTCCCTCCTGGCTGGCTTATGCCGCCAGGGAGCCCTGCGGTTGGCTCGGGCAGTTATCAGCTTCTTTAAGGGAGGGTGTCTTTCCGCGCCTTGAAAGAGGCGGTGGTGAGAACCCTCCTGAAAAGCCTGCCCTGGACCCGACTGTGTTAGACAACTTTCGTCCAGTCTCCAACCCGTTTTTGGCGAAGGTTGTTGAGGAATGGTGGCTCAACAGGTTCGCTTTTCCTGGATGAAGCGGACTACCTAGATCCGTATCAATCGGGCTTCCGACCTGGGTATAGCACGGAGGCGGCATTGGTCGCGCTGATGGATGATCTCTGGAGGGCTCGGGATGGGGTTTTCCTCTGTCCTGGTCTATTAGACCTCTCAGCGGCTTTCGATACCATCGACCATGGTATCCTTTGCGTCGCCTTGGGGGTTGGGAGTGGGGGCACCGTTCTTCGGTGGTTCTCCTCCTACCTCTCGGCCGGTGCAATCGGTGTTGGCAGGGGTCAGGTCGTCCCCTAGGGCCCTCACTTGTGGGGTCCCTCAGGGTGGTCCTCCCCCCTTTGTTTAACATCTACATGAAGCTGGGTGAGATCATCCGTGGTTTTGGGGTGAAATTCCATCAATGCGCTGATGATACTCAGCTGTACATTTCCACCCCAGGCCAGATCAGTGATGCCCTCCCAGCTGCCAGATCAGTGATGCCCTCTCCTGATGACCCGGTGTCTGGATGCGATGCAGAACTGGATGACATGCTTACTCAACCGGCCAAGACTGAGTGGCTGTGCATACCGCGTCCGACCCAGTCAAGATTATCCATCTTTGGCCATAGGGAGAGGTGCTGCCCCTGTGGATAGGGCGGAATCTGGGGTCCTCCTGGATGTGCGGCTCGGTTGGAGGAGCAGGTGGGGGCCGTTGCCAGGGGGCCTTTGCCCAGCTCCGTCTTGTTCGTCAACTTAGCCCTTTTCTGGATCGGGACGCCCTGCTGCGATCACTCATGCCCTTGTTACCTCCAGGCTTGACTACTGCAGCTCTCTATTTGGACTGCCCTTGCATACCATCCGGAATTGCAGCTGGTGCAAAATCGCGGCTGGCGGTGGTGATGGGAGTTACCGGTTCTCCCATGTGACCCCCTCCTCGCGGCCTGCATTGGTTGCGGTTGCGCTCGGGTGAGATTCAAGGTTTTAGTGTTAACATACAAAGTCCTTCACGACATGGGTCCTCAATATTTAAGGGAGCCTTCTTCCGATGTCAAACACCGATCGCCCTGTTCGAGCTCATAGGCAAGGACTCCTCGGGGTTCGTCGGCGGCCAATGCCGGCTGGCGGTTCCTCGACGGCGAGCCTTTTCTGTTGCTGCCCTGACCTCTGGAATCAACTGCCTTTGGAGCTCCGCCTGGCCCCTGACCTCCGCACCTTCCGCCGTGAGTTGAAGACCTGGTTATTTGACCAACCGGGCTGTGACCCTTTGGGGAGGGTTATTTTAAATTTTTAACTCATTTTATAAATATTTGGGCTTATAATTTTGATTTAATTGTTTTTTAATGTATTTATTGTTCTTTGCTTTTAGTTGTAAGCACCCGAGTCTTGGAGATGGGGCGGCATATAAGTTCAAATAATAAATAAATAAATAAATAAATCTCAAGAAACAGGAGCTCAAATCAAAGACTTCAAAGAAAATCAAAGAACTTGAAGTGTATAAGAGAGAGGTTTTCCTACTCACTTATTAATCTCAGGAATGCTGTGGAGTTTATTCTTATTTGCCTTCCTATTAATAAACTGATCCTGGCTTTCAATGCAGCTGACCAAATGAGTTTGCAGTAAAATCTCCCAGCCAGGAAATTTGAATCCACAAAAGGAAAGAACTTTTTCCTTGAAGGGCAAGGCTTTTTTCCTTTCCTCAATCTCTTGGTTTCAAGCCTACTGCTTTCATCACTGAACCAAATGCCTAACTATAATTTTATTTAATATAATTTAATAGACAGTTTAATATAATTTCTATGACTGCATAGTTAAAAACAACAATTGGCACAATCCAATTCATAAATGTCCCAGGTCACAAACAGCAACTGACACGGAGGACTGTTAAATCCACTTAATAAGCAAATAAATAAACAATGGATTGCAACACCCAAGCTTTACAAAGGCCAAGCATGACAAAAACCACTGGCCTAATCGGGGACATAGTGACAATGATGCACCTCCCTCCTCTAACACCTTCCTTATTTATCTGCCGGCACAGCCAGCTGGTGATGGTGGGGACAGGCGGGAAAGCAGGAAACCGAGTTCCAGTCCTTGCACAACTTGCACCCCCTTCCACACGGAGTTGCAGCCTTTGTGCACTCGCTTCTCTGGGCCTAAGAAGGGGGAGGCGAGGGGAACCATTTCTGAAAACGGGGCCAAGAAATATGCAGGAAACTGTGTAGGAGTCAAGGCTGACTTGGAGGCACAACTCTCTGTTTTGTAAAGACGACCTCTCCTCCTCTCCCTCCCATACAGAACTTTCCCCGTCGAAATGGAGTGTAAATGGCTCCTCCTTTCTGAGACACCGATTTTTTTCTCTCTAGCGGCAACGGGAAGGATCCGAAGCTCTGCTTTCTCCCCTGCCTGGCCCGTGCATGCACAAGGGTGCAGGGGAACATGGGACCACTGCCTCCCCAACCCACGACTCCAAGCCTGATGGAAGTTTTGCATGTCTCCATGCGAGCCTCCAGCACGAGACAGAAGCCCCATCACTGAACCCCGACTCACGTCTGGATCTCGGACTGTGCAATCTTCCCTGCAGCCTCTTCCTTTGCTAGAAAGACTCACAGCGGGGTGGGAGGGGCAGTTGAATCGGACACCGTGGAAAGAGCGGAGAAGCTTTCAAACCTTTCCTAGAAAATGACTCGGGAAGAACACATCTCTTGACTTGGGAAAGAGACCGGCGCATGCTCAGTTCTATTGAAAGGGGCGGGCGGAAGAGCTTCCCGGCTCTTCTATGGAGCCCCCTAGAGGATCCTGTGCGCATTGCGAGAAGACCCTGCAAGGGCGCAGGACGTCATGTTCCACGCGGGCTGGGATGATCGGCATTAGCTGAAGGAAAGGTTCCCTCTAAAATTGCCTATCTAGAAGGGAAGTGGCAGGCGTCAGTTTCTAGATTTTCCTCTTTTTAATCTCTAAGAAGCATCTGTGATCTTGTGAAGATTGTGAAAATCTCTGTGGAGACTCAAAAATCCCTGTCCTGAAGAGCAGCTTCTCTGAAGGGTCTCTAGGGATTCCCAGAAGGCATCAAAAATGAGCAAAATCCTGTCAGAAATGGCAAGGCGGTCAAAAGACAAGGAACGAAAGTCTCTCTATGAAACCCAGCCTGTGTCTTGTGGCTGACGGCAAACTCAGCCCTGAAGTGAGGGGAGACCAGAGGGCAGGGAAAGACACAGGGAGGAAAGCCACAGGTTGAGGAAAATTAAGATTTGTATTGGTGTTTTTTTTTCCAATTACTATAGCTGCCTTTGAAATTCATGCCTCTGGACAGACAAGGAGGCTTGGAAACCCTAAAGGCAGCCTGTAATAATAATAACCATAAGTCCCAATGAAACGGAAGCATTGAAAGAAAGTATCAAAATGAAGTTCAAGCTTTAAAAATTGGCCTAAAATTTAAGGTGCCATGATGAAGAAATAGACAGGGAGAATACTCATATGTGACTAGTGAAAAAGTAGAATTACAAAATGAAGGAAAATACTGAAAATAAATATAAATACCAAAAAGCAAAGAGAGAGGAGGAGGAGGGAGAGAGAGAGATTTATTTTTGTTGTTGAGTAGGGAATATGACTCAGGAAATTTGAGTAGGAAATTTGGAGTAAAAGAATATTTTTTTCCTAGCCAAAAGTAATGAAGATTTCAGTTGTTTGAAAAGATTAGTATGGACTTGGAGGTGGACAGTGCAAGAAAAAGAGATTTAGCTAGTTAGTGAAAGGAAGGATGGAGGGAAAATTGTGGTGAAGAAACAATTTTAAAAGAATGGCTTTAACTTCTCATTCTGCCTCCATTCCTTTCAGCCCATTTCTTGATATACAAAGGTTCCTTCTAAGTCCCACCTGACTAATTTTGTCAGTCTTCAATTATGAAAAAGAAAAATTCACATAAGAATTACAAAACCAAAATCACTGCCCTTTCACCGTTAGTGAACAACATTTGAATAAATATTTTCAAAGTAGCTCGATCCTCTGAAAGCCTGAAGTATCAGATCCAGTTCTGGGCTGCAAATTTTTTAACAACCGGTTCTCTGGCTGGATAGGCGTGGCCGATCGGTCCAGTGAATGGGTGGGTCATGTAACTCATCACACCCAGCCCTGCCTCCCAGCCACTCACCTCAAAGGAACAGGCAGCATTCAGCAGGTTGGGACTAATTCCATCACTGGCTGGCCCCACCCTCACCTGTTTTTCAGCCTGTTTTTGGAGCATGTTCAAGCCATTTTTGGGGCTATTTTCAGGCTGTTTTTCAGGTTGTTTTGGCTGTAAAAAAGGCCTGAAAACAGCCCAAAAGACAGGCCGTAAGCCACACTTTAAGGAAAATTAAGATTTGTATTGATTTTTTTTCCAATTATTATAGCTGCCTTTTCAAATTCATGCCTCTGGGGAGCCAAAGGCAGCCTGTAATAATGTGAATAATCCTGAAGAATAGATCCCAATGAAAAAGAGGCATCTAAATGGAAGTTCCAAAATGCTCAAACTTGTGGACCTTTAAAAAAAATTACCTCAAAACAAGCCGCCATGATGGAGAAATGATAGGGAGAATAAAGTTTCATACATAACTAGAGAAAAAGTGGAATTACAAAGTAAAGGAAGGCAAATACTGAAAAATAAATATAAAACTCAAATACCATAAGGCAAAAGAGAGGGAGAGGGAGAGAGACATGAATAGTTTTATTTTGGTGTTAACTAACAAATACGCCTCAGGAAATTTTAGTAGGAACCTTAAACCTTTGGAGTAAAAGATTTTTTTTCTAGCCAAAAATAATGAAGGTTTCACTGATTTGAAAAGATTTGGAGACAACAGTTCAAGAAAAAAGAGATTTAGCTACAATTAATGAAACCACTCACTGGGTGAGGCTGACTTGGGACAGCTGGGTGGGGATGGAATAAGTTGTACTGGCTAACTCAAGGTGGGGAAAACCCATTGTCGTCTTCTTCTCAGCCCAGGCATGATTGACAGTTTGCAAGCTCAGATGTGGATAAGTCTCCAAGCTTGGTGTGTGTGCGCGCGCACGCGCGTGCACAGCATGCCAAAGGAGACGTTCTTCTCCCAATTTCAGACATCGTTGGAATTTATTTCCCTGTCCAGCATCCCCTCCCAGAAAAGCAAGAGGCAGAGGAGGACATTGCTGAGTGCGTAAGGGTGGAAGAGAAAGTCTGCAGGGAGCAGTTTCCTCTGAATCCAAATTCTGCCTTGAAAGATCTCTGGAGAGCAAGAGGTAGTGGCAGAGGAGCAGCACTCCTTAGTCCTGCACAAGGGAGGCTGGCCCTTTTTGAAAAGAAATCCTTGTTTCCAGCCATGTGTGGTAAAGATGCTGGCTTGTTGGGGCAACCATTCCTCATGCAGCTCCCCTGCCATCCTTCCTCCTCCCCAGAGATCGGTCAAGGCAGGTTAGACCTGGAGGAAACTGCTTCGTGCAAACTTTCTCGTCTGTGCTTCTACATGCAGCAGCAGCAGCATCCTCCATCTTCTGTGAGGGGCAGGTAAGGCTGGGTGGGGATAATTAATAATAATAATATAATAATAATAATAATAATAATAATAATAATTTATTAGACTTGTATGCCACCCTCTCTCCCTAAGGACTCAGGGCGGCTCACAGTATAAAACCCAATACAATAATTTACTTAAAAAACCAATTAAACATTACAAGCCTAATAACAATAAAATAATTAAAATTCATTAAAATTACTTAAAACAACCCCTCCCCCTTGGTTCAGTCCAGACCAGCCTGTTGAAAGAGCCAGGTCTTCAGGTCATGGCAGAAGGAGCGGAGATCAGGGGCCAAACGAAGGCCCAGAGGGAGCTGATTCCACAGGGTGGGTTTCACAGAGAAGGCCCTATCCCGGGGCACCGCCAGCCGACAGTGTCTGGCCGATGGTACCCCAAGGAGGCCCTGCTGGTGGGAGCATACAGAGCGTCGAACACGATGCCAGTAGGAGGAGCTCCCACAAGTACCCTGGACCCAAGCCATGTAGGACTTTATATGTTGTAACTAATACCTTGAATCTCACCTAGAAGGCAACCGGCAGCCAATGCAGGTCGCAGGAGGGTGTAACATGGGAGTGTCGGGACACCCCATCACAGCCCGTGTAGCCACATTCTGCACCAGCTGCAACCTCCGGGTGGTCCGCAAGGGCAGTCCCATGTAGAGAGCGTTGCAGTAGTCGATTGGGAAGTGCGAGTGCATGAGTGACTGTCCACTCCACTGTCCACTGTCCAGGTCTCCAGCAGAGGAAGGCAAGACCAGGACAAGCACCAAACCCTCGTCCACCAGATAAATCTCACCATCCCACTCAGGCCACACGGAGGATCCCGGATGGTGGCGCGGACTGCCAGGAGCCCTGGGCAATGGAGGGCAAGCACCCAGACCAGACCAGACCAGATTTCCCAAAGGGGTGCTTAGCCATGCTTATCTCCTCCTCGAGGTTCCTGCTGCTATGCTTGCTCTTCTTAGCCAGGTTGCTCATAGTGGGTATGGGAGGGCAAAGTGTGTGAGTCATAGGGAGGCCTTTCCATGCGAGGAGACCCGGTTTTGTAAGTAAAGCATCCTCGCTGTTAGATGGGAGATGGAAATGTGATAATTGTACTTGGTATTTTGGAATATTTGAAACAATATAATGAGAAAAATCAAGAATATTTCTACATGTAGAAAAGTCCTTTGTCTATTTGGACTTAGCAAAAACCACAAGCAGGATTAGGAATCCACGCAGTTTGGGTTTGCACTAGAAAAGCAATTTATGCATACATATCTTAGAACGTCTACAATTTATTTGGATTATTACTCAAATGGTCCTTGCATGATATTTTAGACAACTATAGGTAGTCCTCAATTTATTAGTTCATATAGTGATTATTCAAAGTTATAGAAGCACTGAAAAACGTGACTTATGGTCATTTTTCACTTATGAACAACATCCGATGGTCACCTGATCAAACTTCAGATGCTTGGCAACAGATTCATGAGAGATGCAGTGTCCCTGGGTCATGTGATCACCTTCTGTGAGATCTGAACAGCCAAGCCAATGGGGAAGCCAGATTCATTTCACGACAGTGTCACTAACTTAACAATTACAGTGATTCAGTTAAGAATTGTGGCAAGAAAACTTGTAATATGGGGAAAATACACAAGTTAATAACTCTCTCACTTAGCAACAGAAATTTTGGGCTCAATTGCAGCCATAAAGTGAGGACTATCTGGATTTCTTTTGGAGCTCTACCCCACTTCTTGATATGGTTTCTCCCATGTGTGATTCCTTCTATGGCAAGTAAGAGCATTACTCCTTGCAAAGTTCTTTCCTCACTACGTGCATATGGTTTCTCACCTGTATGGATTCTTTTATGGGAAGTGAGATCACAACTCTTTCTAAGGTCCTCTCCACATTCCACAGATTTATATGACTACTCATCCATCTGGCTCCTCTTGTGGGAATTAAGACCGTTACTACGAGTAAAGATCTTTCCACACTCCATGCATTGATACAGTTTCCCTCCTGTGTGTGAATCCTATTATGGAAGGTAAGATGACTACTCTTCCTAAAACCCTTTCCATGCTCTATGCCTCAATATGAGGATCCTCTTGTGGGAATTAAGATGACAGCTACGAGTAAATGTCTTTCGACACTACATGCATTTATAAGGTCTTGTTTATAAGAAGGGGGAGGTCCTTTTATGGGACATCAGAAAGCAACTCTTTCTAAAACCCACTCCACACTGCACACATTTATATGACTTCTATCCTGTGTGGCTCCTCTTGTGGGAATTAAGACCATTACTACGAGCAAATCTCTTACCACACTCCATGCATTGATATGGTTTCTCTCCTGTGTGGATCCTTTTATGGGTGATAAGAGCAGAATTCCATATGAACCCCTTCCACATTCCACACATTTATATGGCTTCTCTCCTGGGTGGCTGCTCTTGTGGGCATTAAGATGACTACTACAAGTAAAGCTCTTTCCACACTCCATGCATTGATATGGTTTCTCTCCTGTGTGGATCCTTTTATGGGTGGTAAGACCAGAATTCCACCTAAAGGCCTTTCCACATTCCACACATACAAATGGCTTCTCCAGTGTGGCTCCTCTTGTGGGAATTAAGACTACTGCTACAAGTAAAGGTCTTTCCACACTCCAGACATTGATACGGTTTCTCTCCGGTGTGGATCCTCTTGTGGATATTAAGATTACTACTCTTCATAAAACCCTTTCCACACTCCATGCATTTATAAGGTCTTTCTCCTGTATGGATCTTCTTATGCACATTAAGATGACTGCCACAAGTAAAGGTCTTTCCACACTCTGTGCATTTATAAGGTCTTTCTCCTGTGTGGATCTTCTTATGCACATTAAGACGACTCCTACAAGTAAATGTCTTTCCACACTCCATGCATTTATAAGGTCTTTCTTCTGTGTGATTCTTTGGATGGATTATAAGCGACTCAGAAGAACAGAAGATCTTTTCACACTCATCACTCTTTGGTTGCTTCTGATTTGCACATTTCCTTTCCCCTCTTTCAGATGGATCACTTGGCGTTCTTCCTTGCAATTCTTATTCTCTTGTCCATTAAAGCCTTGGAAAAGAAAAACAAGAACTGTAGCAAAAATAGGGGAACAATAAAACCTTTTCCTCTGAAATTTAGCCAAAGAATCATCAATATATTTCCGCGGTTTTGTGGGCAAACATGGAAAGTCCAAACTAAAATTATAACAGACCCAATTCCAACGGTATCCCTAATGATCCTCATATAATAGGATTGGATCACAACTCTGATTCAACCTTTGACCTGGGACAATTCCATGGTGCCACAAACTCCTGAAGTATGTTAGACACTGGGTCGTGCTTAGGCAGCAACCTATCCAGCACCTCCCAACTTCAATAACATCTAACAGCAAGAGCAGAAACTTTGAAAGTCAAAGGAATTTCTGGATGGCAATTGCTCCCCACCCTCAACTTAGGCTAATGCCAAACTCGGTACACAAGTGGGCATATGTCTAAGAAGGGAACAAACCTCTCAGAGGTCATCTGGTCTTGGTGATAGCAGCTCAGGGCCATCAGGAACCCAGTGACCAGGTTCAGGAGGAATAGCTAATCCTGGAAGCCAGTACCTTCCTCAGTACATTCAGCCACTTCCTCAGTCTTCCTAATATCTTTGATGAAATGAGCATTTTGCATTTCATGAGCAGAAAGTTATTTTTAAAAACAACAATTTCCTTTATGCAAAAAGCCAGACTACGCAGTTTTTCATTTTTTCTTTCAATAAATTTCCTTCTTCCATAATGTCAGTTTGGTCAAAAGGTTAAGACACCAGGCTAGAAAGTAATAAATTTACAGACATTTCTAAAATTTTGTTTTCACTTTGTCATTATTGGGTACTCAGTGTAGATTAATGAGAAAAAAATCATTTTCATCAACTGTAGAATCAGGCTGCAGCATAACAAAATTGACAAAAGTAAAGGGAATCTGAACGTCAACTCATAAAACATTTTCTATGCCCGTTTTATAGTTGCCAACAGAAAGGTGGGGAGGAAGGAGTTTGAAAGAGCAGTGCAGCAGTTTGGAAGCAAAAGCACATTCCATGCATACCTTGCAAAGATTATACTAACAGACTGCAGTTTCTGCCCATAAAACTCCAATTGGAGAACATGATTGATGACTCTTGGCTATGGATGTGTTTCGTTGGAGAATATGAATTATGATACATAAAAACCAGGGTCAAGGATGACAGTGAATTATGTGTCTCAGAATCGGCTACATCCAGGTCATGCCAATAGGTCTCTCCTAATGAATTCTTTGAAGCTCTTTGAAGTTTGGCTCAAGGCTCATGATTTAAGTAGGGTGATAGCTGGAATCCTGACACTGAATACCTTCTGAATGCACTGTATATCCTTCCTTTATTTTTTGTAAATAATAAAGGCAACAGACAAACCCAATATTCCTTCCTCCTGCTATTTTCCCTACAAGAACCCTGAGAAGTGGATTGAGCTGAGAGAGATTGGCCCCGTCACCCAACCAGCATTCATGCCTAAGACAGAACTAGTATTCTCAGTCACCCAGTTTCTAACCTGGTAGCTTAACCATTTGACCAAATTGACTTTATGGAAGAAGGAAATATATTCAAATAAAAATTGGAAATATGCATGGCTTCCCTTATATAAAAGAAATTGTTTTTTAAATGTTTTCAATTCATAAAATACAAAATACTGATTTCAAAAACTGAAGAATCATGCAGCAGCATAACAATATTGAAAAAAGTGAAGCAGGTTAGGAATAGTTTCTGAATGCACTGTAAATGAATGATTTTTTTCCAGAAATAACATTCAACCCCCATCTCCACATTCCTGAGAACAAAGGGTTTCATACCCAGAGAAAACAGATTCCTGGAATTCTCCACCATGACTTCTCTGTAGAGCTCTTGTTGGTCAGCATCCAGTTGCGACCACTCCTCCTCAGAGAAATATACAGCCACTTCCTCAAAACACACAAAATCCTGAACAAGGAAAAAAGTTTCCCTATTAACAGAATAATCCCAAGAATTATTTGATAGTTTTCTTTCACCAATTCTAGGACAGAGATCATGTGAACAAAATGGGCATTCTCTGCAGAATTCAGAATAGGATCTCACTATTTTTGGCTGATGACACAACTAAATCATGTTTGATCAAGTTGGAAGTGTTTGGAATGCCTTATGCTGTAACCAATCTAAAATATTCTTGGTCAATTGGTAGTTGGGTCTTCAATCCACTAGTTATCAGTGACTCACATTCTTCCTAGGATGGACAGAGGAAAATACGGGCAAAACCCACCTGATATGTTTTCCAATGGCTTATTTTATCCATTGAGGACCAAAGTGCCAATTCCACACCTTCATGAAGGAGTTGGAAGAGGTTGAAGTAGTATTCTATATGTCTATGGAGATTTTCAATTACCAGGTCACGGTTTTCCCAAAAATGCTTTTCAAAAGGCAAAAACAGATATTTTTTGTAATGGTGAGAAAAACCCTGGGAGACAGAAGGAAGAACCCCGATGCTGACAACAGACTGGTCAATGAAAACTGATGATGAAGCAGGACAGATGGAGAAAACAACTCACAAAGGATTCCCTCAGAAGGGAGAATGTGCAGTGATCAAATTTGTACTGCTTACAAACAGAAATTTTATACATTGAACTCTAGAACAAAATGAAATCCATCCAAGATTTATGAACCTTTTCTGTTGTTTCTTCTTCTTACCTTAAGTAGCGGTTCATCTAGCCCTTCAGCTCCAGCACAAAGAGGTGATTCTAAAAGGTCCAAGGACAGCTTTCTACTCTCTATGAGAAAGAGCAAAATTCTGGAATCAGATTTGTTAAAGAGAGACACTCCAATAAAGTGGAGGGAAAGAATCAGCTAAATGTTGAAGTCTCACCTCACACAGAAAGAGCTTTTCTTACCTTGTGTAGCATCTTGACTTTGATCTTCCTGGAAGTTCTCCCTAAAGAGCAGCTCTTGAGAAGATCTGAATGAATCTTTCCTCCCTTGGGATACTCAGTCACAGCTTCCCACATTTCTGGACATGGTGTGATACCAGAAACAAAGGAAGAGCAGAGATAGAAATGAATTATCATACTGCAACTTCAAACTAGCAGTCCCCAACGTCCATTATTGAAACTCAAACATAATGAAAGAATTGCCCCAAATACATCCTCTGGAAGAATAGAACAAATGCCCTTAGAGTTAATAATCCCAGAAAACTTCTGCAGAAAGGAATTGACAAATTCAGAGAGATCCTCTTTAGAGCTGCCATGATTACATTGTCGCACCTGCAACTCTTCTTGCATGTTTTCCTCCTCCTGAGTCAGCAAGAAGCCTTCAGCCAGGGACACACGCCTGGGAACTGGTCTCTGCTCCACACTCCCACCCATTTTGCCATCTCTAGGGGAAGGACAGCCAGGAATTGTTCCAGGAGCACCAGGTCCAGCATCTGAGCCTTGGTGTGTTTTTTCTGGTTGCAGCCACTGACAACAAAGTAGTGAAGCTGAGCTGCAAACATCTCGGGGGGCTCCTCCTGGAACTGCACTTTTCTGAAGTGACAGCATTGGACCTCTGAACTGTTGGATGCCTCGTGTCTCTTCTGCCCAGGATTCATTTCATTCCTCCCACAGCTCCAAGGCTGAGCAACAGTCTTTCTGTTCACAAGAGGT
>CM019149.1:20830308-20885725 GCA_009733165.1 Naja naja
AATTATTTGATAGTTTTCTTTCACCAATTCTAGGACAGAGATCATGTGAGCGAAATGGGCATTCTCTGCAAATTCAGAATAGGATCTCACTACTTTTGGCTGTTGACAAAACTAAATCATGTTTGATCAAGTTGGAAGTGTTTGGAATGCCTTATGCTAAGCCAATCTAAAATATTCTTGGTCAATTGGTAGTTGGGTCTTAAATCCACTAGTGTCAGTGACTCACATTCTTTCTAGGATGGGCAGTGGAAAATACTGGCAAAACCCACCTGATATGTTTTCCAATGGCTTATTTATCCACTGAGGGACGGAAGTGCCCCAACTTCACACCTTCATGAAGGAGTTGGAAGAGGTTGTAGTAGTATTTTATATGTCTATGGAGAGTCTCAATCACCAGGTCATGGTTGTCTCAAAGATGCTTTTCAAAAAGCAAAAAAATGATATTTTCTTGTAATGGTGTGTGAAAAACAGGAGACAGAAGGAGGAAGCCCTGATGTTGACAACCGTCTAATGAAATCTGATGTTGAAGCAGGACAGGTGGAGAAAATGACTCACAAAGGATCCCCTCAGAAGGCAGAATGTTCAGTGACCTGATATCCAATTTGTACTGCTTACAAACAGCAATTTTATACATTGAACTCTAGAATAAAATGAAATTGGTCCAAGATTTATGGACCTTTTCCGATGTTTCTTCTTACCTGAAGTAGCGGTTCAGCTAATCCTTCAGTTCTATAGAAAGAGTTGATTCTAAATGTCCAAGGACAGATTTTGACTCTCTATGAGAAGAGCAAAATTCTGGAATCAGATTTGTTAAAGACACTCCAATAAAGTGGAAGGAAAGAATCAGCTAAATGTTGAAGTCTCACCTCACACAGAAAGAGCTTTTCTTACCTTGTGTAGCAGCTTGACTTTGATCTTCCTGGAAGTTCTCCCAAAGAGCAGCTCTTGAGAAGATGTGAATGAATCTTTCCTCCCCTTCGGATACTCAGTCAAAACTTCCACACATTTCTGGACATGATGTGATCACAGCTTGAAGGAAGAGCACAGAGATAGAAATGAATTATCATACTGCACCTTCAAACTACCAGACCCCAATATCCAATTACTGAAACTCAAACAGAATGAAAAATTGCCCCAAATACATCCTCTGGAAGAACAGAACAAATTCCCTTAGGAGTTAATTATCCCAGAAAATTCTGCCAGAGAAAATTGACAAATTCAGGAGATCCTCTTTGAGGTGCCATGATTACATTGTCGCACCTGCAACTCTTCTTGCATGTTTTCCTCCTGCTGAGTCAGCAAGAAGCCTTCAGCCAGGGACACGCCTGGGAACTGGTCTCTGCTTCACCACTTTTCCCATTTGCCATTTCCGGGAAGGACAGCCAGGAATTGTTCCAGGAGCACCAGGTCCAGCATCTGAGCCTTGGTGTGTCTTTCTGGCTGCAGCCACTGACTTACAAAGGTGATGAAGCTGAGTACAAACATCTCGGGGCGGCTCCCTCCTGGAACTGCACTTTGTGAAGTGACAGCATCGGACCTCTGAACTGTTGGATGCCTCTTCGTGGCTCTTCCTAGGACTTGCCCCATTCCTCCCACAGCTCCAAGGCTGAGCAGCTGGAGGGCCTTTTCTAATTTCTGCATCTGCTGGGTGTTGTCCCTCCATCTTCTCTCTGGTCTCTAATACAGCTCCAAAATGGACCCTTGATCTCCACAGGTCTTTCTGTTCACAAGAGGTGGCCAAGTTTTCCAAGGCCATTCAGCTCTCTTCCCAGACAAGCAGGGTTGCAGAAGAACCAGCATTTCCAGCTTACATACCTAAAATTGAAAGCAAACAATTTAGGGTGTTTACTAATGTGATTAATTGAACTACTCAGCATCCTTATCAAGAGAGGGAAGGGAAGGGAGAATGGAAGGGGGAAAGAGATATTTGGATGAACCTACCAATGTCTGGGATTGGAGAGCGGGGAATCTTATTAGTTAGCTTGATCTCTCTACATATGGAGAAAATTGCAGAGAGATTATTAAATTTTAGTTTTTTATTTTTGTGTATTATGTTATATTATTAATTACTCTAGGCAGCAATTATACATAATGCTCCTTCTCACTATATGATGTGGATTGGGCTGAGAGTTGGGATGGGCTCAAGGCTTTCATGCCAAAGGGTGGACTAGATGTTAATCTTGTTGGAAGTTACGATTCACCCCTCTTCTAGGAAAAAAAAGAAATCTTAAAACATTAGAAGGAGAAGGAAAATTCCCCTAAAAGAAAGGGAGGCAGGGACAGCTCATTAGCCCCCACCTTTGCATAGGACACACATTAGCTAGATCCTTTCCCATAGATCAAATAGATAGCAAGCTATAAAAACTTGTGAAAAGCAAACAGCGTAACAGGAAACTCAGGATATTGCAACAGGTGCAATTGATAATTACAAGGATCAGGGGAAAACAGTGATTGGACCTTACTCTACCAAAGATCCCAGGAAGTGATCCCATCATGCAAGCTTTGGGGGGGCGTTTTCGGTGGGCCAGATCAGGCCCTTGAATGCTCCTCTCCTTCAATGGCTGGATTGACTTTGGGCCGGGTGGGTGGGCTGTGACTTGCTATGGAGGGGGATGGAATATATATATATTCCCCTGCGGTTGGCAAATTTCTGTGGCCCTGGACCCTGCCTTCAAGGAGCCGTTGTTGGGTTCCTTTGGATTCCTGCCTATCGAACTGTTGAACTGATGGTGTCACGCTGAATCATCTGCCGTATTTAACATCTACTTGATCATCTGGCTTTTTGTCTCCACGGAAGTTGTGGAGATATTTATCATCTTTATCCAATGACTACGGTTTTTAAATATCATGGACCTCTCCTTTTACCAGGACTTTGTTTGGACAGGTCCCATTGTTGTGTGAAGGGCGATGGTAGGATTATCTCTCTACTGTGGGAGAGTGGAAGTTTTTACATCTAACCCTGCAGTTTTCAAGATTTCTTTTGTTGGCTTTCTCCATGATGAGAAGCGACTGCCATTTTGTCATCTTTGGTCTTGAAATTGTGTGAGAGACCGTTTGAGACTGAAATTCTTGACTGCTGTAGCCTGTATTCTTTTTCTCCATTTGGTTTTTAACAACATTACCCTGCTATGTATTGCCATACTATACTCTGACCCCTTAACTATCTTATGGGTTTTTACTGGCTTCGAATTGTGGGCACTTAGGACTGCACCTGCTTGTCCTTGAGTTGGCCCAGGGGATTATCAACAGCTTACCTTAATGGCGGATCTTGGGATCGAGAGGTGGCATGCTGCAATCAATGGGCTAAATTTTAAACTAAGATCTAAGGAATTTTAAAATTTTTTATTCGTTGTTTTAAAGGGTTAGGGAGGAGGAGGGGGTGCAGGGGTCACTTTGCAGCCGGGCGGTGAAGTGTGTGGGGGTTGGGGGCGGCGGGGCTCTGGGCCCTGAGGTGGGGGCGGCGATTCCCAGGGTGGTGGGATTGGAAGAGGGCGGCGAGGCATGGGCCATATCAGGTTATGGGAGCAGCACCCGACATTTAAGGCGGTTGCGGCGTTCCGACCCTGGCCTCCTCCCAAGGGGCAATGGAACCAGGATCCCTGGGCTTAGGCTGGTGTATTTTAATGCCAGGTCTGTGGCTAACAAATCGTCCCTCCTCGGGAGATCATCGAGGAGGAGGCTGCGACCTGGCTTGCATCACTGAGACCTGGTTGGGCCCAGAGGGGTGTTCCTCTGGTTGAGTTATGCCCACCAGGTTTTGGGTCTTGCACCACCACGAGCTCAGGGTAGGGGTGGTGGGGTGGCGTGGTTGTGGAGACCTTGTTTCGAGGAGGTCTCTGTTGCAGAGATAGGCGGGAGTGAGATCCTCCTCCTGAGATGGGGGCCAAATGGGCGGGTGGGCTTGCTGCTAGCATACCTTTCCCCAGCTGTGTGGCAGCGGCTCTGCCTGGGCTCCTCGATCTCCTCTCTGGGGTGGCGGTGGAGCTCCCGGACCTTATGGTCTTGGGGACTTCAACTTGCCTTCCTTGGGGGGGGTGGGTGTGGCCCAGGAATTCATGG
Source organism: Naja naja (assembly GCA_009733165.1). NCBI lineage: Eukaryota > Metazoa > Chordata > Lepidosauria > Squamata > Elapidae > Naja > Naja naja. Next base: position 20,834,368 of record CM019149.1, read on the forward strand.
CTTCTATGGAGGCCATGGGCCTGACCCAGTTGATTCAAGGTCCTACTCATGGAGGAAATACTCTTGACCTAGTTTTTATCTCTGAGCAGTGGCGGGAGTGACAGAGAGGCAGGTCGCTATTGCGACTTTGCCTGTTCCATGGTCTGATCACTATCTCCTAAGGCTGGTCTTCCAACAGGCCCCCCCTGCTGGGATGAGGCCACCTAGATGGTTCCGCCCCAGGCGCCTAATGGACCCTGAGAGGTTCCAGGCAGAACTGGGGTTCTTTCCTTCCCTTGCTCACAGCTCTGCCGAGGATCTGGCAATAGCCTGGCAGCGGGCTGCGTCGGAGGCCCTCGACAGGGTTGTCCCCATCGTCCCCTTGTGCGTCGTGGATCTCGGCTGGCTCCTTGGTATACTGAGGAGCTCCGGGAGATGGCGCCATCGAAGGGGTTTAGAGAGCAGGTGGAGGTTTACCGTTCCCAATCCGACCGAGCCCAGCTGAGAGCCTTTATTAGGACTTACCTGGTAGCTATGAGGCGAGAAGATCTTATCTCTCCACCCTCATAGCGTCCGCATAATCGCCCGGCGCCCTGTTTGGGTTACTCGTTCCCTCCTTCAGCCAGAGGGGGCGGACCGTTAGGAGGTAGGGCGAGAAATTTGTTCAATATCTGTGGGATAAGATTGCTCGTATTACGTGGCGGGTTGTCCTCCGATTTGCAGTGGTCTGAGAAGGGGTGCAGGAGTCTGGTTATTTGGGATGAGTTCGACCGGTTTCGAGATGAAGTGGACAGGATTATGCGGCGTATGAGTTCCACCACATGTTTATTGGACCCGTGTCCCTCCTGGCTGTATGCGCCAGGAGAGCCACCTCTGGTTGGCTCGGGCAGTTATCAGCAGCTTCTTTAAGGGAGGTGTCTTTCCGCCGCCTTGAAAGAGGCGGTGGTGAGAACCTCCTGAAGAAGCCTGCCCTGAACCCGACTGTGTTGAAACTTTAGTCCAGTCTCAACCTTCCGTTTTTTGGCGAAGGTTGTTGAAATGTGTGGTGGCTCAACAGGTTCCTTTTCCTGGATGAAGCGGACTACCTAGATCCGTATCAATGGGCTTCCGACCTGGGTATAACGCGAGAGGCGGCATTGGCGCTGATGGATGATCTCTGGAGGGCTGGGGATGGGTTTTCCTCTGTCCTGGTCCTATTAGACCTCTCAGCGGCTTTCGATACCATCGACCATGGTATCCTTTGCGTCGCCTTGGGGGGGGTTGGGGTGGGGCACCGTTCTTGGTGGTTCTCCTCCTACCTCTCACCGGTGATGCATCGGTGTTGATGAGGGGTCAGGTGTCCCCTAGGGCCCTCACTTGTGGGGTCCCTCAGGGGAGTGAGTCCTTTCCCCCTTTTGTTCTTTATCTACATGAAGCGCTGGGTGAGATCATCCGTGGTTTGGGGTGAAATTCCATCAATGCGCTGATGATACTCAGCTGTACATTTCCACCCCAGGCCAGATCAGTGATGCCCTCTCCTGATGACCCGGTGTCTGGATGCGATGCGGAACTGGATGGCGGAAACATGCTTCGACTCAACCGGCCAAGACTGAGTGGCTGTGCATACGGCGTCCCAGTCAAGATTATCCATCTTTGGCCATAGGGGAAAGTGCTGCCCCCTGTGGATAGAGCGGCGGAATCTGGGGTCCTCCTGGATATGCGGCTCGGTTGGAGGAGCAGGTGGGGGCCGTTGCCAGGGGGGCTTTGCCCAGCTCCGTCTTGTTCGTCAACTTGCCCTTTTCTGGATCGGGGCGCCCTGCGCGATCACTCATGCTGCCTTTACCTCAGGCTTGACTACAGCTCTCTATTTGGGACTGCCCTTGCATACCATCCGGAGATTGCAGCTGGTGCAAATCGTGGCCGGTGGGTGATGGGAGTTACCGGTTCTCCCATGTGACCCCCTCTCTCGCGGCCTACATTGGTTGCGGTTAGCTCGGGTGAATTCAAGGTTTTAGTGTTAACATACAAAGTCCTTCCGCGACATGGGTCCTCAATATTTAAGGGCGCCTTCTTCGATGTCAAACACCGATCGCCCTGTTAGAGCTCATAGGCAAGGACTCCTCGGGGTTCGTCGGCGGGCCAATGCCGGCTGGCGGTTCCTCGACGACGAGCCTTTTCTGTTGCTGCCCTGACCTCTGGAATCAACTGCCTTTGGAGCTCCGCCTGGCTGACCTCCACCTTCCGGCGAGTTGAAGACCTGGTTATTTGACCAACCGGGCTGTGACCCTTTGGGGAGGTTATTTTAAATTTTAACTCATTTTATAAATATTTGGGCTTATAATTTTGATTTAATTGTTTTTAATGTATTTATTGTTCTTTGCTTTTTAGTTGTAAGCCTTGAGTCTTGAGGAGATGGTGACATATAAGTCAAATAATAAATAAATAAATATAAATAAATCTCAAGAAACAGGAGCTCAAATCAAAAGACTTCAAAGAAAATCAAAAGAACTTGAAGTGTATAAGAGAGGTTTCCTACTCACTTATTAATCTCAGGAATGCTGTGGAGTTTATTCTTATTTGCCTTCCTATTAATAAACTGATCCTGGCTTTCAATGCAGCTGACCAAATGAGTTTGCAGTAAAATCTCCCAGCCAGGAAATTTGAATCCACAAAGGAAAGAACTTTTTCCTTGAAGGGCAAGGCTTCTTTTTTCCTTTCCTCAATCTCTTGGTTTCAAGCCTACTGCTTTCATCACTGAACCAAATGCCTAACTATAATTTTATTTAATATAATTTAATAGACAGTTTAATATAATTTCTATGACTGCATAGTTAAAAACAACAATTGGCACAATCCAATTCATAAATGTCCCAGGTCACAAACAGCAACTGACACGGAGGACTGTTAAATCCACTTAATAAGCAAATAAATAAACAATGGATTGCAACACCAAGCTTTACAAAGGCCAAGCTTGACAAAAACCACTGGCCTAATCGGGGACATAGTGACAATGATGCACCTCCCTCCTCTAATACCTTCCTTATTTATCTGCCGGCACAGCCAGCTGGTGATGGTGGGGACAGGCGGGAAAGCAGGAAACCGAGTTCCAGTCCTTGCACAACTTGCCCCTTCCACACGGAGTTGCAGCCTTTGTGCACTCGCTTCTCTGGGCCTAAGAAGGGGGAGGCGAGGGGAACCATTTCTGAAAACGGGGCCAAGAAATATGCAGGAAACTGTGTAGGAGTCAAGGCTGACTTGGAGGCACAACTCTCTGTTTTGTAAAGACGACCTCTCCTCCTCTCCCTCCCATACAGAACTTTCCCCGTCGAAATGGAGTGTAAATGGCTCCTCCTTTCTGAGACACCGATTTTTTCTCTAGCGGCAACGGGAAGGATCCGAAGCTCTGCTTTCTCCCCTGCCTGGCCCGTGCATGCACAAGGGTGCAGGGGAACATGGGACCACTGCCTCCCCAACCCACGACTCCAAGCCTGATGGAAGTTTTGCATGTCTCCATGCGAGCCTCCAGCACGAGACAGAAGCCCCATCACTGAACCCCGACTCACGTCTGGATCTCGGACTGTGCAATCTTCCCTGCAGCCTCTTCCTTTGCTAGAAAGACTCACAGCGGGGGTGGGGAGGGGGCAGTTGAATCGGACACCGTGGAAAGAGCGGAGAAGCTTTCAAACCTTTCCTAGAAAATGACTCGGGAAGAACACATCTCTCTTGACTTGGGAAAGAGACCAGCGCATGCTCAGTTCTATTGAAAAGGGGCGGGCGGAAGAGCTTCCCGGCTCTTCTATGGAGCCCCCTAGAGGATCCTGTGCGCATTGCGAGAAGACCCTGCAAGGGCGCAGGACGTCATGTTCCACGTGAGGCTGGGATGAGGGGCACTGAAGTTGAAGGAAAGGTTCCTCTAAAATTGCCTATCTAGAAGGGAAGTGGCAGGCGTCAGTTTCTAGATTTTCCTCTTTTAATCTCTAAGAAGCATCTGTGATCTTGTGAAGATTGAAAAATCTCTGTGGAGACTCAAAAATCCGCCTGAAGAGCAGCTTCTCTGAAGGGTCTCTAGGGATTCCCAGAAGGCATCAAAATGAGCAAAATCCTGTCAGAAATGGCAAGGCAGTCAAAAGACAAGGCGAAAGTCTCTCTATGAAACCCAGCCTGTGTCTTGTGGCTGAGCAAACTCAGCCCTGAAGTGAGGGGAGACCAGGGCAGGCAAAGACACAGGGAGGAAAGCCACAGGTTGAGGAAAATTAAATTTGTATTGGTGTTTCCAATTACTATAGCTGCCTTTGAAATTCATGCCTCTGGACAGACAAGGAGGCTTGGAAACCCTAAAGGCAGCCTGTAATAAATAATAACCATAAGTCCCAATGAAAGGAAGCATTGAAAGAAAGTATCAAAATGAAGAGAAAGTTCAAGCTTTAAAAAATTGGCCTTTAAAATTTAAGGTGCCATGATGAAGAAATAGACAGGAGAATACTCATATGTGACTAGTGAAAAAGTAGAATTACAAAATGAAGGAAAATACTGAAAAATAAATATAAATACCCAAAAAAAAAAGAGAGGAGGGAGGAATGGGAGAGAGAGATTTATTTTGTTGTTGAGTAGGGAATATGACTCAGGAAATTTGAGTAGGAAATTTGGAGTAAAAGAATATTTTTTCTAGCCAAAAGTAATGAAGATTTCAGTTGTTTGAAAAGATTAGTGTGGACTTGGAGGTGGATAGTGCAAGAAAAAAGAGATTTAGCTAGTTAGTGAAAGGAAGGATGGAGGGAAAATTGTGGTGAAGAAACAATTTTAAAAGAATGGCTTTAACTTCTCATTCTGCCTCCATTCCTTTCAGCCCATTTCTTGATATACAAAGGTTCCTTCTAAGTCCCACCTGACTAATTTTGTCAGTCTTCAATTATGAAAAAGAAAAATTCACATAAGAATTACAAAACCAAAATCACTGCCCTTTCACCGTTAGTGAACAACATTTGAATAAATATTTTCAAAGTAGCTCGATCCTCTGAAAGCCTGAAGTATCGGATCCAGTGCTGGGCTGCAATTTTTTAACAACCGGTTCTCTGGCTGGATAGTGGCTTGTCGGTCCAGTGAATGGGTGGGTCATGTAACTCATCACACCCAGCCCTGCCTCCCAGCCACTCACCTCAAAGGAACAGGCAGCATTCAGCAGGTTGGGACTAATTCCATCACTGGCTGGCCCCACCCTCACCTGTTTTTCAGCCTGTTTTTGGAGCATGTTCAAGCCGTTTTTGGGGCTATTTTCAGGCTGTTTTTCAGGTTGTTTTGGCTGTAAAAAAGGCCTGAAAACAGCCCAAAAGACAGGCGTAACTACTTTAAGGAAAATTAAGATTTGTATTGATTTTTTTTCCAATTGTTATAGCTGCCTTTTCAAATTCATGCCTCTGGGGAGCCAAAGGCAGCCTGTAATAATGTGAATAATCCTGAAGAATAGATCCCAATGAAAAAGAGGCATCTAAATGGAAGTTCCAAAATGCTCAAACTTGTGGACCTTTAAAAAAATTACCTCAAAACAAGCCGCCATGATGGAGAAATGATAGGGAGAATAAAGTTTCATACATAACTAGAGAAAAAGTGGAATTACAAAGTAAAGGAAGGCAAATACTGAAAAATAAATATAAAACTCAAATACCACAAGGCAAAAGAGAGAGAGAGGGAGAGAGACATGAATAGTTTTATTTTGGTGTTAACTAACAAATACTCAGGAAATTTTAGTAGGAACCTTAAACCTTTGAGTAAAAGATTTTTCTAGCCAAAAATAATGAAGGTTTCACTGATTTGAAAAGATTTGGAGACAACAGTTCAAGAAAAAAGAGATTTAGCTACAATTAATGAAACCACTCACTGGGTGAGGCTGACTTGGGACAGCTGGGTGGGGATGGAATAAGTTGTACTGGCTAACTCAAGGTGGGGAAAACCCATTGTCGTCTTCTTCTCAGCCCAGGCATGATTGACAGTTTGCAAGCTCAGATGTGGATAAGTCTCCAAGCTTGGTGTGTGTGTGGCGTAGCAGCATGCAACATGCCAAAGGACGTTCTTCTCCCAATTTCAGACATCGTTGGAATTTATTTCCCTGTCCAGCATCCCTCCCAGAAAAGCAAGAGGCAGAGGAGGACATTGCTGAGTGCGTGGGGTGGAAGAGAAAGTCTGCAGGGAGCAGTTTCCTCTGAATCCAAATTCTGCCTTGAAAGATCTCTGGAGAGCAAGAGGTAGTGGCAGAGGAGCAGCACTCCTTAGTCCTGCACAAGGGAGGCTGGCCTTTTGAAAAGAAATCCTTGTTTCCAGCCATGTGTGGTAAAGATGCTGGCTTGTTGGGGCAACCATTCCTCATGCAGCTCCCCTGCCATCCTTCCTCCTCCCCAGAGATCGGTCAAGGCAGGTTAGACCTGGAGGAAACTGCTTGTGCAAACTTTCTCGTCTGTGCTTCTACATGCAGCAGCAGCAGCATCCTCCATCTTCTGTGAGGGGGGCAGGTAAGGCTGGGTGGGGGGATAATTAATAATAATAATAATATAATAATAATAATAATAATAATAATTTATTAGACTTGTATGCCACCCTCTCTCCCTAAGGACTCAGTGCTCACAGTATAAAACCCAATACAATAATTTACTTAAAAAACCAATTAAACATTACAAGCCTAATAACAATAAAATAATTAAAATTCATTAAAATTACTCTAAAACAACCCCTCCCCCTTGGTTCAGTCCAGACCAGCCTGTTGAAAGAGCCAGGTCTTCAGGTCATGGCGGAAGGAGCGGAGATCAGGGGCCAAACGAAGGCCCAGAGGGAGCTGATTCCACAGGGTGGGTTTCACAGAGAGCCCTATCCCGGGCACCGCCAGCCGACAGTGTCTGGCCGATGGTACCCCAAGGAGGCCCTGCTGGTGGGAGCATACAGAGCGATCGGAGCACGATGCCAGTAGGAGACGCTCCCACAAGTACCCTGGACCCAAGCCATGTAGGACTTTATATGTTGTAACTAATACCTTGAATCTCACCTAGAAGGCAACCGGCAGCCAATGCAGGTCGCGCAGGAGGGGTGTAACATGGGAGTGTCGGGACACCCCCATCACAGCCCGTGTAGCCACATTCTGCACCAGCTGCAACCTCTGGGTGGTCCGCAAGGGCAGTCCCATGTAGAGAGCGTTGCAGTAGTCGATTAGGGAAGTGACGAGTGCATGAGTGACTGTCCACTCCACTGTCCACTGTCCAGGTCTCCAGCAGAGGAAGGCAAGACCAGGACAAGCACCAAAGCCTCATCCACCAGATAAATCTCACCATCCCACTCAGGCCACACGGAGGATCCCGGATGGTGGCGCGGACTGCCAGGAGCCCTGGGCAATGGAGGGCAAGCACCCAGACCAGACCAGACCAGATTTCCCAAAGGGGTGCTTAGCCATGCTTATCTCCTCCTCGAGGTTCCTGCTGCTATGCTTGCTCTTCTTAGCCAGGTTGCTCATAGTGGGTATGGGAGGGCAAAGTGTGTGAGTCATAGGGAGGCCCACTCCCTTTCCATGCCAGGAGACCCGGTTTTGTAAGTAAAGCATCCTCGCTGTTAGATGGGAGATGGGAATGTGATAATTGTACTTGGTATTTTGGAATATTTGAAACAATATAATGAGAAAAATCAAGAATATTTCTACATGTAGAAAAGTCCTTTGTCTATTTGGACTTAGCAAAAACCACAAGCAGGATTAGGAATCCACACAGTTTGGGTTTGTACTAGAAAAGCAATTTATGCATACATATCTTAGAACGTCTACAATTTATTTGGATTATTACTCAAATGGTCCTTGCATGATATTTTAGACAACTATAGGTAGTCCTCAATTTATTAGTTCATATAGTGATTATTCAAAGTTATAGAAGCACTGAAAAACGTGACTTATGGTCATTTTTCACTTATGAACAACATCCCGATGGTCACCTGATCAAACTTCAGATGCTTGGCAACAGATTCATGAGAGATGCAGTGTCCCTGGGTCATGTGATCACCTTCTGTGAGATCTGAACAGCCAAGCCAATGGGGAAGCCAGATTCATTTCACGACAGTGTCACTAACTTAACAATTACAGTGATTCAGTTAAGAATTGTGGCAAGAAAACTTGTAATATGGGGAAAATACACAAGTTAATAACTCTCTCACTTAGCAACAGAAATTTTGGGCTCAATTGCAGCCATAAAGTGAGGACTATCTGGATTTCTTTTGGAGCTCTACCCCACTTCTTGATATGGTTTCTCCCATGTGTGATTCCTTCTATGGCAAGTAAGAGCATTACTCCTTGCAAAGTTCTTTCCTCACTACGTGCATATGGTTTCTCACCTGTATGGATTCTTTTATGGGAAGTGAGATCACAACTCTTTCTAAGGTCCTCTCCACATTCCACAGATTTATATGACTACTCATCCATCTGGCTCCTCTTGTGGGAATTAAGACCGTTACTACGAGTAAAGATCTTTCCACACTCCATGCATTGATACAGTTTCCCTCCTGTGTGTGAATCCTATTATGGAAGGTAAGATGACTACTCTTCCTAAAACCCTTTCCATGCTCTATGCCTCAATATGAGGATCCTCTTGTGGGAATTAAGATGACAGCTACAGTAAATGTCTTTTCGACACTACATGCATTTATAAGGTCTTGTTTATAAGAAGGGGAGGTCCTTTATGGGACATCAGAAAGCAACTCTTTCTAAAACCCACTCCACACTGCACACATTTATATGACTTCTATCCTGTGTGGCTCCTCTTGTGGGAATTAAGACCATTACTACGAGCAAATCTCTTACCACACTCCATGCATTGATATGGTTTCTCTCCTGTGTGGATCCTTTTATGGGTGATAAGAGCAGAATTCCATATGAAGCCCCTTCCACATTCCACACATTTATATGGCTTCTCTCCTGGGTGGCTGCTCTTGTGGGCATTAAGATGACTACTACAAGTAAAGCTCTTTCCACACTCCATGCATTGATATGGTTTCTCTCCTGTGTGGATCCTTTTATGGGTGGTAAGACCAGAATTCCACCTAAAGGCCTTTCCACATTCCACACATACAAATGGCTTCTCTCCAGTGTGGCTCCTCTTGTGGGAATTAAGACTACTGCTACAAGTAAAGGTCTTTCCACACTCCAGACATTGATCGGTTTCTCTCGTGTGGATCCTCTTGTGGATATTAAGATTACTACTCTTCATAAAACCCTTTCCACACTCCATGCATTTATAAGGTCTTTCTCCTGTATGGATCTTCTTATGCACATTAAGATGACTGCCACAAGTAAAGGTCTTTCCACACTCTGTGCATTTATAAGGTCTTTCTCCTGTGTGGATCTTCTTATGCACATTAAGACGACTCCTACAAGTAAATGTCTTTCCACACTCCATGCATTTATAAGGTCTTTCTTCTGTGTGATTCTTTGGATGGATTATAAGCGACTCAGAAGAACAGAAGATCTTTTCACACTCATCACTCTTTGGTTGCTTCTGATTTGCACATTTCCTTTCCCCCTCTTTCAGATGGATCACTTGGCGTTCTTCCTTGCAATTCTTATTCTCTTGTCCATTAAAGCCTTGGAAAAGAAAAACAAGAACTGTAGCAAAAATAGGGGAACAATAAAACCTTTTCCTCTGAAATTTAGCCAAAGAATCATCAATATATTTCCGCGGTTTTGTGGGCAAACATGGAAAGTCCAAACTAAAATTATAACAGACCCAATTCCAACGGTATCCCTAATGATCCTCATATAATAGGATTGGATCACAACTCTGATCTAACCTTTGACCTGGGACAATTCCATGGTGCCACAAACTCCTGAAGTATGTTAGACACTGGGTCGTGCTTAGGCAGCAACCTATCCAGCACCTCCCAACTTCAATAACATCTAACAGCAAGAGCAGAAACTTTGAAAGTCAAAGGGAATTTCTGGATGGCAATTGCTCCCCACCCTCAACTTAGGCTAATGCCAAACTCGGTACACAAGTGGGCATATGTCTAAGAAGGGAACAAACCTCTCAGAGGTCATCTGGTCTTGGTGATAGCAGCTCAGGGCCATCAGGAACCCAGTGACCAGGTTCAGGAGGGAATAGCTAATCCTGGAAGCCAGTACCTTCCTCAGTACATTCAGCCACTTCCTCAGTCTTCCTAATATCTTTGATGAAATGAGCATTTTGCATTTCATGAGCAGAAAGTTATTTTTAAAAAACAACAATTTCCTTTATGCAAAAAGCCAGACTATGCAGTTTTTCATTTTTTCTTTCAATAAATTTCCTTCTTCCATAATGTCAGTTTGGTCAAAAGGTTAAGACACCAGGCTAGAAAGTAATAAATTTACAGACATTTCTAAAATTTTGTTTTCACTTTGTCATTATTGGGTACTCAGTGTAGATTAATGAGAAAAAAATCATTTTCATCAACTGTAGAATCAGGCTGCAGCATAACAAAATTGACAAAAGTAAAGGGAATCTGAACGTCAACTCATAAAACATTTTCTATGCCCGTTTTATAGTTGCCAACAGAAAGGTGGGGAGGAAGGAGTTTGAAAGAGCAGTGCAGCAGTTTGGGCAAAAGCACATTCCATGCATACCTTGCAAAGATTATACTAACAGACTGCAGTTTCTGCCCATAAAACTCCAATTGGAGAACATGATTGATGACTCTTGGCTATGGATGTGTTTCGTTGGAGAATATGAATTATGATACATAAAAACCAGGGTCAAGGATGACAGTGAATTATGTGTCTCAGAATCGGCTACATCCAGGTCATGCCAATAGGTCTCTCCTAATGAATTCTTTGAAGCTCTTTGAAGTTTGGCTCAAGGCTCATGATTTAAGTAGGGTGATAGCTGGAATCCTGACACTGAATACCTTCTGAATGCACTGTATATCCTTCCTTTATTTTTTGTAAATAATAAAGGCAACAGACAAACCCAATATTCCTTCCTCCTGCTATTTTCCCTACAAGAACCCTGAGAAGTGGATTGAGCTGAGAGAGATTGGCCCCGTCACCCAACCAGCATTCATGCCTAAGACAGAACTAGTATTCTCAGTCACCCAGTTTCTAACCTGGTAGCTTAACCATTTGACCAAATTGACTTTATGGAAGAAGGAAATATATTCAAATAAAATTGGAAATATGCATGGCTTCCCTTATATAAAAGAAATTGTTTTTTAAATGTTTTCAATTCATAAAATACAAAATACTGATTTCAAAAACTGAAGAATCATGCAGCAGCATAACAATATTGAAAAAAGTGAAGCAGGTTAGGAATAGTTTCTGAATGCACTGTAAATGAATGATTTTTTTCCAGAAATAACATTCAACCCCCATCTCCACATTCCTGAGAACAAAGGGTTTCATACCCAGAGAAAACAGATTCCTGGAATTCTCCACCATGACTTCTCTGTAGAGCTCTTGTTGGTCAGCATCCAGTTGCGACCACTCCTCCTCAGAGAAATATACAGCCACTTCCTCAAAACACACAAAATCCTGAACAAGGAAAAAAGTTTCCCTATTAACAGAATAATCCCAAGAATTATTTGATAGTTTTCTTTCACCAATTCTAGGACAGAGATCATGTGAACAAAATGGGCATTCTCTGCAGAATTCAGAATAGGATCTCACTATTTTTGGCTGATGACACAACTAAATCATGTTTGATCAAGTTGGAAGTGTTTGGAATGCCTTATGCTGTAACCAATCTAAAATATTCTTGGTCAATTGGTAGTTGGGTCTTCAATCCACTAGTTATCAGTGACTCACATTCTTTCTAGGATGGGCAGCGGAAAATATTGGCAAAACCCACCTGATATGTTTTCCAATGGCTTATTTTATCCATTGAGGACCAAAGTGCCCGAATTCCACACCTTCATGAAGGAGTTGGAAGAGGTTGAAGTAGTATTCTATATGTCTATGGAGATTTTCAATTACCAGGTCACGGTTTTCCCAAAAATGCTTTTCAAAAGGCAAAAACAGATATTTTTTTGTAATGGTGAGAAAAACCCTGGGAGACAGAAGGAAGAACCCCGATGCTGACAACAGACTGGTCAATGAAAACTGATGATGAAGCAGGACAGATGGAGAAAACAACTCACAAAGGATTCCCTCAGAAGGGAGAATGTGCAGTGATCAAATTTGTACTGCTTACAAACAGAAATTTTATACATTGAACTCTAGAACAAAATGAAATCCATCCAAGATTTATGAACCTTTTCTGTTGTTTCTTCTTCTTACCTTAAGTAGCGGTTCATCTAGCCCTTCAGCTCCAGCACAAAGAGGTGATTCTAAAAGGTCCAAGGACAGCTTTCTACTCTCTATGAGAAAGAGCAAAATTCTGGAATCAGATTTGTTAAAGAGAGACACTCCAATAAAGTGGAGGGAAAGAATCAGCTAAATGTTGAAGTCTCACCTCACACAGAAAGAGCTTTTCTTACCTTGTGTAGCATCTTGACTTTGATCTTCCTGGAAGTTCTCCCTAAAGAGCAGCTCTTGAGAAGATCTGAATGAATCTTTCCTCCCCTTGGGATACTCAGTCACAGCTTCCCCACATTTCTGGACATGGTGTGATACCAGAAACAAAGGAAGAGCAGAGATAGAAATGAATTATCATACTGCAACTTCAAACTAGCAGTCCCCAACGTCCATTATTGAAACTCGAAACATAATGAAAGAATTGCCCCAAATACATCCTCTGGAAGAATAGAACAAATGCCCTTAGGAGTTAATAATCCCAGAAAACTCTGCAGAAAGGAATTGACAAATTCAGAGAGATCCTCTTTAGAGCTGCCATGATTACATTGTCGCACCTGCAACTCTTCTTGCATGTTTTCCTCCTCCTGAGTCAGCAAGAAGCCTTCAGCCAGGGACACCGCCTGGGAACTGGTTTCTGCTCCACACTCCCGCACCCATTTCGCCATCTCTAGGGGAAGGACAGCCAGGAATTGTTCCAGGAGCACCAGGTCCAGCATCTGAGCCTTGGTGTGTTTTTCTGGTTGCAGCCACTGACAACATAAGTAGTGAAGCTGAGCGCAAACATCTCGGGGGGGGCTCCCCTCCTGGAACTGCACTTTTCTGAAGTGACAGCATTGGACCTCTGAACTGTTGGATGCCTCTTCGTGTCTCTTCTGCCCAGGATTCATTTCCCCATTCCTCCCACAGCTCCAAGGCTGAGCAACAGTCTTTCTGTTCACAAGAGGTCTGGCCAAATTTTCCAAGGCCATTCAGATCTCTTCCCAGACAAGATACTTAAGAGCCCAGAAGAACCAGAAAGTATTTCCAGCTTACATACCTGAAATTGGAAACAAATAATTCATGCTGTTTACTAGGGTGGTTAATTGAACACGGAGTTGCAGCCTTTGTATGCAAAGCCAGTTGCAACCTTTGTAGGCTGGCTTCTCTCGACCTAAAAAAGGGGGAGGTGAGGGAAACCCCTTTCTGGAAATAGAGCTACGAAATATGGAGGAAACTGTGCAGGAGTCAAGGCTGGCTTGGAGGCACAACTCTGTTTTGCAAAGACGACCTCTCCTCCTCTCCCTCCCATCCAGAGCTTTCCCCGTCGAAATGGAGTTTAAATGGCTCCCTCCTTTCTGAGACACCGATTTTTTTTCTACGGGCAACGGGAAGGATCCGAAGCTCTGTTTTCTCTCCTGCCTGGACCGTGCATGCACAGGGGCGGCAGGGGAACATGGGACCGCTGCCTCCCCCCTTCCCACGACTCCAAGCCTGATGGAAGTTTTGCAGGTCTCCAATGCGAGCCTCCAGCGCGGGACAGAAGCCCCATCACTGAACCCCGACTCACGTCTGGATGTCGGACCATGCAATCTTCCCTGCAGCCTCTTCCTTTGCTAGAAAGACTCACAGCGGGGGTGGGGACGGGGCAGTAGAATCGGACACCGTGGAAAGAGCGGAGAAGCTTTCAAACCTTTCCTAGAAAATGACTCGGGAAGAACACCTCTCTCTTGACTTGGGAAAGAGACCGGCGCATGCTCAGTTCTATTGAACAGGGGCGGGCGGAAGAGCTTCCCGGCTCTTCTATGGAGCCCCCTAGAGGATCCTGTGCGCATTGCGAGAAGACCCTGCAAGGGCGCAAAACGTCATGTTCCATGCGGGTCTGGGATGATGATGGAAATTAAAGTTGAAGGAAAATTTCCCTCCAACATTGCCTGTCTAGAAAGGAAGTGGCCTCTCCGACAGGCGTCGGTTTGTAGATTTTCCTCTTTTTAATCTCTAAGAACCATCTGTGATCGTAACGAAGATTGAGGAAATCTCTGTGCAGACTCAAAAATCCCTGTCCTGAAGAGCAGCGTCTCTGAAGGGATTCCCGAAGGCAACAAAAATGAGCAAAATCCTGTCAGAAATGGCAGGGCAGTGAAAAGACAAGGAACGAAAGTCTCTCTATGAAACCCAGCCTGTGTCTTGTGCCTGATGGCAAACTCAGCCCTGAAGTGGGGGGAGGTCAAGGTGCTGGCAGAGGGAGGAAACTGACAGGTTGAAGAAAATTAAGATTTGTATTGGGTTTTTTTTTTCAATTACTGCCTTTCAAATTAATTCCTCTGGGCAGCCAAGGAGGCTTGGAAACCGTAAATACAGCCTGTAATAATGAGAATAATCCTGAAGAATAGATCCTGATGAAAAAGAGGCACCAAAATAAAAGTACCAAAATGAAGAGAAAGCTCAAACTTGAGCACCTTTGAAAAAAATTACCTCAAAATAAGGTGCCAGGATGGAGAAATGAAAATTGGGAGAATAAAGTCTTGTATGTGACTAGAGAAAAAGTAGAATGACAAAATGAAGGAAGGGAAATACTGATTCCTCTGCTTTCCCAACAGAAGTCTCTCCTATCTATTGCCTTCACTCCCCCTCTCTTTCCCCAGGCCTCTCTCTCTATTTTCTATCTTCTCGGGCCTCCATTTTTCCCCCAGCCAAAGTAGGATAGGATCCTCCCTATAGTTATCTTCCGGCCTTTTCCCCCACTCCAAGCTTAGAAAAAAAAACCCTCCTCTCACACTCCCTGTCTCCCCCTCTTCCCGCCAAAACCTCCTATTGCCTTCTCTCCCACCCGCTACGTAAGCTTATATGTATGTATGTATGTATAAATTACTTTCAAATTAAACCTTTCTTTCAATTACACATATCAAGCAAAGGAAAATCCATCCTAATTCCAGTTAACTCATTATGTTTAATTCTTCCAGCTTATATTCATGGAGTAAAATCTTTTTCTTCTCTGGAAGTTTTATCAAGGAGTTATAGGCCTGTATGTCTATGGAGACTCTCAATCACTAGGTCACGCTTGTGTCAACAGTCCCATTGATTTAGACAGCAAAAGAAACTCCTGGGACATTATTTTACCAAGAGTATAACTTAACTGAAAATTCCATAGGAGTACAGAAGTAGAAAAGTTTTAACATTTTTGCCTGAAAACAGCATAGGTAAACTTTCCTTTTGTCCCCTGGACCTCTCACTGTCAATTGTTCATCAATTATTTGTATTCGTTTTGTTTTGGAAATAATCTGACTACTTTGGACTTTCCCAGCTGATGACTTTGGGTGTCAGGTCTGTCTCAGGCTTTCAGTTTGTTAGAAATAAGAAAATTCAAAAATAAAATGTAGGTGAATAGAATAGTATATTATAGTATTACATTTACTATCTTGATGAAATCTGTAAATATATTTTCTAAGACATTTACTCATTGCTAAACATGTACCTACAATCTATTACATCCTCCTCTATCAAGTAATGCCACCCCTATTTCCTCCAGGAATCGGTACGTATATCAATTAGGAGGATAATAGGAGAAGAGATAAACCATTGCTCTAACTTTCTTTAATCAATTGAAGTTAGATTTTGTTTTTCAAAACATCAGCTTAAGTTTGTCAGACTTTTACTTTGCATAGACGTTAGAAATGCATATACGAAGAAGTGCTGAATGTAACATTAATATGTAACAAGTGTGGTGTTAGGAAGAGATATTTCTTTGTTCTCAGACTGGTAGAAAAGGGGGCCCTGCTGAAGGGACATTCTTTAATGCCAAGTAAGATAAGATGTGATGGGAGGTCATTGGGAGGTATCAAAGGAGATGATGTGGTCTCCAAAAGGCATCTTGGATTAGCTGTGCTCGGTCACTGGGTCGATGTCGGAGGGGCGTGGGGGCGGGGCGTCGGGATAGAAGAATTATAAAATGTAATGTATTGAAATCTTAAGCGTGGTTCTTGGCTCAAACTTCATGTTGAAGTCAGCTGAGATCCCCCGCTCTTTGCAAACAGCTTAACAAAATAAAATCTCTGTGTTTTCACCGATCCAAGTTTTTGTCATTTGGATTCATTTCCAACAAGTTGGCTCACTTGCATTACTCATTTCCCTCCATGAAATGTTTCTTGAATTCCAGTGCCTTCCCTCCCCACTCCCATTACTGTTGTCTGGTTATGAGCAGGATTCCATTGCGAATCAACCAAGACATGCAGACCCTCCAGAAAGATTAATTCTACAAGGAAACAAACACACACATTCCTAGACCCAAATCTTCTTAAATTACATAACTTATCAGGGTTGATCTGGGAACTTAACAAGAAAACTATGGATCAGTCTATGGCCCAAATATCCATCGCTAAGACATACGACTAAGTCCTGTAACCTCCCCTTATAGCATTGAGAATCAAGGATCTCCTTGACCTCTAAATGTTTTTCTGCTTCTAACCATTTTGTGACTGTGTTCAATAGCCAGTCTGAGCGGTTAGCTGCAGAAAGGCTTTAACAAACTTGCAGTGAAATAATGAGTGAATGCGACTGAGATTTTTGGGCAACTTCTACCGTCATTGGATTCACAATCTGGATGATAGGAAAAGAGCCTACGTTGTATACTTAAGCCTCAACTTCTTGCAGGGGTGCCCCAATTTTAGGACTTTATGGACAGGTACACCTCGTCTCCTATTGTAATCTATTTCTGGGGTGCCCTCTTTTGTGCTTGCTTATTCTAAAGCCTTAGCTCTCACAAAATGCAAGACTTTGCAAGCAACAGCCAACACTCTGGATACAGAAATCAGACTTCTTATTTGAACCTTCCTCAGATAAGCAAGGATGGAAAAGATAGAACCACAAAACATATTTAATAACTGTCTCATACAAACAGAAATTTTGGGCTCAGTTGCAGTCATATGCTGAAGACTATCTGGATTTCTATTGAAGCTCCTCCCACAGTTCCTTTATTCATATGGTTTCTCCTATGTGTGGATGCTTCTATGGCAAGTAAAAGTGTCACTCCTTGCAAAGCTTTTTCCTCACTCCATGCATTCATATGGGGTTTTTTTCCCATATGGATCCTTTTATGGGAAGTGAGATCACAATTCTTTCTAAAGCTCTCTCTCCACATTGCACGCATTTATATGACTTCTATCTTGTGTGGCTCCTCTTGTGGGAATTAAGACCATTATTACGAGCAAAGCTCTTTCCACACTCCATGCAGTGATATGGTTTCTCTCCTGTGTGGATCCTTTTATGGGAAGTAAGATCACAATGCCACCTAAAGGCCTTTCCACATTCCAAACATTCATATGGCTTCTCTCCTGTGTGGCTCCTCTTGTGGGAATTAAGATCATTATTATGAATAAAGCTCTTTCCACACTCCATGCATTTATAAGGTCTTTCTCCTGTGTGGATCCTCTTGTGGCGATTAAGATTACTGCTACAAGTAAAGGTCTTTCCACACTCCATGCATTTATAAGGTCTTTCTCCTGTGTGGATCCTTTGATGTCTTATAAGATAGTAATTATCACAGAACATCTTTCCACACTCCATGCATTTATAAGGTCGTTCTCCTGTGTGGATCTTTTGATGTCTTATAAGATAGTAATTATCACAGAAAGACTTTCCACACTCCATGCAGGTAAATCGTTTCTCTTCTGAATGTGTCTTTTTATGAAAAAAGAGATGATTGGATTTATTAAATGTCTTTCCACATTCCATGGATTTATATGGTCTTTCTGCCTTATCGATCACTGTATGGTTAGAAAGCCAACTGACCCAAGGGAGACTTTGTGATTGCTTTGTTTCATCACTCTTTAGTTGCATCTGATCTACAAATTTCCTATTCCCCCCTTTCGAATGGATCGCTTGGCGTTCCTCCTTGCTATTCTTTTTTTCTTGACCATTAAAACCTTGAAAAAGAAAAATGAAAACTGTAGCAAGAACAGAGGAACAAGCAAACTTTTCTCCTGAAATTTAGCCAAAGAATCATCAATATATTTCAGCGGTTTTGTTGGCAAAAATGAAGAGTCCAAACTAAGATTATAGCAAAGACCTATTTCCAAGTGTATCCCTAATGATCCTCATATAATAGGATTGGATCACAACCCTGAACTAACCTTTTGACCTGGGATAATTCCAGAGGTGAGATTCAGCCAGTTCAGACCAGTTTGGGTGTACCTGTTAATTTTCTGCGCAGTTCAGCAAACCGGCTGATCGCTCCAGTGCCTGGCCCTGCCCCACACCAGCTGGCCCCTCCCAGCCTCTCCTTATCTCACCTTGGCCCCTTGCCTAGTCACACCCAGGGCCCAGCTTCTCTCTGGCTCTCTCTCCTTGCCCAGGCCCAGCCTTAGATCTGCAGAAACGCCTTGGCCCCGCTCCCTGGGCGTGCGCACAGAAGGTCGTGAGCACACAGGGCCTGGCATCCCGGGCACTGCTTACTGAGTGCTGCCCTTCACCCAGGATGCCAGTCCAGTCCTCATGTGTTTGGAGACTCCTGTGTGCACACCCAGGGGACAGGGCCGAGCCGGCAGCATGGATCTAAGGCTGGCCGCGGGTGGCACCGGCACCTCCATGCCCCGCTTGCTGGCCTTTCCCTAGGACCGCCCCATCCCCGTGTGGGAAAACCATGTCCTTACCTGTGCATGGAGGAAGGAAAGGTAGGGAGAAGAGGGCATGGGACCCAGGGGCTTCTATATGCCAGCGCGCCATAGGCAGTAGGAGATCACATGGGCTGTGTGGGGGGATGTGGAAGGCGAACGGCAGTCTCATGCAGCTTCTGGCATTGCGGGGAGGGGGAGGGGACGGAAGCAGAACTGCCCTTTTGGCATCAGGCATGGAGGCAACAGAGGGGAGGGTGGACAAAACGGGAAGCTCCGCAGGTTTTGATTTTTTTTTTTAAATGGACAGAGGCTTCCCATTTTGATCCCCTCCCCCTGTTGTTGCCTCTGTGCCTGACGGACCTCTGCGTGACTCTCAGCTCACCTTTCCAATCTGTGCGTGTGTGTGTGTGTGTGTGCGCGCGCGCGTGCCTAAGTTCTCCCCTCTTTCAGCCCGGCGCTATGACAATGGAGAGGAAAACATCAGGAGAGGCTGCTGTGGGCTGAGAAAAACAAAAACACTGCAAAAAAAGAGCTTTCATTAGTTTGCACTTTTCAGCAAGTTATTTTGTGTGTGTGCGTGTGTGTGCGCACGCGCAGGAGGGGGGCAGGGGGAGGTGTCTCCCTCATTGCAGCCTGCAAGCTCATTGTAGGCTGCAAGCTAACAAAAGCTCTTTTTTTGAAATGTTTTTCTCAACCCTCTCAGCCCAGCCTCTCCCGATCTTTTCCTCTCCTATGTCAGTGCTGGGCAGCAAGGGGCACACACACACACACACAAACATATATGTGAGCTAAAAACCACACTGAAGCAACAATGGGGGAAGGGAGGGAGGGAGGGAGGGAGGGAGGGAGGGAGGGAGGGAGGGAGGAAGGAAGGAAGGAAGGAAGGAAGGAAGGAAGGAAGGAAGGAAGGAAGGAAGGAAGGAAGGAAGGAATATGAGAGGGAGTCAGATTCTGAGGGAAGTCCTGCCTTAGCACTTGGCCACCAGCAGGACTGCTGCCCTTTCGCCATCCCCTTGTCCCCTCCTCCTGACCTCTCCTGGTGGTCTCCCATCCTATTGCTGAGGATGCTTTGGTTACAAAGCCAGGTCATCTCACATGGAGAGACAGTGGGCCACACACTTTATCCTTCTGCATACACCATGACCAACGTGCCAAAGGAGAGCAAGCACAGCAGCAGCAGCCTTGAGGAGGAGGTAAGTACAGCCAGGTGTCCCCTTGGGGAAGCAGGGCAGGGCTGTGGGGTCCCAATGTCCTGGGAGCTTGAGGGCCAGGCTGGGCTCTTGCCCTCTGCTCCCAGGGCACTGGGCAGCCTGTGCTGCTGTCCAAGGCTCCTTTGCGTGACCTGAGAGGGACGGCAAGGCTCCTCTGGAGGACAAGCATTTGGCTCTCACCCTGGTCTTGCCTTCCTCTGCTGGAGACAATGGATTCCCCCCAGACTTGCCTGGACCACCATAGGCACCCCCCGACACAAGCGATGTTGACCTGGCCACAGGCTGCCACCTGGACCAGACCCACTTTGGCCACGCCCACCCAGTCACATGACCCACCCACCACGCTCACCCAGCCAGTCGTTAGTGCAGAGAACAGTTGTTAAGTTAATCCCACCACTGGGTAATTCCATGGGGCCCCAAACTCCCAAAGTGTATTGGACAATGTATCATGCTGGGGCAGCAACATACTCACCAGCTCCCAACTTCAATAAAAATCTCACCTCCACTTCTCTGCAGAGCAGAATCAAAGGGTATTTCTGGATGGCAATAACTCCCCATCCTCAACTTAGGCTAATGCCAAACTTGGTACACAGGTGGGTATATGTCTAAGAAGGGAACAAACCCCTCAGAGGTCATCGGTGATAGAAGCTCAGGGCTATCAGGAACCCAGTGACCAGGTTCAGGAGGGAATAGCGAATCCTGGTAGCCAGAACTTTGCTCAGTACATTCAGCCTCTTCCTCAGGGTCTTGCTAATGTCTTCAATGAAATGAGTATTTTGTATTTCATGGGCAGAACACTTTAAAAAAACAATTTCCCTTATGCAAAAAGCCAAGCTATGCAGTTTCCCAATTTTTCTTTCAATAAATTTCCTTCTTCCATAAAGTCAGTTTGGTCAAAAGGTTAAGACACCAGGCTAGAAATTTACAGACATTTCTAAAATTTTGTTTTCACTCTGTCATTATTGGGTAACAAGCCTAGATTAATGAGGAAAAAATGAATTTAATAAATGTAGAATCAGGCTACAGCATAATAAAATTGAAAACATGGAGTCCAAATATCTTCTGAATGCACTATCCTTCATTTTTTTGTAAATAATGAAGGCAGTGGAGAAAAACGATATTCCTTCTTCCTGCTGTTTTCCCCACAACAACCCTGTGAAATGGGTTGAGATGAGAGAGTTTTGGCCCAAAGTCACCCAGCCAGCATTCAATGGCAGAACCACTATTCAGTCACCCAGTTTTAGCCTGGTATCTTAAACCATTTATCAAACTGACTTTATGGACGAAGGAAATTTATTCAAAGAAAATTGGAAATCTGCATAGTATCCCCTATTATATAAATTGTTTTCTTTAAAAGAATGGCTTCTCCTCATAAAATACAAAATACTCATTTCAACAACTGTAGAATCATGCTGCAGCATAACAAAAATGAAAAAGTGAAGGGGATTTGAATACTTTCTGAATGCACTGTAAATGTTTTTCCCCCAGAAATAATATTCAAGCCCCTACTCTATGTTCCTGATCATAGAAAGGGTTTCTTACCCAGAGAAAACAGATTCCTGGAATTCTCCACCATGACTTCTCTATAGAGCTCTTTTTGGTCAGCATCCAGTTGAGACCACTCCTCCTCGGAGAAATACACAGCCACTTCCTCAAAACACACAACATCCTGAACAAGGAAAAAAGTTTCCCTATTAACAGATAATCCCAAGAATAATGGGTTAATTTTCTTCCACCAGTTCTAGGACAGAGATCATGTGAACAAAATGATCTCTGCAGAATTCAGAATAGGATCTCACCACTTTTGGCTGATGGCACAACTAAATCATGTTTATATTCTTGGTCAAGTGGTAGCTGGGTCTTAAATCCACTACTTGTCAGCGACTCCCATTTTTCCTAGTATGCGCAGAGCAAAATACTGGCAAAACCCACCTGACAGGTTTTCCAATGGCTTATTTTATCCACTGAGGGACCAACGTGCCCCAACTCCACCCCTTCATGAAGGAGTTGGAAAAAGTTGTAATATATGTCTATAGAGATTCTCAATCATCAGGTCACGGTGGTCCCAAAGATGCTTTTAAAAGCGCAAAAAATGAGTTTGTTTTTTTTTGTAATGGTGTGTGAGAATAACCCTGGAAGACAGAAGGAAGAGCCCCAATGATGACAACATTCTGGTCAATGAAATCTGATATAGAAGCAGGATGGGTGGAAAAAGCGACTCACAAAGGTTCCTCTCAGAAGGGAGAATGTTCAGTGACCTGATATCAAATTTGTATTGCTTAGAAACAGCAATTTTATACATTGAACTCTGGAAAAAATGAAATCCATCCAAGATTTATTCACCATTTCCGATATATCTCCTTCTTACCTGAAGTAGCGGTTCAGCTAATCCTTCAGCTCCAGCACAAAGAGGTGATTCTAAAAAATCCAAGGTCAGCTTTCTACTCTCTATGAGAAAGAGAAAAATAGTGGAAGCAGATTTGTTAAAGAGAGACAATCCAATAAAGTGCAGCGAAAGAATCAGCTAAATGTCGAAATCTCACATCACACACAAAGAGCTTTTCTTACCTTGCATAGAGTCTTGACTTTGATCTTCCTGGAAGTTCTCCCTGAAGAGCAGCTCTTGAGAAGATCTGAATGAATCTTTCACCCCCTTGGGATACTCAGTCACAGCTTCCCTGCATTTCTGGACATGATGTGATATGAGAAACAAAGGAAGAGCATAGAGATAGAAATAAATTATCATACTGCAACTTCAAACTAGCAACTGTCAACATCCATTGCTGAAACTCGAAACATAATGAAAGAATTGCCCCAAATACATCCTCTGGAAGAATAGAACAAATGCCCTTAGAAGTTAATAATCTCAGAAAATTCTGCCAGAAAGGAATTGACAAATTCAGAGAGATCCTCTTTAGAGCTGCCATGATTACATTCTCCCACCTGCAACTCTTCTTGCATGTTTTCCTCCTCCTGAGTCAGCAAGAAGCCTTCAGCCAGGGACACCGCCTGGGAACTGGTCTCTGCTCCACACTCCCACACCCATTTCGCCATTTCCGAGGGAAGGACAGCCAGGAATTGTTCCAGGAGAACCAGGTCCAGCATCTGAGCCTTTGTGTTTTTTTCTGGTTGCAGCCACTGACAACAAAGGTAGTGAAGCTGAGTGCAAACATCTCGGGGATGGATCTCCTCCTGGAACTGCACTTTTGTGAAGTGACAGCATTGGACCTCTGAACTATTGGATGCCTCTTCGTGTCTCTTCTGCCCAGGATTCATTTCCCCATTCCTCCCACAGCTCCAAGGCTGAGCAGCTGAAGGGCCTTTTCTAATTTCAGCATCTGCTGGGTGTTGTTGTCCCTGCATTTTCTCTCTGGTCTCTAAAAAAGCTTCAAAAGGAAAGGGAAGGAAAAATTTTAAAAAATGAAATTTTGATGAACCTACTAATGTCTGGAACAGGGGAGGAAGACATTTATTAGTTAGTCTGTTCTCTCTCCATATGGGGAAAATTGCAGAGAACCCTTCAGGATATCAATGTCTATGAAAATATCAGAAAAATATATTTAAATGTTTTTGATTTCTATTTCCTAGTTTTGTTAAAAAATTAATTTTTATATCTTCTGTATTATTGTAAATAATGATAATTAAATTACTCTAGGCAGTCCTTCTTACTATTTCCCCCACAACAGCCCTGTGAGGTGAATTGGGCTGAGAGTTGCAATGGGCTCAAGGCTTTTATGGCAAAGGCTGGTCTAGAAGTTAATCTCCTGGTTTCAAGCCTTGTGCTTTCATCACTGAACCAAATGGCTTTCTATGGCTAATTATGATTTTATTTAATATAATTTAATAGACAGATAAATATCATTTCTATGGCTGCACAATCCAAATCATAATTGTCCCAGGTCAGAAACAGCAATTGACTTAAGGGGCTCTCTAAATCCATTTAACAACTAAATAAATCAACTAGGGGGTTCAATACCCAGACTTTACACAGGCCATGCTTAACAAACAAAAAACACTGGCCTAATCATAGTGTGTGATTCTCAACCAAAGGAGCACCTCCCTCCTCCAACATCTTCCTCATTCACCAGGCAGCAGAAGCAAACTGGTGACAGTGGGGAAAGATGGGAAAGCAGGAAACCGAGTTCTAGTCCTTGCACACCTTGCACCCAACACCTTGCACACGGAGTTGCAGCCTTTGTACACTCGTTTCTCTCGGCCTAAGAAAGAGGAGGCGAGGGGAACCCCTTCTGAAAACGGGGCCAAGAAATATGCAGGAAACTGTGCAGGAGTCAAGGCTGACTGGAAGGCAAAATGTCTGTTTTGCAAAGACGACCTCTCCTCCTCTCCTTCCCATGGAGAGCTTTTCCCATCCAAATGGGAGTTTAAATGGCTCCCTCCTTACTGCGACCCCGATTTTTTCTCTCTCTAGGGGTAACGCGCAGGATCCGAAACTTTGCTTTCTCCCCTGCCTCCACAGGGGCGGCGAGGTCTCCATGCGAGCCTCCAGCGCGGGAGAAAAGCCCCATCATTGAACCCCAACTCACGTCTGGATCTCGGACCGTGCAAACTTCCCTGCAGCCTCTTCCCTTGCTAGAAGCGGGTAGAATCGGACACTGTAGAGAGCTGAGAAGCCGGAGGCGCGCCTCTCACTTGACTTCGGAAAGTGGGCAGCGCATGCTCAATTCTCTTGTAAAGCGGGGGACGGAAGCGGGAGGGAGCTGCCCCGCTCTTCAAGGGAGCCCCCTAGAGGATCCTGTGCGCAACGCCTGAGGACTCTGCAAGGGCTCAGAATATGAGAAGTTTTTAAGAGATTAACAGTTGGAAGGGAGCTTATAGGTCATCTAGTCCAACCCCACACCCAAACAGGAGACCCTACACCGTTACTGACAGATGGCAGTCCAGTCTCTTCCTGAAAGTCTCAAGTGATGAAGCTCCCACAACTTCTGAAGGCAACTACTGTTCCATTGGTTGATTGGTCTCACTATCAGAAAGTTTCTCCTTATTTCTAGGTTAAATCTCTCCTTGTTCAGTTTCCATCCATTATTCCTTGTCTGGCCTTCAGGTGCTTTAGCTTGACCCCCTTCCTCCCTTTGGCAGCCCCTCAAATATTGGAACACTGCTATCATGTCTCCCCTAGTCCTTCTCTGCACTCTTTCTAGAGTCTCAACATATTTTTTATAGTGTTGTGACCAAAACTGGATGAGTATTCTAGGTGTGGTCTTACTTTCTAGAGCGATATTAGTACCTCCCTTGAACTTGATTGTATCCCTCTGTTAATGCAATTTAGGAGTGCATTGGCTTGTTTGGCTGCCGCTGCACTGTTGTCTCGTATTAAATTGGTTGTCCACTAAGACTCCAAGGTCCCTCTTGCAGTTACTGCTATCAAACCTGGTTTCAACCAGTCTATATGTGTATTTTTGGTTTTTCTTGCCTAAGTGTAAGACTTTTTCTCTTCATTGAATTGCATTTTGTTAGATAGGGCCCAGTGTTCAAGTCCGTCATGATCCACCTGGATCTTGAGCCTATCATCTGGGGCCGTGATGGCAAACCAATGGCACACGTGCCACACGTGGCACGCAGAGCCATTTGTGCGGCACGCAAGCCCCAGCCAAACGTACCTGCATTGCGCATGCGTGCGCCTCCCAGCTGATTTTTGGCCTGTTTTGAGGCCTTTTTCAGACGCCCAGAGGCTCATGGGAACCCTCTGCAGCCTCGCGAGGCTGAAAAAACAGGCCTTCCGGAAATACTGGGATTTCCCATTTTCAGCCTCTGGAGGGCCTCAGCAGCCCAGGGGAGGCCGTTTTTGCCCTCCCAGGGGCTCCAGGGAAGCCTCTGCATTATGGTTGCCCTCAAAGGGCCAGTTACATGTAAGACTATGACAACTCACACTGGCTGGGTGGGCATAGTCCGTTACTACTCACTGGATGCAGCTGATTTTGGACAGCTGGGTCAGGACGGAGTAAGTTGAACTGATTAACTCAACTGCTGGTGTTGACCTATAAAGCCCTTCATGGCATTGGACCGGGGTATTTGCAGGAGACCCTGTTGCCAATAACGGCTTCCCAATGCCCCGTGCGCTCCCACCGGCAGGGCCTCCTCAGGGTGCCGTCAGCCAGGCAATGTCGGCTGGCGGCCCCCAGTGGTAGGGCCTTCTCTGTGGGGGCACCCACCCTTTGGAACCAGCTACCCCTGGAGCTCCGGGTGGCCCCTGACCTCTGATCTTTCTGCCATGGCCTAAAAACTTGGCTGTTACTTTTTTTTTTAAACTTTATTTACAGAATATTAAAAACACACTAACATACAATACACATACAAAACAATGCGCCAAGCACTTTCTTCGTTTAGTTTGGATCTCAAATTGGATATACACTTTTACCATAAAGATAGATTATATCTAAATATGTTAATTACCAGTTTTCCTATTTGTTTGGCTTAGGTTGTAGCTTTAATTATTCTATATAACCTTCATATTCACTGTGTGTTATCTATTGCATCTTTGCCTCCACTTGAGTATCCTCTGTTCCTAAATTCCTTTTTTTCTTCACCGTTCTTTTTGCATTTTGTTCCACCCAGATATACCACTTATCCCAAATCTTATAATACTGTGAGTCCTCCTTTTCATTTAATTTAAGTGTTAGTCTCTCCATTTCCTTACATTCATATGTTTTCTGAATAATAATATGTAAAGGTGGTGTAGAGGTTTTTTTCCATTTCTGTGCTAACGAGATTCGTGCGGCTGTTAATAAGTGCGTAATCAAGTATTTGTCTTTGGGGGGATAATTTCTTTTAATCATTCCCAGAAGGAACAGCTCCGGTCTCCACTCCAGCTCACATTTTGTAATTTCCTCTATCCATTTTTTAATTTCTATCCAATATTTCTTTATTTTAGGACATGTCTACCAAAGGTGGAAATATGTGCCAATTTTATCTTTACACTTTCAACAATTTGGGTTTGCTGCTGGAAATAATTTTGCTAATCTAGCAGGTGCCAAATGCCACCTATACATCATTTTATATTGGTTTTCCTTGTATGCCACTGATTTTGTATATGACAAATTTTTCTGCCAAATTTCTTCCCAATCGTTCAGATCCATACTATGTCCAATATTTTTTTTCCCATGCCACCATTGGTCCCTTCACTAGTTGCCCTATCATTTCCTGTTCTAATAAAAAATTATATAGTTTAGATATCAATTTTTCTTCTGAACCTACAAGTAATTTATCCAGTTGTGTGTTTTTATCTCAATTCCATATTCCTTTATATCTTTGTTATACCTCATTTTAATTTGTAAATAGGCCTACCTGTCTATCATTATTCCTTGTGCTTCCACTTCCTGTCTTGTTTTTAATCTTCCCTGTCTAAAATCTGATAGTATTTAAGTTTTTTATTCAGGTCTATTGTGTTAGGATGAAACATTGCCTGTTCCAACTAGCCTACCTGGACTGATGGGGGGAGGGTCTTTTTAGAGGTTGTTTTTAAATTTAACTGATTTATGAGATTTTTGGTTTAATTCTTTTTTAATATTTGTATTGTATTGTTTTTAGTATTGTAAGCTGCCCTGAATCCTCGGGGAGATAGGGCAGCATATAAATCTCATAAATAAAAATAAAATAAATAAATAAATAAGTTGGGGAAAATTTGTTGCCTTCTTCTCAAGCCCAGGCATGATTGGCAGTTTTCAAGCTAGGTGTGGATAAGTCTCCAAACTTGGATTGGTGTGTATGTGCGCATGCACAGCATGCCGAAGGAGATGTTCTTCTACCAATATCAGACATCATTGGTGTTTGTTTCCCTATCCGGTACCCGTCTCATCAAAGCAAAAGGCAGAGGATGACTCTGCTGAGTGTGGAAGGGTGGAGGAGAAAGTTTGCAGGGAGCTCCAACTTCTGCCTTGAGAGATCTCTGGAGAGCAAGAGGAAGTGGCAGGGGAGCAGCACTCCCCGGTCCTGCACGAGGGAGGCTGGCCTTTTTTGAAAGGAAATTTTGTTTCCAGCTGTGTGTGGTAAAGATGCAGGCTTGTTGGGGCAGCCTACCACCACGCAGCTCCCCTGCCTCCTTTTCTCCTCTCCAGACATCTGTCAAGGCAAAAGATGGACCTGGAGGACACTGCTTCCTGCAAACTTTCTCCACCACACTTCCACATGCAGCAGCATCCTCCTCCGCCTCCTGTAGTGGGTGGCAGGCAAGGCTGGGTGGTGGGATCCAGAGGTCTCCAGCAGAGGAAGGCGAGACCAGGACGAGTACCAAATCCTTGTCCACCAGAGAGGCCTCGCAATCTCTCTCAGGCCACACGGAGGGCCCCAGATGGTGGTATGGACTTCCCGGAGCCTTGGGAAATGGAGGGCAAGCACCCAGACCAGACCAGCTTTCCCAAAGGGGTGCTTGGCCACACTGATCTCCTCCTCGAGGTTGCTGCTGCTGTGCTCACTCTTCTTGGCCAGGTCGTTCATATTGGGTGTGAGAGGGCAAAGTATGTGAGTCAGAGAGAAGCCCACTCTGTTTCCATGCAAGGAGACCTGGCTTTGTAAGGAAAGCATCCTCACTGTTAGATGGGAACAAGGTAATTGTATTTGGTATTTTGGAATATTTGAAACAATACAATGAAAAACAACAATAAGAATATTGTTATTAAACAATTAAGAATATTTCTACGTGTAGAAAAAGTGTTCCTGTATTTGGACTTAGCAAAAACCGCAAGCAGGATTAGGGATCCACACTGTTCAGGTTTGCACGAGAAAGGGAATTTACGCATACATATCTATGAAGGTCTACAATTTATTTCAATTATTACTCAAATGGAACTTGTATGATATTTTAGACAACTATAAATAGTCCTCAATTTATTACAGTTCATATAGTGATTATTCAAAGTTATAGAAGCACTGAAAAACGTGACTTATGACCATTTTTCACACTTATGAACAACATCCGATGGTCACCTGATCAAACTTCAGATGCTTGGCAACTGATTCATGACAGCTGCAGTGTCTCTGGCTCATGTGATCACCTTATGTGAGCTTCTGACCAGCCAAGCCAATGGGGAAGCCAGATTCATTTCACGTCAGTGTTACTAACTTAACAATTACAGTGATTCAGTTAAGAATTGTGGCAAGAAAACTTGTAATATGGGGAAAATACACAAGTTATCAACAGAAATTTTGGGCTCAATTGCAGTCATAAAGTTAGGACAACCTGGATTTCTCTTGGAGCTCTACCCACACTTCTTGATATGGTTTCTCCCATGTGTGGTTCCTTCTATGGCGAGTAAGACCATTACTCCCTGCAAAGCTGTTTCCTCACTACATGCATATGGTTTCATATGGTTTCTCACCTGTATGGATTCTTTTATGGGAAGTGAGATCACAACCCTTTCGAAGGTCCTCTCCACATTCCATATATATGGCTTCCCTTCCACTTGGCTCCTCTTGTGGGAATTAAACCATTATTACAAGGAAAGATCTTTCCACACTCCAAGCATTGATATGGTTTCTCTCCTGTGTGTGAATCCTATTATGGGAGGTAAGATGACTACTCTTCCTAAAACCCTTTCCACGATCCATGCTTCGATATGGCTTCTCTCCTCTTGTGGATCCTCTTGTGGAATTAAGATGACAGCTATGAATAAACATCTTTCGACACTACATGCATTTATAAGTTCTTTCTCCTATGTGATTCCTCTGATGGGTTAAAAGTGTCTTATAATAACAGAAGGTCTCACCACACTCTATGCATACATATGGTTTCTCTCCTGTGTGGATCCTCTTGTGGGTATTAAGATTACCACTCTTCCTAAAATTCTTTCCACACTCCATGCATTGATATGGCTTCTCTCCTGTGTGGATCAAATTGTGGGATTTAAGACTACTGCTACAAGTAAAGGTTTTTCCACATTTCATGCATTTATAAGGACTTTCTCCTCTGTGATTCCTTTGATGGATTATAAAAGTCTTATAATAACAGAAGCTCTCATCACACTCCATGCACTGATATGGTTTCTCTCCTGTGTGGATCCTTCTGTGGGTATTAAAATGACTGCCATGAGTAAAGGTCTTTCCACACTCCATGCATTGATACGGTTTCTCTCCTGTGTGGATCCTCTTGTGGCAATCAAGATGACAGCTACGAGTAAAGGCCTTTCCACATTCCATACATTTATACGGTCGTTCTCCTGTGTGGATTCTCCTGTGGTTATTAAGATGACTACTATGAGTAAAGGCCTTTCCACATTCCATACATTTATACGGTCGTTCTCCTGTGTGGATTCTCCTGTGGTTATTAAGATGACTACTATGAGTAAAGGTCTTCCCACACTCCATGCATTCATATGGTCGTTCTCCTGTGTGGATCCTTTGATGGGTCATAAGATAGCAACTATAAGAGAAGGTCTTTCCACACTCCATGCAGGTAAATTCTTTCTCTTCTGGATGTGCTTTTTTATGAGAAATGAGATGATCAGATTTATTAAAGCTCTTTCCAAACTCCATCGATTTATATGGTCTTTCTCCCGTATCAATCACTGTATAGTTAGGAAGCCAACTGACCCGAGGAAGACCTTTTTTAATTCCACTTTGTGATTGTTTTGTTTCATTACTCTTTGGTTGCTTCTGGTCTATAAATTTCCTTTCCCCCCCTTTTGAATGGATTGCTTGGTGTTCCTCCTTGAAATTCTTATTCTCTTGCCCATTAAAGCCTTGAAAGAGAAAAAGGGAGAAAAACTGTAGCAAGAATAGGGGAACAATAAAACCTTTTCTTCTGAAATTTAGCCAAAGAATCATCAATATATTTCATCTCTTTGGTGGGCAAACATGAAAAGTCCAAACAAAGATTATACCAAAGACCCATTTCCAAGAGTATCTCTAATGATCCTCCTATAATAGGATTAGATCACAGCCCTTACCTAATCTTTCACCTGGGACAATTTCATGGTGCCACAAACTCCCAAAGTATATTAGACACTGGGTCATGCTAGGGCAGCAACATACTCAGCAGTTCCTAACTTCAAAGTCTCATCTCCACTTGTCTGAAGAGCAGAATCTTTGAAAGTCAAAGGGAATTTCTGGATGGCAACTGCTCCCCACCCTCAACTTAGGCTAATGCCAAACTCAGTACACAAGTGGGCATATGTCTAAGAAGGAAACAAAACTCTCAGAGGTCATCTGATCTTGGTTATAGCAGCTCAGGGCTATCAGGAACCCAGTGACCAGGTTCAGGAGGGAATAGCGAATCCTGGTAGCCAGAACTTTGCTCAGCATATTCAGCCTCTTCCTTAGATTTTTCCTAATATATTCGATGAAATGAGTATTTTGAATTTCATGAGCAGAAAGTTATTTTATAAAAAAACAATTTCCCATATGCAAAAAGCCAGGCTATGCAGTTTTCCCATTTTTCTTTCAATAAATTTCCTTCTTCCATAAAGTCAGTTTGGTCAAAAGGTTAAGACCACAGGGCAGAAAGTAATAAATTTATACACATTTCTAAAATTTTGTTTTCACTTTGTCATTATTGGGTAACAAACCTAGATTAATGAGGAAAAATGAATTTCAACAACTGTAGAATCAGGCTGCAGCATAACAAAATTGGCAAAATGAAAGGAGACTGAATACCTTCTGAATGCACTGTATATCCTTCATTTTTTTGTAAATAATAAAGGCAGCACACAAACCCACTATTCCTTCCTCCTGCTATTTTCCCCACAACAACAACTCTGTGAAATGGGTTGAGCTGAGAGACTTTTGGCCCAAAGTCACGCAGCAAGCATTCATGCCTAAGGCAGAACTACTATTCACAGTCACCCATTTTCTAGCCTGGTATCTTAACCA
Organism: Naja naja; assembly: GCA_009733165.1. NCBI lineage: Eukaryota > Metazoa > Chordata > Lepidosauria > Squamata > Elapidae > Naja > Naja naja. Next base: position 20,866,224 of record CM019149.1, read on the forward strand.
TTTGACCAAATTGGCTTTATAAAAGAAGGAAACTGATTCAAAGAAAAATTGGAAGTCTGCATAGCCTCCCTTATTAAATAAATTGTTTTTTTTTCAGCTCATAAAATACAAAATACTCATTTCAACAACCGTAGAATCATGCAGCACTGTAACAAAATTGAAAAAAGTGAAGGGGCCTGAATACTTTCTGAATGCACTGTAAATAAATGATTTTTTTAAAAATCAGAAATAACGTTCAAGGCCCTACACTACGTTCCTGATCATAGAAAGGGTTTCTTACGCAGAGAATAGAGATTCTTGGAATTCTCCAGCATGACTTCTGTGTGGAGTGCTTTTTGGTCAACATCCAGTTGAGACCACTCCTCCTCGGAGAAATACACAGCCACTTCCTCAAAAGAAACAATATCCTGAAAAAGGACACAAGGTTCCTTATTAACAGATAATCCCAAGAATAATTTGATAGTTTTCTTCCACCAATTCTAGGAAAGAGATCCAATGAAAAAAATGGGAATCTTCTGCAGAATTAAGAATACGATCTCACCACTTTTGCTTGATGGCACAACTCAATCATGTTTGATGAATCTGGAAGTGTTTGGAATGCCTTACAGTATAACCAAGTAAAATATTCTTGGTCAATTCATAGTTGGGTCTTAAATCCATTACCTGTCAGTAATTCCCATTCTTCCTAGGATGGGCAGAGCAAAATACTGCCAAAACCCACCTGACATGTTTTCCAATGGTTTACTTTATCCACTGAGGGACAACATACCCAAATGCACACCTTCACGAAGGAGTTGGAAGAGCTTGTATCAGAACTCTGTATGTCTAAAGAGATTCTCAATCATCAGGTCACGGTTGTCCCAAAGATGCTTTTTAGAAAGCAAAAAAGGATATATTTTTGTAATGGTATGTGAGGCTAACCCTGGGAGACAGTAGGAAATGCCCTGATGCTGACAACAGTCTGGTCAATAAAATCTAATGGTGAAGCAGGATGTGTGGAGAAGGCATCTCACAAAGGATCCTCTTAGAACAGGGGTATCAAATTCAAGGCCTGTGAAGTGGTTGGTTCTGGCCCGTGGAGCTGTCCTGATCTACCAAATCCAAAGAGGAAAAACTGGACCTGCCTGGCTTAGGCCTGGTCTACCCTATGCAAAGAGGAAGCAGCAGTTTGGGGAGTGGCGTCAAACTAGCCACACCCTCCCAGTTAGCTATGCCCGCCTGGCCCCCCATGAGATCAATCACAGCCGTGAAGGCGGCCCTGAATGAAATTGAGTTTGACAGCCCTGTCTTAGAAGGAAGAGGGTAGGCTAACCTGAGTGAAAATGTTCAATGACCTGATGTCAAATTCGTATTGCTTAGAAACAGCAATTTTATACATTGTACTCTAGAACAAAATAAAATCCATTGAAGATATATGGACCTTTTCCAATGTTTCTCCTCCTTACCTGAAGTAATGGTTCAGCTATTCCCTCAGTTCCAGCACAAAGAGGTGATTCTAAAAAGTCCAAGGACAGCTTTCTACTCTCTATGAGAAAGAGAAGAATAGTGGAAGCAGATTGGTTAAAGAGAGACAGTCCAATGAAGTGGAATGAAACGACCAGCTAAATGTTGAAATCTCACCTCACACAGAAAGAGTTTTTCTTACCTTGCACAGAGTCTTGACTTTGATCTTCCTGGAAGTTCTCCCTGAACAGCAGCTCTTGAGAAGATCTGAATGAATCTTTCCTCCTCTTGGGATACTCAGTCACAGCTTCCCTGCAATTCTGGACATGATGTGATACAAGAAACAAAGGAAGAGCACAGAGATAGAAATGAATTATTATATTGCACCTTCAAACTAGCAACCCTCAATATCCATTGCTAAAACTAGAAACAGAATGCAAGAATTGCCCCAAATACATCCTCTGGAAGAATAGAACAAATGCCCTTAGGAGTTAATAATCCCAGAAAATTCTGCCAGAGAAGAATTGACAAATTCAGAGAGATCCCCTTTAGAGCTGCCATGATTACGCTTTCCCACCTGCAACTCTTCTTGCATGTTTTCCTCCTCCTGAGTCAGCAAGAAGCCTTCAGCCAGGGACACCGCCTGAGAACTAGTCTCTGCTCCACACTCCCACACCCATTTCGCCATTTCCGAGGGAAGGACAGCCAGGAATTGTTCCAGGAGAACCAGGTCCAGCATCTGAGCCTTGGTGTGTTTTTCTGGTTGCAGCCACTGACGACAAAGGTAGTAAAGCTGAGTGCAAACATCTCGGGGACGGCTCCCCTCTTGAAACTGCACTTTTGTGAAGTGACAGCATTGGAACTCTGAACTGTTGGATGCCTCTTTGTGGCTCTTCTGCCCAGGATTCATTGCCCCATTCCTCCCACAGCTCCAGGGCTGAGCAGCTGGAGGGCCTTTTCTAATTTTTACATCTGCTGGGTGTTGTCCCTCCATCTTCTCTCTGGTCTCTAATACAGCTCCAAAATGGACCCATGGATCTCCACAGCTCTTTCTGTTCACAAGAGGTATGGCCAAATTTTCCAAGGCCATTCAGCTCTCTTCCCAGGCAAGATACTTAAAACTCCAGAAGAACCAGAAAATATTTCCGGCTTACATACCTGAAATTGCAAAGAAATAATTCAGGGTGTTTACTAGTTGACTACTGAGCATCCTTATCAAGGGAGAAAACGGAAGGGGAACAGAAGGGAAAAAAAGAAAGAGATTTGGATGAACCTACCAATGTCTGGAATGGGAGAGGGGTGAACTTATTAGCTTGATCTCTCTACATATGGAGAAAATTGCAGAGAACCCTTCAGGATGTCAATGTCTATCAATATATTAGAAAAATACATTTAAATATACTTTTGATTTCTGCTTCCTAGTTTTTATTAAAATTTAATTTTTATTTTCATGTCTTCTCTATTGTTATTATTATAAATTACTCTAGGAAGCAATTATACATAATGCTCATTATTATTTCCCACACAACAGCCCTGTGAGGTAGATTGCGCTGAGAGTTGGGATGGGCTCCAGGCTTTCATGCCAAAGTTTGGACTAGACCTAGAAGTTAATCTCTTGGTTTCAAGCCTTGCGCTTTCATCATTGAACCAAATGGCTCTCTATGCCTAACTATAATTTTATTTCATATAATTTAATAGACAGTTTAATATCATTTCTATGGCTGCATAGTTAAGAATGATTTGTACAATCCAAATCATAAATGTCCCAGGTCACAAACAGCAATTGACATGGGGGGCGGTCTCTAAATCCATTTAATAAGTAAATAGCACTTAGCAATAGCACTTAGACTTATACACCGCTTCACAGTGCTTTTACAGCCTTCTCTAAGCAGTTTACAAAGTCAGCCTATTGCCCCCAACAATCTGGGTCCTCATTTTACACACCTTGGAAGGATGGAAGGCTGAGTCAACCTTGAGCCTGGTGAGACTGCCAAACTGCTGGCAGCCAGTAATCAGCAGAAGTAGCCTGTACTACTGCACTCAAACCACTGTGCCACCAATAAACCATTCTACCTCCTCCTCCAACACCTTCCCCATTTACCGGGCGGCAGAACCAAACTGGTGACAGTGGGGAAACCAAGCAGGAAATCAAGTTCCAGTCCTTGCACACCTTGCACCCAACTCCTTGCACACGGAGTTGCAGCCTTTGTACGCTCACTTCCCTCGTTCTAAGAAGGGGGAGACGAGGGAAACCCCTTTCTGAAAATGGAGCCACGAAATTTACAGCAAACGGTGCAGGAGTCAAGACTGACTTGGAGGCACAAATCTCTGTTTTGCAAAGAAGATCTATCCTCCTCTCCCTCCCATGAAGAGCATTTCCCGTCGAAATAGAGCCTTAGTCCCCTTTTCTGCGACCCTGTTTTTTCCCCCCTGTGGATAAATCCGAAGCTTTGCTTTCCGCCCTGCCTTGCCCGTGCATACACAAGGGCGGCAGGGGAACATGGGACCACCACCACCCCTTCCCACGACTCCAAGCCTGGTGGAAGTTTTGCATCTCTCAATGCGAGTCTCCAGCACGGGAGATAATCCCCCCCCAATTACTGAATCCCGACTCACGTCTGGATCTCCAAGTCGAAGACTTCCCTGCAGCCTCTTCCCTTGCTAGAAAAGCTGACCCAAAGGCAGAATCGGACACTGTAGAAAGAGCGGAGAAGCTTTCAAGCCTTTGCTGTGAAATGCCTCGGGAAGCACGCAGCTCTACTGACTTGGAAAAGAGGTAGGCGCATGCTCAGTTCTATTGTAAGGCGGGGGCGAGGAAGGAGCTGCCCGGCTCTTCCAGGGAGCCCCCTAGAGGATCCTGTGCGCATTGCGAGAAGACCCTGCAAGGGCGCAGGACGTCATGTTCCACGCGGGTCTGGGATGAGGGGCACTGAAGTTGAAGGAAAGGTTCCCTCTAAAATTGCCTATCGAGAAAGGAATTGGCCTCTCCGGCAGGCGTCAGTTTGTAGATTTGCCTCTTTTTAATCTCTAAGAAGCGCCTGTAATCTTGTGAAGATTAAGAAAATCTCTCTGGAGACTCAAAAATCCCTTTCCTGAAGAGCAGCTTCTCTGAAGGGATTCCCAAAGGCATCAAAAATGAGCAAACTCCTGTCAGAAATGGCAGGTCGTTCAAAGGACACGGAACGAAAGTCTCTGTGAAACCCAGCCTGTGTCTTGTGCCTGATGGCAAACTCAGCCCTGAAGTGAGGAGACCAGAGGGCTGGCAGAGACACATGGTTGAGGAAAATTAAGATTTGTATTGATTTTTCTTTTTCAATTACTATAGCTGCCTTTTCAAATTCATTCCTCTGGGCAGCCAAGGAGGCTTGGAAACACTAACTGCAGCCTGTAATAATAATAACTATAGATACCAATGAAACAGAAGCATTGAAAGAAAGTACCAAAATGAAGAGAAAGTTCAACCTTTTAAAAATTGACCTTTACTTTTTACCTCAAAAGAAGGCGCCATGATGGAGAAATAAAGATAGGGAGAATACTCATATGTGATTAGTGAAAATGCAGAATTACAAAATGAAGCAAGGCAACTACTGAAAAATAAATATAAATAGCACAAAGCAAAAAAAAAGGGAGAGAGACATGAAGTTTTATTTTTGTTGCTGAGTAGGGAATATGACTCAGGAAATTTGAGTAGGAAACTTAAGAACTTTGGAGTAAAAATATTTTTTTTTCTAGCCAAAAGTAATGAAGATTTCAGTGGTTTGAAAAGATTAGTCTGGACTTGGAGGTGGACAGTGCAAGAAAAAAGAGATTTAGCTACAATTAGTGAAAGGAAGGATGGAGGGAAAATTATGGTGAAGAAACAATTTTAAAAGAATGGCTTTAACTTCTCATTCTGCCTCCGTTCTTTTGAGCTCATTTCTTGATATATAAAGGTTCCTTCTCAGTCTCAACTGTCTAATTTTGTCAGTCTTCAATTATAAAAAAGAAAAATTCACATAAACAGTTACAAAACCAGAATCACTGCCTTTTCACCATCAGTGAACAATATTTGAATAAATATTTTCAAAGTAGCTCAATCCTCTGAAAACCTGAAGTATCGGATCCAGTGCTGGGCTGCAAATTTTTTAACAACCGGTTCTCTGGCTGGATAGGTGTGGCCAATTGGTCATGTGAATGGGTGGGTGATGTCACTCATCACACCCAGCCCTGCCTCCCAGCCACTCGCCTCAAAGGAACAGGTAGGATTCATCCAGTTTATGCCTCTGTTTATGCAACCAAGGATTCTATCGGGTTTTTTGGTTGCTGCCACACACAGCTGGCTAATATTTAAGTGATTGTCCATTAGGACTCCAAGGTTCCTCTCACAGTTACTGTTTTTGAATGAGGTTTCACCTAATCTATACTTGTACCATTTGGGTTTTTTGTTTTAAGTGTAAACCCTTGCTTTTCTCCCCACTCAATTTCATTTTCTTGGATAGGGCCCATTCCTCAAGTTTGTCAAGAGCTTTTTGGATTCTGAAGTTGTCTTCTGGGATGTTGGCTATTCCTGCCAGTTTAGTGTCATCTGCAAATTTGATGAGCTCCCCTTCTATTTCCTCATCTAAGCACTTTATCAAGATATTGAAGAGTACAGGGCCTAAGAGAGAACCCACTAATTCTGTATATATATGTATATATTCACTAATAACCCACTTTGTCAAAGAATGCAATGTTTCTTCTGGCACAATGTTTTCAACAAACCCATGCTGGCTTTCTGTGATTTGTGAGTATAGTGATCTACACATCCCAGACCCAGTCCTCCCGACCTCTGTCAATCTATTTGTCAGGAGAAACGGAAAGTTTCTGAATATGACCCCACTGGCATAAATATGAACCAGTTGTCAAGCATTTGATCACATGTTCATGGGGATGGTGCAAAGCAGGAGTGTCAAACTCAATTTCGTTGAGGACCGCATCAGCATTATGGTTGTCCTCAAAGGACCAGTTGCATGTAAGACTATGACAACTCACACTAGCTGTGTGGGTGTGGTCGGTTCATTACCACTCACTGGGTGCAGCTGACTTTGGACAGCTGGGTCATGATGGAGTAAGTTGCATTGGCTAACTCAAGTTGGGGAAGATTTGTTGCCTTTTTCTCAAGCCCAGACATTATTGGCAGTTTGCAAGCTCAGATGTAGATAAAAGTTTCCAAGCTTGGATTGGTGTGTGTGGGCGCTTGTACAGCATGCTGAAGGAGACGGTCTTCTCCCAATCTCAGACACCACTGGTGTTTGTTTCCCTGTCCGATACCCGTCTCAGCAAAGCAAGAGGCGGAGGAGGATATTGCTGAGTGTGGAAGTTTGCAGGGAGCAGTTTCCTCCGAATCCAACTTCTGCCTTGACAGACCTCTGGAGAACAATAGGAGGTGGCAGGGGAGCAGCAGTCCCCGGTCCTACATGAGGGAGGCTGGCCCTTTTTGAAAGGAAATCTTTGTTTCTAGTCGTGTGTAGTAAAGATGCTGGCTTGTCTTCCCTCACGCAGTTCCCCTGCCTTCTTTCCTCCTCTCCAGACATCGGTCAAGGCAAATGATGGACCTGGAGGACACTGCTTCCTGCAAACTTGCTCCTCCGTGCTTCTACATGCAGCAGCAGCATCTTCCATCTTCTGTAAGGGGGGCAGGCAAGGCTGGAATTGGGGATCCAGAGGTCTCCAGCAGAGGAAGACCAGACCAGGATGAGTACCAAAGCCTCATCCACCAGAGAAGCCTCGCCATCCCTCTCAGGCCACATGGAGGACCCTGGATGGTGGCGTGGACCGCCCGGACCTCTGGGAAATGGAGGGCAAGCCCCCAGCCCGGTGCAGACCAGCTTTCCCAAAGGGGTGCTTGGCCATGCTTATCTCCTCCTCGAGGTTGCTGTTGCTGTGCTAGCTCTTCTTGGCCAGGTTGCTCATACTGGGTGTGGGAGGGCAAAGTATGTGAGTCAGAGGGAAGCCCACTCCGTTTCCTTGTGAGGACACCTGGCTTTGTAAGCAAAGCATCCTCACTTTTAGATGGCAGGTGGGAATGTGATGATTGTATCTGGTATTTTGGAATATTTGAAACAATATAATGAAAAACAATCAAGAATATTTCTATATGTAGAAAAAGCCTTTTTGTATTTGGACTTAGCAAAAACCACAAGCAGGATTAGGGAAATTTTTTTTACACTTAACCAAATAAGGAATTCAACCTCCCAAAGTTCCATAAACTATATGTAAACTGTATGAGTATAATTTTAAAAGTCCGTAAATCTTGCTTCAATCTTCAACCAGAGAGTGGATCCATTGGTCCCTTAACTCTAGAGTAATGTGTCCATCCTTTCTCCTTGGTCCTCACAGCAAACTCAGTGGTTAACAGCACCTGGTATGGTCCTTCCCAAATAGACCTCAGTTTCTCCACTGCTCTCCAACACTTTATCAGGACACAGTATATGTTGCAATTCTACAAATGTATAGAAATTAGGACCTAGAAACAAATCCAAAGATTCAGACAAAGCTATAGGATCAGACTGTAGAGATAGCATATTCATTTTATATTTCCTCAGATCTGATGATGTAAGAGGTACATTTACAAAAGTAGTAACAGGCGCTCCTGTATCTGACATTCCATTAGGCATTTCTCTTAAAAGTTGCAGTCTATTCTCTTTCTTGGCTCTGGATCTAGTTACAGCCCCTGAAGAGGTAGTTGGTTGACTTTCAGCATTTAATTCCATTGTATCCAACTCCCTTTTTAACTCCTGATATTGCTTAGTAGCTGAAACATCCGCTCCTCCCACAGCCTCTTCTACTGCTTCTTGATAAGGAGGAGGACGTGGGCAGCTGGCATATGCAAGTGGATCCCACCTTTGATCTTCCTCTTCCTTCTCATACAATATTTGTTTTGTCTGAGGAAAAGGATCAGACCATTTTACATGGTACCAGGACTCCACGTAATGAATAATTGTTTTTCCAATTTCATTTTTAACAAAACCTTTTTAATGCATTTATCCAATAAATATCAGATTCACCATATTTATTCCACCTATAATTCGGAGCAATTAAAATAAACTTTGGCTAGATTCCACTACAGTATTCTATCATAAATGCCTTATTTAAACATTTTGTATAAGCACTCATCCAAGGCTCTTTCCATTGAATAAGTAACTTCTCCCAGTGCAGAATTTGGTGAAATTGAAGGGATTTGTTTGTCTTAGCATTTTTAGACATAAACACCCCATTTCGGGGCCACATCTTAACAACCAAAAACTTCTTCCTTGAAGTTAAGAGAAAGAAAAATATTCCACTCATTCAAAATATCTGGCTTCTCTCCCTAACACTGTATATCATATACACAGTTCAATCATTCAAGGAGTTATAAATCACCCAGTGAGACCCCTCAATTCCAAACACAGCAATTCTGTTCCTCAAGAGAAAAGAAAAACAAATACTCACGAGTGATGGTGCACCGAGATATCGTTTGGGTTGCTCAGACCTTTCATTCACAAGTCTCTCCGTCCGGGTAGAAGAGCTTTCGCTCTTATGAGGCCGAAAAACCTCACCTCCTGTACACTGAACTCAGCGGTGGTGCCTACCAGAAGGAGAGTCTGTCGTCCTCTGAAGGGAAAGAAAGTGTTATTCCTGAAAACCACAAAGAAGGAAAACCCTTTCAATATATTTCAGAAGGTCCCTGTTCGGGCACCATTTGTCAGAAAAATCAAAAAGACGAAGAAAGCTATGAACAAATTCAGAGCAGTTTATTAAACTTTTGCAAAAGTGGACACCCAATATCAAGAGATATTGAGAGACAAGTTTCCAATGTTACAAGATTTTTATACAATTTCAAAAGGTCTAACATGTTTCTGTTATCATATTCTGTAATCTCATTGGTCAGGATCAGTGGTGGGGTATGAATCTGTTTCCAGGAAAGTTCATCCTACATGGTTTCCCCCTTTAATTCCAGTAAAAACACTTGGCATACCCCATATCATTTGACATCTTTCACTAAACATTGTGTGACTTTCCAAAAATCCCCCAATGACCCACCAAGAATTATTATGTGCCCTGCCAACAATGTTATTGCAAAATCAGGAATAAACATGTTTTTGTGAAAAATAAGACCTGTTACTTAACATGTTATCTGGTTCATTCTTAGGCTAAATATGGAGTCTATATGGTTTATCTTTGCAGGAATAACTATAGCAAACTTATATCATTTCTCACATATGGTTTCTCTCCTGTATGGGTCCTCTTATGGGAGGTAAGATTACTATTCTGACTAAAAGCCTTTCCACACTCTATGCATACATATGGTTTCTCTCCTGTGTGGATCCTCTTGTGCGAATTAAGATTACCACGCTTCCTAAAGCTTTTTCCACACTCCATGCATTGATATGGCTTCTCTCCTGTATGGATCAAGTTGTGGGATTTAAGACTACTGCTACAAGTAAAGGTTTTTCCACATTTCATGCATTTATAAGGACTTTCTCCTCTGTGCTTCCTTTGATGGATTATAAAAGTCTTATAATAACAGAAGGTCTCATGACACTCCATGCATTGATACGGTTTTTCTCCTGTGTGGATCCTCCTGTGGGTATTAAGATGACTGCCATGAGTAAAGGTCTTTCCACATTCCATGCATTGATACGGTTTCTCTCCTGTGTGGATTCTCTTGTGGCAATCAAGGTGACTGCTACGAGTAAAGGTCTTTCCACACTCCAGGCATTTATACGGTCGCTCTCCTGTGTGGATCCTTTGATGGGTTATAAGATAGCAACTGAAAGAGAAGGTCTTTCCACATTCCATGCAGGTAAATTGTTTCTCTTCTGAATGTGTCTTGTTATGAGAAATGAGATGATCGGATTTATTGAACCACTTTCCACACTCCATGGATTTATATGGTCTTTCTCCCGTATCGATCACTCTATAGTTAGGAAGCCAACTGACCCGAGGAAGACTATTTTTAATTCCACTTCGTGATTGCTTTGTTTCATCACTCTTTGGTTGCATCTGATCTACAAATTTCCTTTCCCCCCCTTTCGAATGGATTGCTTGGTGTTCCTCCTTGCAATTCTTATTCTCTTGCCCATTAAAGCCTTGAAAAAGAAAAATGAGAACTGTAGCAAGAATAGGGGAACAATAAAACCTTTCCTTCTGAAATTTAGCCAAAGAATCATCAATATATTGCATCTCTTTGGTGGGCAAATATGAAGAGTCCAATGTAAGATTATAGCAAAGACTCATTTCCAAGTGTATCCCTCATGATCCTCATATAATAGAATTAGATCACAGCCCTTACCTAATCTTTCACCTGGGACAATTTCATGGTGCCACAAACTCCCAAAGTATATTAGACACTGGGTCATGCTAGGGCAGCAACATACTCAGCAGTTCCTAACTTCAAAGTCTCATCTCCACTTGTCTGAAGAGCAGAATCTTTGAAAGTCAAAGGGAATTTCTGGATGGCAACTGCTCCCCACCCTCAACTTAGGCTAATGCCAAACTCGGTACACAAGTAGGGATATGTCTAAGAAGGGAACAAATCCCTCAGAGGTCATCCGATCTTGGTTATAGCATCTTAAGGCTATCAGGAACCCAGTGACCAGATTCAGGAGGGAATATCGAATCCTGGTAGCCAGAACTTCGCTCAGCATATTCAGCCTCTTCCTTAGATTCTTCCTAATATATTCGATGAAATGAGTATTTTGCACTTCATGAGCTGAAAGTTATTTAAAAAAAACAATTTCCCTTATGCAAAAAACCAGGCTATGCAGTTTTCCAATTTTTCTTTCAATACATTTTCTTCTTCCATAAAGTCAGTTTGGTCAAAAGATTAAGACCCCAGGGTAGAAAGTAATAAATTTATACACATTTCTAAAATGAGAAAGCTTTCACTTTGTCATTATTGGGCAACAAGCGTAGATTAATGAGAAAAAAATGAATTTCAACAACTGTAGAATCAGGCTGCGGCATAACAAAATTGGCAAAATGAAAGGAGACTTAATACCTTCTGAATGCACTGTATATCCTTCCTTTTATTTTTTTTGTAAATAATAACGGCAGCACACAAACCCAATATTCCTCCTGCTATTTTCCCCACAACAACAACTCTGTGAAATGGGTTGAGCTGAGAGTGTTTTGGCTCACAGTCGCGCAGCCAGCATTCATGCCTAAGGCAGAACTACTATTCACAGTCACCCAGTTTCTAGCCTGGTATCTTAATCATTTGACCAAACTGACTTTATAACAGAAGGGAATTTATTCAAAGAAAAATTTGAAGTCTGCATAGTTCCCTTATTAAATAGTTTTTTAAAATCTTTTCGGCTCATAAAATACAAAATACTCATTTCAACAACTGTAGAATCATGCAGCACCATAACAAAATTGAAAAAAGTGAAGGGGGACTGAATACTTTCTGAATGCACTGTAAATAAATGATTTTTTTAAAAATCAGAAATAACCCTCAAGGATCTACTCTATGTTCCTGATCATAGAAAGGGTTTCTTACACAGAGAAAAGAGATTCCTGGAATTCTCCAGCATGACTTCTGCGTGGAGTGCTTTTTGGTCAACATCCAGTTGAGACCACTCCTCCTCGGAGAAATACACAGCCACTTCCTCAAAAGAAACAATATCCTGAAAAAGGACACAAGGTTCCTTATTAACAGATAATCCCAAGAAAAATGGGGTAATTTTCCTCCAACAATTTTAGGAAGCAGATCCATTGAAAAAAATGAGAATCTTCTGCAGAATTTAAAATAAGATCTCATCGCTTTTTGCTGATGGCACAACCAAATCATATTTGATCGAGCTGGAAGTGTTTGGAATGCCTTAGAGTGTAACCAACTAAAATATTCTTGGTCAATTGATAGTTGGGTCTTAAATCCACTACTTATCAGTGAGTCCCATTCTTCCTAGGATGGGCAGAGCAAAATACTGGCAAAACCCACCTGACATGTTTTCCAATGGCTTACTTTATCCACTGAGGGACCAATGTACCCAAACTCCAAACGTTCACGAAGGAATTGGAACAGCTTGTAACAGAACTCTATATGTCTATAGAGAGTCTCAATCATAAGGTCACGGGTGTCCAAAATATGCTTTTTAAAAGGCAAAAAAGGATGTTTTTTGTAATGGTATGTGACACTAAACCTGGGAGACAGAAGGAAATGCCCTGATGCCGAGAACTGTCTGGTCAATGAAATCTAATGGTGAAGCAGGATGAGTGGAGAAGGGATCTCACAAATGATCCTCTTAGAACAGGGGTATCAAACTCAAAGCCCATGAAGTGGTCAGATCCGACCCATGGGGTTGTCCTGGTCTACCCAATGCAAAGAGGAAGCAGCAGTTTGGGGAGTGGTGTCAAACTAGCCACGCCCTCCCAGTCAGCCATGCCCACCTGGCCCCAACAAGGTCAATCACAGCCCTGAGGCACCTGTCAATGAAATTGAGTTTGACACCCCTGCCTTAGAAGGAAGAGTGTAGGCTAAGCTGAGTGTGAATGTTCAATGACCTGATATCAAATCCGTGTTGCTTAGAAACAGCAATTTTATACACTGAACTCTAGAACAAAATGAAATCCATTCAAGATTTATGGATCTTTTCCAATGTTTCTCCTCCTTACCTGAAGTAGCGGTTCAGCTAATCCTTCAGTTCCAGCACAAAGAGGTGATTCTAAAAAGTCCAAGGACAGCTTTCTACTCTCTATGAGAAAGAGAAGAATAGTGGAAGCAGATTTGTTAAAGAGAGACACTCCAATAAAGTGGAATGAAACGACCAGCTAAATGTTGAAATCTCACCTCGCACAGAAAGAGCTTTTCTTACCTTGCGTAGAGTTTTGACTTTGATCTTCCTGGAAGTTCTCGCTGAAGAGCAGATCTTGAGAAGATCTGAATGAATCTTTCATCCTCTTGGGATACTCAGTCACAGCTTCCCCGCAATTCTGGACATGATGTGATACGAGAAACAAAGGAAGAGCAGAGATAGAAATCAATTATTATACTGCATCTTCAAACTAGCAGCTCCCAATTTCCCAATGGTTATTAACTCCAAATACCCTTAGGAGTTAATAACCCCAGAAAATTCTGCCAGAGAGGAATTGAGAAATGCACAGAGATCCTTTTTAATGCTGCCATGATTACACTCTCCCACCTGCAACTCTTCTTGCATGTTTTCCTCCTCCTGAGTCAGCAAGAAGCCTTCAGCCAGGGACACCGCCTGGGAACTGGTTTCTGCTCCACACTCCCGCACCCATTTTGTCATCTCTGGGGAAGGACTGCCAGGAATTGTTCCAGAGCACCAGGTCCAGCATCTGAGCCTTTGTGTGTTTTTCTGGTTGCAGCCACTGATGACAAAGGTAGTGAAGCTGAGTGCAAACATCTCGGGACGGCTCCCTCCTGAAACTGCAGATTTGTGAAATGAAAGCACTGGACCTCTGAACTGTTGGATGCCTCTTCTTGGCTCTTCTGCCCAGGATTCATTGCATCATCCCTCCAAAAGCTCCAGGGCTGAGCAGCTGGAGGGCCTTTTCTAATTTTTATATCTGCTAGGGGTTGTCCCTCCATCTTCTCTCTGGTCTCTAATACAGCTCCAAAATGGACCCATGGATCTCCACAGCTCTTTCTGTTCACAAGAGTTGTGGCCAAATTTTCCAAGGCCATTCAGCTCTCTTCCCAGGCAAGATACTTAAACCTCCAGAAGAACCAGAAAATATTTCCAGCTTACATACCTGAAAGTGAAAAGAAATAATTCAGGGTGTTTACTAGGGTGATTAATTGACTACTGAGCATCCTTATCAAGGGAGAAAACGGAAGGGGAACAGAAGGGAAAAAAATAAAGAGATTTGAATGAACCTACCAATGTCTGGAATGGGGGAGGGGTGAACTTATTAGCTCGATCTCTCTACTTATGGGGAAAATTGCAGAGAACCCTTCAGGATGTCAGTGTATATCAAAATGCTGGAAAAATACATTTAAATATGTTTTTGATTTCTGCTTCCTAGCTTTTATTAAAATTTAATTTTCATGTCTTCTGTATTGTTATTATTATAAATTAGTCTAGGAAGCAATTATACATAATGCTCCTTATTATTATTTCCCACACAACAGCCCTGTGAGGTAGATTGCGCTGAGAGTTGGGATGGGCTCCAGGCTTTCATGCCAAAGTTTGGACTAGACCTAGAAGTTAATCTCTTGGTTTCAAGCCTTGCGCTTTCATCATTGAACCAAATGGCTCTCTATGCCTAACTATAATTTTATTTCATATAATTTAATAGACAGTTTAATATCATTTCTATGGCTGCATAGTTAAGAATGATTTGTACAATCCAAATCATAAATGTCCCAGGTCACAAACAGCAATTGACATGGGGGGCGGTCTCTAAATCCATTTAATAAGTAAATAGCACTTAGCAATAGCACTTAGACTTATACACCGCTTCACAGTGCTTTTACAGCCTTCTCTAAGCAGTTTACAAAGTCAGCCTATTGCCCCCAACAATCTGGGTCCTCATTTTACACACCTTGGAAGGATGGAAGGCTGAGTCAACCTTGAGCCTGGTGAGACTGCCAAACTGCTGGCAGCCAGTAATCAGCAGAAGTAGCCTGTACTACTGCACTCAAACCACTGTGCCACCAATAAACCATTCTACCTCCTCCTCCAACACCTTCCCCATTTACCGGGCGGCAGAACCAAACTGGTGACAGTGGGGAAACCAAGCAGGAAATCAAGTTCCAGTCCTTGCACACCTTGCACCCAACTCCTTGCACACGGAGTTGCAGCCTTTGTACGCTCACTTCCCTCGTTCTAAGAAGGGGGAGACGAGGGAAACCCCTTTCTGAAAATGGAGCCACGAAATATGGAGGAAACTGTCCAGGAGTCAAGGCTGAGTTGGAGGCACAAATCTCTGTTTTGTAAAGACGATCTATCCTCCTCTCCCTCCTATGCAGAGCTTTTCCCGTCGAAATGGAGCCTAAGTCCTCTTTTCTGCGACCCTGTTTTTTATCCCCCTGTGGATAAATCTGAAGCTTTGCTTTCCGCCCTGCCTTGCCCGTACATACACAGGGGCGGCAGGGGAACATGGGACCACCACCACCCCTTCCCACGACTCCAAGCCTGGTGGAAGTTTTGCATCTCTCAATGCGAGTCTCCAGCACGGGAGATAATCCCCCCCAATCACTGAACCCCGACTCACGTCTGAATCTCTAAGTCGAAGACTTCCCTGCAGCCTCTTCCCTTGCTAGAAAAGCTGACCCAAAGGCAGAATCGGACACTGTAGAAAGAGCGGAGCTTTCAAGCCTCTGCTGTTAAATGCCTCGGGAAGCACGCAGGTCTACTGACTTGGGAAAGAGGTAGGCGCATGCTCAGTTCTATTGTAAGGCGGGGGCGAGGAAGGAGCTGCCCGGCTCTTCCAGGGAGCCCCCTAGAGGATCCTGTGCGCATTGCGAGAAGACCCTGCAAGGGCGCAGGATGTCATGTTCCATGCGGGGCTGGGATGATGGGCACTGAAGTTGAAGGAAAGGTTCCCTCTAACATTGCCTATATAGAAGGGAAGTGACCTCTCCGGCAGGCGTCAGTTTGTAGATTTACCTCTTTTTAATCTCTAAGAACCGTCTGTGATCTTGTGCAGATTGAGAAAATCTCTGTGGAGACTCAAAAATCCCTGTCCTGAAGAGCAGCTTCTCTGAAGGGTCTCTAGGGATTCCCAGAAGGCATCAGAAATGAGCAAAATCCTGTCAGAAATGGCAGGGCGGTCAAAAGACAAGGAACGAACGTCTCTCTATGAAACCCAGCCTGTGTCTTGTGCCTGATGGCAAACTCAGCCCTGAAGTGGGGGGCAACCAGAGGGCTGGCAGAGACACAGGGAGGAAAGCCACAGGTTGAGGAAAATTAAGATTTGTATTGATTTTTCTTTTTCAATTACTATAGCTGCCTTTTCAAATTCATTCCTCTGGGCAGCCAAGGAGGCTTGGAAACACTAACTGCAGCCTGTAATAATAATAACTATAGATACCAATGAAACAGAAGCATTGAAAGAAAGTACCAAAATGAAGAGAAAGTTCAACCTTTTAAAAATTGACCTTTACTTATTTTTTACCTCAAAAGAAGGCGCCATGATGGAGAAATAAAGATAGGGAGAATACTCATATGTGATTAGTGAAAATGTAGAATTACAAAACGAAGGAAGGCAAATACTGAAAAATTAATATAAATAGCACAAAGCAAAAAAGAGAATGAGAGAGAGAGACATGTTTTTTGTTATTGTGTAGGGAATACGACTCAGGAAATTTGAGTAGGAACCTTAAAACCTTTGGAGTAAAGGAATTTTTTTTTCTAGCCAAAAGTAATGAAGATGTCAGTGGTTTGAAAAGATCAGTCTGGATTTGGAGGTGGACAGTGCAAGAAAAAAGAGATTTAGCTACAATTAGTGAAAGGAAGGATGGAGGAAAAATTGTGGTGAAGAAACCATTTTAAAAGAATGGTTTTAACTTCTCATTCTGCCTCCGTTCTTTTGAGCTCATTTCTTGATATATAAAGGTTCCTTCTCAGTCTCAACTGTCTAATTTTGTCAGTCTTCAATTATGAAAAGAAAATTCACATAAACAGTTACAAAACCAGAATCACTGCCTTTTCACCATCAGTGAACAATATTTGAATAAATATTTTCAAAGTAGCTCAATCCTCTGAAAGCCTGAAGTATCAGATCCAGTGCTGGGCTGCAAATTTTTTAACAACCAGTTCTCTGGCTGGATTGGCGTGGCTGATTGGTCATGTGAATGGGTGGGTGATGTCACTCATCATACCCAGCCCCCCTCCGGCACTCACCTCAAGGGAAAAGGTGGGATTCATCCGGTTTATGCCTCTGTTTATGCAACCAAGGATTTTATTGGCTTTTTGGTTGCTGGCTAATATTTAAGTGATCGTCCATTAGGACTCCAAGGTTCCTCTCACAGTTACTGTTTTGAACTATGTTTTGCTTAATCTGTACTTGTATCATTTGGGTTTTTTGTTTTAAGTGTAAACCCTTGCTTTTCTCCCCATTCAATTTCATGTTTTTGAATAGGGCCCATTCCTCATGTTTGTCAAGATCTTTTGGATTCTGAACTTGTCTTCTGGGGCATTGGCTATTCCTGCCAGTTTAGTGTCATCTGCAAATTTGATGAGGTCCCCTTCTATTTCCTCATCTAAGCCCTTTATCAAGATATTGAAGAGTACAGGGCCTAAGACAGAACCCACTAATTTAGTCACTTTGCCAAAGAATAAAATGATTGTTTTGGCACAATGTTTTCAACAAACCCATGCTGGCTTTCTGTGATTTGTGAGTATGGTGATCTACACATCCCAGCCAGTCCTCCCGACCTCTGTCAATCTATTTGTCAGGAGAAACGGAAAGTTTCTGAATATGACCCACTGGCATAAATATGAACCAGTTGTCAAGCATTTGATCACATGTTCATGGGGATGGTGCAAAGCAGGAGTGTCAAACTCAATTTCATTGAGGGCTGCATCAGCATTATGGTTGTCCTCAAAGGACCAGTTGCATGTAAGACTATGACAACTCACACTGGTTGGGTGGGCGTGGTCAGCTCATTACCACTCACTGGGCGCAGCTGACTTCGGACAGTTGGGTCAGGATGGAGTAAGTTGAACTGGTTAACTCAAGTTGGGGAAGCCTTTTTCTCAAGTCAAGGCATTATTGGCAGTTTGCAAGCTCAGATGCAGATAAAAGTCTCCAAGCTTGGATCCACACGGTCCAAACGGAGGACCCCGGATGGTGGCCTGGACTGCCTGGAGCTCTGGGAAATGGAGGGCAAGCACCCAGCCTGGCGCAGATCAGCTTTCCCAAAGGGGTGCTTGGCCACGCTTACCTCCTCGTGGTTGCTGCTGCTGTGCACACTCTTCTTGGCCAGGTCGCTCATACTGGGTGTGAGAAGGCAAAGTATGTGGTCAGAGGAAGCCCACTCTGTTTCCATGCGGAGACCCAACTTTGTAAGCAAGGCATCCTCACTGTTAGATTGGAGATGGGAACATGATAATTGTATTTGGTATTTTGGAATATTTGAAACAATGTAATGAAAAACAATAATATTTCTACATGTAGAAAAGTCCTTTGTCTATTTGAACCTAGGAAAAACCACAAGCAGGATTAGGGATCCACACTGTTCGGGTTTGCACTAGAAAGGCAATTTATGCATACATATCTAAGAAGGTCTACAGTTTATTTAGATTATTACTCAAATGGTGCTTCCATGATATTTTTGACCATAGGTGCTCCTCAATTTACTACACTTCATATAGTGATTATTCAAAGTTATAGAAGCACTGAAAAATGTGACTTATGACCATTTTTCACACTTATGAACAACATCCCAATGGTCATCTGATCAAACTTCTGATGCTTGGCAATTGATTCATGAAAGCTGCAGTGTCTCTGGCTCATGTGATCACCTTATGTGAGCTTCTGACCAGCCAAGCCAATGGGGAAGCCAGATTCATTTCACAACAGTGTTACTAACTTAACAATTACAGTGATTCAGTTAAGAATTGTGGCAAGAAAACTTGTAATATGGGGCAAAACACAGCACTTAGCAACAGAAATTTTGGGCTCAATCAGTCCTAAAGTGAGGACCACCTAGATTTCTCTTGGAGCTCTACCCACACTTCTTGATATGGTTTCTCCCATGTGTGGTTCCTTAGTAAGAGCATTACTCCCTGCAAAGCTGTTTCCTCACTACATGCATATGGTTTCATGTGATTTCTCACCTGTATGGATTCTTTTATGGGAAGTGAGATCACAACTCTTTCTAAGGTCCTTTCCACATTCCACACATTTATATGACCTCTGCTGTCTGGCTCCTCTTGTGGGAATTAAGACCATTATTACGAGTAAAGATCTTTCCACACTCCATGCATTGATACGGTTTTCTCTCCTGTGTGTGAATCCTATTATGGGAGGTAAGATGACTACTCTTCCTAAAACCCTTTCCATGCTCCATGCTTCGATATGGCTTCTCCTGTGTGTATCCTCTTGTGGGAATTAAGATGACAGCTACGAGTAAATGTCTTTCG
>CM019149.1:20886725-20977995 GCA_009733165.1 Naja naja
TTTTTGATGGCACAACCAAATCATATTTGATCGAGCTGGAAGTGTTTGGAATGCCTTAGAGTGTAACCAACTAAAATATTCTTGGTCAATTGATAGTTGGGTCTTAAATCCACTACTTATCAGTGAGTCCCATTCTTCCTAGGATGGGCAGAGCAAAATACTGGCAAAAACCCAACATGTTTTCCAATGGCTTACTTTATCCACTGAGGGACCAATGTACCCAAACTCCAAACGTTCACGAAGGAATTGGAACAGCTTGTAACAGAACTCTATATGTCTATAGAGAGTCTCAATCATAAGGTCACGGGTGTCCAAAATATGCTTTTAAAAGGCAAAAAGGATGTTTTTTGTAATGGTATGTGACACTAAACCTGGGAGACAGAAGGAAATGCCCTGATGCCGAGAACTGTCTGGTCAATGAAATCTAATGGTGAAGCAGGATGAGTGGAGAAGGGATCTCACAAATGATCCTCTTAGAACAGGGGTATCAAACTCAAAGCCCATGAAGTGGTCAGATCCGACCCATGGGGTTGTCCTGGTCTACCCAATGCAAAGAGGAAGCAGCAGTTTGGGGAGTGGTGTCAAACTAGCCACGCCTCCCAGTCAGCCATGCCCACCTGGCCCCAACAAGGTCAATCACAGCCCTGAGGCACCTGTCAATGAAATTGAGTTTGACACCCCTGCCTTAGAAGGAAGAGTGTAGGCTAAGCTGAGTGTGAATGTTCAATGACCTGATATCAAATCCGTGTTGCTTAGAAACAGCAATTTTATACACTGAACTCTAGAACAAAATGAAATCCATTCAAGATTTATGGATCTTTTCAATGTTTCTCCTCCTTACCTGAAGTAGCGGTTCAGCTAATCCTTCAGATCCAGCACAAAGAGGTGATTCTAAAAGTCCAAGGACAGCTTTCTACTCTATGAGAAAGAGAAGAATAGTGGAAGCAGATTTGTTAAAGAGAGACACTCCAATAAAGTGGAATGAAACGACCAGCTAAATGTTGAAATCTCACCTCACAGAAAGAGCTTTTTCTTACCTTAGTAGAGTTTTGACTTTGATCTTCCTGGAAGTTCTCGCTGAAGAGCAGATCTTGAGAAGATCTGAATGAATCTTTCATCCTCTTGGGATACTCAGTCACAGCTTCCCGCAATTCTGGACATGATGTGATACGAGAAACAAAGGAAGAGCAGAGATAGAAATCAATTATTATACTGCATCTTCAAACTAGCAGCTCCCAATTTCCCAATGGTTATTAACTCCAAATACCCTTAGGAGTTAATAACCCCAGAAAATTCTGCCAGAGAGGAATTGAGAAATGCACAGAGATCCTTTTAATGCTGCCATGATTACACTCTCCCACCTGCAACTCTTCTTGCATGTTTTCCTCCTCCTGAGTCAGCAAGAAGCCTTCAGCCAGGGACACCGCCTGGGAACTGGTTTCTGCTCCACACTCCCGCACCCATTTTGTCATCTCTGGGGGAAGGACTGCCAGGAATTGTTCCAGTAGCACCAGGTCCAGCATCTGAGCCTTTGTGTGTTTTTCTGGTTGCAGCCACTGATGACAAAGGTAGTGAAGCTGAGTGCAAACATCTCGGGGACGGCTCCCCTCCTGAAACTGCAGATTTGTGAAATGAAAGCACTGGACCTCTGAACTGTTGGATGCCTCTTCTTGGCTCTTCTGCCCAGGATTCATTGCATCATCCCTCCAAAAGCTCCAGGGCTGAGCAGCTGGAGGGCCTTTTCTAATTTTTATATCTGCTAGGGGTTGTCCCTCCATCTTCTCTCTGGTCTCTAATACAGCTCCAAAATGGACCCATGGATCTCCACAGCTCTTTCTGTTCACAAGAGTTGTGGCCAAATTTTCCAAGGCCATTCAGCTCTCTTCCCAGGCAAGATACTTAAACCTCCAGAAGAACCAGAAAATATTTCCAGCTTACATACCTGAAAGTGAAAAGAAATAATTCAGGGTGTTTACTAGGGTGATTAATTGACTACTGAGCATCCTTATCAAGGGAGAAACGGAAGGGGAACAGAAGGGAAAAATAAAGAGATTTGAATGAACCTACCAATGTCTGGAATGGGGAGGGGTGAACTTATTAGCTGATCTCTCTACTTATGGGGAAAATTGCAGAGAACCCTTCAGGATGTCAGTGTATATCAAAATGCTGGAAAAATACATTTAAATATGTTTTGATTTCTGCTTCCTAGCTTTTATTAAAATTTAATTTTCATGTCTTCTGTATTGTTATTATTATAAATTAGTCTAGGAAGCAATTATACATAATGCTCCTTATTATTATTTCCCACACAACAGCCCTGTGAGGTAGATTGCTGAGAGTTGGGATGGGCTCCAGGCTTTCATGCCAAAGTTTGGACTAGACCTAGAAGTTAATCTCTTGGTTTCAATGCTTTCATCATTGAACCAAATGGCTCTCTATGCCTAACTATAATTTTATTTCATATAATTTAATAGACAGTTTAATATCATTTCTATGGCTGCATAGTTAAGAATGATTTGTACAATCCAAATCATAAATGTCCCAGGTCACAAACAGCAATTGACATGGGGGGGTCTCTAAATCCATTTAATAAGTAAATAGCACTTAGCAATAGCACTTAGACTTATATATCGCTTCACAGTGCTTTTACAGCCTTCTCTAAGCAGTTTAGAGTCAGCCTATTGCCCCCAACACTCTGGGTCATCATTCTACCCACCTCAGAAGGATGGAAGGCTGAGTCAACCTTGAGCCTGGTGAGACCCGAACTGCCAAACTGCTGGCAGCCAGTAATCAGCAGAAGTAGCCTGCAGTACTGCACTCAAACCACTATTGGTGAATAAACCATTCTAGGGAATTCAACACCAGCTTTACAAAGGCCAAGCTTGACAAAAAAAACACTGGCCTAATCATACCCAAGGAGCACCTCCCTCTTCCAACACCTTCCTCATTTACCTGGCAGCAGAACCAAACTGGTGACAGTGGGGAAAGATGGGAAAGCAGGAAACCCAGTTCCAGTCCTTGCACACCTTGCACCCAACTCCTTGCACACGGAGTTGCAGCCTTTGTACGCTCACTTCCCTCGTTCTAAGAAGGGGAGACGAGGAAACCCTTTCTGAAAATGGAGCCACGAAATATGGAGGAAACTGTCCAGGAGTCAAGGCTGAGTTGGAGGCACAAATCTCTGTTTTGTAAAGACGATCTATCCTCCTCTCCCTCCTATGCAGAGCTTTTCCCGTCGAAATGGAGCCTAAGTCCTCTTTTCTGCGACCCTGTTTTTATCCCCTGTGGATAAATCTGAAGCTTTGCTTTCCGCCCTGCCTTGCCCGTACATACACAGGGGCGGCAGGGGAACATGGGACCACCACCACCCCTTCCCACGACTCCAAGCCTGGTGGAAGTTTTGCATCTCTCAATGCGAGTCTCCAGCACGGGAGATAATCCCCCAATCACTGAACCCCGACTCACGTCTGAATCTCTAAGTCGAAGACTTCCCTGCAGCCTCTTCCCTTGCTAGAAAAGCTGACCCAAAGGCAGAATCGGACACTGTAGAAAGAGCGGAGCTTTCAAGCCTCTGCTGTTAAATGCCTCGGGAAGCACGCAGGTCTACTGACTTGGGAAAGAGGTAGGCGCATGCTCAGTTCTATTGTAAGGCGGGGCGAGGAAGGAGCTGCCCGGCTCTTCCAGGGAGCCCCTAGAGGATCCTGTGCGCATTGCGAGAAGACCCTGCAAGGGCGCAGGATGTCATGTTCCATGCGGGGCTGGGATGATAGGCACTGAAGTTGAAGGAAAGGTTCCCTCTAACATTGCCTATATAGAAGGGAAGTGACCTCTCCGGCAGGCGTCAGTTTGTAGATTTACCTCTTTTTAATCTCTAAGAAGCGCCTGTAATCTTGTGCAGATTGAGAAAATCTCTGTGGAGACTCAAAAATCCCTGTCCTGAAGAGCAGCTTCTCTGAAGGGTCTCTAGGGATTCCCAGAAGGCATCAGAAATGAGCAAAATCCTGTCAGAAATGGCAGGGCGGTCAAAAGACAAGGAACGAAAGTCTCTCTATGAAACCCAGCCTGTGTCTTGTGCCTGATGGCAAACTCAGCCCTGAAGTGGGGGGCAACCAGAGGGCTGGCAGAGACACAGGGAGGAAAGCCACAGGTTGAGGAAAATTAAGATTTGTATTGATTTTTCTTTTTCAATTACTATAGCTGCCTTTTCAAATTCATTCCTCTGGGCAGCCAAGGAGGCTTGGAAACACTAACTGCAGCCTGTAATAATAATAACTATAGATACCAATGAAACAGAAGCATTGAAAGAAAGTACCAAAATGAAGAGAAAGTTCAACCTTTTAAAATTGACCTTTACTTATTTTTACCTCAAAAGAAGGCCATGATGGAGAAATAAAGATAGGAGAATACTCATATGTGATTAGTGAAAATGTAGAATTACAAAACGAAGGAAGGCAAATACTGAAAAATTAATATAAATAGCACAAAGCAAAAAGAGAATGAGAGAGAGAGACATGTTTTTGTTATTGTGTAGGGAATATGACTCAGGAAATTTGAGTAGGAACCTTAAAACCTTTGGAGTAAAGGAATTTTTTTTTCTAGCCAAAAGTAATGAAGATGTCAGTGGTTTGAAAAGATCAGTCTGGATTTGGAGGTGGACAGTGCAAGAAAAAAGAGATTTAGCTACAATTAGTGAAAGGAAGGATGGAGGAAAAATTGTGGTGAAGAAACCATTTTAAAAGAATGGCTTTAACTTCTCATTCTGCCTCCGTTCTTTTGAGCTCATTTCTTGATATATAAAGGTTCCTTCTCAGTCTCAACTGTCTAATTTTGTCAGTCTTCAATTATGAAAAAGAAAAATTCACATAAACAGTTACAAAACCAGAATCACTGCCTTTTCACCATCAGTGAACAATATTTGAATAAATATTTTCAAAGTAGCTCAATCCTCTGAAAGCCTGAAGTATCAGATCCAGTGCTGGGCTGCAAATTTTTTAACAACCAGTTCTCTGGCTGGATTGGCGTGGCTGATTGGTCATGTGAATGGGTGGGTGATGTCACTCATCATACCCAGCCCGCCTCCCGGCACTCACCTCAAGGGAAAAGGTGGGATTCATCCGGTTTATGCCTCTGTTTATGCAACCAAGGATTTTATTGGCTTTTTGGTTGCTGGCTAATATTTAAGTGATCGTCCATTAGGACTCCAAGGTTCCTCTCACAGTTACTGTTTTTGAACTATGTTTTGCTTAATCTGTACTTGTATCATTTGGGTTTTTGTTTTAAGTGTAAACCCTTGCTTTTCTCCCCATTCAATTTCATGTTTTTGAATAGGGCCCATTCCTCATGTTTGTCAAGATCTTTTGGATTCTGAACTTGTCTTCTGGGGCATTGGCTATTCCTGCCAGTTTAGTGTCATCTGCAAATTTGATGAGGTCCCCTTCTATTTCCTCATCTAAGCCCTTTATCAAGATATTGAAGAGTACAGGGCCTAAGACAGAACCCACTAATTTAGTCACTTTGCCAAAGAATAAAATGATTGTTTTGGCACAATGTTTTCAACAAACCCATGCTGGCTTTCTGTGATTTGTGAGTATGGTGATCTACACATCCCAGCCAGTCCTCCCGACCTCTGTCAATCTATTTGTCAGGAGAAACGGAAAGTTTCTGAATATGACCCCACTGGCATAAATATGAACCAGTTGTCAAGCATTTGATCACATGTTCATGGGGATGGTGCAAAGCAGGAGTGTCAAACTCAATTTCATTGAGGGCTGCATCAGCATTATGGTTGTCCTCAAAGGACCAGTTGCATGTAAGACTATGACAACTCACACTGGTTGGGTGGGCGTGGTCAGCTCATTACCACTCACTGGGCAGCTGACTTGGACAGTTGGGTCAGGATGGAGTAAGTTGAACTGGTTAACTCAAGTTGGGGAAGCCTTTTCTCAAGTCAAGGCATTATTGGCAGTTTGCAAGCTCAGATGCAGATAAAAGTCTCCAAGCTTGGATCCACACGGTCCAAACGGAGGACCCGGATGGTGGCCTGGACTGCCTGGAGCTCTGGGAAATGGAGGGCAAGCACCCAGCCTGGCGCAGATCAGCTTTCCCAAAGGGGTGCTTGGCCACCTTACCTCCTCGAGGTTGCTGCTGCTGTGCACACTCTTCTTGGCCAGGTCGCTCATACTGGGTGTGAGAAGGCAAAGTATGTGAGTCAGAGGGAAGCCCACTCTGTTTCCATGCGAGGAGACCCAACTTTGTAAGCAAGGCATCCTCACTGTTAGATTGGAGATGGGAACATGATAATTGTATTTGGTATTTTGGAATATTTGAAACAATGTAATGAAAAACAATAATATTTCTACATGTAGAAAAGTCCTTTGTCTATTTGAACCTAGGAAAAACCACAAGCAGGATTAGGGATCCACACTGTTCGGGTTTGCACTAGAAAGGCAATTTATGCATACATATCTAAGAAGGTCTACAGTTTATTTAGATTATTACTCAAATGGTGCTTCCATGATATTTTTGACCATAGGTGCTCCTCAATTTACTACACTTCATATAGTGATTATTCAAAGTTATAGAAGCACTGAAAATGTGACTTATGACCATTTTTCACACTTATGAACAACATCCCAATGGTCATCTGATCAAACTTCTGATGCTTGGCAATTGATTCATGAAAGCTGCAGTGTCTCTGGCTCATGTGATCACCTTATGTGAGCTTCTGACCAGCCAAGCCAATGGGGAAGCCAGATTCATTTCACAACAGTGTTACTAACTTAACAATTACAGTGATTCAGTTAAGAATTGTGGCAAGAAAACTTGTAATATGGGGCAAAACACAGTACTTAGCAACAGAAATTTTGGGCTCAATTGCAGTCCTAAAGTGAGGACCACCTAGATTTCTCTTGGAGCTCTACCCACACTTCTTGATATGGTTTCTCCCATGTGTGGTTCCTTAGTAAGAGCATTACTCCCTGCAAAGCTGTTTCCTCACTACATGCATATGGTTTCATGTGATTTCTCACCTGTATGGATTCTTTTATGGGAAGTGAGATCACAACTCTTTCTAAGGTCCTTTCCACATTCCACACATTTATATGACCTCTGCTGTCTGGCTCCTCTTGTGGGAATTAAGACCATTATTACGAGTAAAGATCTTTCCACACTCCATGCATTGATACGGTTTCTCTCCTGTGTGTGAATCCTATTATGGGAGGTAAGATGACTACTCTTCCTAAAACCCTTTCCATGCTCCATGCTTCGATATGGCTTCTCCTGTGTGTATCCTCTTGTGGGAATTAAGATGACAGCTACGAGTAAATGTCTTTCGACACTACATGCATTTATAAGGTCTTTCTCCTCTGTGATTCCTCTGATGGATTATAAGAGTCTTACAATAACAGAAGGTGTCATCACACTTCATGCATTGATATGTTTTCTCCTGTGTGGATCAAGATGACTGCCATGAGTAAAGGTCTTTCCACATTCCATGCATAGTTTTTCTCCTGTGTGGATCCTCTTATGGGAATCAAGACAGCTGGTACAAGTAAAGGTCTTTCCACACTAACATTGATATGGTGTTAGAAAAATCAAAAAGAGAGCTATGAACAAATTCAGAGCTGTTTATTAAACTTTTCCAAAAGTGGAATCCCAATATCAAGAGATATTGAGAGACAATTTTCCAATATTACAAGAAAGATTTTTATACAGTTTCTAAAGGTCTAACATCTGTTTCTAACTGTTATCATATTCTGCAATGTTATTGGTTAGGATTAGAGGTAGAGTATGACTCTGTTTCCAGGACATAGTTTTCCATGTAGGTAACCATGAAGTTAATCCTTCCCATATTCTCTGAAATGCATTTGTATCAATGAGTTAAATGTGTAGTGATATTATGTAAAGCCTTTATTTTTGATTCTATAAATTGTGATTTATCTGTAATATTAAAGCAACAAAGTCAATCAAATTCCTCACACCCATCATATACATAATAGTATATAATCTATAGCAACAGTTTTGTAATACGGATTTCCTAATTACACCCATTTCATCAGCTATAGCACCAATAGCTGATGATGTTTTTTTTTTTTTTAATAGAAAAGTTTATTTACAATATAAAAAGACATACAAACATACAAACATACAGTCACATATGAATAAAAATACATCACACATTAGTTGCAGATCGGAAGTGTTTTTTCCATAAGCAGTTACAGTCTTATATAATCATAAATATTTCTTCTTATAATATTCGCTTGGTTTAATCTCTATTGTGAAGTTTCCTTTTATCACCTCTTTCGAGTTCTTCTGTCACCACGTCTCTATCTCCTGCTTCTATAAATTCTAGTATTCTAATATTTCAAATAACACTCTATTTTCCAACATTTCCATTTCCATTTCCTTCATTCTTATGTTCCATCCAATTATACCACTTTTCCCATATCCTGTAATAATCTGTATCTTCTTTTCCATTTAATTTGAGAGTTAGTCTCTCCATTTCAACACATTCATACATTTTGTTTATTACAATTTGTATAGGCGGAATTATAGGTTCTTTCCATTTTTGCTAAACGATTCGAGCAGCTGTTAACAGGTGTGCAATCAGGTATTTGTCTTTTGGAGGAAATTTTTTCTTTATCATTCCAAGTAGGATGTTTCATTAATACTATGTGCTAAGGCACATGCTAAATGTCCCAGTTGAATGTTATCATAATATGTCGCTCCCAAAGAAAATATACCTAAAATATACCTAAAAGCCCTGCTTCTACTTTAGACAATATTACAACTTCACCCTTACAATCTGCAGAATATGCATCACTAAGGGTAGATCTTTTTCCTTTATAAATCTTGTCCTGTTCATTGTGATGCGGCAGCGAGACTTTACTTCTCCGCCCTCATAGCATCCGCAGATAACCGCCTGGCCGCCCTGTTTGGGGTTGCCCACTCCCTCCTACACTTGGGGAGGTGGTGGACGGGGCAGAGCTGAGAATTTGGTCTTTATCTGCAGGATAAAATTGCTCGGATCCGGGAAGGGTTGCGCTCGGACTTGCAGGGGTCTGGAGAGGGGAGGCGAGTGGTTTGGCTAATGTCATCTGGCAGGCAGATCGAGTTGCTCACAGAATCACAGATTCACTTAGAGATCTATCTTTCTGCCATCAGCTACCTGAGTCCGTCACATAAAATTTGCTTGCAAGCAAACTCATAAAATTTGCTAGCAAGCAAACTCACAAAATTAACTCACAACACACCATGTATGTAAATATTGAATTTTGTATTAAAAAAAGAGCAACTTTCACCCAAAATCAGGCAAAGCAGGCAGGCAGATTGAGTTGCTCACAGAATCACAGATTCACTTAAGAGATCTGTGTTTCTGCCATCGGCTACCTTGGTCTGCACTGAATAACAGAAGCTTCAGGCTCAGCTCTGCTTTTAGATTAGCTAGAAAGCAAGAAATCCAACTGCTTCCTGCTTTCTAGCTAATCTAAATCTCCTGGCACAGCAGAACAGCTGATGGTCAGGAAAAAAAAGGAAAAATAGAAACTTAACAGGCAAGTTTGCCAGGTAAGGAGTGGGTGGGGAGAGTTCCTATGGGCCATGTGGGGGCATAGCCTTCTGTTCCCGGCCAGCCTGGATTAATTGCTTTGGGGGGTGACATTTCTCTGCGGCCCACCAGTGGACTGCAGCCCACCAGTTGGCGACCACTGCTTTAAGGTATCCAACTGTACATCTACCCTTCCAAATGAATGGAAGTTTAGCAATAGCTACATTTCCACACAAAAACATAAGTTTTGACTGAGCACTTATTTCAATATATGGTACAAATAGCACTTCCTCCAAAGTCCTAAATCTCATGTATGAAGGTGAATAATTACCATATAATTCAACACATTGATTATAAAGCTGTTCCATCCGTTTAGATAAATCCTTATGACTTGTGACTACATCATATGTGCAATTTACACTTTGGATATTTACCCAAAAGTATTTCATCACCTAAGTTAGATCTAATACAAATTCCAGCCTCAGCTATGAGTTCAATTAATGCCAGTGGTGTTTGCAATTGTGAATATTCATCATCAGGTTCAGTATGAAAACACAGCTGCTGCCATGTTATAGGATAACTAGGCAAAACATTAATAGTTTTCATTCTTACCTCCACAAAATAACAACCACTAGTATTATAAACTTCATGTTGTGATATTATGAACAGACTAGGCCCCCTCCCACCTTACATCTGTAGTTTATATGTTAAAACTTACAACTGGTTGTTGGGGACTTATATCCACTGCTTCCTTCTTCTGATACCACAGCAAAGGCCTACACCAATCTATTTTCTCATTCCTTAATATAATCAACCATATAAGAAAAAATTATTACACTTAACCAAATAAGGAATTCAACCTCCCAAAGTTACATAAATTATATGTATATGTAAAGTGTATGTGAATCTTGCTTCAATCTTCAACCGAGGGTGGATCCACTGTTCCCTTAACTCTAGAGTAATGTGTCCATCCTTTCTCCTTGGTCCTCACAGCAGACTCAGTGGTTAACAGCACCTGGTATGATCCTTCCCAAATAGGCCTCAGTTTCTCCACTGCTCTCCAACACTTTATCAGAACCCAGTATATATTGTAATTCTACAAATGTATAGATATTAGGACCTAGAAACAAATCCAAAGATTCAGACAAAGCTATAGGATCAGACTGTAGAGATAGCATATTCATTTTATATTTCCTCAAATCTGATGATGTAAGAGGTACATTTACAAAAGTAGTAACAGGCTCCTGTATCTGACATTCCATTAGGCATTTCTCTTAAAAGTTGCAGTCTATTCTCTTTCTTGGCTTTGGATCTAGTTACAGCCCCTGAAGAGGTAGTTGGTTGACTTTCAGCATTTAATTCCATTGTATCCAACTCCCTTTTTAACTCCTGATATTGCTTAGTAGCTGAAACATCCCCTCCTCCCACAGCTTCTTCTATTGCTTCTTGATTATAAGGAGGAGGACGTGGGCAGCTGGCATATGCAAGTGGATCCCACCTTTGATCTTCCTCTTCCTTCTCATACAATATTTGTTTTGTCTGAGGAAAAGGATCAGACCATTTTACATGGTACCAGGGCTCCACGTAATGAATAATTGTTTTTCCAATTTCATTTTTAACAAAACCTTTTAATGCATTTATCCAATAAATATCAGATTCACCATATTTATTCCACCTATAATTTGGAGCAATTAAAATAAACTTTGGCTAGATTCCACTACAGTATTCTATCATAAATGCCTTATTTAAACATTTAAACAAGGCTCTTTCCACTGAATAAGTAACTTCTCCCAGTGCAGAATTTGGGGAATTGAAGGATTTGTTTGTCTTAGCATTTTTAGACATAAACACCCCATTTTGGGGCCCCATCTTAACAACCCAAAACTCCCTCCTTGAAGTTAGAGAACGAAAAATATGCCACTCATTCAAAATATCTGGTTTCTCTCCCTATCACTGTATATCATATACACAGTTCAATCATTCAAGGAGTTATAAATCACCCAGTGAGACCCCTCAATTCCAAACACAGCAATTCTGTTCCTCAAGAGAAAAGAAAAACAAATACTCACGAGTGATGGTGCACCAAGATATCGTTTGGGTTGCTCAGACCTTTCATTCACAAGTCTCTCCATCCGAGTAGAAGAGCTTTCGCTCTTATGAGGCCGAAAAACCTCACCTCCTGTACACTGAACTCAGCGGTGGTGCCTACCAGGAGAGTCTGTCATCCTCTGAAGGGAAAGAAAGTCTTACTCCTGAAAACCACAAAGAAGGAAAACCCTTTTAATATATTTCAGAAGGTCCCAGTTTGGGCGCCATTTGTCAGAAAAATCAAAAAGACAAAGAAATTCAGAGCTGTTTATTAAATTTTTTAAAAAATGGAATCCCAATGTCATCGACCCATCAGTTCCAATTTCACCCTGACCACCGCGGTGAGAGAGCGGTGGGCTGCCCATTGTGACTCTGGCCCGAACAGGTGTGAGAGGCCTGTTGCGGTGTGGATCTTTTTGGATACTGATACCTGGTCCGTTTATTCTTCACCTAGGCACTCTCTACATCAGTGTAACATCTACCTCTTTTGCCGTGGGACATTCTTATTCCATCTCCACCCGTTATGGATTTGTGATCTATTGTTGATGGTGGTTTACTCGCTAGCGGAGCTATGGGCCTTCAGGACTGCATCCTTGTCCTTGAATTGGCCCACGGGGTTATCGACAGCTTACCTTAATGACGGATCCTGGGATCCCGAGAGGTGGCATGGTGCAACCAAGGGGCTAAATTTTAAATTGGGAAAGGGACTACTTTTAAAATTTTTAATTCGCTGTTTTAATGGGTTAGGGAGGAGGGAGAGGGGTCAGCCCTTTTTGGTAGAGTCTGGTTTGTCCGGGCTGGTGGGGGTCTCAGTGGGGGCGGGGTGAAGGGGCCACGGGGCCCGCATCAAGCAGGGAGGGATTAATAATCCCCAGGGCGATCGGCTATGGCAGGGGTGGACAAGACAGAGGGCCAAATTATGTGTTGGGAGCCCCGCTATTTGGCGGGGAGTGCTCCGACCCTCAGGTCTCTGCCTGCTCCCCTGGGTTCTTGGGAGGTGTGGTCCCTGGGCTCAGGCTGGTGTATGTAAACGCCAGATCCGTGGCTAATAAGGCCCCCCTCCTCAGTGAGCTCATTGAGGAGGAGGCTGCGGATCTGGCATGTATCACGGAGACCTGGTTGGGACCTGAGGGGGGTGTCCCTCTGTGTGACCTATGTCCCCCAGGTTTCCGGGTGCTGCACTGGCCACGAGCCCAGGGAAGGGGCAGAGGAGTAGCCATTGTTATTAGGGAGACCCTGTTTCCAAGGGAGGCCACTGTCCCGCAGATTGGCGGGTGTGAGTCCCTCCTCCTGAGGTTGGGCCCAGGTGGTCAGTTGGGCCTGTTGTTGACGTACCTGTCCCCCAGCTGCGTTGCAACGGGCCTTCCCGAGCTGCTGGATGCCCTCTCGGAGGTGGCGGTGGAGTTTCCCAGGCTTATTGTCCTGGGGGACTTCAACTTGCCCTCCCTGGGGGTGGTGTCTGTATTGGCTCGGGAGTTCTTGGCATCCATGACAGCCATGGACCTGACCCAGGTGATTCAGGGGCCCACCCATGAGGGGGGGAACACGCTCGACCTGGTCTTTATCTCGGGGCAATGGTGTAGTGATCTGGGGGGTGGATTTCCGGTTACTCAACCCCTATCATGGACAGATCACTATCTCCTGAGGCTGGTCTTCCAATCTGCTGCTCCTCGCTGCTGGGATGAGGAGCCGATACGATGGTTCCGCCCCAGGCGCCTGATGGACCCAGAGAGGTTTCAGACGGCCCTGGGTTCCTTGCCCACCTCCCTTGACCACAGCCCAGCCGAGACTTTGGTGGCCGCCTGGCAAGAGGCGGCCTCAGTAGTGCTCGACCGGGTTGTCCCCTTGCGGCCTCTCCCTCGCCGTAGACCCCGCTTGGCTTCTTGGTTTTCAGAGGAGCTGCGGGGGATGAAGCGGCGGAGGAGATGCCTAGAGAGCAGGTGGAGGACTAGTCATTCTGAGTCTGACCATCTCCAGCTAAGAGCCTATATTAGGACTTACCTGGAAGCGATTAGAGCAGCGAGATGTGCTTACTTCTCCGCTCTGATCCCGTCCGCAGATGATCGCCCTGCGGCCCTGTTTAGGGTCACTCGCTCCCTCCTACAATTGGAGGAGAGGGGGTACCCCCTGCGGGGCAGAGCAGAGGAATTTAGTTTACATCTAGCGGATAAGGTCGCTCAGATTCGGGCTGGCTTGGACTCCGACTGGCAGGGTTTGGATGATGGAGTGGCGATGAGTCTTGTGGATTCTATCTGGGTTGAGTTTGACCCTGTCTCCCTGGACGAAGTGGACAGGATCATGCGGAGGCTGTCATCCACCACGTGTTTATTGGACCCGTGTCCTTCCTGGTTGGTTTATGCCTCCAGGGAGGTTACACGCGGTTGGCTCCAGGCAGTTGTCAAGCTTCTCTGAGTGAGGGGTTTTTCCGCCTTGAAAGAGGCGGTGGTGAGACCCCTCCTTAAGAAGCCTGCTCTGGACCCAACCGTTTTGAATAACTATCGTCCAGTCTCCAACCTTCGCTTTTAGCGAGGTTGTTGGTGGTGGTTCAGCAGCTTCCGCTGTTCCTGGAGGAAACTGATTATCTAGACCTGTACCAATTGGGCTTCAGGCCCGGACACAGCACCGAGACAGCATTGGTCGCACTGGTGGATGATCTCTGGAGGGCTCAGGACAGGGGTTTTTCCTCTGTCCTGGTCCTTTTAGATCTCTCAGTGGCTTTCGATACCATCGACCATGGTATCCTTCTGCAACGACTCTGGGGGTTGGGAGTGGGGGGCACCATTTTACGGTGGTTCTCCTCCTACCTTTCGGACCGCTCGCAGTTGGTGTTGGCAGGAGAGCAGAGATCCTCCCCGAGGCCCCTTACTTGTGAGGTACCTCAGGGGTCGGTTCTCTCACCTCTCCTGTTTAATATCTACATGAAACCGCTGGGCGAGATCATCCGTGGTTTTGGGGTGAGGTATCATCAATATGCAGATGATACCCAGTTGTATATCTCCACCCCAGACCAGATCAGTGATGTTCTCTCGGTGATGTCCCGGTGCCTGGAGGCGGTGCAGGCCTGGATGGGGAGTAACAGACTCAGGCTCAACCCGGCCAAGACTGAGTGGCTGTTCTTACCGGCATCTCGGTGTTCAGTGGATGTGCCATCTTTGGTCATGGGGGAGGTGTTACCCTCCGTGGATAGGACAAGGAATCTGGGCGTCCTCCTGGATGCACAGCTCAGTTTGGAGGAGCAAGTGGGAGCTGTGGCCAGGGGGGCTTTTGCCCAGGTTTGGCTGGTTCGCCAGCTCCGCCCTTACCTGAACTGAGATGCCCTTGACGGTCACCCATGCTCGTCACCTCCAGAATCGACTACTGCAATGCTCTCTACATGGGGCTACCCTTGAGGATTACTCGGAGGTTGCAGCTGGTGCAGAATGCGGCTGCGCGGGGTATGATGGGGGTATCCCGATACTCCCATGTTACACCCCTCCTGCGACTTGCATTGGTTGCTGGTTGCCTTCCGGGTTTCCTTCAAGGTGTTAGTAATGACTTATAAAGCCCTAAATGGCTTGGGTCCAGGGTACTTGCGCCTCCTGCCTACATCACATTCCGACGCCCTGTGCACTCCCACAGGAAAGGCCTCCTGGGAATACCGTCGGTCAGGCACTGTCGGCTGGCGGCTCCCAGGGCTAGGGCCTTTCTGGGGCTCCCTATGGAATCAGCTTCCTGCGGATCTTCGTTTGGCCCCTGATCTCCACTCCTTTCGTCGAGACCTGAAGACTTGGCTGTTTCAGCAGGCCGGCCTGGATTAATAGTATAGTTTATTATTGTAATTTTAATTGTTTTTAGCTGTTCTTTGCAATTTAGACTTGTCTTTATTTTAATATCTTTTTATTGTATATATCCTTCTTTTTATATGTTCGCCGCCCTGAGTCCTTCGGGAGAAGGGCGGCATACAAGTCTAATAAAAATAAAATAAAAAATAAAGAGATATTGAGAGACAAGTTTCCAATGTTACAAGATTTTTATACAATTTCAAAAGGTCTAACATCTGTTTCTGTTATCATATTCTGTAATCTCATTGGTCAGAGGTGGGGTATGAATCTGTTTTCAGGGAAGTTCGTCCTACATGGTTTTCCCCTTTAATTCCTGTAATAACACTTGGCATACCCCATATCATTTGACATCTTTCACTAAACATTGTGTGACTTTCCAAATATTCCCAAGTCTCTTCCAAAAATCCCCCAATGACCCACCAAGAATTATTATGTGCTCTGCCAACAATGTTCTTGCAAAATCAGGAATAAACATGTTTTCGTGAAAATAAACCTGTTACTTAACATGTCATCTTGGTTCGTTCTTAGGTGAAGTATGGAGTCTATATGGTTTATCTTTGCAGGAATAACTATAGCAAACTTATATCATTTCTCACATATGGTTTCTCTCCTGTATGGGTCCTCTTATGGGAGGTAAGATTACTATTCTGACTAAAAGCCTTTCCACACTCTATGCATACATATGGTTTCTCTCCTGTGTGGATCCTCTTGTGCGAATTAAGATTACCACGCTTCCTAAAGCTTTTTCCACACTCCATGCATTGATATGGCTTCTCTCCTGTGTGGATCAAGTTGTGGGAATTAAGACTACTGCTACAAGTAAAGGTTTTTCCACATTTCATGCATTTATAAGGACTTTCTCCTCTGTGATTCCTTTGATGGATTATAAAAGTCTTATAATAACAGAAGGTCTCATCACACTCCATGCACTGATATGGTTTCTCTCCTGTGTGGATCCTCCTGTGGGTATTAAGATGACTGCCATGAGTAAAGGTCTTTCCACATTCCATGCATTGATATGGTTTCTCTCCTGTGTGGATCCTCTTGTGGCAATCAAGGTGACTGCTACGAGTAAAGGTCTTTCCACACTCCGTGCATTTATACGGTCGTTCTCCTGTGTGGATCCTTTGATGTCTTATAAGATAGTAACTGTAAGCGAAGGTCTTTCCACACTCCATGCAGGTAAATTCTTTCTCTTCTGAATGTGTCTTGTTATGAGAAATGAGATGATCGGATTTATTGAACCACTTTCCACACTCCATGGATTTATATGGTCCTTCTCCCATATCAATCAGTGTATAGTTAGGAAGCCAACTGACCCAAGGAAGACTTTTAATTCCACTTTGTGATTGCTTTGTTTCATCACGCTTTAGTTGCATCTGATCTACAAATTTCCTTTCCCCCCCTTTTGAATGGATTGCTTGGTGTTCCTCCTTGCAATTCTTATTCTCTTGCCCATTAAAGCCTTGAAAAAGAAAAATGAGAACTGTAGCAAGAATAGGGGAACAATAAAACCTTTTCTTCTAAAACTTAGCCAAAGAATCATCAATATATTTCATCTCTTTGGTGGGCTAACATGAAGAGTCCAAACAAAGATTACAGCAAAGACCCATTTCCAAGCGTATCTCTAATGATCCTCCTATAATAGGATTAGATCACAGCCCTTACCTAATCTTTCACCTGGGACAATTTCATGGTGCCACAAATTCCCAAAGTATATTAGACACTGGGTCATGCTAGGGCAGCAACATACTCAGCACTTCCCAACTTCAATAAAAGTCTCATCTCCACTTGTCTGCAGAGCAGAATCTTTGAAAATCAAAGGGAATTTCTGGATGGCAGTTGCTCCCCACCCTCAACTTAGGCTAATGTCAAACTCAGTACACAAGTGGGCATATGTCTAAGAAGGGAACAAACCTCTCAGAGGTCATCTGATCTTGGTTATAGCAGCTCAGGGCTATCAGGAACCCAGTGACCAGGTTCAGGAGGGAATAGCGAATCCTGGTGGCCAGAATTTTCTCAATACATTCAGCCTCTTCCTCAGATTCTTCCTAATATATTCGATGAAATGAGTGTTTTGCATTTCATGAGCAGAAAGTTATTTAAAAAAAAAAACAATTTCCTTTATGCAAAAACCCAGGCTATGCAGTTTTCCCATTTTTCTTTCAATAAATTTCCTTTTTCCATAAAGTCAGTTTGGTCAAAAGGTTAAGACCCCAGGGTAGAAAGTAATAAATTTACATACATTTCTAAAATGACAAAGTTTTCACTTTGTCATTATTGGGCAACAAGCATAGATTAATGAGAAAAAAAATGAATTTCAACAACTGTAGAATCAGGCTGCGGCATAACAAAATTGACAAAATGAAGGGAATCTGAATACCTTCTGAATGCACTGTATATCCTTCATTTTTTTGTAAATAATAAAGGCAGCACACAAACCCACTATTCCTTCCTCCTGCTATTTTCCCTATAACAACAAGAATTCTGTGAAATGGGTTGAGCTGAGAGTGTTTTGGCCCAAAGTCACCAAGCAAGCATTCATGCCTAAGGCAAATCTACTATTCACAGTCACCCAGTTTCTAGCCTGGTATCTTAACCATTTGACTAAACTGACTTTATAAAAGAAGGAAATTTGTTAAATGAAAAATTTGAAGTCTGCATAGCCTCCCTTATTAAATAAATTGTTTTTTTTTAATGTTTTCGACTCATAAAATACAAAATACTCATTTCAACAACTGTAGAATCATGCAGCACCATAACAAAATTGAAAAAAGTGAAGGGGGTCTGAATACTTTCTGAATGCACTATAAATAAATGATTTTTTTAAAAAATCAGAAATAACCCTCAAGGATCTACTCTATGTTCCTGATCATAGAAAGGGTTTCTTACACAGAGAAAAGAGATTCCTGGAATTCTCCAGCATGACTTCTGTGTGGAGTGCTTTTTGGTCAGCATCCAGTTGAGACCACTCCTCCTCGGAGAAATACACAGCCACTTCCTCAAAAGAAACAATATCCTGAAAAAGGACACAAGGTTCCTTATTAATAGATAATCCCAAGAAAAATGGGATAATATTCCTCCACCAATTCTAGGAAACAGATCCATTGAAAAAAAAATGAGAATCTTCTGCAGAATTCAAAATAAGATCTCATTGCTTTTGCTGATGGCACAACCAAATCATGTTTGATCATGCTGGAAGTGTTTGGAATGCCTTACAGTGTAACCAACTAAAATATTCTTGGTCAATTAATAGTTGGGTCTTAAATCCACTACTTATCAATGACTCCCATTCTTCCTAGGATGGGCAGAGCAAAATACTGGCAAAACCCACCTGACATGTTTTCCAATGGCTTACTTTATCCACTGAGGGACCAACATACCCAAACTCCACCCCTTCATGAAGGAATTGGAAGAGCTTGTAACAGAACTCTATATGTCTATAGAGATTCTCAATCATGAGGTCACGGTTGTCCCATATATGCTTTTCAAAAGGCAAAAAAGAATATTTATTTGTAATGATGTATGAGAATAATCCTGGGAGATAGAAGGAAGCGCCCTGATGCTGACAAGAGTGTGGTCAATGAAATCTAATGGTGAAGCAGGCTGGGTGGAGAAGGATCCGGCCATGCGACTATCCTGATCTACCCAATGCAAAGAGGAAAGATCAGGCCACCCTGGCTTTGGTCTGGTCTACCCTATGCAAAGAGGAAGCAGCAGTTTGGGGAGTGGCATCAAACTAGCCACGCCCTCCCAGTCGGCCTTGCCCGCTTGGCCCCCCATGAGGTCAATCACAGTTCTGAGGCGCCTGTCAATGAAATTCAGTTTGACACCCCTGCCTTAGAAGGAAGAGTGTAGGCTAAGCTGAGTGTGAATGTTCAATAACCTGATATCAAATCTGTATTGCTCAGAAACAGCAATTTTATACATTGAACTCAAGAACAAAATGAAATCCATTCAAGATTTATGCACCTTTTCCAATGTTTTATGCTCCTTACCTGAAATAGTGGTTCAGCTAATCCTTCAGTTCCAGCACAAAGAGGTGATTCTAAAAACTCCAAGGTCGGCTTTGTAGTCTCTATGAGAAAGATAAAAATAGTGGAAGCAGATTTGTTAAAGAGAGACAATCCAATAAAGTGGAATGAAAGGACCAGCTAAATGTTGAAATCTCACCTCACACAGAAAGAGCTTTTCTTACCTTGTGTAGAGTCTTGACTTTGATCTTCCTGGAAGTTCTCCCTGAAGAGCAGCTCTTGAGAAGATCCGAATGAATCTTTCCTCCCCTTAGGATACTCAGTCACAGCTTCCCCGCAATTCTGGACATGATGTGATACAAGAAACAAAGGAAGAGCACAGAGATAGAAATGAATTATCATACTGCACCTTCAAACTAACCCTCAATATCCATTGCTGAAACTCAAAACAGAATGGAAGAATTGCCCCAAATACATCTCCGGAAGAATTGAACAAATTCACTTAGGAGCTAATAATCCCAGAAAATTCTGCCAGAGAGGAATTGAGAAATGCACAGAGATCCTCTTTAGAGCTGCCATGATTACATTCTCCCACCTGCAACTCTTCTTGCATGTTTTCCTCCTCCTGAGTCAGCAAGAAGCCTTCAGCCAGGGACACCGCCTGGGAACTGGTTTCTGCTCCACACTCCCGCACCCATTTTGTCATCTCTGGGGGAAGGACTGCCAGGAATTGTTCCAGGAGAACCAGGTCCAGCATCTGAGCCTTTGTGTGTTTTTCTGGTTGCAGCCACTGATGACAAAGGTAGTGAAGCTGAGTGCAAACATCTCGGGGACGGATCTCCTCCTGAAACTGCAGATTTGTAAAATGAAAGCATTGGAGCTTTGAACTGTTGGATGCCTCTTTGTGTCTCTTCTGCCCAGGATCCATTGCCCCATTCCTCCCACAGCTCCAGGGCTGAGCAGCTGGAGGGCCTTTTCTAATTTTTACATCTGCTGGGGGTTGTCCCTCCATCTTCTCTCTGGTCTCTAATACAGCTCCAAAATGGACCCATGGATCTCCACAGCTCTTTCTGTTCACAAGAGTTGTGGCCAAATTTTCCAAGGCCATTCAGCTCTTTTCCCAGGCAAGATACTTAAAACTTCAGAAGAACCAGAAAGTATTTCCAGCTTACATACCTGAAAGTGAAAAGAAATAATTTAGGGTGTTTACTAGGGTGATTAATTGAACTACTCAGCATCCTTATCAAGAGAGAAAAGAGAAGGGGAGGGGAGGGGAAAGGGAAGGAAACAAAAAAAGAAAAGAAAATTGTATGAACCTACCAATGTCTGGGAGCAAGGGGGGGGAAATCTTATTAATTAGCTTGATCTCTCTACATATGGGGAGAATTACAGAGAACCTTCAGGAGTCAATGTCTATCAAAATGCTGGAAAAATACATTTATGTTTTTGATTTCTGCTTCCTAGTTTTTATTAAAATTAAAATTTTATTTTAATGTCTTCTGTATTATTATAAATTATTCAAGGCAGCAATTATACATAATGCTCCTTCTTATTATTTCCACACAACAGCCCTGTGAGGTAGATTGGGCTGAGAGTTGGCTCAAGGCTTTCATACCAAAGGTTGGACTACACCTAGAAGTTAATCTCTTGGTTTCAAGCCTTGCACTTTTATCATTGAACCAAATGACTTTCTATGGCTAACTAACTGTTTATCAAAATATTAGAAAAATACACTTAAATTTATTTTTGATTTCTACTTCCTAGTTTTTATTAAAATGTAATTTTTATTTTTATGTCTTCTGTATTATTATAAATTATAAATCTAGGCAGCAATTATACACAATGCTCCTTCTTACTATTTCCCCTCAAAATCCCTTTGAGGTGAATTGGGCTGAGAGAATTGGGCTCAAGGCTTTCATGCCAATGGTTGGACTAGAAGTTAATCTCTTGGTTTCAAGCTTACTGCTTTCATCACTGAACCAAATGGCTTTCTATGGCTAACTATAATTTTATTTAATATAATTTAATAGTTTAATATCATTTCTATGGCTGCATTAGTTAAGAACAACTAATTGCACATTCCAAATCATAAATGTCCCAGGTCACAAACAACAAATGACATGAGGGGTCCTCTAAATCCACTTAATAAGTAAATAAAGCATTCTAGGGAGTTCAACACCCAGGGTTTACAAAGGCCAAGCTTGACAAAAAACACTGGCCTAATCATAGTGTGTGATTCTCAACCCAAGGAGCACCTCCCTCAACATCTTCCTTCTTTACCTAGCGGCAG
Organism: Naja naja; assembly: GCA_009733165.1. NCBI lineage: Eukaryota > Metazoa > Chordata > Lepidosauria > Squamata > Elapidae > Naja > Naja naja. The sequence continues at coordinate 20,908,443 of CM019149.1, forward strand.
AACCAAACTGGTGACAGTGGGGAAAGATGGGAAAGCAGGAAACCTAGTTCCAGTCCTTGCACACCTTGCACCCAATTCCTTCAACACGCAGTTGAAACCTTGCATGCAAAGCCAGCAGGAGGGACTCCGACCGCTCGCTTCTCCCGGCCTAAAGAAGGGGGAGGCGAGGGGAACCCCTTTCTGAAAACGGGGCCAAGAAATATGCAGGAAACTGTGCAGGAGTCAAGACTGACTTGGAGGCACACATCTGTTTTACAGAGACGGCCTCTCCTCCTCTCCCTCCCATCCAGAGCTTTTCCCGTCGAAATGGAGGCTAAATCTTCTTCTCTGCGACCCTGGTTTTTTATCCCCCTGGGGGCAAATCTGAAGCTTTGTTTTCTCCCCTGCCTGGCCCGTGCATACACAGGGGCGGCAGGGGAACCTGGGACCACCACCACCCGTTCCCACGACTCCAAGCCTGATAGAAGTTTTGCATGTTTCCATGCGAGTCTCCAGCACGCCAGATAATCCCTCCCCCAATCACTGAACCTCGACTCACGTCTGGATCTCCAAGTCCAAGACTTCCCTGCAGCCTCTTCCCTTCCTAGAAAGGTTCAACCGGACACCGTGGAAACAGCGGAGAAGCTTTCAAGCCTTTTCTGGAAAATGCCTCCGGAAGCACGTATGTCTCGACTAGAAGGGAGGCCGGCGCATGCTCAGTTCTCTTGTAAGGCGGTGGGGCGGGAATGAGCTGCCCGGTTCTTCCAGGGTGCCCCCTAGAGGATCCTGTTCGCATTGCGAGAAGACCCTGCAAGAGCGCAGGACGTCATGTGCCATGCGGGTCTAGGATGATGATGGGCATTAGGCTAGCTAGTTAGAAGGAAAGGTTCCCTCCAACATTGCCTATCTAGAAAGGAAGTGGCCTCTTCAGCAGGCGTCAGTTTGTAGATTTTCCTCTTTTAATCTCTAAGAATCGTCTGTGATCTTGTGAAGACTTGAGAAAATCTCTGTGGAGACTCAAAAATCCCTTTCCTGAAGAGCAGCTTCTCTGAAGGGTCTCTAGGGATTCCCAGAAGGCATCAGAAATGAGCAAAATCCTGTCAGAAATGGCAGGGTGGTCAAAAGACAAGGAACGAAAGTCTCTCTATGAAACCCAGCCTGTGTCTTGTGCCTGATGGCAAACTCAGCCCTGAAGTGAGGGGAGACCAGAGGGCAGGCAGAGACACAGGGAGGAAAGAGATTTGTATTGTTTTTTCTTTTTCAATTATTATAGCTCCGTTTTCAAATTCATACCTCTGGGCAGCCAAGGAGGGTTAGAAACACCAAAGGCAGCGTGTAATAATGTGAATAATCCTGAAGAATAAATCCTGATGAAAAAGAGGCATCAAAATAAAATTTTCAAAATGGAGTGAAAACTCAAAGTTGTGCACCTTTAATATTTTTTTTACTTCAAAACAAAGCACCATGATGGAGAAATTAAGATTGGGAGAATGAAATCTCATATGTGACTAGAGAAAAAGTGGAATTACAAAGTAAAGGAAGGCAAATACTGAAAAATACTTATAAAGCTCAAATACCACAAGGCAAAAGAGAGATTAGCGAAAAAGTAAAATGAAGGAAGGCAAATACTGAAAAATAAATATAAATACCACAAGATTAGAAAATATGAGGGACTTTTGAGGAGAGAGCCCTGCACATTTGTGGTCTTGGAATGGATTATATGGCAACTCCTAGTGAACCTATAGATTTTTTAAATGTTCGGATTAAATTCTTGGAAACTTTTGGAAATATTCACTTTTGGTGACTGAGAGCAAAAGGTATTTAATGGCAGTATGTTAGAAGTACCTTAGAATGGAAAACAACTGTTTTTGGCAACAATGCTTTATGAAAATAAAAACATTGGACCCTGTTTCCACACACTTACTTTGTACTATATTTTCCAATTATTTAAATAAGCTCATGTGATAACTTTTCGTACAAACTGTTCATGTTGACTATTTTGATAGGCTCTCTGAATTTGCAGAAAGGATCCTCTAAGAAGGGAGGATTTTATTTAAAAAAGAAGAAGACGGAGAATGGTGATTTAATGACTACTGGATCTCTATATGCTCTACCAATTATCTGAGGCCTGCAGTCCCCATTTGTACCACCCAGAGGGCCAATGTATGCCTGTACATATATCGCTAGTTGCTTGGCAATTTATCTACTCCACCTGTATTTATATATTCTTCAAAATGTTTAAACTTTTTAAAAATGGGAAGCTGATTTGCCACAAAGCAATAAAAAATCCTCCAGAAAAATCATTTATTTCTTTATTTATATTCCATCATTATTTTTATAAGTAATTCAAAGCAGCGAACATTCCAAATATCCCTCCTCCTCCTCCTCCTTTCCACACAGTCCTTTAAGGTAGGCTGGGCTGAGAGAGGGAATAACTGGCCCAAAATCAACCAGCCAGTTGTTAACTCACTGAACCATTTTTGAACGTTCCTGCAATGTGAGAAAGAGAGCTATCACAGCCAGTGTTTTGTTTAGAAGTGTGTCCACCTGTCTTGAAAAAGCAGAAAAATTATAGGCGTAGGAATGTGCATTGCTATGGTGGACAGGAATGCATTTGTCTGCAATTCTTTTCTGGGGAAGAAAGACAGCTGCATAATCCCAGGGGGGGAAATGCAGCTGCCTTAAAGAATTGCAAACAGGTGCGGCATTCCTTTCTCTGTGCTCTCCAAATACTTTTTTTTGCATTTGAATCCAAAATGCAGTGGTACAGTACAAGAGGGCAAGTAAGAATACACAATCAAGAAATGTTATTTGAAGTAGGTGCTTTGTAAACTTATTTGTGGCAAATCTTCCCAGCCACTGTTTTGCAAAAGCATTCACAATAATAAATACCATCAGAATCCAAATATAGGGTTCCAAATTTAGATGACATTTATGGCTGCTTATTTTGTTTCTACTACTAGTAAAGAAATGAGTGATAAATCATTTTTATAATTATTCATGAAGTAGAAGAAACAATTATATAAAATGCTTCAAATTTAATTGAATATATAATTACAATTAAGCCAAAAATGCAATTCCAGTAAATTAGAATTTGCTCATAGAATTTCCCAGATTAACCCATGGCATCTCCAGCAAGTGATAGGAAAGCTCTTTTTCCACCTAAGGCCCAGAAGAAATAGTACTGAATTAAATAGATAAGCATAAAAATAAAAAATATATATGCAGCGTTGTCTTCATTTTAGATGTCTCAAGGATTTTGTGGCTCCCCGTGTTTACTGTGGGAAACAGGTCCGAATGGTTCTTTGAGTGTTTAAGTTTGCAAACCCCTGCTCTGGGGTGTGTGTGTGTGTGTGTATAAAAGGCAGCATTGATCACTGATCATAACAGCACAAGAACAGGAACAAAACACCAGATCCATAGAAGCAGGGGTTTACCCAGGGGTGGGATTCAAATTTTTTAACAACCAGTTCTGTGGGCGTGGCTTGGGTGGTGGGCGTGGCTTGGTGGCGATATGACATGGCTTGGTGGTCATGTTATTGGCTGGATGTGGCCAACTCAATATCACTCACATCGAGGCATGCATCTCCTCGCCTGGCCTCTCAAGACTGTGGGGATGCTGCAACAGTCGTAAGTGTGAAAAATGGTCATAAATCACTTTTTTCAGTGCCACTGTAGCTTTGAATGGTCACTCCACACAAGCAAAGTACCAGCAAAGGAAGGGAAGAAAACTCCAGAGATGTTCCTGAGACAGGAAGTCTAGGCCTGCCAAGAATGTAATAAGGGTTAATGGAAAGGCAGTTTCTGTAAGCAAAACCAGAATGTTTCCTTCTGCCTTCCTTACAGGATTAGGCCAGTAATTTCTTCTAACAACCAGTTCTCCAAACTGCTTAGAATATTAACAACCAGTTCTAGCGAATAGGTGTGAACTGGTAGAATCCCACCCCGACCAGATCCATAGAAGCAAGGGTTTACCATACTAGATAGGACCCAAGGAGTAAATCAGTATAGATTGTGGAGAATAATAGAGCTAAGAATCTGTGGGAGTTCCAAATCCAGAAGGACAGGCAGGCATTAATCAACCAGAGACTGTAGTAGTAGACAAATTAATAGACAAAGACCAGAAGGGCTCAGGAGGCCAGACGAGATGCCCCTCGACATGTGTGATGTCAAGTTGGCAATGCCCACCGAGTCACACAGCCGCATGGTAGTATGGCTACCCCCTGCCTCTACAACTATGGGATGAGATAACCATCTTTTTACCTATAAAGACATATAAAGGGTTGGACATTAAGAAGAACCTCATCATAACTGTGAGTAATGAGGATGCCTGATGAACCAATAAAAAGACTTTGTATGGATGCTTTGTGGAGTTTATCTGTTTTGTACAAGACAGAACAGTAAAAAGATGGTTATCTCATCTGTAACCCTGATTAGTCTCTGAATTGACCCTTGTTGGGTTGGGGGAGGTTTCTTCATTCTTGCCTGAACACAGCCACATGGTAGTATGGCTACCCCGCCTCTACAACTATGGGATGAGATAACCATCTTTTTACCTATAAAGACATATAAAGGGTTGGACATTACGAAGAACCTCATCATAACTGTGAGTAATGAGGATGCCTGATGAACCACTAAAAAAGACTTTGTATGGATGCTTTGTGGAGTTTATCTGTTTTGTACAAGACAGAACAGTGGTCTTACTAAGGCTTTATAGAGTGGTAGTAGTACCTCACTTGATCTTGATTGTATCCGTTTGTTAATGCAATTTAAGATTGCATTGGCTTGTTTGGCTGTTGACTTGTATTTAATTGGTTGTCCACTAAGACTCCAAGATCCCTCTCGCAGTTACTGCTATCAAGCCTGGTTTCACCCAGCCTATATGTGTATTTTTGGTTTTTCTTGCCTAAGTGCAAGACTTTACTTTTCTCTACATTGAATTTCATTTTGGTAGATAACCCCAGTGTTCAAGTCCGTCACGATCCACCTGGACCTTGAGCCTATCATCTAGGGCTGTAATGGTAAACATATGGCACACGTGCCAGAAGTGGTACGCAGAGCCATCTCTGTGGGCATGCGAGCCGTCACCCTAGCTCAGTTACACTGTGTATGCATCTCCCACCAGCCAGCTGGTTTCTGGGTATCTGCCATGCATGCATGGGGGGCAGGGCACATGCGGAAGACACGTGTGCATGTGCAGGGGGCAAGGGGAGCACAGGGGGTCCTGCAGGCATGTGCAGGTGGGCAGGGGTGTGTGCGGTGATGGTCGTGTATGCATTGCATTATGGGTGCAGGCACTTTTGGCACGAGCAACAAAAAGGTTAGCCATCACTGATCTAGGGTATAGGCTATTCCTGCCAGCTTAATATCATCCGTAAATTTGGTAAGTTCCTTTCCCTCATCTAAGTTGTTTATGAAAATATTGAAGAGCACAGGGCCTAAGATGGAACCTTGTGGTACCACACTGCTTACTCCCCTCCATGTAGATGTAGTACCATTAAGGACCACTTGTGGGGTATGGTTTGTCAGCCAGTTGCAAATCCATCGGATGGTGATGCCATCTATCCTACTTTTTTCTAGCTTACCAAGAAGTAGGTTGCGGTCTACTTCATCGAATGCCGTGCTGAAATCTAAGTATATTATGTCCACAGTATTTTGCTGGTCTACTAATTTAGTCACTATGTTAAAGAATGAAATAAGATTGGTTTGGCATGATCTGTTTTTAACAAACCCATGCTGACTTCTAATTATTATTTTACTCGTTTCTTGATGTTGGCATATCTGTTTTTTATTACCTTTTCCAGTATCTTCCCAAGTATTGATGTTAGGCTGATTAGCCTGAAGTTTCCTGAGTCTTTCTCCCGGACCTCCCCTTTTTTTTCAAGATGGGAACCACATCAGCTCTTTTCCAGGCCTCTGGTAGTTCCTCAGTGCTCCAGGATTTTTGAAAGATATGGTGCAGTGGTTCTGAGATGACATCTGCCAGCTCCTTTATGTTCTGACCCATGCCCTTTTCCAACAAATCAAACACAATCCAAAAGGGAACAGAAACCTTGTAAAGCTTCTGCAAAATAATTAGTGTGATAAGCACAAGCCTTGCCAAACTGTACGAGACTTGCCAAAAGACAAGAAATAACTTGCAATACAAGAATCTTCAAAAACAAACTCAGGATACTGGAATGTCTACGAGGCTGGAGTTTCAAAACATCTTTGCCTTCTGCAAAGTACGTTCGTTTCACAGCTGGCTTTTATCTTCTTGAGGGAGGGGCCATTACCTTGTAGCCTTACTCCCGAGTCGCCCGTGCTGTTGTAGTTGCTCTTTCCTATACGCAATCCTGCACACACGCGCACTTGGCACAGGCTCCTCGGGAACCTCATCGCTGCTGCCAGCCCCCACAATCTCTGAAGGTAGCAGTCAACTCCCTAATGGTCCTGGCCCCTCATCTGAATCCTTGCTCTCCTCAGCCATCCACACCTGCTGCCAGCTAACCACAACACTTTAGAACTCTGGGATGTAATCCATCAGGTGCCAGTGATCTCTATTCATCAACATCAGAAAGGTGTTTGTCAGCTTTGGAAGCCATATTGAAACCAGATGTTCCCACGGTGCCACATTTTGAGCCTGGGAAAGTGGGAGGGTGGAAGTTCTTGGGGTATATGTAGTTAGACAAATAACATTCTTTTTGTAGTTCAAGGTCATGCTATTGTGTGCATATGTGAGGGGAAGTCTTCAGTTGGGACTGTTGAAGATTGGGGCATGTGATGTGATGATGGGTGTAGCGGGTTGGATTTGTAGCTTTGATTATTGCAAGGAAGCCTGAAATTTTCAGTTTTTGGGTTCCCCCAGTTGTGCCAGTTACTATCCAAATAAACAAGAACTTTTGAGCAATGTCTGTCTCAGAGTTGTTGGTTGGAGTGGAGGTTTCCTGGAATGCTGGCAGTGTTTTCTTATCATTTTTTTATTTTAACTTTCATTTCTAGTCTGTCATTTACAATTATGTTTTTGGTAGGCTGGACAATAGATTCTTTTTGTGTGAAGACTGATGCAAAGAATGAGTTAATGTTCCATGTGGGTCTCGGATGATGGGCATTAGACTCGAAGTAAAGTTTCTCTCTAACACAGCGGTTCTCAACCTGTGGGTCGTGACCCCTTTGGGGGTTGAATGACCCTTTCACATGGGTCACCTAAGACCATCGGAAAACACATATTTTCGATGGTCTTGGGAACCAAGACACCACTCCTCTATCCGTTGGGGGTCACCACAACATGAGGAACTGTATTAAAGGGTCGCGGCATTAGGAAGGTTGAGAACCACTGCTCTAACACTATATATCTAGAATGGAAATGGCATCTCCAACAGTCAGTTTGTAGATTTGCCTCTTTTTAATCTCTAAGAACCATCTATGATCTTGTGAAGATTGAGAAAATCTCTGCGGAGACTCAAAAATCCCTGTCCTGAAGAGCAGCTTCTCTGAAGGGTCTCTAGGGATTCCCAAAAGGCATCAAAAATGAGCAAACTCCTGTCAGAAATGGCAGGGCGGTCAAAAGACAAGGAACAAAAAACCCTATGAAACCCAGCCTGTGTCTTGTGCCTGATGGCAAACTCAGCCCTTAAGTGAGGGGAGACCAGAAGGCTGGCAGAGATACAGGGAGGAAAGCCACAGGTTGAGGAAAATTAAGATTTGTATTGATTTTTCTTCCTATTATTATAGCTGCCTTTTCAAATTCATGCCTCTGGGCAGCCAGAGGGTTAGAAACACCCAAAGGCAGCCTCTAATAATGTGAATAATCCTGAAGAATAGATCCTGATGAAAAAGAGGCAACAAAATAAAATTTTCAAAATGGAGTGAAAGCTCAAACTTGTGGACCTTTAAAAGATTTTTAGCTCTAAACAAGCACCATGATGGCGAAATGAAGACAGGGAGAATGAAGTCTCATTTATGACTAGAGAAAAAGTGGGATTAGAAAGTGAAGGAAGGCAAATACTGAAAAATAAATGTAAAGCTGAAATACTACAAGGCCAAAAAAAAGAGAGAGACATGAATACTTTTATTTTGGTGTTGAGTAACAAATACACCTCAGCAAATTTTAGTTGGAACCTTAAACCTCTGGAGTAAAATAATTTTTTCCTAGCCGAAAATAATGAAGATTTCCCTGGTTTGAAGAGATTAGTCTGTATTTGGAGACTACAGTTCAAGAAAAGAGAGATTGGCTACAATTAATGAAAGAAAGCATGAAAGGGAAATTGTGGTTAAGAAGTAATTTTAAAAGAATGGCCTTAACTTCTCATTCTGGCTCCATTTTTTTCCAGCCCATTTCTCTACATTTCCAGACTCCTTCTAAGTCCAAACTGTCTTAATTTTGTCAGTCTTCTGTTATGAAAAAAATGACAATGATTAGAAAACCATAATCGGTGCCTTTTCACCTCTTTGATGCAGAGCCATCAATGAACAATATTTGAATTAAGTATTTTCAAAGGAGCCAGGCCCTCTGAAAGCCTGAAGTATTGCCTCCCACAAATCTTTTGAAGTTTCGTGTATTTTTAATTTTTAGTTAGAACAAAATGGAATTTAATAATCTCTCATGAATAACCATACTTAACCATATTTAAATTTAAATCATATTTAGACTTTTTCTTAATCCTTGCCATATAATAGAAAGGCAAAAAGTGCTGGAAAAGGTGTTTTTGAACATGCATTTCATGGGCTTCCCCTCATTCTGGCTTCTTTTGTGAGAGGAATTCTTCACCCTGAAGCTTTTTCAATAGGGGATACAATGATATGTAAGTGATGAGGCCTTTGATCAAATAAATGTCAATCAATCAGAATATAGCTGGCAAGGACCTTGGAGGTCTCCTAATCTGGCCCCTTGCTCAAGCAGATCCTATACCAGTGATGGCGAGCCTTTTTGTTGTGGTGTGCCAAAAGCGCGTGCACGCATGCCAGAACCCATAATGCAATCCCCCAGCCCCCTTACCTGCACTGCACAAGCGCGTGCCTCCCATCTGTTTTTCGGCCCATTTGAGGCCTTTTTTGCTCTCCCGGAGGCTCGACGGAAGCCTCTGTAGCCTTGGGAAGCCGAAAAACAGGCCTTCCGGAAATATCGGAAATGCCCGTTTTCAGCCTCTGGAGGGTCCCTGGAGCCTGGGGGAGGCCATTTTCGCCCTCCCAGGGGCTCAAGGGAAGCCTCTGCAGCCTTTGGAGGCCGAAAAACGGACCCGTTTGGCACTTCCAGTATTTTCAGAGGTCTCCAGCAGAAGAACATAAGACCAGGACGAGTACCAAAGCCTCGTCCACCAGAGAGGCCTTGCTATCCCTCTCAGGCCACACGGAGGATCCCCGGATGGTGATGCGGACTGCCTAGAGCCCTGGGCAATGGAGGGTAAGACCAGACGAGATTCCCTAAGGGGGTGCTTGGCTGTACTTATCTCCTCCTCCAGGTTGCTGCTGCTGCACTCGCTTTTCTTGGCCAGGTTATTCATACTGGGTGTGGGAGGGCAAAGTATGTGAGTCCAAGGCAGGCCCACTCCCTTTCCATGCGAGCAGACCCGACTTTGTAAATAAGATGGGAAATGGGAATGTGATAATTGTTTCTGGTATTTTGGAACATTTGAAACAATATAATGAAAAACAATCAAGAATATTTCTACATGTAGAAAAGTCCTTTGTCTATTTGCTTAGCAAAAAACCACAAGCAGGATTAGGGATCCACACTGTTCAGGTTTGCACTAGAAAGGCAATTTATGCATACATATCTAAGGTCTACAATTTGTTTGGATTATTACTGAAATGGTCCTTGCATGATATTTTAGACAACTATAGTCCTCAATTTATTACAGTTCATATAGTGATTATTCAAAGTTATAGAAGCACTGAAAAATGTGACTTATGACCATTTTTCACACTTATGGACAACATCCAATGGTCACCTGATCAAACTTCAGATGCTTGGCAACTGATTCATGAAAGCTGCAGTGTCCCTGGGTCATGTGATCATCTGCTGTGAGCTTCTGAGAAGCCAGGCCAATGGGCAAGCCAGATTCATTTCACAACAGTGTTACTAACTTAACAGCGATTCAGTTAAGAAATGTGGCAAGAAAACTTGTAATATGGGGAAAATACACCACTTAATAACTCTCTCACTTAGCAACAGAAACTTTGGGCTCAATTGAAGTCTTAAAGTGAGGACTACCTAAATTTCTCTTGGAGCTCTACCCACACTTCTTGATATGGTTTCTTCCATGTGTGGTTCCTTCTATGGCGAGTAAGAGCATTACTCCCTGCAAAGCTCTTTCCTCACTACATGCATATGGTTTCATATGGTTTTTCACCCGTATGGTTTCTTTTATGGGAAGTGAGATCACAACTCTTTCTAAGGTCCTCCATATTCTGCACATTTATATGACTTCTCTTCCATCTGGCTCTTCTTGTGGGAATTAAGACCATTACTACGAGTAAAGATTTTTCCACACTCCATGCACTGATACGGTTTCTCTCCTGTGTGAATCCTATTATGGGAGGTAAGATGACTACCCTTCCTAAAGCCCTTTCCACGCTCCATGCTTTGATATGCTTCTCTCCTGTGAGGATCCTCTTGTGGGAATTAAGATGACAGCTACGAGTAAATGTCTTTCGACACTACATGCATTTATAAGGTCTTTCTCCTGTGATTCCTCTGATGGATTATAAAAGACTTAGAATTACAGAAGGTCTTTCCACACTCCATACATTGATATGGTTTCTCTCCTGTGTGGATCCTCTTGTGGTTATTAAGAGAAGTGTTACGAGTAAAGGTCTTTCCACACTCCATGCATTGATATGGCTTTTCTCCTGTGTGGATCAAGTTGTGGGATTTAAGACTACTGCTACAAGTAAACGTTTTTCCACATTCCATGCATTTATAAGGTCTTTCTCCTCTATGATTTCTCTGATGAGTTTTAAGAGTCTTAGAATAACAGAAGGTCTCATTACACTCCATGCATTGATACGGTTTCTCTCCTGTGTGGATCCTCCTGTGGGTATTAAGATTATCACTCTTCCTAAAACTCTTTCCACACTCCATGCATTGATATGGCTTCTCTCCTGTGTGGATCAAGTTGTGGGAATCAAGACTCCTGCTAGAAGTAAAGGTTTTTCCACACTCCATACATTGATAAGGCTTCTCTCCTGTGTGGATCCTCTGATGGCTTATAAGAGTGTTATAATAACAGAAGGTCTCATCACACTCCATGCACTGATACGGTTTCTCTCCTGTGTGGATCCTCCTGTGGGTATTAAGATGACTGCTATGAGTAAAGGTCTTTCCACACTCCATGCATTTATACGGTCGTTCTCCTGTGTGGATCCTTTGATGTCTTATAAGATAGTAATTATAAGAGAAGGTCTTTCCACACTCCATGCAGGTAAATCGTTTCTCTTCTGAATGTGTCTTTTTATGAGAAATGAGATGATCGGATTTATTGAACCTCTTTCCACACTCCATGGATTTATATGGTCTTTCTCCTGTATCAATCACTGTATTTTTAGGAAGCCAACTGACCCAAGGGAGACGTTTTTTAATTCCACATTGTGATTGCTTTGTTTCATCACTCTTTGGTTGCATCTGATCTACACATTTCCTTTCCCCACCTTTCGATTGGATCGCTTGGTGTTCTTCCTTGCAATTCTTATTCTCTTGTCCATTAAAGCCTTGAAAAAGAAAAATGAGAACTGTAACAAGAATAAGGGAACAATCAAAACTTTTCTTCTGAAATTTAGCCAAAGAATCATCAATTTATTTCATCTGTTTTGTGGGAAAACATGAAGAGTCCAACGTAAGATAATACAAAGACCCATTTTGAAGTCTATCCTTAATGATCCCCATACAATAGGATTGGACCACAGCCCTTACCTAATCTTTCACCTGGGACAATTCCATGGTGCCACAAACTCCCAAAGTGCATTGGACACTGTGTCATGCTGGTGCAGCAACATACTCAGCACTTCCCAACTTCAATACAAGTCTCATCTCCACTTGTCTACAGAGCAGAATCTTTGAAAGTCAAAGGGAATTTCTGGATGGAAAAGCTCCCAACCCTCAACTTAGGCTAATGCCAAACTTGGTACACAAGTGGGCATATGTCTAAGAAGGGAACAAACCTCTCAGAGGTCATCTGGTCTTGGTGATAGCAGCTTAGGGCTATCAGGAATCCAGTGACCAGGTTCAGGAGGGAATAGTGAATCCTGGTAGCCAGATCCTTCCTCAGGACATTCAGCCTCTTCCTCAGATTCTTCCTAATGTCTTCTATGAAATATTTTTTGTATTTTATGAGCAGAAAGCTTTAAAAAAAACAATTTCCTTTATGCAAAAAGCCACTCTATGCAATTTTCCAATTTTTCTTTCAATAAATTTCCTTCTTTCATAAAGTCAGTTTGGTCAAAAGGTTAAGACACCAGGCTAGAAAGTAATAAATTTACACACATTTCTAAAATTTTGTTTTCACTTTCTCATTATTGGGTACCAGTGGTGGAATTCAAATTTTACTACTGGCAGGGGAAGGATACTGTAAAATCTCCAGTCAGAGGTGGATTTGCTGGTTCTCCAAACTACTCAAAATTTCCGCTACCGGTTCTCCAGAACTGGTCAGAACCTGCTGAATACCACCTCTGTTGGGTACCCAGTGTTGATTAATGAGAAAAAAATGAATTTCAACAACTGTAGAATCAGGCTGCAGCATAACAAAATTGACAAAATGAAGGGAGTCTGAATACCTTCTGAATGCACTGTATATCCTTCATTTTTTTGTAAATAATAAAGGCAGCACACAAACCCACTATTCCTTCCTCCTGCTATTTTCCCCACAACAACAACTCTGTGAAATGGGTTGAGCTGAGAGTGTTTTGGCCCAAAGTCACCAAGCAAGCATTCATTCATGCCTAAGGCAAAACTACTATTCACAGTCACCCAGTTTCTAGCCTGGTATCTTAAGCATTTGACTAAACTGACTTCATAAAAGAAGGAAATTTATTAAATGAAAAATTTGAAGTCTGCATAGCCTCCCTTATTAAATTGTATTTTTTAATGTTTTCGACTCATAAAATACAAAATACTCATTTCAACAACTGTAGAATCATGCAGCACCATAACAAAATTGAAAAAAGTGAAGGGGGTCTGAATACTTTCCGAATGCACTGTAAGTAAATGATTTTTTTAAAAATCAGAAATAATATTCAAGCTCCTACTCTACGTTCCTGATCATAGAAAGGGTTTCTTACCCAGAGAAAACAGATTCCTGGAATTCTCCAGCATGACTTCTGCGTGGAGTGCTTTTTCGTCAGCATCCAGTTGAGACCACTCCTCCTTGGAGAAATACACAGCCACTTCCTCAAAAGAAACAATATCCTGAAAAAGGACACAATCCCAAGAATAATGGCATAATTTTCTTCCACCAATTCTAGATAAGAGATCCATTGAAAAAAATGGGAATCTTCTGCAGAATTCAGAATAGGATCTCACCGCTTTTGGCTGATGGCACAACTAAATCATGTTTAATCAAGCTGGAAGTGTTTGGAATGCCTTACAGTGTAAGCAACTAAAATATTCTTGGTCAGTTGATAGCTGGGTCTTAAATCCATTACTTATCGGTGACTCATATTCTTCCTAGGATGGGCACAGCAAAATACTGGCAAAATCCACCTGACATGTTTTCAAATGGTTTACTTTATCCTCTGAGGGACCAATGTACCCCAACTCCACACCTTCATGAAGGAATTGGAAGAGCTTGTAACAGAACTCTATATGTCTATAGAGATTCTCAATCATCAGGTCATGGTTGTCCCAAAGATGCTTTTTAAAAGGCAAAAAAGGCTATGTTTTTTGTAATGGTATGTGAGACTAACCTTGGGAGACAGAAGGAAGTGCCCTGATGCTGACAACTGTCTGGTCAATGAAATCTAATGGTGAAGCAGGATGAGTGGAGAAGGCATCTCACAAAAGATCCTCTTAGAACAGGGGTATCAAACTCAAGGCCAGTGAAGTGGTTGGATCCGGCCCGTGGGGCTGTCCTGGTCTACCCAATGCAAAGAGGAAAGATTGGGCCAGCCTGGCTTAGGCCTGGTCTACCCTACGTGAAGAGAAAGCAGCAGTTTGGGGAGTGGCGTCAAACTAGCCATGCCCACCCAGTCAGCCATTACTGCCTGGCCCCCCACAAGGTCAATCACAGCGCTAACCCTGTGTGAGAAAAAACCTGGGAGACAGAAGAAGGAGCCCCGATTCTGACAATCTGATGAAATCTGATGTAGAAGCTTTTCCGATGTTTCTTCTTACCTGAAGTAGCGGTTCAGCTAATCCTTCAGTTCCAGCACAAAGAGGTGATTCTAAAAAGTCCAAGGACAGCTTACTCTCTATGAGAAAGAGAAAAATAGTGCAATCAGATTTGTTAAAGGGAGACACTCCAATAAAGTAGAGGAAAAGGATCAGCTAAATGTTGAAATCTCACCTCACACAGAAAGAGCTTTTCTTACCTTGCATAGTGTCTTGACTTTGATCTTCCTGGAAGTTCTCCCTGAAGAGCAGCTCTTGAGAAGGTCTGAATGAATCTTTCCCCCCCTTGGGATACTCGGTCACAGCTTTCACACATTTCTAGACATGATGTGATACGAGAAACAAAGGAAGAGCACAGAGATGGAAATGAATTATCATACTGCACCTTCAAACTAGCAGCCTCCAATGTCCATTGTTGAAACACGAAACATAATGAAAGAATTGCCCCAAATACATCCTCTGGAAGAACAGAACAAATTCCCTTAGGAGTTAATAATCCCAGAAAATTCTGCCAGAGAAGAATTGACAAATTCAGAGAGATCCTCTTTAGAACTGCCATGATTACATTCTCCCACCTGCAACTCTTCTTGCATGTTTTCCTCCTCCTGAGTCATCAAGAAGCCTTCAGCCAGGGACACCGCCTGGGAACTGGTCTCTGCTCCACACTCCTGCACCCATTTTGTCATCTCTGGGGGAAGCACAGCCAGGAATTGTTCCAGGAGCACCAGGTCCAGCATCTGAGCCTTGGTGTGTTTTTCTGGTTGCAGCCACTGATGACAAAGGTAGTGAAGCTGAGTGCAAACATCTCGGGGACGGCTCCCCTCCTGAAACTGCACTTTTGTAAAATGACAGCATTGAACCTTGAACTGTTGGATGCCTCTTTGTGTCTCTTCTGCCCAGGATTCATTGCCCCATTCCTCCCACAGCTCCAGGCTGAGCAGCTGGAGGGCCTTTTCTAATTTTACATCTGCTGGGGTTGTCCCTCCATCTTCTCTCTGGTCTCTAATACAGCTCCAAAATGGACCCATGGATCTCCACAGCTCTTTCTGTTCACAAGAGTTGTGGCCAAATTTTCCAAGGCCATTCAGCTCTTTTCCCAGGCAAGATACTTAAAACTTCAGAAGAACCGGAAAATATTTCCAGTTTACATACCTGAAATTGAAAAGAAATAATTTAGGGTGTTTTCTAGGGTGATTAATTGAACTACCGAGCATCCTTATCAAAAAAGGAAGGGAAGGGGAAGGAAAAATCAAAAAAGAAAATTGGATGAACCTACCAATGTCTGGGGGGGATGTTATTAATTAGCTTGATCTCTCTACATATGGAGAGAATTGCAGAGAGCCCTTCAGGATGTCAATGTCAATCAAAATATTAGAAAAATAAATTTAAATATGTTTTTGATTTCTACTTCCTAGTTTTTATTTAAAAATATTTTTATGTCTTCTGTATTATTATTATTATTATAAATTGCTCTAGGCAGAATTATACACAATGCTCCTTCTTACTATTTCCCCCAAAAATCCCTATGAGGTGAATTGGGCTGAAAGTTGGGATGGGCTCAGGGCTTTCATGCCAAAGGTTGGACTAGAAGTTACTCTCTTGGCCTTGCGCTTTCATCATTGAACTAAATGGCTCTCTATGGCTAACTACCTATCACAATATTAGAAAAATACATTTAAATGTTTTTGATTTCTACTTCCTAGTTTCTATTAAAATGTAATTGATTTCAAATGGCCCTCTATGGCTAACTATAATTGTATTTAATATAATTTAATAGACAGTTTGATTTCATTTCTATGGCTGTATAGTTAAGAGCAACTATTTGCCCATTCCAAATCATAAATGTCCCAGGTCACAAACAGCAATTGACATGAGTAGCTCTCTAAATTCACTTAATAAGTAAATAAACCAAATAGGTGTTCAACACCCAGGCTTTACAAAGGCCAAGCTTGACAAACACTGGCCTAATCATAGTGTGATTCTTAGCCCAAGGAGCACCTCCCTCTCCCAACATCTTCGTCATCTACCGGGCGGCAGAACCAAACTGGTGACGGGGGAAAGATGGGAAAGCAGAAAACCGAGTTCCAGTCCTTGCACCCAACTCCTTGCACTCGCAGTTGAAGCCTTGCATGCAAAGCCAGCAGGAAGGGCTACGACCGCTCGCTTCTCCCGGCCTAAAGAAGGGGGAAGAGAGGGAAACCCCTTTCTGAAAATGGAGCCACGAAATGTGCAGGTGTCAAGACTGACTTGGAGGCACAAATCTGTTTTGCAGAGACGGCCTCTTCTCCTCTCCTCCCATGCAGAGGTTTTCCCATCGAAATGGAGCCTAAATCTTCTCTGCGACCCTGGTTTTTTCCCACCGGGGGCAAACCCGAAGCTTTGCTTTCCGCCCTGCCTTGCCCACAGGGGCGGCAGGGGAACATGGGACCACCCCTTCCCACGACTCCAAGCCTGATGGAAGTTTTGCATGTCTCCATGCGAGTCTCCAGCACGGGAGATAATTCCCTCCCCCCCCATCAATAAACCCCGACTCACATCTGGATCTCCAAGTCCAAGACTTCCCTGCAGCCTCTTCGTTTGCTAGAAAGGCTGACCCAAAGGCAGAATCGGGCAGTGTGGAAAGAGTGCAGAAGCTTTCAAGCCTTTGCTGGAAAATTCGCAGGGAAACACTTAACTCTCCCGATTCGGAAAAGAGGCTGGCGCGTGCTCAGTTCTCTTGTAAGGCGGGGACGGGGGCGGGGGCGGGGGCGGGAGGGAGCTGCCCGGCTCTTCTATGGAGCCCCCTACAGGATCCTGCGCGTATTGCGAGAAGACCCTGCAAGGGCGGAAGACGCCATGTTCCATGCGGGTCTGGGATGATGGGCATTGAAGTTGAAGGAAAAGTTCCCTCTAACATTGCCTATCCAGAAAGGAAGTGACCTCTCCAGCAGGCGTCCGTTTCTAGATTTTCCTCTTTTTAATCTCTAAGAATCATCTGTGATCTTGTGAAGATTGAGAAAATCTCTGTGGAGACTCAAAAATCCCTGCCCTGAAGAGCAGCTTCTCTGAAGGGTCTCTAGGGATTCCCAGAAGGCATCAAAAATGAGCAAAATCCTGTCAGAAATGGCAGGTTGGTCAAAAGACAAGGAGCAAAAGTCTCTCTATGAAACCCAGCCTGTGTCTTGTGGCTGATGGCAAACTCAGCCCTGAAGTGAGGGGAGATCAGGAGACACAGGGAGGAAGACCACAGGTTGAGCAAAATTAAGATTTGTATTGGTTTTTCTTTTGCAATTACTGCCTTTTAGATTCATGTCTCTGTGCAGCCAAGAAGGCTTGGAAACCCTAAATGCAGTCTGTAGTAATGAGAATAATCCTGAAGAATAGATCCCGATGAAAAAGAGGCATCAAGACAAAAGCTTGTGGACCTTTAAATTTTTTTTTACCTCAAAACAAGGAACCATAATGGAGAAATGAAAATTGGGAGAATTAACTCTCATGTGTAACTAGAGAAAAAGTGGAATTACAAAGTGAAGGAAGGCAAATACTGAAAAATAAAGCTCAAATACTATGAGGCAAAAAAACAGACATGAATAGTTTTATTTTGGTGTTGAGTAACGAATACACCCCAGGAAATTTTAGTAGGAACATTAAACCTTTGGAATAAAAGAATCTTTTTTCTCTAGTGAAGTTTTCACTGGTTTGAAAATATTAGTCTGAATTTGTAGGTGGATAGTGCAAGCAATTTTTTTTAGCTACAATTAGTGAAAGGAAAATTGTGGTGGAGAAACAATTTTAAAAGAAAGAGATGTCATGCTGAGCCATGCATTACAACTGCTGCATGAAGCAATCAAGAGTCAGAGCTTGGGAAACCCTCGATAAGCCTGCCCAGCCATCGCATGGAGAGACCAAGAGTGCAGCAGAGGGAGGAGCTGCTTCTACAGCCATGGTGGCAACCTCCATTGCTCCACAAGGGGAGCTATGACTGCAGCTGCTCAGCCAGCAACTTCTATGGTGGCTCAAGCTCCCATGTTGATGGGATCATACTCCAGAAGCGCTGAATTCCTAAGATTTCTCCACTGGGAATAAAATATGGACAGTATCCCAATGCTCTGGGATTCTTCCTAGCCCAGGTCTGGAATTACATGCAGGAGTATGGAGATGAATTGGGATCTAAGGCAGACAGAGTGAAATGTATCACCATGGCCCCGGAAAGAGCTTCAGCAGACTGAATGGCCACCCATCACAATGACAATGTCCCCCAACTAAAGAAGTACGATCAGTTTATGATGGCACTTCATCGGAGGTTCAAGGACACTCTAGCTCAGAGGTCTTCAAACTTGGCAACTTTAAGACTCGTGGACTTCAACTCCCAGAATTCCTCAGCCAGCATAGCCAAATGAAGACCATCACCCAGGGGTGTAACTCAGAGGCAGAATACACCCAGGAGTTTTGTGAGCCAGCCTGTCATATGGCCACTTGGCCTCAAGAAGTCCTGATGGAATGTTACACGGATGGGATTAGCGATGAAGTCTATCACTGCTGCATCTCCCAAGGGGCCCCTCAAGAATGGCAATGTCTTGGCAGATGAGGTGGAAATCAACCTGGCCTAGACTCCCACTCTACTACCTCCTGCACTTCCACAGGATTCATATCCATGCTTTCTTACAATAACTAGTACAACAGGTAGTCTAGGTTGGCCTTACAAAAATTGCTCTTGGAGAGTTTTATGTAACTTGAGCCTTCTGCAGTTTCTCAAGTACTGCTCTGACTAATCTCACATGCTCCTCCTTGGTCTTGGTATAGATTAATATATCACTCAGTTACACCAAGACCCCTTTGTACAGGGGTTCATGCAGGACTTCATTTATCAGTTGCATGAATACCGCAGGGGCTCCCTTTAGTCCAAACAGCATCACTCGGTACTGGTAGCAGCCCACAGGCCAGTTGAATGCCGTTTTTCATTTGTCACCTTCCTTAAGTCACACTTGGTAGTACGCCTGCCTTTAGTCCAACTTTGTGAAGATTCTCCCCTTTATGAAGTGTCCCAACATGTCCTTCATTAATGGGAGGGGTACATATTCTCCACGCATATAGAGCTCTGCCTTTTATAGTCAACTCATAACCTAAGACCCCCATTCTTCTTTTCCTTGAAAAGCACAGGCACCACCACCCTCAATTTGGCCGGTGGAATAAAACCCCAGGCAAAATCTTATCTATGAATGTACGTTTTCATTAAGTATCAATTTGATTTTGGCAATTTAGCTCCAGCCACAATCTCAATTGCACGGTCCATGGGGTGATGAAGCAGGAGTGTGCCACTTCTTGCTGAAGATCCCATGCTTTTTAGGAATTAGTGGTTCTAAGCCAGGGGCGTCAAACTCATCGTCACGTTACGTATCGCAACTTTTTCCACTTTGGTAAACCGGGGATGGGCATGGCCAGCATGTGATGCATCTGACCCGTGGGCCGGGAGTTTGACAACCCTGCTCTAACCTACTGCTTCCCTCCAGTTTATTAGCAGTTTCTGCTTTCGCTTCCATAAACAAAGGCGTGGGAAGGTTTCTCAGAACTTTCACTAATTCTTGCCACATAGTTTCTTTCCCAGCTGCTTACTTTTTTCCCAATCAAGAGAGGGGCTTTATTTTTGCAACCATTCCAGGCCTAGGTCCATGACTCGTCATTCCAGGGGCCACAATAAATCTAAAAGTCTCTATGTGGGTTCCAACTTTATGCAAATGGAGCTGCACACACTCATGCGCATCTGCCACCCACACAAAACCATCCTATCTTCCCCTGCTTGCCAGGCCGCCAAGCTGGAAAAGTCGAGAACCGCTGTTCTATAGGATATACTAAAAATCTAGTATAAGGAAAGAAACAGAGAAAGGACTTGCACATTGTATGTTTCTCTTTTGTACCTTGGATATTTTGTTTTCAAAATAAAACAGCTCCGCAACTCCTCTAAGGAGACAGAAAGGTTAATCTGTCTAAAATCCAGTACTTTTGATGAATGTTTTGAGCTCAATTCAATCAAACTGGGTATCATTTAAAACAGCGATCCCCAAATTTTCTGGCTTGGTAGCCTAGCAAGGGTGGGGGTAGAGAGGATAGTTCTCTGCAAATGACAGGCACATGCATGCATTCGCAGCTTCATTTGTGGAAGCGGCTGGCTCACACACATGCCACTCACACATATGGAGCTTTCCATCTCTGTCAGGAAATTGCGCAGCAGGTGTCCCAAATGAAGTCAGAGACGCTGACATGAACTTGTAGTTTTATATAAAACGCATATATTCAGCATCTCTGTTTACAGCAGGGGTCCCCAAACTTGGAAATTTTAAGACTTGTGGACTTCAACTCCTGGATAAATATGTTGCCAAGTTTGGAGACCTCTGATTTACAGTTACTAAGATAGTCAGGCATATCCCTACATCATGAGATAAATCGTGAGGTAAATCGCTGAACAGCATACAGAGCACACAGAAGAAAATAGTGGGGGGAAAAAGGGAAACTCCCCTGATACCCAGCAACCAATCATAATGTAGATTGCCTCATGCAGGAGCCCACATACTCCAACCAATCAACTACCACTGTATATTTTGGCCCACTTTACTGTTCCAGCTATTAAAGTGTTAAGACGTTCTCTGCGACCATTTTCAAGGCTTGAAAAAAAAAACCTTCGCCAGGGAGTAAAAATTCTTCAAACATCCCTGTTAATTAGAGGTGATAGACCATGTTTTTCTTTGCTGTCAATGCTGATAAAAATAGACCCGGAAAATAAGCAACATTTTTTATTTATAAAATAAGAAAATCTAAACGGAGTTACATGTTGGCAGCTTACTCATACCAAGGCATATAGAAAAAGAAACAAAGGAAAAGTAAAACGGAAGTTACAAAGGAAGTGAAGTCAAAACTTTGTACACATGCACAGTAAATCAAAATATCACACAACTTTCTTATCTCATTACTATGGAGACAAGATAACACAGTGCTGGCTAGCAGAGAAAAGCCCCCCCGCCAGCCCCGTCACTGAACCCCGACTCACGTTTGGATCTCCAAGTCTAAGACTTCCCTACAGCCTTTTCCCTCGCCTGAAAGATTCACCCGGGCACTGTAGAAAGACAGGACACACTTTCAAGCCTTTGCTGGAAAATGCTTCGGGAAGCACGCAGCCCTCCCGACTTGTGAAAGCAGCAAGCGCATTCTCAGTTCTCTTGTAAGGCGGGCGGGACGGGAAGGAGCTGCCCGGCTCTTCCAGGGAGCCCCCTAGAGGATCCTGTGCGTATTGAGAGAAGACCCTGCAAGTGCGCAGGTCATGTTCCATGCAGGGCTGGGATGAGGGGCATGAAAGTTGAAGGAAAGGTCCCTCTAACATTGCCTATCTAAAAAGGAAGTGGCCGCTCCGGCAGGTGTCAGTTTCTAGATTTGCCTCTTTTTAATCTCTAAGAATCATCTGTGATCTTGTGAAGATTGAGAAAATCTCTGTGGAGACTCAAAAATCCCTGTCCTGAAGAGCAGCTTCTCTGAGGGGTCTCTAGGGATTCCCAGAAGGCATCAAAAATGAGCAAAATCCTGTCAGAAATGGCAGGGCGGTCAAGAGAAGGAACGAAAGTCTCTCTATGAAACCAGCCTGTGTCTTGTGGCTGATGGCAAACAGCCTTGAAGTGAGGGGAGATAAGATTTGTATTGATTTTTATAGCTGCCTTTTCAAATTCATGCCCCTAGGTAGCCAAGGAGGATTGGAAACACCAAGAGGCAGCTTGTAATAATGAAAATACAGGTAGTCCTCAACTTACAGCAGTTCATTTATTGTCCATTCAAACTTAGAATGGCACTGAAGTGACTTATGACCATTTTTCACACTTATGACCATTGCAGCATTGCCATGATCATGGTTGCATCCCAGGGGTCATGTGATCCCCTTTTGCAACCTTCTGAACCTTCTGACAAGGAAATCAATGGTGAAGCCAGATATTTTACTATTTTTAACAACTGCAGTGATTCAATTGTGGCATGATAGGGTGTAATGTGGGAAAACACATTTAACAAATGTCTCACTTAACAACATACATTTCTGGGTCAATTGTGGTCATAAGTAAAGGACTACCTGTGATACTGAAGACAAGATTCTGATGAAAAAGAGGCATCAAAAGAAAAGTTCCAAAATGGAAAGAAGGCTCAAACTTGTGGACCTTTAAAATTTTTTACCTCAAAAGAAGGTGCTATGATGGAGAAATGAAGATTGGGAGAATAAAAGTCTCATATCCAACTGTATATGGAATTAAAAATTATGAAACGAAGGCAAATACTGAAAAATAAATATAAAGCTCAAATACCACATGAATAGTTTTATTTATATGTTGAGTAGGAAATATGCCTCAGGAAATATGAGCAGGAACCTTTGGTACTAAAGAATGTACTTTTTTTCTAGCCAAAATAATGAAGATTTCACTGATTTAAAAAGATTATTCTGGATTTGGAGGTAGCAGTGCAAGAAAAAAGCAAATTTAGCTACAATTAGTGAAAGAAAGTGTTGAAAGAAAAATCCAGTCCGGTTGCAAGCTGGGAGAAAGATGCTGAAATAAAATGGAGGCTGGTTGCAGGAAAGGTCTTTTATTCATTGCACGGGTGTCAAATTCACCATGTCACATTGCCATTCAGTAAAAGGTAGAAAAGTCTGCAGCTGCATAACAGGCAAAGAAAGAAACAACAAACAAACTTGATCTATGAGGCTCTAATTTATTACCGATATTTATTTAATTTATATGCACATATCTTGCAGTTCAAGGCAACTTTAAAAATGATCATGGATGGGTACTTTCAGACTTGCACCATTCAATTAATAAATTAGCCTATCTGGCCATGTTTCCTATCTGATTACCTTGGAGGACTGACAGAATATTGCTGTTTTTTGTGTTATTGATTTCAAGTTGCCATGAGATTCCAAAAACCCCATGTAGGCCTCTCCAAACAGAACCCATTTGTAATTGATAATCAGCCCAAGTTCATTAACTACATAATTAGAAAGAAATCATACCAGCTGCACTTAATTTAATCTAAAGCTACAGATGCATGTGCCAAAAAATCCATTTTAGCTTTTGTTTGGGACAGGAAAGCAGAACTTGGCACCTTCACTGGAGAAAAACTTTGGCATGTACATTTATAGGACTTTTCACCATTGTAGTTCCTTTTCAGACCTCTTCCTCTGAGGCTTCTTCCCATTAAATAATAGGCTGGACAGATCCCTGAAAGGGCAATTAACATCATTTATGTCCACTGATACTCATGTTTCAGTTCTAACCTCTGACCTAGCAAAAACCACAAACAGGATTTAGGATCCACCTTGTTGATTTGAACTAGAAAGGCAATTTATGCATGCATATCTAAGGAGGTCTAGAATTTATTTTGATTATTACTCAAGTGGTCCTTGTATGAGATTTTAGGTAACTACAGGTAGTCTATGACTTACAACAGTTTGTTTAGTGAGGGTCCAAAGCTACACCACCACTGAAAAAAAGTGACTTATGACTGTTTTTCACACATATGACCATTCACGGCATTCTCATGGTCACCTGATCAAGCTTCAGGCATTTGGCAACTGACTCATATTTATGAGGGTTGCAGTGTCCCCGGATCATGTGATCACCTTTTGTGATCTTCTGAAAAGCAGAGGCAAGGGGGAAGCCAAATTCAATTAACAGTCTTACTAAATTGACAATTGAAGTGATTCACAAATGTGGCAAGCAAAGTCCTAAAATGGATCACAAGTTACTTAACAAGTTACTCTTGCTTAGCAAGTCAATCGTAGTCATAAACCGAGGATTTCCCTTATTGCTATTGAAGCTTTTCCCATACTTCTTCGGTTGATACGGTTTCTCCTGTGTGTGGATCCTTCTGTGGCAAGTAAGAGCGTTACTCCTTGCAAAGCTCTTCCCACACTCCATGCATTCATATGGTTTCTCCCCTGTGTGGATCCTTTTATGGGAAGTGAGATCACAAATCCACCGAAAGCCCTCTCCACAGTCCGCACATTGGTATCGTTTCTCTGTTGTATGGATTCTCTTGTGGGAATTAAGGCTACTGCTAAAACTAAAGCATCTTCCACACTCCTTGCATTTGTATGGTTTCTCCCCTGTGTGGATCCTTTTATGGGAAGTAAGATCACAATTCCACCTAAAGCCCTCTCCACAGTCCACACATTGATAGGGCTTCTCTCCTGTGTGGATCCTCTTGTGGGAGTTAAGGTAACTGCTATGAATAAAGGTCTTTCCACACTCCATGCATTTATATGGTTTCTCCCCTGTGTGGATTCTCTTGTGGGAAGTAAGGTTACTGCTACAACTAAAGGTCTTTCCACACTCCATGCATTTATAAGGTCGTTCTCCTGTGTGATTCCTTTCATGACTTCTAAGAGAGTGATTATTACAGAGGGTCTTTCCACACTCCCTGCAAGTAAATTGTTTCTCTTCTGAATGTGTCTTTTTATGGGAAATGAGATGAGCAGATTTAGTAAAGCTCTTTCCACACTCTGAACACTTGTATGGTTTTTCTCCTGTATTAATGCTTGTATGGTTAGGAAGCCAACTGATCCAAGGAAAGCCTTTTATAATTCCACTCTGTGATTGGCTTGTCTCATCACTGTTTGGCTGCATCTGATCAGCAAACTTCCATTTTCCTTCTTTTGGATGGAACGTTTGGCCTTCCTCCTTGTAATTCTTATTGTCTTGCCAATTATAGCCTTGAAAAAGGAAAATGAAAAGTGTAGCAAAAATAGGGTAATGATCAAACCTTTTCTTCTGAAATTTAGCCAAAGAATCATCAATATATTTTGGCAAATGCCAAGGTGCCAAATGAAGATGTTATCAAATACCCATTTCTAAGTGGGCTCCTATGAATCCTGATATATTAGGATTGAATGACATCACAACAAACCAAAGACAAATCCCTGATCTAATCTTTGCAATGACCTACCAGTAGGACAATTCCTTGGTGCCATGAACGCCCAATGTTTTGGACACTATATCATGCTGAGCAGGAACATACCCACCAGCTCCCTAACTTCAATGAAGTCTTACCTTCACTTGCCTGCAGAGTAGAAACGCTGAAAATCAATAACCTTTCTGGAAGGCAATAACTCCCCAACCTCAACCTGGATGGATGCCAAATAGAGTACACAAATGGGCCCATTTCTGAGAAGGGAATGGGCACAAATGGATCTTTGATATGCGTGCCAGTCTGGTACTTCATCCACCTTCAGACCATGGCTGTGGACAGTCATACTATCGTATTTTTCAGTGTATATGACGCATTCCCCCCAAAAAAGTCTGTGCATCTTATACAGTGAATCTTGCCAAAGCCCTGCCCATACACTGGCTCCCACCCTTCGCCCTCTACCTCCCAGCAATTTGCCTCCCTGCAGCAAACAGCCTGGTCAGCTTCAGCACAGCCTGATTTAGCATGAGCAGCTGATTGTCAGTTGGATCAGCCTCCCGGAATATCAATGATCAGCTGTTCAAACTGCAGGGATCGCCATCGCCTATCGCCACATGACCCATTGTTGGCTTCCATATCCCATTTTCAGCCTCCGCATGCCCAGTTTTCAGCATCTGCACACCCCATTTTTGGTCCATTCCGATTCCCACCGCCTGGAGCAGGCCAAAAATGGGGCGCAGAGGCCAAAAACGGGATCCTGAGGTCAAAAATGGGGTGCATGGAGGTGGCGATAGGCGATGGTGATCCCTGCAGCCTGAACAGCTGATCATCAGTATTCCAGGAGGCCGATCCAACCAATGATCAGCTGCCTGTGCTAAGTCAGGCTTGCAGAAGCTGACCAGGCTGTTTGCTGCAAGGAGGCAGATTTTTTTTTCTTGTTTTCCTCCCCAAAAGCTAAGTGCATCTTATAGTTTGGAGTGTCTTATAATTCAGAGCGTTTTATAGTCTGAAAAATACAGTATTTACCAAGCCTGGCATTCAATAACATTTGGCCTTTCAATAACATCAGGCTACTCAGGCCCATCAGGGACCCAGGGACCAGGCTCAATATTAAGCCCTGGAAGGCAGGATCTTGCTCAAAGAAGGCCGCACCATCCCTATGTATAGCCTCTCCCTCAGATTCCTGCTAATATCTTCTATGGCAGGGGTCTCCAACCTTGGCAATTTTAAGCCTGGCAGGCTTCAACTTCCAGAATTCTGGGAGTTGAAGTCCGTCAGGCTTAAGGTTAGCCACCCCGAGTCTTCGGAGATGGGGTGGCATACAAGTCCGAATAATAAATAAATAAATAAATAAATAAATAAATAAATAAATAAATAAATAAATAAATAAATAAAGTTGCCAAGGTTGAAGACCCCTGTCCTATGTCATGGAAATGGGTATTTTTCATTTTATGAGCAGAAAGCATTTTGAAAGAAAGCGACTTCCTTTATGTTAAAAGGGAGCCTGTGCAGTTTTCCAATTTTTCTTTCAATAAATTTCCTTTTTCCATAGAGAGCCATTTGGTCCAATGGTTAAGGCACTGAGGCTAGGAACTGAGTGACTATGAATACTAGTTTTGCCTTAAGCATGAATGCTGACTTTTGGCCTATGTACCTTAGCCCAACCCATGTCACAGGGTGGTTGTTTAGGAAAAACAGCAGAGAAAGGAGTATTAAGTATGTCCGCTGTCTTTTATTTACAAAAAAAATAATAAAGGCAGGATAGAAATAAGTGATTTTTTCCCCAGAAATAACATTTAAGCCTCTCATCCCATGCCTTCTCTACATTCCTGAGCACAGACAGGGGTTCTTACTGAGAGAAAACAGATTCCTGGAATTCTCCAGCATGACTTCTCCATGGAGCGCTTTTTGGTCAGGATCCAGGTGAGACCACTCCTCCTCGGAGAAATACACAGCCACTTCCTCCAAAGACACAAAATCCTGAACAAGGAAAGAAGTTTCCCTATTAACAGATAATCCCAAAAATAATTTGACAGGTTTCTTTCACCAGTTCTAGGAAAGAGATGCAGTGGACAAAATGTGTATCTTCTTCAGAATTCTGAATGAGATCTCACTACTTTTGGCTGACAGCACAACTGAAACACATTTGATCAAGTTGGAAGGACTCAGAATGCCTTTTTTATTATTTTTATAAATTTTCATTCATAAACATCTTTGAATAACAGTGCATTGGCAGAGCATTATTTACAAATAAAACATGACCAACATACATTGGTAATAAATCTCAACATACAAACTAATAGCAATAGTAATGGTAGAATACCAGTACTAATAGTATAACCAAAAGAGTTGATCTAGGTTTCTTCTTACATTAGATTAATTACATTTTCATCAATTACTACATTTAGATTTATCTACCTCGTTACTTTCAATATATATATTAACCTTCATAATCTTACTTTCTCTAATTTCTACCTCTTTTCTCTGTCCATTCATATAATTTATTCCATGTCTGAAAGTATTCTGAATCATCTTTGTCTTTAATTCTTAAAGTGAATCTATCCTTTTCAGCACAGTCCCAAATTTTCCTAATTATAGCCTCGCCCAGTGGAGTATTCATATTTTTCCAGTATTTAGCATATGTAATCCTTGCTGCTGTCAATATGTGTAACACTAAATATGTGGTCGCTTTGTCAAAATCCTCTGATAGTATACCAGAATGCCTTTCAATGAAGCCAGTTAGCATCGCTTTCTTGGCCAATTGGTCTTAAACCTACTACTTATCAATGGCTTCCATTCTTCCTAGAGTGGGCAGAAGGAAACCCAGGGAAAACCCATGTCATGCCCCTGGTGGAGACTGACACTGAGGGAGAGGAGGAACAGCCGACAGGGAGTGAAAGTGTGGCTCCGGAGGTTGTGGAGGAGGCTGGGGAAGGGCAGAGGCCAGCTGAGCAGTCAGAGGAGGACCCAGGCCCATCCTATCCATCCTAGGGCATGCAGGGGGAGAGGATAAGGGAGAGACGTGGTCTACTTGGGAGGAGAGGCCCTTGATCCTCTTCATGGGCTGCAGGTGTGAGAACTGCATAAGAGTTTGGACCTGTGTTCTGGCAAATGCTGGAGACAAAGCGTGTTTTATTTTGGTTTGAGGTTATCTTCGTTGGCGTCCTTCCAACAGACTGTGCCTTGTTATCTCCTTGAATTTGGTACATACTTCTCCTGTTCCGTTGTGGAAATTTCGTCATTGTAGTTTGTTTGATTTTTATTTTCACCTCTATCTGCTCATTAAATTTGACTGCATTGCTTTCTTTTGAAGACTATTTTTGAGTACATTTTATCTCCAACTGAGAATTATTGAACAGTGGGGCGAAGTTGGAGGCATTAAAGGGCATTTATTTACATTTTGGATTTTGCTACATTTGTGTTACACTCCGGGTCATCACAACCCATTTGAAATTTGAGCCTTGGTGGTGCAGGCTGTTAAATGCCTAGCACTTAGATTCACTTAGTTCCAGCTGCCTATAATTACTGTAGGCTCAAATCCCACCAGGCTCAAGGTTGACTCAGCCTTCCATCCTCTCGGGGTAGGTAAATTGAGGACCCAAGATTGTTGGGGGCAATAAGCTGACTTTGTAAAAATGCCGCTTAGTAATAAGCAGGCATATACAATGGAATGAAGGCTATTGCTGAGCGCATTGGGTTGTATCCCAAAAATTGTAAGCCGCCCTGAGTCTTCGGAGAAGGGCGGCATATAAATGTAATAAAAAAAATTGCCAATGGTTTATTTATCAACAGAGGGAACCAACTCTTCCCCCCAACCCACACCTCCATGAAGGTGTTGGGGGAACTGGTAATGGTATTTGAGAATGACCCTGGAAAGAGAAGGAGTATCTCCAGCCAAGATAACATCTGGTCAAGAAAGTCTGAGCCTGAAGCAAGAGAGTGGAGAAACCTTATCAGAAGGGACAAGTTAAGCTGAGTTTGAATTTTCAATGACCTAATCTAAAATTTTTTTAATTTTATTATTTTTCAAAGACAAACAAAACAAACAAACATAAAAACATAAACCAATAACAATTTCAAGTGTGTCGGTTGGTCACAAATCTCAGTGCCATCTCCTCACCATCAATACTCTCTATTACAAAAAAAGGACTATGTAATGCAAGCAAGAAGTAACAGAAGGAAAAAGAAAAATACAACCACCTATTTTCTATTTGGAGAGATCTGAGAAAAAACTTATACATTTTAATTCATACATTACCTAACTTATCTCCTCTATTAATCAATGTCATTATTATTAACTCTCTACAGTGTTATAATCTATATTTTATATTTTCAGTCAACAATTTTATTTATCTCCATTATATCCATATGTTACCCAGCTTTTTTATCTAACCATTGATAAAACATACTCCATATCTTGTAAAACTGTTTTTCTTCTTGATCTCTAATTTCAAATGTTAATCTGCTCATTTCAGCACAGTCCAAAATTTTCTTAATCACTTCCTCCTGCGCAGGTATCTTGTCATTTCTCCAATTTTTAGCAAATACAATTCTGGCAGCTGTTAATACATTGACAATCAGACATTTCAACTCTTTGCTAAATGTCTCTGGTAAGTTAAGCTGAGTTTGAATTTTCAATGACCTAATCTAAATTTTGAGGTGCTTAGAAATAGCAATATATACACTGAACTCCAGAACAAAATGAAACTGATCCAAGATTCATGGATTTTTATCAATGTTTCTCCTCCTACCTGAGGCAGAGGTTCAAGCACTCTTACAGCTCCACCAGAAAGAGGAGGCGGTTCTAAAAAATCCAAGGACAGCTTTCTATTCTCTGTGAGACAGAAAATGGTAGAAGCACGTTTGTTAAACAGAAAGATTACAATCAAGAGGTGCAAAACTATCGACTGGTTGGCAAAATCTGACATCACATGTAAGGTGCTTCTGTTACCTGGCATGGTGTCCTGACTTTGATCTTTCTGGAAGCTCTCCCTGAATTGCAGCTCTTGAGAGAATTTGGATGACTCTTTCCTCTCCTTGGGATAATAGGATATATCTTCCAAGGACTTCTGGAGGTAATGTTCCAGGAGAAGCAAGGAAAGAGGGAAAGAAATGAATTATCACACTGCATTCTCAATCTAGCAGACCACAATATCCAACGCTGAAGCTGGAAAGCAAGAACAGAAGAATTGCCCCAAATACATCCTCTGGAAAAAGAATTGAACAACTGACTTTAGGAGGTTATAATTCCAGAAAACTCTGCCAGGGAAGAACTGACAATTTTGGAGAGATCCTCTTTAGAGGTGCCACGATTACATTCTCACACCTGCAACTCTTCTTGCACCTTTTCCAACTCCTGGGTCAGCAGGAAGCCTTCTGCCAAGTCCACTGCCTGGGAACTGGTCTCCGCTCCACACTCCCGCACCCATTTCTCCACCGTTGGGGGAAGGACAGCCAGGAACTGCTCCAGGAGCACCAGGTCCAGCATCTCAGCCTTGGTGTGTCTTTGTGGCTGCAGCCACTGACAGCAAAGGCGGTGAAGCTGAGTGCAAACATCTCGGGGACTCCTCCCCTCCTGGAACTGTGGTTTTCTGAAATGAGAGGATTTGACCTCTGAACTGTTGGCTTCATTGTTTTGGGTCTCCTGCCCAGGATTTGTTCCATTCTTCCCACAGCTCCAAGGCTGAGCAACTGTAGGGCTTTTTCCAGCTCCTGCATATGTTGGGTGTTGTCCTTCCATCTTCTCTCTGGCCAATAATCCAACTCCAAAATGGACTGATGGATCTCCACACGACTTTGTATACACAAGAAGTCTGGACAAAATTCCCAAGGCCTTCAGCTCTATCCCTTCACAAGATACTTAAGCCTCCAAAGGAACCAGGAAAGATTTCCAACTAACAAATCTGAAAGGGAAAACATGGGGTGTTTAATAGGGTGAGTAAAGTAACTACTGAACAGCCTCCTCCTAAAAAAAAATCTCTCAAAATAAGAAATTCTTATGAACTCTCAATGTCTGGGAAGAAGGCAGGAATCTTATTAGGAAGACTGACTTATCTATGTTTGAAGAAAATTCCAGTGAGCCCTTTTGTATCAGCTACTATCGCCTACTGGATGAATATGTTAAAATATGTTTCGGATTTCTGTCCCCTAATTATTTATTCACATAATTTCAATGGCTGCTTATAAATTTAACAACTATCTCAGCACAATACAAATCAAAATGTCTAGAGCCACTAAGATGAGCAGCTATCTAAATCGATTTAATAATGAAATCAATGAACATTTAGTCTAGTACATAAAGCTTTAACTAACAGAACCCCGTTAAGCTCCTGGCCCTAAACCCTGGGTGAACTCCAGAAGCCAGAATTAACAAACCACCATCCAGCACACATAGAACTAATATCCAAATGAATAAACCATCTATGCTAGTGGTGGCTAACCTTTTTGGGCTCCTGTGTCAAAAGTTGTACGTGCACTTGCATGCTCGCGTGCCAGCACCCAGAAGGCAATGAGCCCCACACACATACCCTACGCATGCACGCGCAACCCACCCACCCACTGCCTCCCTCTTACCTGCACTGCGCCTCACAGCTGATTTTCGGCGTGTTTGAGGCTTTTTCAGCCTCCCAAAGGCTTGAGGAAGGCTTCTGCAGGCTTTGTAAGTGACGAAACTGGGCTAGTTTTCGGCCTGCAAAGCCTGCAGAAGCCTTCAGGAGGGCGAAAAAGGCCTCAAACCTGGCAAAAACCAGTTGTGAGGCGCACACATGTGCAGTGAGTTAAGTTTGCCTGCAGCTCGCATGCCGGCACAAATGGCTCTGTGTACCAGCTGTGGCACACATGCCATAGGTTTGCCATCACAGATCTATGCTTTCACACGTTTCAATTCAGGCACATCCTTAGAAACATTTCCCACTTTTAGCCTAATCCTGCCTTTTTTTCAAAATTGTCCAATTGAAAAAGTGCTGATTTAAACTCCAGGAACTTACACTGGCCAAGATTTTTTTAAAAAACAACACTGGCCTGATCGAACACACAGTGTGTGAATGATGCACCTCAGCCCCAAGCGCACCTCCGTCCTCCAGTGGGGAAAGCAGGAACCCGAGTTCCTGTCTTTGCACCCCTTGCACGCAACTCCTTGCACACGCAGTTGCAGCCTTGCATACAGAGCCAGCAAGAGGGACTCCGACCTCTGGCTTCCTCCGCTCTAGAAAGTGTGGGGGGAGGGGGACAGGCAGGGGAAACGATCCCTTCTGAAAACGGGGCCAAGACATTGGCAGGAAATTGTCCAGGCGTCAAGACTTGACTTGAAGCAACAAATCTGCAAAGTCGACGTTTCCTCCTCTCGCCCCGCAGCTACCCACGCAGGTTTTCCCCAACAAAACGGAGGCTAAATGTCTCCCACGTTTCTGGATAGCCTGGTTTCCCCCCCGGGTCACAATTTTTGCTTTCTACCCTATGTAGCCCGTGCACGCCCAGGGGAACATGGGAACCCTTCCCCGGGCTTCCTTCTTTCCCACGACCTCGAGCATTCTTAAGCTTTACGCGTCTCCCTGAAACCCTCCGCCGCGAGATAAAAGACCCACCAAGCTCACGAGTGGATCGCCATCCGCTAAAATCTTCCTTGACAGGCTCCGGGTGGGAAAAAGCTCCGCCTAATGGCTCGCAGCGAGGGGAGAGCAGAATCGGAAACTACAGGAAAGGCTGACACTTTTCCAGCCTTTTCCCGAAAAAAAAAATGCCTCGGGCATCACGCGTATCTCTTGAACTACAGAAAGAGCCAGGCGCATGCTCAGTTCCCTCCTTGAAGCGGGGTGGGAAGGCGGGTGGAGGAGGTTCGGTTTTTCCGACGGCTGCGGACAGAGACCCGTCCTGGATTCTGCGCGCAATTGCTGCAGTTTTCCGCGAGGGGAGAAGCGATTATGGTCCCTATGGGCCTGGGGATGATGGGCCTAGGAGTCGAAAATGAGCCAAAAAAACCCCAAACAAAACAAAAAAAATCCTGTCAGAAACGGCAGGGCTGTCAAAAGACAAGAAACCAGGAGCTTCTTTCGATGAAACCCAGCTTTTGTCTTTGTGACTGATGGCAAAGTCGAGAAATTAGGGGAGGACTTGAGGGGGGTGGGCTGGGAAAGGACAAGATTAGGAAAATTAAGGTTTCTATTGATTGTTCAAGTTTGACAGCCGCCCTTCTCAAATCCATGCCTCTGGGTGGCTAAGGAGGGTTGGGAACACCAAGAGGCAGCCTGTAATAAGGAGAGCAATTGTGAGAAGAAAAGATCCTGATGAAAAAGAGGCATTGAAATAAAACAAGTCCCAAAATGGAGAAAAAACTGAAACCCATGGAGATTTTAGAAATTTTTTTACCTCAGAACAAAGCGCTATGATGAAGAATGGGAGAACGCGTCTCATCTGTGACTGGAGAACAAGTGGCGTTAGAAAACGAAGAAGAGAAGAGAATGATAAGTTTATGGTCACTTTGAATGTACACTAATCGGCATATATTAACGTGAAATTTCATTGCATACAGCTCTCAAAGGGTCACCACCTCCAATATACATTACATAAACATGACAAAATAAATAAATACAAAGCTATGCATATACCCACATATGTGACTCAGAGAAACAACACAGTCTGGTTCGGATGTATTCATGTACATGGTGAGAAAAATGAATCTTGTGAGTTTACCAGATGGATGGCATAGGGAACAAAGCTGTTACAGAATCTGGTAGTTCTGCTAGAAATACTTTTTAACCTCCCAGAGGGGAGCAACAGAAACAGACTGTGATATGGGTGTGTGGGGTCTCTAACAATGCTTTGAGCTCTAAGCACATAGCACTTATAAGCAGTATCCTGAATAACAGGAAGCGATTTTCCTATAATTTTCTTGGCTGTCCTTACCACTCTCCCGATGGATTTCCTATCTGAGGCACTGCTGCCACCAAACCAAACAATGATGCAGTTTGTTAAAAAAGAAAAGGAGGCAAATACTAAAAGTAAATACCAAGCTCAAATACTATAAGGCGCCCCCCCCAAAAAGACAACAAAAATTGGTTTATTTAGGTGCTGAATAGGAAAATTACAGCAGGAAATATAAATCATAAGCTTAAGACCTTCAAAGTAAAACAGAGGTGTCAAAATGGCGGCCCACGGGCCAGATGCATCACATGTAGGTCACGCCCACCCCAGCTCCACCAAAGGGAAAAACATTGCGAAACATCACACAACGGCAATGTGACATGGCAAGTTTGACACCCATGAAATAAAAGAAGGTCCTGTCAAGACCGACTTGCACTTTCATCTACACATGCAGCTTGACAATAACAGGGAGGGGGTGGATGAATGCAAGGGTGGGAGAATGGTATTCAAGCATCTGTCAGCACCATGGGACATTGCTGGCATGTTTCCCATAACAAAAATGAACAGGAATGATTGGTGGACATTATGAACTGTGGGTGGCCTGTAAAGAAAAGGGGAAATTAACTACGCCTACTTTTGCGGGGGGAAACCCAGAGCTGGTTTCGCTTCTTTTGCTCCAATGTGGTTTATTCAATAAAGTTTTATACTCTTGATAAAATAATGTCCCAGGAGTTTCTTTTTCTGGATTTGCTAACTGGACAGTTGACAGGTCCTTTTTTTTCTTGCCAAAAGAAATGATGGCTTCACTGTTTTGAAGAGATTAGTCTGCATTTGAAACTGGCAGCGCAAGAAAAGAAAGAGATTTTGCCACAATTAACAAAGAATGTGAATGGAAGGAAGATTAAGAAACAATTCATTAAAAATGGAGTTAACTTCTCTCTCTTGCCAAAAGCACTACTCTTTTTAGCCTTTTTTTAACCTATCAAGGCTCCTTCTAATTACTATCTCATTTTGTCTTCCCTAATGAAAAAAAATTGACAAAATGGACGATAATGGCCACAGAACAAAAATTGGTGCCCTTTCTACAATCTCAACCAGAGATGGGCAATATTTCAATAAATACCTTCAAACCACCATGAACTGTCAGGTGCAAGAAGTCAGAAATTCAAAAGTACCACATGTTTATTTCATGTTACCTACACACAAGAATCTGAATTACTAATGGTCAATGCAAATTGGTACCAGATAAGAGTGAACACACTTCAAGGGGGGGATGGACAAAGAAAAGAAAACAAACTCATCAAATTTGCAAATGACAGTTTGCAGTTGTTGAGCCAGGTACCATCTATTTTATACCTGTGCATTTGGTTTTTCTTCCTAAGTGTAAAACCTTACTTTTCTCACCACTGAATTGCATTTTATTGAATCGAGACCAGTGTTCAAGTCTGTCAAGATCATTTTAGATCTTGAGCATAATCATATGAACACAAAACGGCAATAAGATTTTTAAATCAGACATTTCTTGCCTCCTCTTGATGAGATTATCAAAGTTCTTCTAAATTGTAAGCCGCCCTGAGTCTCCGGAGAAGGGCGGCATATAAATGTAATTTAAAAAAAAAAAAGGGGGTTTTGTGAGAGAACTTGGGAGCTGCCTTTATCTTCTCTAAAACTTTTGCACTGAAAGGACAGTTTCCTGTAGCTGAACTAAAGGGGTAAAGTATGATCCTAGGTTTTCTGACTTGTAACCTATGCAAAGCCTTGGCTACTGTTGAACTCCATTGCGGGATTTTACAGTATCCTTCCCCTGCCACGCCCACCAAGCCATGCTCACCAAGCCACACTACACCCACCAAGCCACGCCCACAGAACCGGTAGTAAAAAAAATTGAATCCCACCACTGTAGGTGACTTTTAACGTATCTCTTTCGGGGTTGTAGTTGTAGGGGAAAATAGCAGGAGGAAGGGATATTAGATAAGTCTGCCACCTTGAGTTATTTCCAAATATTAATGAAGGCAAGTTATAAATGAGTGATCCTTTTTATCAGAAATAAAATCTAAATCCCCACTTTCTTCTCTACGTTTCTATCATAGACAGAGGTTCTTACCCAGAGAAGCCAGATTCCTGGAATTCTCCAGCATGACTTCTCCGTGGAGTGCTTTTTGGTCAAGATCCAGCTGAGACCACTCTTCCTTGGAGAAATACACACGTTGAACAAGGAAACAAGTTTCCTTATTAACAGATAATCTCAAGAATAATTTGACAGTTTTCTTCCACCAATTCAAGAAGAGAGATCCAATGAACAAAATGGGCATCTTCTGCAGAATTCTGAATTGAGATCTCACAATTTTTGGCTGACAACACAACTGAAGCACATTATGGATGGGAAACCTTCCCTTTTCCCTCATGCTCAGAATTCTGGGAGTTGAAAACTCAGACAAGCTTTAATTTTTCACTGTCTGCTCGCCTGGGAATAGCCAGCTCTTCTTGACTGGTGGCTTGAAATAAGCCTTTCCTCATTCATTCCCTCTCCATTAAAATAGAATTCTTTGCTTGTCTCAGTGCAGCCTTTTCCTGCCCTTTCTTTGACTGAGGAGTGGCTCTGATGCTGAGAAAACATTGTGTTTCTGCCTGGTTTTGAACCAGGGACCTTTTGTGCGTGAGGCAAATGTGATAACCACTACCCCACAGAAACAGGCTGTTCTCAACCAGCATATCCTTATCTTTTGCTGGCCATTCCAGTCTGATATCTACAGCATCAGAGGGGTTAAGGAGATGTTATTCTTTATGTTTCCTCCCCCTTTTGCATTCTGGAAGGTAAAAATAAGATAAATATTTAAATCCTAGTGGGAAAAAGCATTGACAGTGTGGGAATCAACCCTTCACCTCTGGATCATGCCACCAAGCAAGCCATCCCTGGGTGGGCTCGAACCACTATAATTCTGGTTAACAGCCAGATGTGCTAACCCATTGAGCCACTTGGCATCAGCCTCCTCTCTCAGTCAGGAGATGCATACTTGGTGCCAGGGCTTCTTTTTGGCTTTGGTAGTATGGCTTTTTTTTTCCCACTGAAAACAAAATCTGGGATGAAAGCTAGAAGGGAATTATTCTTATACTACAGTGGTATAAGGCACTGTGTCTTCTGACCAGCATATCTTATTGCTTATTGTCTATCCAGCCCCAGCTACAGATGCTCAAGTGGAAGGTGCCGAGGGGGAGGCCTGTGCCAGATCTCTGTGGTGCAATGGATTAGCGCATCTGGCTGTTAACCAGAAGGATGGTGGTTCGAGCCCACCCAGGGACGGCCTGCTTTATGATTCAAATATGAAGGGGTGGATTTTCAATGCGTCAGGCTCTCCATGTGAGGGCTCCAATTCCCACCCTGTCAATGTTTTTTTGTTACTGAGGCATAAATATTTGTTTATCTGTTGTATCAGCTTCAGGGGTGGGTTTCTACCAGTTCTGTCCACCTCTGTAGAACCGGTAGCTCTGAAGAGCAGCAGACATAGAATCAGTCCTATATCTGCTGATGTTTTTGCCCATCCGCCCGCCTGGGCTCTTACCTGACCTTTATTTCCTGCTTTTTCAACTTCAGCTGCCATGCGAGGCACAGCTGAGTTAAAAAAGCAGGAAAAAAGTGCTTTTTCAAAGGCTGCTTCTCTGCACGCAGTGCTGCTCAGCTGTCCAGGCACCAAGCTGATGATGATTTACAGGCGCGCAGCCTGCAAGGAAGTACATCATAAATCACCGAACCTCATAAATCACCGAACCGGTAGTTAACCCTGTCGGATCCCACCCCTGATCAGCTTTATCTTCCAACATGCAAAAGGGCGATGAAGACACCCTACAGCAGGGTTGGGCAACGAGGGCATCGTTATGACCTGTGGACTTGACTCCCAGAAGTCCAAAATTCATAATGTTGCCATAGTTGCCCACTTCCTCCCAGCAGTATCTTTCTATGGGCTTCTGCTGGACACCCGAAGAGCTTGAGCAACATCCCAAATTTAACGCAGCCCAACTGAACCTGTGCTGGGTGCTCTCTGTGGTCCTGAAACACTTGCCCCTTTTCCATAGCAAGCTCTTTCTTTGTGCCTATCCTTATACTATATCCATGGCTGGCTTTCCTGGGGCTCCTTGAATTAGAATCAGAATCAGAATAGAGCTGGACCTTGGAGGTCTTCTAGTCCAGGGGTCGCCAACCTTTTGGACCTCAGGGACCACCAAACTCATAATTTTAAAGCCCAGGGACCACTAACCGGTTCTGTGGGCGTGGCCTAATTTGTGGGTGTGGCTTGGTGGTCATGTGACTGGCTGGGCATGGCTTGTATGTAAATATTATAAATATTTATATAAATATTGATTTTTTATTAAAAAAAGAGCAACTTTTACCCAAAATCAGGCAAAGCAGGCAGATTGAGTTACTCACAGAATCACAGATTCAGAGATCTATCTTTCTGCCATCGGCTACCTGAGTCTGTCACATAAAATTTGCTTGCAAGCAAACTCACAAAATTAACTCACAACACACCATGTATGTAAATATTGAATTTTTTATTAAAAAAGAGCAACTTTTACCCCAAATCAGGCAAAGCAGGCAGGCAGATTGAGTTGCTCACAGAATCACAGATTCATTCAGAAATCTATCTGTCTGCCATTGGCTAGCTCAGTCTGTCACATAACATTTGCTTGCAAGCAAACTCATAAAATTTGCTAGCAAGCAAACTCACAAAATTAACTCACAACACACCATGTATGTAAATATTGAATTTTTTATTTAAAAAAAGAGCAACTTTTACCCAAAATCAGGCAAAGCAGGCAGGCAGATTGAGTTGCTCACAGAATCATTCATTGATCTATCTATCTGCCATCGGCTAGCTCAGTCTCTCAAAGTTGCTTGCTGTGAGTCTGCACTAAATAACAGCACTTCAGTCCTAAGGGAGGTTTGGCTGTGCTTAAAAGCAGAACTGAAGATCTAAAGACTAGCTAGAAAGCAAGAAATCCAACCATTTCCTGCTTCCTAGCTAATCTAAATCTCCCGCACAGCAGAACAGATGATGGTTGGAAAAAGGAAAAATAGCAATTTAGCAGGCAAGTTTGCTGGGTAAGGAGTGAGTGGGCGGGGAGGGTTCCCGCAGGCCATGTGGGCGGTGCAGCCTTGTGTTTTTGCGCAGCCTGGATTAATTGCTTTGGGGGGATGCTCTGGGGGTGAGATTTCTCTGTGGCCCACCGGTTGGCGACTGCTGTTCTAGTCCAACCCTCTGCTCAAGAATGAGACCCTACCATTTCAGACAAGTGACTGTCCAGTCTCTTAAAAACCTCAAATGATGAAGCACCCACAATTTCTGACGGCAAGCTGTTCTTCTGATTAATTGTCCTCATTGTTAGGAAGTTTCTCCTTAATTCCAGGTTGTTTCTCTCCTTGATTAGTTTCAATCCATTTTTTTTCTCCTGTCCTCTGGTGCTTTGGAAAATAAATTGACCCCCCTTCTTTGTGGCAGTGTCTCAAATACAAGATACAAGAAATAAAAGAGCCTTGGTGGTGCAGGCTGTTAAACGTCTAGCACTTAGTCCCAGCTGCCTGCAATTAGTGCAGGCTCAAATCCCACCAGGCTCAAGGTTGACTCAACCTTCCATCCTCCCGGGGTAGGTAAATTGAGGACCCAAGATTGTTGGGGGCAATAAACTGACTTTGTAAAAATGCCGCTGGGGGGGGGCCAAAACCCCTAGTAATAAGCAGGCATATACAATAGAATGAAGGCTATTGCTGAGAGCATTGGGTTGTGCTCCAAAGATTGTAAGCTGCCCTGAGTCTCTGGAGAAGGGCGGCATATAAATGCGAATTAAAAAAAAATACTGGAATACTGCTATCACGTCCCCAATAGTCCTTTTTTTTCTCTAGGCTAACCAAACCCAAATCCTGGGTTGAATGGTCAGGGACGTTTTGATAAATTGCATGGATATCCATATTTTTAAAAAATATATTGTATGGATGCTCTATTTCTTTTTTCTGCTTTTCTGGGTTGCTGCAGTGTGTTTGGGCTCATTTAAATAAAGTCCTTATCAGCCTGTCTTGTAGGAGGTTGGGTTGTTGCTTTGGTAGTGGAGCACCTGGTTAGTATGCATGTTTTTTTCTGTAGGCATGAGTTTCTATTTTGCCATTGTGGTTGTCAGGGCTCTGGTAGTTACCCCCATTTAAATCATGAGTCTCTAGCCAGATTTTCAAAGCTTAGAGAAGATTTGTTAGGAGAAGACATGCCGGTGCTGCCTGGGTGTAGCCAACTCTGAGACACATCATTCATTGTCACCCTTGACCCTGGTTTTCCCCTACCCCCTGGGTGTATCATAATTCATATTCTCCAATGGGACACATTCATAGTCAAGAGTCATCAATCTTACTCTCCAGTTAGAAATTTCCCAGCAGAAATTTCCGTCAGACGCCTGGAAACTATCTATGAAAACATTTATGGAATGCAGTTTCGGTTTTGCAAGCTGCTACACTACTCCCCTCTCCCTTTCTGTTGGCAACTCTAAAAGACCAGAGAAATACTTTATGAGTTGACAGTGGTCTCTGCTGATCAAGATGCATTATGCATCTATGAACATCAACTAGCAGTCAGAAGACATGACAAAAATTCTTTAATTTCACAACATATAGATTTAACCATAATTTCAGTTGAGAAATTGTGACCATCTTAGACCAAGCCAAATCCCCAAAATACCAGGGAATTTCTAGAAACCTGACACTCTGACAAATCAGCCATCATTAGTCACACAGACATTAACAACATCTATAGACTATGCAAAAAAGACAATCAACCAGGCCAAAAGGCAGGGATTTTCAAACTTGACAGCTTTAAGACTTGTGGACCTCAACTCCCAGAATTCCTCCTCCAGTCATGTTAGCTCAAGAATTCTGGGAGTTGAAGTCCACAAATCTTAAACTTGCCAAGTTTGAAAACCCTTGCCAAAAGGGAACAAAAATACCCAAGCACCTCTCCACCTGTGAAGTTTTATTATATATATATTAATTAAAAAGCATTAATCTGGATTTGGAGAAAAATAATCTGCCATGGTTCAGAGCAACAGTTTCCAATTTGCATTAGGATGGCCATTCCTTTTGAGCATCAACAGCTGGTCTTCTGTGACTTTGCTGGGAACAAAATCATATGAGACATTTGGGGCTTCAATTTCCTGGCTTGCATTCATTTCTCAGGCAATTTGAGTCCCCTGAGAAGCGAGTGTTTCTTTGCCTGGTTGTATTCACAATGGCAGCCTTTTTCTGAGTTACCCATTGATCTCCCCTAAAAATCACAAATGTGACAAAAAAAAAACCCTAAAAAAGGTTTGGACTTTACTGTTGGGATCCACTTTTGAGTGTCCCTGCCAGAAATGGAACCCTTGGTCCAGTGGTGGGATTCAAAATTTTTACTGTTGGTTCTGTGGGTGTGGCTTGGTGGGCGTGGCAGGGGAAGGATACTATAAAATCTCCAGTCAGAGGTGGTATTTGCCAGTTCTCTGAACTACTCAAAATTTCAACTACCAGTTCTCCAGAACTGGTCAGAACCTGCTGAATACCACCTCTACCTTGGTCAATGTGTGGGACAAAATTGGACCTTTTTCCAGCTGACGGAAATTGGAGGGGTTAAAATGTGACTGTCAGTAATATGTTTAATTCTTGGGAAATTAAAACTAGAGATAAGCAGTCAGTTTCAGAAAGGTTGTCTACATTTTTAAGTCTAACAAAAGTTATATGGGGGAATCTTTTGCAAAAAAATCAAAAACCCTCACCTGGACAACAGGTGTCATGCCCTGTCAGAGTCTGAATCCAGGAGGAAGACGAACAGCTGACAGGGAGTGGGAGTGTGGCTCCGTTGGCTGTGGAGGAGGCTGGGGAAGGGCAAAGTCCAGCTGGGCAGAGCAGGAAAGAGGTAGAACAAGGGAGAGGGAGTTCAGAGGAAGACCCAGGTCCACCCTCTCTTCATCCTAGGGCATGCAGGGAGGAACAGAGAAGGGAGCAATGTGGGTTGTGTGGCTTACAAGTTTATAAGAACTGAATGCTGATTGCAGCAGCTGCTGTGAGCAAACATGACTTTATCTTGTGTTGTCTTTGCTTATCTGTGTTCCTGGCATCTTTCCAACTGTGTGAGTTTTGCTGTGCCTTCACGTCTGGAATTCTTGCTCCTGCCCTGACAAACTAATTACCTCAGTTTGGCTTGATTGGACTTATAGTTGCAGTTTTTATTGACCATGTTTTGGACTTGATTCTCTGCAGTTCCTGAGAGAGTTTTTCTCCAACCAGAAGGTAACCTGGACATTGGGGGCAAAGTTGTAGCTATTAAAGGGACTCTTATTGATTATCT
Source organism: Naja naja (assembly GCA_009733165.1). NCBI lineage: Eukaryota > Metazoa > Chordata > Lepidosauria > Squamata > Elapidae > Naja > Naja naja. Next base: position 20,950,848 of record CM019149.1, read on the forward strand.
GACTGTGTTGCCTTTATGCCACGCCCTGAGTCATCACAACAGGATTTAACCAGCAGCCTGAAAATGCTTTAAATTATGCTCCCTCGTCCTTTAATCTGCCACTGAGCTCTGTAAAGGCACAGAACACTAAATAATAGCAGATCTTTAATCCATCCCCTACTCCAGCCACCTCCAAACCTGGCAAGATTTTAAGACTTGTGGACTTCAACTCCCAGAATTCCACATCCTGTATGGCTGGCTGAGGAATGCTAGGAATTGAAGTCCACAGTCTTAAAGTTGCCATGTTTGAAGACTGTTGCCCTACTGCAAGCATCTGTCTGGGATAGCCAGTAAAAGATATGAGCATGCTGGTTAAGTCTAACCCACACCTGTGGTTTCTGTGGTGTAGTGGTTATCACATTTGCCTAACACGCAAAAGGTCCTTGGTTCGAAACCAGGCAGAAACACATCTTTTTCTCAGCATCAGAGCCATTTCAAGTTCCAAGCCCTATACAGGAAATATCTCCCTGCGCCACTTTCTGCCTGAGTTCTTGGAGTGCAGCAGACTGTTCCTCCTTCCTCATGCGCAAAACAAATATATTTTGCCTCAGCAATGCCAACCAAGAACTAATCTACCAAAAAAATTAGGAAAAAAGAGATGCTGTGTAATTATGGGTTTGCTTAGTTCTTCTCTTTTTGACTTTGCTGGAGCTCGGCTGTGAATTCATATAAAAACTGTTTGAAGATTGGCTAGCCAGGAAAGGATCTTTGAGAAGTCAAACCCTTCATCCACATTGGATTAGCCTTTTGAGCCAACTTCTAAACCAGTCTGGGAAAGGAGGTCCTGGAGTTCCCTCATTCTGACAACTTCCAAGCTAACTTTATTTTGGATGAAAATGGAAGGGGGACTCTTCTCATCCCCTCTTTCTTACCTTTCTTCCTCCTTGAATGGAGGTTCTGGGCATCGGCTTTGACCAATGGTTCTTTACATCTAGGATGTGGGAGAAAGAGTATATAAGCCTCTCATCCCCAGGACTCCAGTGCAGGGGATGCCAAGAGAGAGCTGCCACCTGCATCAAGTTAGCTGGAAGGTAACAGGCCTGGTAACATTGGCAATAGTAGATGCTCTGAGAAAATTTTGAGGAAGCTTCTCCATCCCCACCAGTCCTTCTTCTGCCTGAAATCTTGGGTGGTGGAGCAGGGGTCTCTTCACAGGCCACCAACAGTTGGGGTTTTCCAACTAGGGAGGAAGTGAAAGACTTGTTGGAAGAAATGTCTGTCTGGGTTCAGTTCCAAGTGAGAAGAAAGATACTGGAAACATGGAGGCTGTTTGGAAAGATACTTTAATGGTGAAGCAGAACCACCAAGCACGTGTGATTCTGGGTAGCTGACCACATGGAGTGGAGAGTGAGAGAGAGTTATACCCTCTGTTGGGCTTTGAACTTGCTTCTTGTTCCTGGGGCAAGAAATGTATCCTGATTGGTTGTCAGACTCCCATGGGGCCATACAGGGGTAACTTTGTAGGTTGTCTTGAGTCCCAAGCTTGGTTGAATCTTGCTGGGTGATGTAATGGAGGGGCTTTGGGCAATTCCTATTATGGCTTAATGGCTTTGTGGTGGTTAGTAATTGCTCTGAGTTCTTCCTTCCTGCCCTGATGAGCTAATCCTGTTTCAATCTTTTGTCTTTTTCTATTTTAGGAATTAAGCTTGTCAGGGGGCAGGAAAAAGGAAATTTCGGCTTACCTTGGAGAGTTTATTTTTAGCCTGGTTCCCTTTATTTTAATGGCTCTAATTATGTATTTCTGTGGTCAGCTTTTGTTACTTTTGTAACAGCAGGCTGCTCTGAGTTGTTTCTTTCAGCTAGTGATTCTTGGTTTTCTTAAAGGGGGAAAGGCTGGCTTGAGTTTTCTTGGCACTGTTTCCTGAGGTTTCTGGTGCTGTGAGGTTTCTGGCACTGTCCTTTTGGGGTATACTTCCCACAGTCTCAAAGGAAGAGATTCTCTGGCTCTCTTACAAACCTTCCCACTTGCAGGACCTGAGGCTGGGGTTGATGCAGGGATGGGATTCTACCAGTTCGCACCTATTTTCTAGAACCGGTTGTTAACATTCTAAGCAGTTCGGAGAACCGGTTGTTAGAAGAAATTACTGGCCTAATCCTGTAAGGAAGGCAGGAAGGAAACATTCTGGAGTTGCTTACAGAAACTGCCTCTCCGTTAACCCTTATTACATTCTTGGCAGGACTGGACTTCCTGTCTCAGGAACTTCTCTGGAGTTTTTTCCCCCTCCTTTGCTGGTACTTTGCTTGTGTGGCATGACCATTCAAAGTTATAATGGCACTGAAAAAAGTGACTTATGAACATTTTTCACATTTACGACTGTTGCAGCATCCCCACAGTCATAAGAGGCCAGGCGAAGAGTGCATGCATCGATGTGAGTGATATTGAATGGGCCACACCCAGCCAATAACATGACCACCAAGCCATGTCCACCCAATCACATGACCACTAAGCTACGTCCACCACCTAAGCCACACCCACAGAACCGATTGTTAAAAATTTGAATCCCACCCCAGGGTTGAAGCACCTTCTAAGGAGAAGTTGGAGGGATGAACGCCCCTTGTCCTTCCCTGGTTGTCTAGTGGTCAGGATTAGCACTTTCACTGCTGTGGCCCAGGTTCATGGGAAGCTTTTACTTCCAAAACATTCATCATTCTGCAGGTGGAATTTTCAGGGAAGTTCATTTTCATGGCAAAATAGGCTGAACTGGCCAGAAAATTGCTCTAAATTTCCTTCTTTTCTCTGTTCCACCATCCCATCCCACCGTTTGAACCTCCAAGAGGGCTTGATAGAGTCTCCATCCAACCAGCCTGCCTTGGACCTTCAAAGAAGACGGATGATGAGCGCAGGAATCACAGGTGACTTGGATGGTGCAAAGCTGCCTATGAACCACTAGGGGGAGACAGGTGGGTGTCAGCTCTTCATATAGGCTGAGGTGGAGCTGTATCCCACATCTCTGGAACACAAGGGGTCAAAGGGTCCAGCTGTTGAGCAGAAGGATGGGCTGGTTTGAGTTCACCCAAGAACGCCTGCAGGTACCTTTCGCTTACTTAGCAAGATAGCTGAGTGGGGAAATTGAAAGACAACTCGTGCCATGTAGTCTGTATGCAGGGATTCGAATCTCATCCCTGTGGGCACTTCTTCCAGCTGATAGTGATTCTGGGGCTTAGGCCACAGCTATCCTCATAAGAGTTAAACCAAAAACAGAGAGAATGCAAGGTGATGTCACTGCCATCAATCAAGAGCATTTCTCTTCTTCTCCCACTAAAACAGAATCTGAGGTGCAGAACACCATCCGGTGATGCTGCCTGTACATCCTAGAAGAGCAAAATGTGGAAGGAGACATGTGCCAACCAGGACTCGAACCCGGGTCGCAAGATTGGGAACCCTGCATGATGCCCCTACACCACTGGCACAGCTGTTGAGAGTCTGTCTGAAGAGAAGCAATATTTCTATCCAGGATTGCTCTTTTCCCATCTGATGGTGAGAGAGAGGAACACACTGTGTCTTGTAACCAAGGTTTTCGATTGCTGTCTAGCCAGCCCAGCTATGGATGCTCAGGTGGAGGGAGCCGACAGGGATGCCTGTGCCAGGTCTCTGTGGCGCAATGGGTTAGCGCATCTGGCTGTTAACCAGAAGGATGGTGGTTTGAGCCCACCCAGGGACGGCCTGCTTGATAAATTGAACAATATATGAAGGCAATGCATTGTTTATCCATTTGGTTCTTCATCTTGCCACGCTGTCAGTATTTTTTCTGATAGATTTAATTATTTAGCCATCTGCTGGAATATTTTTACTGCCCATAATTAAAAAGTGGTGCACTGTCCACAAAAAATGTTGGTTGTTAAAGGAAAAACCACAAATAAAACATATACAAAAAACCAAAAGAATTGTAAATTCTTTTGTGTTGTAAAGCAGGAGAAGGCCCCAGGCTTAAAGGAGGAGAAATCTAGAAATTATTTCTGCATTTCTGCATGCTGAGAATACAAGGTCAGGTCAATACCAGCCTCAGATGTACACTGGTTGCAAGTTAAGAAAGCTGAGTGATGCTTCACAGCATTGTGCTACTGTGGGAATATTATGCTTTTTAGGGCAAACTGTTTCTGCAGAAGAGACAGGCAGCTACAGGATCTCACAGAAGTCCTTTATAGGAGGTGAGGATTTGGCAATTTCACCAAGACAGAATGCAGAAAAAAAAATCTCAGACAGACTTTATGAAATCAGCTGCTTGCCTTGAACCTACCAATAGCCAAATCCACCCAGCTGGGCAAATCCCTAAAAGATCAGTGGCTGCATTCCACCAAACTGCACACATGACCTCTTCAATCAGTTTCTTTCCAGGTATTATACCTGTGATGTAATAGCTTGTTTGGGGGAATCTTTGGGAAAAGAAAAACTCTCCTGAAATGCAGGATTTAACCAGTAACCCGACAATTTATTTATTTATTTATTATTTGGTCTTATATGCCGCCCTATCTCCCGATGGACTCAGGGAGGCTCACATAAAAAACAACAAATACAAAAGTTAAAAGAAATTAAAAAAATATTAAATAAATTGGACCAAATAAATATTTAAAACCCTACCACAAACATTTAAAACAACCCCCCCCCTTAGTCCAGGCCGGCTTGTTCAAATAGCCAAGTCTTTAGGCTGTGGGGAAAGGAGCGGAGGTCAGGGGCCAATCGTAGCTCCAGGGGAAGCTGGTTCCACAAAGTGGGCGCCCCCACAGAGAAGGCCCTGCCCCTAGGGACCGCCAGCCGACACTGTCTGGCCGACGGTACCCCAAGGAGGCCCTGTCTGTGGGCACGCACCGGGCGATTGGTGTTCGATGCTGGCAGGACAATAACAATGCATTTTGCTCCCTCATCCTTCACTTTATCTTTGACTTTTGGAGGGCATGAATCTCTAAGGAACATCAGCTCTTTAAACCCTCCCCTACTGTAAACATCAGTTGGCATTGGTCCACCAAAGATATGAGCATGCTTATTAAGAGGTCCCTATACCTGTGGTTTCTGTGGCGTAGTGGTTATCACGTTTGCCTAACACACAAAAGGTTCCTGATTTGAAACCAGGCAGAAGCATGTCTTTTTCTCAATACAGGAAGTAGTAGCATCCTCTTTTCTTTTCCCCCTTATCCCCACAGGGAATGAGTAAGCAGACGATGCTTTTAAGCTATTGATCAAACAAGGTTTAGTCATCCCAAGCCAACAGCTGGAGAGAACAGAGGCCCTAAGAGTTTAATGGCTTCATCTTCTGCAGCACTAGAGAAAAGAGGCAATTTCCCACCTCTAGTCTGTCCTGGTCCTGTTCACCATTGAAAATGTGTGACCTTCCAGTAGAGGAGAATTTAAATCCACCAACTTCTGGATCCAGGCTTAGAAATTTGCTGCTTGACAAGTGTGATGGATCATCCTTGGCTCAGTGGCTCATGAGTCCCCTTCCCCACAGATGGGTAACTTCTAGTTGTAGATTCCAGGCTGGTGATTGGGGATCCATTGTCCATTCAACCAAATATTCTATTGCAAAGACTTAATCCCAGCCAGGAGTACTTTGAAATTATTACAGACAGAGAGGTAGTTGAGTGCAGAGACAATGAATGATGACTATTTGTGTTTATCTGTTTGCTTACTCATATATGCTCAGAAATCAGCTTTTTATTCTGACTAGAGCAGTAGTCCCCAACCTTTGCAGCTTGTTGGCCCTGGAGGGGAGAGGGGCAACCGGTTTGCTGTTGTGGCCCACCAGCTGCCACAGAGCTGGCAGCTAACTTGGACAGTGAAGAGGTTGGGAAGGAACATGGGCCAGTCCTGGAGTCTAGGGAAGGCTCTGACGAGTGCTCTGCGTCGGAGGCAGAGATGAGGCCAGGGCCGTCTGACAATTATCAGCTGCCTTTGGAGTTGGAGATCAGTGGGGAAGAAGAATAGCTGGAGCCTGTTCCCAGTGTGCGCATGCACAGAGCTGCCAGGAGAAGGGAACAGTTTAAGGAACAAGGTTGACTCGGGACTAAGGCTCAGCTGGATGGTGAATGGCCCTTCCCATAGGAAATGAAGAGGAGCAAAAGGGGAGTGGTATTTGCGGGAGACAATTAGTTTAATTCATTAGGGTGATGATCTGTTCCTGACTTCTTGCCAAGTACTTGCTTGCTACAGTGGGGCGTTTGAAAGATATTGGCCCGGCAACTCTCCAAGGCTGATAAAGGTCTGTAGTTGTGAAATGTCATGAAAGACTGTTTGCTGGGACTTTGCTGGAGAAGAATGCACTTTAACCTAAATAAAAGGGGTTTTATCGGGATGCGGAGTCAGCTTCATGATCTTAGCAAGCCTACGTCAGAACAGCTGCATGAACATATATGCGTTTGAAAGAAGAGCTCCCCTTTCTTGTCTGTTGACTGCCCAGAGGCAGGAATTTGAGAATGGCAGCTGTAATACTTCAACTCACTAAATAACAATACAAATGCTGATTTTTCCTAACCCATCATTTCCTTGCCAGCCCCTACATCTTCCTTCATTCATTCCAGGCCTAGGTTTGCTGACAGCCACAAGATAGACGGGCTCCTATTTCTTGACTGTTGACTGCCCTGCCATTTCAGATAGGATTTTGCTCATTTTGAGGCCTCCTTGAATCTCCACAGACTCTTCAGAGAAGCTGCTCTTGAGGAAAGCGACTTTTGAGACTCCACAGAGATTTCCTCGATGTTCACAAAGATCACAGATGGTTCTTAGGCATTAAAAAAGAGGAAGATATAGAAACTGCCGCCTGCTGGAGAGGCCACCTCCTTTCTAGACAGGCAGTGTTAGAGAGGCTCTTTGTTTCTACTCCAGTGCCCATCATCCCAAGCCGGCATAGAACATGATCTCTCCTTGCAGCATCCTCTGGCATTGCAAGCAGAAACCACTAGGGGGCTCCCTCGGCAGTCGTTGAAAGGGCTGGGTAGCCCTCACCCGTTCCTCGTTTCGGGAGGGTACTGAGCATGCGCATGGGTCTTTCGAGAGCTAAAGCGGGGCGTGTGGTGCCCGGGGCTGTTTCCAGGAAAGGCTGCAAGCCTTAGGCTAAGCCTTTCCAGGAGTCCAAGAGGCTGCAAGGAAGAAAGCCTTGCACGAAGGGAGATCAAGAGCTGACTCCGGAGTGGGGACCTTTCGATTTATTTATTTATTTTATTTATTTAATTTTGTCAAGCGATTATAAGATAACAGGTATAAGTGTAAACATAGTTATGAATACATGAAATGGATACGAATAAGAAGAAAAAAAGAAACAATAGGACAGGGACGGTAGGCACGTTGTTCCTGGGCTGGACCGTGCATGGTGGCCTGTAAAACTTCAATCAGGTACGGAGTCGTGGAATGGGGGGAGCCCGTTGTCCCATGTTCCCCTGCTGCCCCTGTGCATGCACGGCCCAGGCAGGGAAGAAATCAACGCTCCGGACCCGCTGCGTTGCCTCCAGGAAGAAAACCAGGATCGCCTGAAAAGTCGGAGCCACTCAGGATTAGGCTAAAAGTGGGAAACCCCTTTCCAGCAGATGCCTGAATAAAAACATCGTGTTAAGCCGTAGCTGGTTTCTTGGTTCGGGTATTATTCCGTTTGCAATGGATGGTGGTTTGTTGATTGTGATTTCTCAGGTACCCATAGCGGTTTGGGCCAGGAGGTTAACGGGGTTTTGCTGTCTTAAAGTTATACTGGAAGTTCAAATATTGATTGATTTACCTATAAAATTGGTTTAAATAGCCACTCATCTCAACGTCTGTTTGTGACCTGAGACATTTATGATTTGGATTCTACAGAGGTTGTTTTTTAACATTGCGAGCGGCCATCAGAATTATATGAATTAGGAATTAGGATACAGAAATCCAAAACATGTTTAAATGTATGTATCTAATACTTTTTAGTCCTTGATGAGAAGTTGATCCAGAAGCTTACTACAGAATTTACTCCACCCAGAGATACATTGCTCTACTTACTAAGATTTCTCCCCTCTTGCACGTTGGTGGGTTCATAATCATTTCTTTTGGTTTTTGGGGATGCTCAGTTGTTGAGTTGGTCACCCAACTTACGTTTCTTTTGCTTTTCATTTCAGATATGTAAGTTGGCAATTTTCCTGGTTCCTGGAAAGAGGGCTGAAGGGCCTTTAGGATATTTGTCCAGATCTCTGGTGTTTAGTAAGACCTGGTGAGATCCTTCCATCCATTTTGGAGCTGGATTAGAGACCAGAAAGAAGATGGAGGGACAACACCCAGCAGATGCAGGAGTTGGAAAAGGCCTTAAAGCTACTCGACCTTGGAGCTGTGAGAAGAATGTGCAGAAGAGTCAAGAAGAGGAAGCCAACAGATTGGAAGTCAAATGCTTTCACTTCAAAAAAATGCAGTTCCAGGAGGGGAGGGGTCCCCGAAATGTTTGCAGTCAGCTTTACCTCCTTTGTCGTAAATGGCTGCAGCCAGAAAGACACACCAAGGCTGAGATGCTGGACCTGGTGCTCCTGGAGCAGTTCCTGGCTGTCCTCCCCCCAGAGATGGAGAAATGGGTGCGGGAGTGTGGAGCGGAGACTAGTTCCCAGGCGGTGGCCCTGGCTGAAGGCTTCCTCCTGACGCAGGAGTTGGAAGAGATGCAAGAAGAGTTGCAGGTGTGCGAATATAATTGTGTCAGTTCTAAGGAGGATCTTACTGAATTTGTCAATTCCTTTCTAGCAGAATTTTTTGGCCAGTTATTCTATTCTTCCAGGGCATGTATTTGAGGCAATTCTACCATTCCTATTTTCCTACTTTAGTTATGGACACTGTAGTCTGCTAGGTTGAGGGTGCAGTATGATCATTCATTTCTGTCTCTGTGTTCTTCCCTTCTTTGTCATGTCCCATCATGTCTAGAAATCCTTGGAAGCCGGGAGTGAGAATCCCAAGGAAAGGAAAGATTCAGCCAAACTCTCTCAAGAGCTGCAGTTCAGGGAGAGCTTCCAGAAAGATCAAAGTCAGGACACTACACCAGGTAACAGAAGTCTTTCTGTGGGATGTGAAGTTTGGCATCTAGCTAATAGTTTTCCTCATCTTCACTGGAGTCTGTCTCTGGTTCCTTTTTTAACAATCTGCTTCTGCCATTTTCTGCCCCCTACAGAGAATAGAAAATTCTTACCTCCTCTTCTTGATAGAGGTGAAAGAGTGGCTGAACCTCTCCCTCAGGTAGGAGAAGAAATACCAGAAAGGTCCATGAATCTTGGATGGGTTTGATTTTGTCCTGGAAGTCAATGTATAATATTGCTGGTTCTAACCAACACAAATTTTGTATCAGGTCTTTGAAATTCACACTCAGCTTAATCTACCTGTTTCTTCTGATAACCTTTCTCCACCCTCCTGCTTCAGACTCATTGACCAGATGTTGTCTTGACTAGAGATCTTTTGTCTCCCAAGGTCATTCTCACATATACCTTTACAAGCTCTCCCAACATTTCCATGAAGATGTGGAGTGGGGGGGAAGAGTTGGTCCCTCAGTGGATAATGTAAGCCATTGACAAAAAAAACTTCAGGTGGGTTTTCCCTGTATTTCCTTCTGCCCACTCTAGGAAGAATCGGAGTCATTGATATGTAGTGGTTTTAAGACCAATTGAGCTAGAAAGCTATTTTAATTGGCTTCATGCAAGGCATTCCAAGTCCATCCAACTGGAGCAGATGTGCTTCAGTTGTGCTGTCAGTCAAAAGTTGTGAGATCTTATTCAGAATTCTGCAGAAGATGCCCATTTTGTTCATTGGGTCTCTTTCTTAGAATTGGTGGAAGAAAACTGTCAAATAATTTGTGGGATTATCTGTTAACAGGGAAACTTCTTTCCTTGTTCAGGATGTTGTGTCTTTTGAGGAAGTGGCCGTGTATTTCTCCGAGGAGGAGTGGTCTCAGCTGAATCCTGCCCAAAAAGCGCTCCATGGAGAAATCATGCTGGAGAATTCCAGGAATTTGGCCTCTCTGGGTAAGAAGCTCTGTCTATGCTCAGAAACGTAGAGAAGACATTGGGGGTTAGATCTAACCATCTGCTTTTGATAAAATATATCCGATAATAGAGCACTTTTTAAATTTATATCCTAGTTTCATTATTTTTTTTAGTACAGGTGCAATCTTGAGGTACAACAGGTCATTTAACATTCAAACTTACGACAGACCCCTCCAAAAGCTACCTGACCCCATTCCAAGGTTAAGACAACTGCAGCAGGCTTGTGGTCGTTCACTCCGACAACACAGTACAGGTTCACCTGCAGTGCTCTCCCATCCCATCCCGCCAAAACCCTTCAATGCTTGGGCTTGCTCCCCACATGCCCATCACGCCCCATACTTATCTTTTAAAGCTCTCTAGACCTCATTGTGGCAGGCCATGTGTCCCAGGGCTGCAGTTTGAAGCAGTTTGTGTGGTGGTGACCATTTTGTCCCTCATATTTACGGGTGGGGACAAAATGGCGGCCATCACACAAACTGCTTTCTTTTGCTGCCTTAGAGAGGTCTTGTCAGCTGGTGCTCCATTCATAATCCAAGAAAGAAATACTTAGACTCCATTGATTAGAGAAAAGATATCTTTTACTGGAAATCAAGTGGTAGCATCAAAGGAATTCTGAATCTGAGAAAATGAGCACGTAAATCACATATAGAAAGTGATGGCAATGTTCCCACCCACAAGAATTCAAACTGTCCATCCAATTAAAAGTTGTATATAATGTCATGTGGGCATCTCCAGATGGTGATGTGTGATCTGTCGGTTGGCCTTGACATATTTTGATAAAGAGGTGCGCTTGCGCATAGCATAAGAAAGAAGCATAAACAAGAAACTTCCCCCCAACTTACACAGTTTATTCCAAAACCTCCAGCTCGCTTCCCATAACTATTTCACCCTTCCTCCTCCCTGTTACTTATGACAGCCAAAAGATGCAAAGGAAAGAAATCTTGAAGGCTGACAGGTCTGCACAGTGTTGCAGAAGCTTTTGAATGCTGCAAAAACCTTCTGCAGCACTTTGCAAAACCTGTTAAGGGAGCAAAACAAAGAAGTTTGTCCCTGCATGGTGTGGTGGTGACTGGATTGCTGTTGCCGTTTTGTGGGTGGGACAAAATGGTTGTCACTTTTGAAACTCTGCTATGTGGCTGCACAAAGAAGGAAATAATTCCAGTGCTCTGGAAGGCCTCAGAGAAGAGTGTTTAGCCTGGTGGGGTGTGAATCAGGCCTAAGGCTTGGGATGATCCAGTGCTTTTGGGAAAAGCCCTGTCGGGACCCAAGGCATGGGAAGTGGAGTATGGGGTGACGTGTGGGATGGAGGAGGCCTTAGGAGGGCAAGGGCAAGTGAGCCTGGTCCAGTACTAAACTTTTTTTTTCTTAAAAGTTTTTTTTATTTTTTTATTATTTAAATACATCTTTGGGAGAACAGCATGGTATCAGATGGTTTTACATTTTAAACAATCAATTCATAATCATAAATACAACTTTCCAACATCACTTATCGATCATCATTTTTGCATCTTTATATTCTCATAAATTACTTCATTTCATTAGTCATTCAAAATTTTCATCTTAGTTTGTAGTTATCCTTAATTATATTTTCTCATATTCACAATATGTTATCAGATTTTAACAATATATCATATTATACAAATGGATAACTAATTAATTCATTAAAGACATATTAATCCATCTCTAATTTCCTTAATCATGTATTCTTGTGCTTACTATATTTACAATTTCATATTATTCTTTAAACATTCAAAAAAATCATCTTAATTTATATCATTCGCCATCATTTTTCTCCCATCTTACATTTGCCACTATTGCTTATATTTTATCTTCTATATATACCCTTCCCTCTTAACATCTCCTTTTTTGCATAAACATTTTCTTTTAGCCAATAAATTCAAATTTACAATATTATTACCTTATTACCTTATATATATATGAATCACAAGATACATAATTAAACATTATCCTACTTTATGGTTATATCTTCTCTCTGTCAGGCTCCACATAATATTCCATTTTATATCTTCAATCACATCTCTATTTTACTTAATTGTTATAAATTCTTATTTCCATCACTACTATATTATAATTGTATTCTAATTTTTTTATTCCAATTCCTCAAAATCTGTTATATATATTTGCTACAAAAATACCTCTTCATGTGGAGTCTCATTCTTTTCCATTTCTAATCATTATCTCTACGTTTCCCTTTTATATTAAATCGTCTTTTCTTACTTTGCTTACCATTTACTATCACTTTTTGGCTTTTTCCCTTGGTTGTTCCCTTTTTTACTATTCTCATGTTATCTCTCCCATTCCTCAAAGTTTGCCCCCACCCTTTTTTGATCTCTTTGTATTTCACTAATAATTTCATTTATCAATATTTCAATCTTAATTTCTCCCTCTTTATCTGTTATGTCCATCATTAATATCTCCTGTTCAACTTCTTTTTTCTTCTTTTGTATTATTTGCTGCTGCTTTTCTTCCATTTTACTGGTTTCGCTTCTTTCTAGCTCCTCCCCCTTCTTTGTTCTTTCTCCTTCTTCTGGTATCATCGTCATTTTTAAATCTTCTGTATTCTGTATTTTAGTGCATAAATCCCACACTCTGTCCCACATCTCATTCATTGCACGAATGTCCATTCTTATTTCATTACATATTTCTTTCATCTTTATATTGCTTATTATTCCAATTTTCAAGTGTCCAGTCAATTTTATTTTATTTGTACTAATATCTCTTCTTTGTTTAAGAAAATCAATGTCCTCAAGTCTTTATTTCCAATGTTAATTAGTTCAGCATCGATAATTCCAGATGAAGTATCCTCCTTTATTCTTGCTCTTTAAATGTAGTATAATCCAAATTTCAGGGGTCTTGTAGTAATATCTTTCTTTTATTTCTTTTTTTCCAAATTTCTTCTTTTAATAATATCGTTAGATTGAAGCTATCTACAGGATTTTTCTTTCATCAGCAAGTGGCACTTTTAATCCAGTTCCACAGCCACTCTTTTTCCTTTTCTTTATTTAGTTTCACCAATTTTTAGAATCAAATTTTCCTTTTTATTTAGGACAGTTATTTCCAGCATCCAAATTAATGGCTTTTAATGCCAAATCCAATCTCCAAGTCCAATTTAAAGTTCTTCTAAGTTAGTTTCTTTTGCAATTTTATATTTTTAAAAGCTTTAAAGTTCTTTATAATTCCAAGTTCTTCATCTTCTATCCACTGCTAACACAAATTTCTTTCCCCTTCTTCTCTCTTATAATCTTTTGGGGTAGCAAGAAATAGAAAAAATTCTTTTCACCCTTCTACAAACGCCGTTCCCAATCTCCATTCCAGCGCTGCACTTAGGTGTTCATCGGCTGTCCCATCTTTGAAGCGTCCATCTTGGCCCACTCTTCTCTCCCTCGTGACATAGAGAAAAATCTCAGGGACTCTACAGGGGAGTTGTGTTCTCCCCTGGAATCTCACCGAGTGCTTCTCCTTTGCTTTGTTGCCCCTCAAAGGTGGCTTTCGGCTCTGTCCAGAGCCCACAAACGGCAAAAAACCAGGGCAGGAACAGAGACCTCTGTTCCCTGCTTCTGGTCTTGTCGCGACATCAACCGCCCTACCCAGTACTATGGGGGATGTGGGAGGCCTTAGGAGGGCAAAGACAAGGGAGCCTGGTCCAGTACTAGACTTCCAACACCCTTCCTCACCCGGGAGGCACTCTGCACTCCATTTAACGACCCAAACATTGATTTTACGTTTCATTGGGGAGCGCAGAAATGGGAGGATGATTAGGTGACTCGTTTCACCTAATGACTACCACAACTTACAAAAATAATGGGCAGGCTCCATTATGGTTGTATCTCAAGGATTACCTGTAAATAAGGCAGTGGACATAGCTAATACTCCTTCAAGCTCCTATTTTTCTCTACAGCAACTACCCTGTGACATGCATGAGCTGACAGAGACTGGCCCAAAGTCACCCAACTGGCATTCATGCTTAAGACAACACTAGTCCTCGAGGAATCCAGTTTCTAGTGTGGTGCCTTAGCCACTAGCCCAAACTGGCTCTATGCAACCAAGAAATTTATTGAAAGAAAAATTGGAACCCTGCACAGGTATCCATTTTCACAGAAATGAAATTGGTTTCTTTCTGTTCATAATATACAAAACATATTAATTCCATGCCATAGAAGTTTATAGCAGGACATTGTGGGTGTTCTGACCAAGGCTTCCTGAGACAGTAATAATCACGCCCTTAGTCCCCAAACCCCTCTTTTTATTTAAATGGCTGTGAATTATATTCATTCATAGACCGTAATGAGTCCCAGACAGTTTGTGAATAGTTCAATATACATCTGCCACGGTCTTTTCGGGATAAGGCTAATAAGCACCCACCTTTATCTCCCTTGAAATGCTGCCAATGACTAAATTTCCAGTTAGCTGTACAAAGCCAAACGGAGCACAAAGTCAACACAGAGCTTCAGAGTTTAAACAGATTAGAAAGAACAAAGTTGCTTCCTGCAAAGGCTCAAGTCCCTTTGCTCCTCCTTTATGTCTTACGGGAGGGGCCAATCATCTCCAAGCCTTACTCCTTTTGTCTTAACTGTTCTTGCCTTCTGGCAGTTCTGCACATGTGGGCACTGGGAACAGGCTCCTCCTGTTCCTCTGCCTCGCTAATGTCACATTCTGGATGCTCCGGAGTCAGCACATTACTCTCAGATGGCCCTGACCCCATCTCTGTGTCAAACGCAGATCGCTCGTCCAAGTCCTCCCCAGATTCCAGGACTGGCCAATGTTCCTCCCCACTGTCCGACTCCACTGCCAGGTCCTCAGCCCTCCAACAGACCACAACAGTGGGGTGGGCTGCGTGCAGGGATGAGCTGTCCTTCCTTGAGCAAGGTCCTGCCTTTCAGGACTTGGTATTCAATCCAGAGGCTAGTCATTGGATGCTGAATGGCTGCTATTCAAGACCAGATGCTATTGAATACCAGTTTGGTGTATAATAATATTGTTCTTAGACATGACCTGAAGGTGCATGAAGCAACTGACTGGCATGTATAAGCAACACCTGGATGTCCCCTTAGAGAGACATTCCTTTCTCAGAAATTGGCCCACTTGGGCACTGAGTTTGGCATCATCCCAAATTGAGGATGAGGAGCTATTCCCATCCAGAAAGTCCTGTTGGTTTTCAAAGACTTTGCCCAGAAATGGAAATGAGAAGGTTCATTGAAGTTTTGGAGATGGTGGGTAAGTTGCTGCCCCTGCATGA
This sequence comes from Naja naja, assembly GCA_009733165.1. Taxonomy (NCBI): domain Eukaryota; kingdom Metazoa; phylum Chordata; class Lepidosauria; order Squamata; family Elapidae; genus Naja; species Naja naja. Next base: position 20,966,107 of record CM019149.1, read on the forward strand.
TATAGTATCCAATGCATTTTGGGAGTTCATGGCACCATGTAACTTACCCAGGTCACCAACAAACATTAGAGCAGGGTTTTCTCTCAGGTTCATGGTGAAGTGATCCGTTCCTGAGGTCTGAACCTGGCAGGAGCCCACTTGGAAATGCGTATTTGGTAAAAGGTGATTTTGTATCTTCATATTAGTCAACAAAGCAGTCAAAAGAGAAATTTCAGAAGAAAAAGTTTGATCTTTAATCATTACCCTATTCTTCCTACAGTTTTCTTTTCTTTTTCCAAGGTTTTCATGGGCAAGAGAATAAGAATGACAAGGAGGAAGGCCAAGCGACCCATCCAAAAGAAGGAAAAAGGCAGTTCACCAATCAGATGCGACCAAAGAGTGAGGAGAGAAACCCATCACAAAGTGGAATTCAAAAAGGTTTTCCTCGGGCCATTCGGCTTACTAGCCACAGAATGAGCCATACAGGAGAAAGACTATATAAATGGGTAGAATGTGGAAAGGGCTTTAAGAGGAAAGGTGATCTTGCTGCCCACAAAAGCATCCACACAAGTGAGAAACCATATCAATGCAGAGAGTGTGGAAAGAACTTTGAATCGAGTAGTGCTCTTACTGTCCACAAAAGGATCCACTCGGGGAAGAAGACATATCAATGCCAGGAGTATGGAAAGACCTTTTATAAATCCGATCATCTCATTTCCCATAAAAAGGCACATTTGGAAGACAAACCATATACCTGCATGGAGTGTGGAAAGACCTTCTCTTATAATTACTATCTTATAAGACATCAAAGGATCCACACAGGAGAGAAGCCATATAAATGTGTGGAATGTGGAAAAGGTTTTAGCAGTAATTATGTTCTTACTCGCCATAAAAGGGTGCACTCAGGCGAAAAGCCATATCAGTGTAGTGAGTGTGGGAAGACATTTACTCAACGTAGTACTCTTACTTCTCATAAAAGGATCCATACAGGAGAGAAGCCATATCAATGCATGGAGTGTGGAAAGAGCTTTAGTTATAGTGGTAATCTGTCTTTCCACAAGTGGATCCATACAGGAGGGAAGCCGTATAAATGTGTGGAATGTGGAAAGGGTTTTAGGAAGAATTGTGATCTTACCTGCCATAAAAGGGTGCACTCAGGGGAAAAGCCATATCAGTGTAGCGAGTGTGGGAAGACTTTTACTCAGAATGAAGGTCTTACTTCTCATAAAAGGATCCATACAGGAGAGAAGCCATATCAATGCATGGAATGTGGAAAGACGTTTACTCGTGGGAGTAATCTTTATTCCCACAAGAGAATTCACACAGGAGGGAAGCCATATAAATGTGTAGAATGTGGAAAGGGCTTTAGGAGGAAGGGTGATCTTACTGCCCATAAAAGCATCAACACAGGTGAGAAACCATACCAATGCAGAGAGTATGGAAAGAACTTTGAACCGAGTAGTGCTCTTACTATCCACAAAAGGATCCACTCGGGGAAGAAGACATATCAATGCCGGGAGTGTGGAAAGAGCTTTTATAAATCTGATCATCTCGTTTCCCATAAAAAGATACATTTGGAAGAGAAACCATTTACCTGTGTGGACTGTGAAAAGACCTTCTCTTCTAATTCCAATCTTATAAGACATCAAAGGATCCACACAGGAGAAAGACCTTATAAATGCATGGATTGTGGAAAGACCTTTTTTCGTAATAATCATCTTATTTGCCACATGAGAATCCACACAGGAGAGAAGCCATATAAATGTGTGGAATGTGGAAAGGGTTTTAGGAAGAATTGTGGTCTTACTTGCCATAAAAAGGTGCACTTGGGGGAAAAGCCATATCAGTGCAGCGAGTGTGGGAAGACATTTACTCAGAATAGAAGTTTTACTTCTCATAAAAGGATATGTGATGACCCGGGGCGTGGCACAAAAGCAATACAATCACATAAGTAAGAAAGTCCCTTTAATACCTCCAACTTTGCCCCCAATCTCCAGGTTACCTTTGGCTGCAGAAAAAACTCTCCCAAGAACAGTCTTCAAGTGGAGGAAATTCAGTCTGAAAACAAAGTGTGATAACCCAGAGTGTCTCAGAACTATAACAAAATCCAAAACTTAACTAAAAGTCCTTTAATGCCTTCAACTTGGCTTCACTGTTGAATTGTTCACAGTGGGGGAGTCAAAAGAACATTTCAAAGGCAAGAAACACAGTTCACATTTAAAGAGCCGATAACGAAGAAAAAGCCAAAAACAAACCGCATTAATACAGTTCCTCGACAGACCAGGGTAGATAATTGCCAGCTGCAGGAAGATAACCAGGGACAGTCCGTTGGCATAACGCCAACCAAGATAAACCTTAAGAACTAAAACGCTAACCTTGACTCCAGCAGCCTGACTACGCATTTCCGAACTTATATACAGAGCTCCCAGCTGTAAGCCCTGAGGAGGATCATGGCCCTCTCCTCCTGAGTAGACCACGCTTTTCCCTGATCCTCTCCTCCCTGCATGCCCTGGGATGGATAGGAGATGTGCCTGGAACCTCCTCTGAGTGCTCAGCCAGCCTCTGCCCTTCCCCAGCCTTCTCCACCACCTCTGGAGCCACGCTCCCACTCCCTGTTGGCTGTTTCTCCTCTTCCTCGGAGTCAGTCTCCACCAGGGGCATGACACAAAGTACATATAAACTGTAAATAAAAATCCAGAAAAACCAAGCTACAGCAATGAAGTGGACAAGGCAGGATAAGGAATTGCAGACTTCAAAGCCCAACAAAACACACACAGTTAGAAAGATGCCAGGAACCCAGATAAGCCTCGACAAAACAAGATAATACACGATTTGCTTCCAAGAAGTTGCTCCCTTTTTAAACACTGTTCCCAGCTGCAGCTAATGAAGGGAATCGGGGCCCTTTCCTCCCCCATAAGCCATGCAACTCATGTTGCTCCCTTCTCTGTTCTCCCTGCCTGCGCTAGGATGAAGAGGGGGTGGGCCTGGATCTTCCTCTGAATTCCCTCTGCCTTGCTCTACCTCTACCTCTCCCCTGCTCTGCCCAGCCGGACTGTGCCCTTCCCCAGTTTCTTCCACAGCCAACGGAGCCACAGTCCCACTCCCTGTCAGCTGCTTGGCCTCCCCTTGGAATCAGATTCCAACAGGGGCATGACAGGATCCATACAGGAGAGAAGCCATATAAATGCATGGAATGTGGGAAGAGCTTTAGATACAGAGGTGATCTTCCTAGGCATAAAAGGATTTCCCACTCAGGGGAGATTCCCTAATCAATGCAGGGAGCGTGGAAAGAGCTTCTGTGACAATGGATCCATGGTAGAACTGAAAAGTATCCACACAAGGAGAAAAAAACATCTAAATACAGGTAGTCCTCAACTTACAACCACAAGCGAGCCCAAAATTGTGAGAAATTTGTGAGGTTTTGTCCCATTTATGTCATTTCTTGCCACATTTGTTAAATGCATCTCTGCGGTTGTTAAATTAGTAACCCTGTTAAAATGAATCTGTTTTCCCCATTGATTTTGTCAGAAATTTGCAAAAGTCCACTAGCCATCATAAGTGTGTGTCAATTGTCCAACATCTGAATAAATCACATGACCATGGGGATGCTGCAATGGTCATAAGTGAAAAACAGTCATAAGTCACATTTTTCAATGCCGTTGTAACTTTGAACTGTCACTAAGCAAACTGGGACTACCTGTATGTGAAATGTGGAAAGGGGTTTAAGAGGAATCGTGTTCTTATATTTCCGTTGAAGGATCCACACAGAATAAGCCTTATCAGTGAAGTGTGGAAAGAGCTTGAGAATTTGCTGTCATTTACCATAAAAGGATCCACACAGGGCAGCAGCCATATCAATGGAGCAAGTGCAGGAAGAGCTTCAATACAAAAAGGTGTCTAAAATCTCATGCAAGGGTCTGTTTGAATAACAGTCCATATTAAACTAAATACCAAGTTGGGTGGAAATGATCTCGTAGACAAGCCTCATTCTGTCAAGGACCCAGGAGTACTCATCTCAACGATCTAAACCCCAGAGCTCACTGTAACAGCATTGTCAAAAAGGCATTAAGAGTTGTTAACCTTATTTTGTGAAGCTTCTTCTCTGGTAACATTGAATTGCTAACTAGGGCATTCAAAACCTTTCCCAGACCAATTCTTGAATACAGTTTGTCCGCCTGGAACCCACACTGCATATCGGACATTAGCACGATTGAGCGAGGTCAAAGTTATTTCTCGAGAAGAGTACTCTACTCCTCTACTCACAATAGTATTCCCTATGCCTCCAGGTTTGAAATGTTGCGTTTGGACAATCTTGAACTGCACTGCCTGCGGTCCGATCTAAGCATCGTTCACAAAATTGTCTGCTATAACATCTTGCCCGTCCATGACTTTTTCAGCTTCAATCAAAATAATACATGGGCAAACAACTAATACAAACTTAAGGTAAACCACTCCAAAGTCGATTCCAGAAAATACGACTTCACCAACAGAGTGGTCAATGCCTGAAACACCCTACCCAACTCCATTGTTACAGCCTCAACCTCTCACACCTTCAACCTCAAACTCTACAGTGGACCTCACCCCATTCTTAAAAGGCATAAGCGCACCAGTGTGCCTACCATCCCTGTCACTGTCCCCATTTATCTGTATTCCTTCGTTTCTAGAGTTCAAGTTGTTCTTCCTTTCCTTAATCTTGTTGCAATCTATGTTTCCACCCTTGCTTCTCATTATGAAACCAAACCACAGCAAAAGCTGGGGAACAAATTTGACGGAGGCTGAATTGGAAGAAGCCATTCAGAGGCTGTGTCCTATGTTGGGATGGTTTCTTGTTCGGCTTTATATAAGCGTGGGAAAAAAAAGAATTTAAAGCATGCTGGGAACCCAGTCAAGCATCAGCTGAGAAAAGGGATTTTTGGAAACTGTGGAAATAAAATTGGGACAGTCACTCCAGGAACGGTGGTAGATATCTGGAATGTTGGAAAGCGCTGCAATTTACAAAGGAGTTACTACTTCATGGGAATGAAAATAACTGAATGTAAACTGGGAATGTTTTTTCAGTCCAAAGTGTCTTTGTATCAGAGAATCCTCACTGTAAACCTCTGGAAGAAATTTCAGAGGAAGAGCTCTGAAAAGGAGCTACGATTTAGAAGTCCTACAAAATGGACGTGCAAAGGCTTTTCTCCAGCGAAGGTCCCAAATTCTGGTTTTCTGTGGAGGATCTGGACCAAAATTAAAATGGGTTCTATTTTGTTTTACCTGTAACCTTAAATTAATTAAATACGCTTGGTATGATTTCTTTTCAATTGTATGTTTAATGAACTTTGGGTCGATCGTAAATTGCAAACAAGATGTTTGGAGGGGCCTACGTGAGGGTTTTGGAATTTCATGCTAGTTTGAAATGTGCACTTAACAGGAGACCAAGTGGAGAAGCTGAGAAGAAACTAATTTGCCCAAAGATCTGAATTTACAGCAGAAGATAAGAGTCCCAAGTCTCAGTTCCCACCTTGGTACCCTCAAGGGCACCGTCCTCCCTCACCCTGAAGACTTGTATCTGGTGCCAGGGTTCTCTTTGACTTTCATAACTTCTATTCCATTTGAAATCATGGCTCTTTTCCTCCTACTGGGATGGAGACATTGTCTGGCTTTGCTGCCTGCAGATCCCAGAAAGGTAAAAGGTGAAAGAAGGCATGTACCTTCCAGAACTTGAACCCAGGTTACAAGATTGGCAACTCTGCATGATGCCTTTGCACCAGGGGCCCCCAACCACTACCGGGCCATGGTCTATAGGCCTTCAGAGAGATGCCAAGAGCAAGCTACAATCTGCAGCAAATCAGCTGGAAGGTATCTGTCAGTGTTCCAAGTAATGCACCCATAGAAAGCAGAACTCTGGGGACTTCCAATTTGTTCCTTGTTGGAATCGGTACAGAATTCACAATCGTCCACGATTTCGCCCGAGCTCTCTTGCTGAAGGGTCCCAGTCGGGACCGGAACCACCCTGTTGGGGTGGTGAAGAAGGGGGAAATTGCCTGGAGGGTCGAGAGGAGCCGCAACTCCCCTCCCTGACAGGAAAATCCCTCCCGAAGGCAAGCTGCAGCAGTAGTCCTAAAATGGCCACCACTAAGACGAAGAACATCCTGGGAAACTAAGTTTTGTGCTGGAGAGAGAAGTAGCGGGCAGAGTGTGAACCAGGCAAAGGACATCGCTTTTGAGGTATCCCAGTATCAAATTAAAGGGCTATTTTGGAGGAAAGTTTGTGGAAGCAGCAACCAGAGAAAGTGAGAAAGAAAATGGGTTTTTAAATTTGGATTTGATTATTTTACTGGACTAATCTGGAGGAGAAATTTAAAGGAAAATACATTAACACAACAAAGGTTTAAAAATTAAACTGGACAGATATTGAATTGTGGACACTTAAAGGACATAACTAAATGCTGGAATTGAGTGTGTTGAAAAGAATAGCTAATGATTGAAATTAGGGAAGTTAATAAAAATATCATTCAACAAAGAAAATTAAAAAGAAAAAGACTCAAGAGCACCACCTGATGGTACAGGAAAACTTTAATATGTTTTTAAACAAGCGTCTGCTCTTTTTGGGACTTTGGATCTTGGAATTTGAAAGAAAATACAAGGAACTTTATTATTGTCATAGAACCACCCGGTAATTTGGGAAACAGTTGGGAGGCCAATTAGAAGATTTGGAATAAAGATTCAAGAATATGAATTGTTGAACTTAAAAGATATTGGCTGAAATAAGATACTGGACTCTGGATTGAATATATCTATTAAAGAAGAGGATTTCAACTATTAAGGAAGAGGAAAGAAAAAGAAAAAAGGAGAAGATATAATGGAGGAGCTACTTGTTGATATGACACTGGACTTACAAGACATAAGATCCGATATGCAAGATACAAGGGACATGATAAAAATTAAACTTGAAATGTGTAATTACCTATTACAGAAATTAGAAATGGTGACTCGGCATACACAAAAACACAATAAATCAGACGGGGAGGAGTTCTATAAAGAAGAAGCCAATTTAGAAGAACAAAACGAAAAACAATTATTCAGGCAAGGGGGGGAAAGGAATTAGAATTAAAAATTTGTGGTCTGGTGGGATTTATTTATTTATTTATTTATTCGACTTGTATGCGCCTATTCCCTAAGGACTCAGGGCGCGAACATTAAAACAGAAAAAATTTACAATAAAACAAAATTAAACAAGTAAACAAGCCAAATAAAGTTAAAATAAATAAACCCCCCGGGTCATTTAAGGCCGGCCCGCTGGAACAACCAAGTCTTCAGGTCCCGGCGGAAGGAGCGGAGGTCAGGGGCCAAACGGAGATCGACGGGAGCTGATTCCAAAGGGCAGGTGCTCCCACAGAGAAGGCCCTAGCCCTGGGGACCGCCAGCCTACAATATCTGACTGACGGCACCCCAAGGAGGCCCTCCTATGAGAGCGAACAGGGCGATCGGAGAGTGATGCTGGCAGGAGGCGTTCCCGCAAGTACCCTGGACCCAAGCCATTAAGGGCTTTATAAGTTGTAACTAATACCTTGAAGGCGACCCGGGAGGCACGGCAACCAATGCAAGCCGCGCAGGAGGGGTGTAACATGGGAGTATCGGGATACCCCCATCACAACCCGCGCGGCCTGCATTCTGCACCAGCTGAAGCCTCCGGACCATCCGCAAGGGAAGCCCCATGTAGAGAGCATTGCAGTAGTCAATCCTAGAGGTGACAAGCGCATGAGTAACCGTTCGAAGGGCATCTCGGTCCAAATAAGGGCGAGCTGGCGAACCAGCCGAACCTGGGCAAAAGCCCCCTGGCCACAGCTCCCACATGCTCCTCCAAACCGAGCTGTGAGTCCAGGAGGACACCCAGGTTTCTCGCCCTATCCACGGGGGCAACACCTCTCCCCCATGACCAAAGATGGTACATCCAATAAAGACCGAGATGCCGGTAAGAACAGCCACTCCGTCTTGGTGGGGTTGAGCTGAAGCCTGTTACTACCATCCAGACCCGTGCAGCCTCCAGGCACCGGGACATCACGGAGAGAGCATCACTGATCTGGCCTGGGGTGGAGATATAAAGCTGGGTATCATCAGCATACTGATGATACCTCACCCCAAAACCTCGGATGATCTCACCCAGCGGTTTCATGTAGATATTAAACAGGAGAGGCGAAAGGACAGACCCTGCGGCACCCCACAAGTGAGGGGTCTCGGGGCCGACCTCTGCCCCCTGCCAACACCGACTGCGAGCGGCCCGAAGGAAGGAGGAGAACCAACGCAAACGGTTCCCCCCCCCAATCCTCTAAGCCGCTGCAGAAGGATACCATGGTCGATGGTATCGAAAGCCGCTGAGAGATCTAAAAGGACTAGGACAGAGGAAAACCCCTGTCCCGAGCCCTCCAGAGATCATCCATCAGTGCGACCAATGCTGTCTCCGTGCTGTGTCCGGCCCTGAAGCCCGACTGATGGATCTAAATACTCAGTTTCCTCCAGGAACAAGGGAAGCTGCTGAACCACCAGCTCTCAACAACCTTCGCTAAAAGCAAGGTTGGAGACAGGACGATAGTTGTTCAAAACGGCGGGTCAAGGCAGGCTTCTTGAGGAGGGGCCTCACCACCGCCTTTTCAAGGCGGCAGGAAAGACTCCCTCACCAAAGAAGCATTAACAACTGCCTGGAGCCAGTCGCACGTAACCTCCCTGGAGGCATATACCAACCAGGAAGGGCACGGGTCCAATAAACACGTGGTGGAAGACAGCCTCGCATGATCCTGTCCACCTCATCGAGGGAGACCAGGTCAAACTCAACCCAGGTAGATTCCACCAGACTCACCGCCACCCCATCATCAGACCACTGCCAATCAGAGTCCAAGCCAGCACGGATTCGAGCGATATCCGCCAGATGTAGACTAAATTCCTCTGCTCTGCCCTGCAACGGGTCATCCCCCCCCTCAATTGAAGGAGGGGGCGGGTCACCGAAACAGGGCAGCAGGGCGATCATCGGCAGACGCAATCAGAGCGGAGAAGTAAGCACGCCTCGCCGTCCTGATTGCTTCCAGATAGGTCCTAATATAGGATCGCAACTGGACACGGTCGAATTCGGAGTGGCTGGACCTCCATCTGCTCTCCAGGCATCTTCTCCGCCGTTTCATCCCCCGGAGCTCCTCGGAAAACCAGGGGGCCCATCGGGGTCTACGGCGGGGAAGAGGCCGCAAGGGGACAACCCGGTCGAGCGCCTCCGATGCCGCCCTTTGCCAGGCGGCCGTCAGCGTCGCCGAGCTGTGGGTCGAGGGAGGCGGGCAAGAACCCCAGCGCCGTCTGAAACCTATCCGGGTCCATTAGGCATCTGGGGCGGAACCATCGTGTAGGCTCCTCATCCCAGCAGCGAGGGACAGCCAATTGAAAGACCAGCCGCAGGAGATAGTGATCAGTCCACGATAAAGGGAGGGTAGATGGAGAGCCATCCCCCAGATCACTACACCACTGCCCCGAGATAAAAACCAGGTCAAGTGTGTTCCCCCTCGTGGGTGGGTCCATGGATCACCTGGGTCAGGTTCATGGCTGCCATGGATGCCATGAACTCCTGAGCTAAACCCGACGCCCCCCCCAGTGACGGCAAGTTAAAGTCCCCCAGAACTATAAGCCTAGGGAACTCCACCGCCACCTCCGAGAGGGCGTCGAGCAGCCCAGGCAGGGCCGCCGCCACGCAGCTGGGGGATAGGTACGTTAGCAGCAAGCCCAACCGACCACCCGGGCCCAATCTCACGAGGAGGGTCTCACACCCGCCCATCTGCGGGACAGTGACCTCCCTTGGAAACAGGGTCCTCTAACAATTATGGCTACCCCTCCGCCCCGCCCCTGGGCCCGAGACCGGTAGAGCATCCGGAAGCCTGGGGGGCACAAATCACACAGAGGGACACCCCCCTCCGGGCCCACCCAGGTCTCCGTAATGCACGCCAGGTCCGCAGCCTCCTTCTCTATGAGTTCACGGAGGAGGGATGACTTATTGACTACGGACCTGGCATTCAGATATACCAGTCTGAGCCCAGAGACCACGTCTCCCAGGACCCCAGGGGAGCGGGAAGCGACCTGGGGGTCGGAGCGCGCCACCGCACGTAGACATCGGGGGCGCGCTCCCAGCACATAATTGGCCCCTGTCCCTCCCCCCTGCCATAACCGATCACCCTGTCGATGGACAACCCTGCCCTCTCCGTCAGACCCCGAGGCCCACCCCACCCACCCCGCCGAGACCAGAAGCGGCCTGGAAGAGCTGTGTAGACCGCAATTCGAACACCCACCCCCTTCCCTAACCCCTTAAAACAACGAATTAAAAATTTTAAAAGCTTCCCCTTTATCCCAAATTTAAAATTTAGCCCTCTGGTGCGCATGCCACCTTCCGGATCCCAAGATCCGTCATTGAGGTAGGCTCTCGATAACCCAAAGGGCCACTCCAAAGACAGGGAACAGTCTGGAGGCCCGTAGCTCCAACGATGAGTAGGCTAGCATCTATCATTCAAAAGGGGGAAGAAGGCAAAACAGTCGGAATATAGCATAGATGGAACATGCAAAAGGACCGGGCATCCAAGGCCAAACCAGACAATCAACCAACCCCACCAACAAGCAGCTCTTCACCGGTGCTAGGGCCAAGATTGGAATGGCCAAGCCACTGCTCTCTCACCGCAGTGGACTTATGGTGGATGGTGATGCAAAAAAAAAAACCCCTGTCCCTCACAACAGGGGGAGGATGTGCCTCCATTGCCCTCCCACTGCAATGGGAAAGAGCCAGGTCCAAAGGGGAGGAGAGAGTCCAAGAGTGAAAAAACAGAACGGGAATAGTCATTGATGGTAAAATGACTCCAGGCAGCCAGAAGGAGGGTTCCAGATGTCACAAAAGGGCAGAAGCAGCACGCATGGAGGTAGGTAACCGCGGTCTAGGAGTAGAATGAAATAGGTGCGGCCAAGTCCGAAGAGCAAGTTCGGAGCCAGAGAAGCAAGTCCAGCGTGGCAAAAAAGATCGAAAACCACAGCCCCAGGTCCAGAGTCCGACGTCAAACCTTCCGCAGGGGTCACTCCTCCGATGTAAAGTCCACAGCTGACCCCCGCCCGGCCGGCGTCTGTCTGTCCAACCCAGGCCAAGCCGACAATGCCCACAGTCCGGTCTCCTCGAGCTCCAGGCCTGCACCTCCCCAGCGTCTTCATAGTGGGGCTTCCTCCTCCAGGAATTACACCCCCAGAGGGAAAGAGGGAGGACAGCGGCGCCAAGGGCATAATAAAACAAAGCCCCAGCACACCGCTGCCCCAACCCAGTAAGATGGCAAATAACGGGCCAATAACCCCCAGAGGCACCAAGCCCAAAGAACAGTTACTATGGGCTGGGAAGCTCGGGGCAGCCGCAGACAGCAGCCGGGGGCCCCGAACGATGTTACAGCCGCCTCAGGACCGCAGTGTAGCAGACCGCTGCACGAGCCAACGCCGGCGCCTCCAGGCAGCGGGCAAATCGGCCTCGGATTCGAGCGGTCTGGCTTCCAACCCGCCTCCCGCGACGCCAAGCCTCTGCCGTCGACGCCACCTTCCACCGAGTCAGTCAACCTCCGCCGCCGCCGCCGGGGACGCCAGCAACTCCAGGCAGACCGACACCCAGCTGGGAAGGCCACCAACCCGTGACAAGCATCCAGCGCCACTGAGGACCACGCCGCCGACAACGCCAGACCGCCAGACAGCTGACAAGCCGACAGCTGACAGCGCAGCTTAACCGCTGACAAGCCGACAAAGGAGTCCCGGCGCCCGACGCTGCAAAGGCTGAGAGAGACAAGGACTCCAAGAGCCTTTCCGCCAGCCAAATTTGGCTGCAAAGGCTCAAACAGCTCCCGCAGCCTCAGGAAGACCCCTGGACAACGGCAGCGA
>CM019149.1:20978995-21004333 GCA_009733165.1 Naja naja
TGAGTTCACGGAGGAGGATGACTTATTGACTAAGGACCTGGCATTCAGATATACCAGTCTGAGCCCAGAGACCCGCCTCCCAGGACCCCAGGGGAGCGAAGCGACCTGGGGTCCGCGAGCCGCGACGACATCGTGCGCTCGGCACATGGCCCCTGTCCCTCCCCTGCCATAACCGATCACCCTGTCGATGGACAACCCTGCCCTCTCCCGCCAGACCTCGAGGCCACCCCACCCCACCCCGCCGAGACCAGAAGCCGGGAGAAAGCTGTAGACCACACGAACACCCACCCCCTTCCCTAACCCCTTAAACAACTAATTAAAATTTTAAAAGCTTCCCTTTATCCCAAATTCTAAAATTTAGCCCTCTGGTTGCGCCATGCCACCTCTCCGGATCCCAAGATCCGTCATTGAGGTAGGCTCGATAATCCAAAGGGCCACTCCAAAGACAGGGGAACAGTCTGGAGGGCCCAGAGCTCCAACGATGAGTAGGCTAGCATCTATCATTCAAAAGGGGAAGAAGGGCAAAACAGTGGAATATAAGCATAGATGGAACATGCAAAAGGACCGGGCATCCAAGGCCAAACCCAGACAATCAACCAACCCACCAACAAGCAGCTCTCTCACCGGGTGTTAGCCAAGATTGAATGGCTGCCACTGCTCTCTCACAGTGACTTATGGTGGGATGGTGATGCAAACAAAACCCCTGTCCCCTCACAACAGGGGAGGATGTGCCCTCCATTGCCTCCCACTGCAATGGGAAAGAGCCAGGTCCAAAGGGAGGAGAGAGTCCAAGAGTGAAAAACAGAAACGGAATAGTCATTGATGGTAAAATGACCAAGGCAGCCAGAAGGAGGGTTCCAGATGTCACAAAGGGCAGAAGCAGCAGCGATGGTGGTAGGGTAACCCGCGGTCTAGGAGTAGAATGAAATAGAAAGTGCCAAGTCAAGAGCAAGTTCGAGCCAGAGAAGCAAGTCCAGCGTGGCAAAAAGATCGAAAACCACAGCCCAGGTCCAGAGTCCCGACCAAACCTTCCGCAGGGGTCACCGATAAAAGTCCACAGCTGACCCTCTGGCCGGGGCCTGTCTGTCCAACCCAGGCCAAGCCGACAATGCCCACAGTCCGTCTCCTCGAAGCCCAGGCCTGCACCTCCCCAGCGTCTTCATAGTGGGGCTTCCTCCTCCAGGAATTACACCCCCAGGAAAGAGGAGGACAGCGGCCAAGGGCATAATAAAACAAAGCCCCAGCACACCGCTGCCCCAACCCAGCAAGATGGCAAATAACGGCCAATAACCCCCAGAGGCACCAAGCCCAAAAGAACAGTTACTATGGGCTAAGCCTCGGGCAGCCTGCAGAACAGCCGGAGACCCCGAACGACAGCAGCCGCCCCAGGACCGAGTAGCAGACCGCTGCACCGAGACCAACGCCGCGCCTCCAGGCAGCGGCAAAATCCGGCTCGCATTCGCAGCGGTCTGGCTTCCAACCGCCTCTGCTGCCGCTAAGCCTCTGCCGCCGCCGCCACTTCCACCGAGTCGGTCAACCCTCCGCCGCCGCCGGGAGCGCCAGCAACTCCAGGCAGACCGACACCCAGCTGGAAGGCCACCAACCCAGCTGACAAGCATCCAGCCACTGAGGACCACGCCGACAACGCCAGACCGCCAGACAGCTGACAAGCCGACAGCCGGACGGCCGGAACCGCTGACAAGCCGACAAAGGAGTCCCGGGCGCCCGACGCTGCAAAGGCTGAGAGAGCAAGGATTCAAGAGCCTTTCCGCCAGCCAATGGCTGCAAAAGGCTCAAACAGCCCCGCAGCCCTCAGGAAGACCCTGGACAACGTGTAGCGACGGGGACCTCTCTCTACTCCCAAAGCTCTCACAGCCCACCATCCCCAAACGGAGCCTACTCAAGGTGCGTCCGCCATCTTGGGCATGCGCAAGATGAAATAAGGATAAAAGGGAGAATGGTTCGGAAAATGGTTAAAGAGAAGAAAAACAGAAAAAGGAAGTGTAAAGGAAAAATCAAAAGAGGGAGACAGAAAAGTTTAATAATTCAATTCAAGGTTCTTGTGTTAACATTCAAAGTCCTACAAGGCATGGGTATTTACGAGAATGACTCCTGCCAGCATCAAATACCAACTGTTCTGCGGAGCACAGACGCACGGCTCGGTCGCCTGCACTCAATGTCATTTGGCGGTGACCCGGGAGGGCATTTATGGCGGCTTCCACTTTAGGAATCAGCTTCGCCGAATCGGTTGGTCCCGGAGCTCCACCTTCTGCCACGATTTAAAGACCTGGTTATTTTACAGTCTGCTGTGCTGACCTCCTGGGGGGGCTTGATGGTTGTTTTAACTTTGGGGGTTTTAAACTTTTATATTTGACTTGTTTTCATTTAATCTGGTTTTAGGTAATTATTTATTGTTATGTTTTATTGTGAGCCACCCGAGTCCTTTTGGAGAGGGGGCGGCATACAAGTCAAATTAAATAAATAAATAAATAAATAACTGGAACGAGACAAGAGGAATAAGAATGGGGAAAAGGAATTAAGAGAAAGGACCAGAAAATAAAGAGGAACAGGAGTGAGAGATAATGAGTAAAAAAAAAAGGATAAGGAAGGGGATTCCGCAAGGTAATATGCTGGGATGTATAAGAATATATTGAAAATAGTATTTTGTAATGTATAGATGATTCATAGAGAAAATATAATGCAGAATCTGAGAAAAATATATATATTTGTGTTTTATATTAGATAGGAGATGGATATTAAGGAAGAATGAAGGTGGTCAGCTCGAATTATTAACTAGAGGGGACAACTATATTTACAGATAAAATGACAAATGTGACAGGAAATTCGAGAAATGATAATAGAAGGGAGATGAGAATTTTAGGTAACTGTAAAATAAGACATGAGAATATACTAAGAAAAATGGAAGGAGATAGATTTGGAATTGAATAAATGAACATAGAACTGAGATAAGAACTTTAGATAATATTGTAAAATAAGTGGCTCAGGCTGTTAAATGCCTGCATTTAAGTTCCAGCTGCCTATAATTACTTTAGGCTCGAATCCCACCAGGCTCAAGGTTGACTCAGCCTCCCATCCTCTCGGGGTAGGTAAATTGAGGACCCAAGATTGTTGGGGGCAATAAGCTGACTTTTGTAAAAATGCAGTAATAAGCAGGCATATACAATGGAATGAAGGCTATTGCTGAGCACACTGGGTTGTATCCCAAAAATTGTAAGCCGCCCTGAGTCTTTGGAGAAGAGCGGCATATAAATGTAATTTTAAAAAAAAGATATGAGAACATGAATTGGGATTGGATAAGATAAGCTTAATATTTAATAATGACAAGGATGATGCAATATGAAATTAAACAAATAAAATGAATAGGTAATTATGGTCATGTTTGTATTGAGAGGTGAAACCTGGAACCACACTGCTTGCCAAATGAGAATTTATTATTTTTAAAAAATAAAATGAAAATAGGGAGAAAATTGAATAATGGAATTATTAGGTATGTTTAATTGATATGGTAGTAGGCATTAGGAGAGAGTAAGGTTGAAAATAAATATTGAAGAAGTTTAAATTAATATGAATATAAAGCAATAAGAGATGTATGATATATTGATGCCACACTGTTAATGTATTGTTATATGTAGACTGAAATAAAAAATAAAAATAAAAAAAGCAGAACTCTGAGGCAGGTAGATGCCTCAAAGAACAATTAATTGGATACATTATATTGGCACAAATGGTGAAAAACGACTCGGAGTTCCCGTGGTTTTCACCTAATTAAAAAGTGAAAGTTCCCCCTTCCCCTCAGGTCATCGGTCCAATATCCAATACAATATCCAATAGAAGTGCTGGCAGGTTACTTGGTTACTCCATTCCTCAGCCACCTGCTAGAATGACCTTGGTTTCCACAAGAAAACTTTCTATTTTGACTGCAAAGGTGAGCTGTCTAGCTTTTCCCCACTCCCTTTCTCCCCCACATCTGCCTTGTGGCAACCTTGAAGCCTCAAAGAGGGGCTCAGCCAGGTTGGCTTCGGGGTTGACTGTAGCAGGCCTGGTAACCTTGACATTGTTGTGTGCTCTAAAGAAAGTTATGAGGAAGTCTCTGCACTCCCACCTGCCCCTTCTTCTGTCTGAAATCCTGGGTGATGGGGCAGGGGTCTCTTCACAAGCCACCAGCAGTTGGATTTTTCCAACCAAGAAGAGAGTCTCAAAGGAAGTGTTTCTCTGGCTTTCTTACAAACCTTCCCACTTGCAGGATCCGAGGCTGGAGCTGATGAACCTTCCAAGGAGAAACTGGAGGGACGAAGGTCCCCTTGTCCTTCCCTGGTGGTCTAGTGGTCAGGTTTCAGCACTTTCACCGCTGTGGCCAGGGTTCAATTCCTGGCCAGGAAAAGCTTTCATGTGCAAAAATCCATCATCCTGTAGGTGGAATTTTCAAGAAGGATCATTTTCATGGAAAATTAGGCTGAATTTGCCAGAAAAATGCCTTTCCTTTTCTTCCTTTTTCTTTCCCCTCATCCCATCCCATCCTCTCATTCTCTGGGTATGCTTGTCAGAGTCTCCATGCAACAGCTTGCCTTGGACTTTCAGTTTGGGTAGATGACAACTGCAGGAATTGCAGTTGTTACCTACCCCAACTTGGAGGGTGCAAAGCTGTCTGTGATCCAATAGGGGGGACAGGTGGGCGTCAGCCCTCCAAGTAGGCTCAGGTGGAGCAATATCTCACATTTCTGGAACGTAAAGGGTCAAAGGTGTCTGGCCATTAAGCAGAAGGATGGAGGTGGTTTGAGTCTAGCCAGGAACACCTGATATGGCTTGCTTGAGAAGATGGCTGAGTGGGGAAGTTGACAGTTATTAGCTGCCTTCGGAGTTGGAGTTCAGTGGGGCAGAAGAGCAGCTGGAGCCTGTTCCCAGTGTGAGCATGCGCAGAGTTGCCAGGAGAAGGGAACAGTTAAGGAACAAAGGTAAAGGCTCAGGTGGATGGTGAATGGCCCCTCCCATAGCAAATAAAGAGGAGCGAAAGGGGAGTGGTATTTGCAGGAGACAATTAGTTTAATTCATTAGGGTCATGATTTGTTCCTGACTTCTTGCAAAGTACTTTCTGCTACAGTGTGGTGTTTGAAAGATATTGGCCTGGCAACTCTCCAGGCCTGATAAAGGTCTGTAGTTGTGAAATCTCATGACAGACTGTTTGCTGGGACTTTGCTGGAGAAGACTTCACTTTAACCTAAATAAAAGGGGTTTTATTGGGATGAGGAGTCTGCTTCACGATCTTGGGAAGCCAAAGTCAGAACAGCTGCATGAACAGCGTCCAAGGAACTTTGCATGCATGTGTGGGCCAGCCCACCTCTGGCACGGGCTGGTTTTCCTCTTCCCCCCCTCTCCCCAGCCGGGCTGCCAAGCTGCAGAAGATCAACAGGGGCAGAAACATATTTTGATTTCTTTAAATTTTCTAAAGATCTTAAGCTTACTACTTATATTTCCTGCTGTATTTTCACTATACAATACCTAAATAAATTTATTTTTCTCTTATTTTTGCCTCATGGTATTTGTGTTTACTTTTGTGTAATTGGCTTTCTTCATTTTGTAACTCCTTTTCTCCAGTCACATATGAGACATGTTCTCCCATTCTCCACCAAATTTCTAAAATATCCATGAGTTTGCGTTTTTTCTTCATTCTGGGACCTGTTTTATTTTGATACCTTTTCTTCATCAGGATAGTTTCTTTGGGATTCTTATTATTACAGGCTGCCTCTTGGTGCTTGCAACTCTCCCTCCATCATTTCAGGCCTAAGTTTGCTCATTTCCACAAGACAAGAGCTCATCTTTCTTGTCTGTTGACTGCCCAGAGACATGAATTTGAGAATGGCAGCTGTAATACTTCAACTCATTAAATAACAATACAAGTGCTGATTTTTCCTAACCCATCACTTTCCTGCCAGCCCCCACATCTTCCATGTTTCCAGGCCTTGGTTTGCTCACAGCCACAAGACAGACAGGCTCCTATTTCTTGTCTGTTGACTGCCCTGCCATTTCGGATAGGATTTTGCTCATTTTTCAGGCCTCCTTGAATCTCCACAGACTCTTCAGAGAAGCTGCTCTTGAGGAAAGCGAGTTTTGAGACTCCATAGAGATTTCCTCAATGTTCACAAGATCAAAGATGATTCTTGAGAATTAAAAAAGAGGAAGATATTGTTGAAAGAAATATCCTTCTGGGTTCAAGTGGGGAAAAAGACACTGGAAACATGGAGGCTGCTTGGAAAGTTTAATGGTGAACAGGACCACATGGCCTGGAGCTCCAGAGAAGGATGATCACATGCTTCAGGTTGAGAAGAGACCAAGAAGAAAAAAAAGGGCTGAGGTGCTGAGAGTGCCTGGGTTTTATACCCTCTGTTGGGCCCCACCTTAGTGTTTCCTGTTCCTGTTTAAGAAATGTATCCCATTGGCTGTCAGATTCCCAGGGCTGGGGGTCTTAGCTAACTTTGTAAACTTTGTCTGGACCACATGGCTTCACCTGAGTGCTGGCTAATGCAATCTTCCCAGATGGCATGTAGTGAGATGGGTAATCCTATCATGTCCTGAGGGCCATGTCTTAATCCCATCACCCTGGAGCTGAAGGGGGGCAGGGAGCTGCAGGAAGCTGCTTTGTCTTTAAAACATGTTTCTCCTTTTCTCATCCAGGGAAATATAATATTCTGCCTTTTTAATATTTACTAGAATATTTCATTTTTCTAGGAGAGGGGTGGGTGCTAACTTCCTACAATATATAAACTGCTGCCTTCTGGACAGGCAGTGTTAGGCTCTTTTTTTCTACTCCAGTGCCCATCATCCGACGTCCGCATAGAGCAAGATCTTGCAGGGTCCTCTGGCATTGCAAACAGAAACCACTAGGGGGCTCCTTCGGCAGTCGTTGAAAGGGCTGGGTAGCCCTAACCGGTCACCCGCTTCAGGAGGGAACTGAGCATGCGCGTGGCTCTTTTCAGAGGTAAAGCGAGGCGCGTGGTTCGCGGGGCTGTTTCCAGGAAAGTCTGAAAGCGCATCTGCCCTTTCTTACAGTGTCCGATTCTGCTCCCCTCTCGCTGCAAGCCTTAGGCTAAGCCTTTCCAGGAGTCCAAGAGGCTGCAAGGAAGGAAGCCTTGCACGGAGGGAGAACAAGACCTGACTCCGGAGTGGGGACTTTTCTGTCGTGCCAAACGTCCTGGGCTGGACGGAGACATGGAGACACCTAAAACTTCCATCAGGTACGGAGTCGTGGAATGGGGGAGCCCGTTGTCCCATGTTGCCCTGCTGCCCCTGTGCATGCACGGCCCAGGCAGGGAAGAAATCAACGCTCCGGACCCGCTGCGTTGCCTCCAGGAAGAAAATCAGGATCGCCAGAAAAGTCGGAGCCACTCAGGATTAGGCTAAAAGTGGGAAACCCCTTTCCACGAGATGCCTGAATGAAAACATCATGTTAAGCCGTAACTGGTTTCTTGATTCGGGTATTACTCCGTTTGCAATGGATGGTGGTTTGTTGATTGTGATTTCTCAAGTACCCATAGCGGTTTGGACCAGGAGGTTAATGTCTAAAAGTTATACTGGAAGTTCAAATATTGATTGATTTACCTATAAAATTGGTTTAAATAGCCACTCATCTCAATGGCTGCTTGTGACCTGAGACATTTATGATTTGGATTCTACAGAGGTTGTTTTTTTAACATTGCAAGCGGCCATCAGAATTATATGAATTAGGAATTAGGATACAGAAATCCAAAACATGTTTAAAAGTATGTATCTAATACTTTTTAGTCCTTGATGAGAAGTTGATCCAGAAGTTTACTACAGAATTTACTTCACACAGAGATACATTGCTCTACTTACTAAGATTTCTCCCCTCTTCTTGCACATTGGTGGGTTCATAATCATTTCTTATTTTGGTTTTTGGGGATGCTCAGTTGTTGAGTTGGTCACCCAATTTAAGTTTCTTTTGCTTTTCATTTCAGATATGTAAGTTGGCAATTTTCCTGGTTCCTCTGGAGTCTTTAGTATCTTGTGTGGAAAGAGGGCTGAAGGGCCTTTAGAAGATTTGTCCAGATCTCTGGTGGTTAATAAGACCTGGTGAGATCCTGCCATCCATTTTGGAGCTGGATTAGAGACCAGAAAGAAGATGGAGGGACAAAACCCAGCAGATGCAGAAGTTGGAAAAGGCCTTAAAGCTACTCGACCTTGGAGATGTGAGAAGAATGTGCAGAAGAGTCAAGAAGAGAAAGCCAACAGATTGGAAGTCAAACGCTTTCACTTCAGAAAAGTGCAGTTCCAGGAGGGGAAGAGTCCCCGAGATGTTTGCAGTCAGCTTTACCTCCTTTGTCGTAAATGGCTGCAGCCAGAAAGACACACCAAGGCTGAGATGCTGGACCTGGTGCTCCTGGAGCCGTTCCTGGCTGTCCTTCCCTCAGAGATGGAGAAATGGGTGTGGGAATGTGGAGCAGAGACCAGTTCCCAGGCGGTGGCCCTGGCTGAAGGCTTCCTCCTGACACAGGAGTTGGGAGAGATGCAAGAAGAGTTGCAGGTGTGAGAATATAATCGTGTCAGTTCTAAGGAGGATTTCACTGAATTTGTCAATTTCTCTCTAGCAGAATTTTTTGGCCAGTTATTCTATTCTTCCAGGGCATGTATTGGGGGCAATTATTCCATTTCTATTTTCCAACTTTAGTGATGGACACTGTAGTCTGCTAGGTTGAGGGTGCAGTATGATCATTTCTGTCTGTGTGCTCTTCCCTTCTTTGTCATGTCACATCATGTCTAGAAATCCTTGGAAGCTGGGAGTGAGTATCCCAAGGAAAGGAAAGATTCAGCCAAATTCTCTCAAAAGCTGCAGTTCAGGGAGAGCTTCCAGAAAGATCAACGTCAGGACACTACGCCAGGTAACAGAAGTCTTTCTGTGGGATGTGAAGTTTGGGATCTAGCTGGTTGTTTTGCTCATCTTCCCTGGAGTCTGTCTCTGGTTCCTTTTTTAACAATCTGTTTCCGCCATGTTCTGTCCCTCACAGAGAATAGAGAACTCTCCTCGGGATTTTTAGAATCACCTCCTCTTCGTGATAGAGCTGAAAGAGTGGCTGAACCTCTCCCTCAGGTAGGAGAAGAAATATCGGAAAGGTCCATAAATCTTGGATGGGTTTGATTTTGTCCTGGAATTCAGTGTATAATATTGCTGGTTCTAACCAACACAAATTTTGTATCATGTCTTTGAAAATTCACACTCAGCTTAACCTACCTGTTTCTTCTGATAACCTTTCTCCACCCTCCTGCTTCAGATTCCTTGACAAGATATTGTCTTGACTAGAGATCTTTTGTCTCCCAAGGTGATTCTCACACACCATTACAAACTCTCCCAACATTTCCATGTAAGTGTGGAGTGGGGAAAAGAGTTGGTCCCTCAATCGGTAATGTAAGCCATTGCAAAATAATATCAGGTGTGTGTTCCCTGTATTTCATTCTGCCCACTCTAGGAAGAATCGGAGTCATTGATATGTAGTGGTTTTAAGACCAATTGAGCTAGAAAGCTATTTTAATTGGCTTCATGCAAGGCATTCCAAGTCCTTCCAACTTGAGCAAATGTGCTTCAGTTGTGCTGTCAGCCAAAAGTTGTGAGATCTCATTCAGAATTTTGCAGAATATGCCCATTTTGTTCATTGGGTCTCTTTCTTAGAATTGGTGGAAGAAAACTGTCAAATTATTCTTGGGATTATCTGTTAACAGGGAAACTTCTTTCCTTGTTTAGGGTGTTGTGTCTTTTGAGGAAGTGGCCGTGTATTTCTCCGAGGAGGAGTGGTCTCAGCTGGATCCTGCCCAAAAAGCGCTCCATGGAGAAGTCATGCTGGAGAATTCCAGGAATTTGGCCTCTCTGGGTAAGAACCTCTGTCTGTGTTCAGAAATGTAGAGAAGGCATTGGGGGTTAGAAGTAGCCATCTGTCATGCCCCTGGTGGAGACCGACTCTGAGGGAGAGGAGGAACAGCCGATAGGGAGTGGAAGTGTGGCTCTGGAGGTTGTGGAGGAGGCTGGGGAAGGGCAGAGGCCGGCTGAGCAGTCAGAGGAGGACCCAGGCTCATCCCCTATCTATCCACAGGGAGGAGAGGATAAGGGAGAGAGAGTGGTCTCCTCAGGAGGAGAGGGCCTTGATACTCTTCATGGGCTGCAGGTGTGACAACTGAATAAGAGTTTGGACCTGTGCTCTGGCAAAGGCTGGAAACAAAGCGTGTTTTATTTTGGTCTGAAGTTATCTTGATTGGCGTCCTTCCAACAGACTGTGTCTTGTTCTCTCCTTGAATTTGGTAAATACTTCTTTTGTTCTGTTGTGGAAATTTTGTCATTGTAGTTTGTTAGTTTTTTTATTTCACCTCTATCTGCTCATTAAATTTGGACTGTATTGCTTTCTTTTGAAGACTACTTTTGAGTATTATTGAACAATGGGGCCAAATTGGAGGCATTAAAGGACATTTATTTACGTTTTGGATTTTGTTACTTTTGTGTTACACTCTGGGTCATCACACCATCTGCTTTTGCTAAAATATATCCGATAATATAGCACTTTTTAAATTTATAAGCTACCTTTATTATTTTTCTAGTACAGGTACAACCTTGAGGTACAAGAGGCCATTTAACATTCAAAATTGCGACAGACCCCTCCAAAAGCTACCTGACCCCATTCCAAGGTTAAGACGGCTGCAGGAGGCTTGTGGTCGTTTACTCTGAACACACTACAGGTTCACCTGCAGCACCCTCCCGCTTCGGTTCCCCCATCCCATCCCACCAAAACCCTTCAATGCTCGGGACCGCTCCCCACATGCCCATCACACCCCACACTTACCTTTTGAAGCTCTCCAGACCTCATTGTGGCAGGCTGTGTGTCCCAGGGCTGCAGTTTGAAGCAGTTTGTGTGGTGGTGGCCATTTTGTCCCTCATATTTATGGGTGGGGACAAAACCACACAAACTGCTGCCTTAGAGCGGTCTGCACAGTGCTGCAGAAGCTTCTGAATGCTGCAAAAACCTGCAGCACTGTGCAAACCTGTTAGGGCAGCAAAACAAAGAGGTTTCTCCTTGCACGGTTTGGTGGTGACCAGAATGCTGCTGTCATTTTGTGGGTGTGACAAAATGGTTGCCACTTTTGAACTGTACTATATGGCTCCACAAAGAAGGAAGTAATTCTAGTACTCTGGAAGGCCTCAGAGAAGGCTGTTTGGCCTGGTGGGGTGTGAATCAGGCCTAAGGCCTGGGATGACACAGTGCAAGTGGGAAAAGCTCTGTTGGGACCCAAGGCATGAAAAGTGGAGCATGGGGTGACTTGTGGGATGGGTGAGGCCTTAGGAAGGCAAAGGCAAGTGAGCCTGGTCCTGTACTAGACTTCCAACTCCCTTCCTTACCCATGAGGCAGTCTGCGCTCCATTATAGACCCAAACATTGGTTTTATGTTTCATTGGGGAGAGCAGAAATGGGAGGATGGTTAAGTGACTCGTTTCACCTAATGACTTATCACAACTTACAAGAATAACGGGCAGGCTCCATTATGGTTGTATCTCAAGGATTACCTGTAAATAAGGCAGTGGACATAGCTAATACTCCTTGAGCTCCTATTTTCTCTACAGCAACTACCCTGTGACATGCATGGGCTGACAGAGACTGGCCCAAAGTCACCCAACTGGCATTCATGCTTAAGACAAAACTAGTCCTTGAGTCCAGTTTCTAGTGTGGTGCCTTAGCCACTAGCCCAGACTGGCTCTATGCAATAAAGAAATTCATTGAAAGGAAAATTGGAACCCTGCACAGGTATCCATTTTCACAGAAATGAAATTGGTTTCTTTCTGCTCATAAAATACAAAATATATTAATTCCATGCCGTAGAAGTTTATAGCAGGACATTGTGGGGTAGGCTGCATGCATGGATGAGCTCTCCTCCCTTGAGTGATGTCCTGCCTTCCAGGGATTGGTATTCACTCCAGAGCCTAGTTATTGGATGCTGAATGGCTGCTATTCAAGACCAGATAGCAATAGCACTTATATACTGCTTTTTAGTGCTTTACAGCCCTCTCTAAGCGGTTTACACAGTCAGCCTATTGCCCCCAACAATTTGGTTTCTCATTTTACCGACCTCGGAAAGATGGAAGGCTGAGTCAACCTTGAAGCTGTATTTGAACTGCCAAATTGTAGGCAGCTGGCTGCAGAAGTAGCTTGCAGTACTGCACTCTGACCATTCTGCCACAGAGGCTCCTATGAATGCTATTGAATACCAGCTTGGTGTATAATAATATTGTTCTTAGACATGATCTGAAGGTAGATGAAGCAACTGACTGGCATGTATAAGCGAGACCTGGATGTGCCCTGAGAGAGACGTTCCTTTCTCAGAAATAGGCCCACTTGGGCACTGAGTTTGGCATCATCCCAAATTGGGGGTGGGGAGATATTCCCATCCAGAAAGTCCTGTTGGTTTTCAAAGACTTTGCCCAGAAATGGAAATGAGAAGTTTCGTTGAAGAATTGGAGATGGTGGGTAAGTTGCTGCCTGTGCATGATATAGTATGCAATGCATTTTGGGAGTTCATGGCACCATGTAACTGACCCAGGTTACGAACACTGGTGCTCAAAGATTAGATCAGTTTTCTCTTAGGTTCATTGTGAAGTGATCCGTTCCTGAGGTCTGAACCTGGCAGGAGCCCACTTGGAAATGTGTATTTGGTAAAAGGTGACTTTGGATCTTCATATTAGTCAACAAAGCAGTCAAAGAAATTTCAGAAGAAAAAGTTTGATCTTTAATCATTACCCTATTCTTCCTACATTTTTCTTTTTTTCTTTTCAAGGTTTTCATGGGCAAGAGAATAAGAATGACAAGGAGGAAGGCCAAGCGACCCATCCAAAAGAAGGAAAAAGCGGTTGGCCAATCAGATCACCAAAGAGTGAGGAGAGAAACCCATCACAAAGCGAATTCAAAAGATTTTCCTCAGGCCATTGACACTAGCCACAGAATGAGCCATACAGGAGAAAGACTATATAAATGGGTAGAATGTGGAAAGGGCTTTAGGAGGAAGGGTGATCTTACTGCCCATAAAAGCATCCACACAGGTGAGAAACCATATCAATGCAGATGGCAGCTGAATTTCACAGAAGAGAAGCCATGGCAGCTAAATTTCAAGGCTAACAGCAGAGAGTGTGGAAAGAACCTTGAATCGATTAGTGCTCTTACTGTCCACAAAAGGATCCACTGGGAAGAAGACATATCGATGCGGGAGTGTAGAAAGAGCTTTTATAAATTCGATCATCTCATTTCCCATAAAAGACACATTTGGAGAAACCATTTACCTGCATGGACTGTGAAAGACCTTCTCTTCTAATTCCAATCTTATAAGACATCAAAGGATCCACACAGGAGAAAGGCCTTATAAATGCGTGGATTGTGGAAAGGCCTTTTTTCGTAACAATCATCTTGTTTACCACAAGAGGATCCACACAAGAGAGGAGCCATATAAATGCATGGAGTGTGGAAAGACCTTTGCTCATAGCTGTAATCTTGATTCCCACAAGAGAATCCACACAGGTGGGAAACCATATAAATGCACCGAATGTGGAAAGCCCTTTGCTCGTAGGAGTAATCTTTATTCCCACAAGAGAATTCACACAGGAGAGAAGCCATATAAATGTGTGGAATGTGGAAAGGGTTTTAGGAACAATTGTGATCTTATGTGCCATAAAAGGCTGCACTCAGGGGAAAAGCCATATCAGTGTGAGTGTGGGAAGACATTTACTCAGGTTGGAAGTCTTACTTCTCATAAAAGGATCCATACAGGAGAGAAGCCATATCAATGCATGGAGTGTGGAAAGACCTTTGCTCGTAGCTGTAATCTTGATTCCCACAAGAGAATCCACACAGAGAAGCCATATCAGTGTAGCGAGTGTGGGAAGACATTTACTCAGGTTGGAACTCTTACTTATCATAAAAGGATCCATACAGGAGAGAAGCCATATCAATGCATGGAATGTGGGAAGAGCTTTAGATACAGGGGTGATCTTACTAGGCATAAAAGGATCTCCCCCTCTGGGGAGAATCCCTATCAAGGTGGGGAGCGTGGAAAGAGCTTCTGTGACAATGGGTCCATGGTAGAACGGAAAAGTATCCACACAAGGAGAAATAACCACTTACAACCACAAGTGACCACAAAATTGTGAGAAAGTTGTGAAGTTTTGTCCCATTTACATCATTTCTTGCCATGTTTGTTAAATGCATCCCTGCAGTTGTTAAATTAGTAACCCTGTTGTTAAAATGAATCTGTATTCCCCATTGACTTTGTCAAAGGCTGCAAAGTTGATCACAGGACTCCAGGACACTAACCATCATAAGTGTGAGTCAATTGTCCAACGTCTGAATGTAAATCACGTGACCGTGGGTATGCTGCAACGGTCAGAAGTGTGAAAAACAATCATAGTTCACTTTTTTCAATGCCTTTGTAACTGAACTGTCACTAAGCGAACTGGGACTACCTGTATGTGAAATGTGGAAAGGGGCTTAAGAGGAATCGTGTTCTTATATTTCTGTTGAAAGATCCAAACGGAATAAGCCTTATCAGTGAAGTGTGGAAAGAGCTTGAGAATTTGCTCTCATTTACCATAAGAGGATCCACACAGGGCAGCAGCCATATCAATGCAGCGAGCGCAGGAAGAGCTTTCACTTCAAAAAGGTGTCTAAAATCTCATGCAAGGGTCCGTTTGAATAACAGTCCATATTAAAACTAAATTCCTTCAATATGCATGCATAAATTACCTTACTACTCCTGATTGGAACAAGCTGAATTCTAAATCCTGCCTGTGGTTTTTGCTAAGTAGGAGGTTGCAAAGAAAAAGTAACAGTGGGATTAAGGAAATTTAACTGCCCTGTCAACAACTCTCCTGCCTATTAGTTAATAATTGCAGATTTCCCCAATTGTTTGGAGGAATTCCATCTGAACAACAACATATCCCTGCTGGGTCTCAGGAAGAGAAAACCCGATCATCATTTCTCCCTTTCGAGCAGATGTGCAGGGAGGAATATAATTCTCCATCCCTTTCTAGAGTTCAAGTTCTTCCTTTCCTTATTCTTGTTACAATTTACGTTTCCACTCTTGCTTCTCATTATCAACCCCAAGGAAAAGATGGGGAAGAAATTTGACGGAGGCTGAATTGGAGGAAGCCGTTCAGAGGCTGTGTTCTATGTTGTGATGGTTTCTTCTTTGCTTGTTCGGCTTTATAAAAGCGTTGGGGACAAAAAGAATTTAAAGCATGCTGGGATCCCAGTCAAGCATCAGCTGAGAAAAGGGATTTTTGGAAACTCTGGAAATAAAATTGGGAGAATCACTCCAGGAATGGTGGTAGATATCTCCCATGTTGGAAAGTGCTGCAATTTACAAAGAAGTTACTACTTCATGGGGATGAAAATAACTGAATGTAAACTGGGAATGTTTTTTCAGTCCAAAGTGTCTTTGTATCAGAGAATCCTCACTGTAAACATCTGGAAGAAACTTCAGAGGAAGAGCTCTGAAATGGAGCTACGATTTAGAAGTCCTACAAAATGGACATGCAAAGGCTTTTCTCCAGCGAAGGTCCCAAATTCTGATTTTCCGTGGAGGATCTGGACCAAAATTAAAATGAGTTCTATTTTGTTTTACCTGTAACCTTAAATTAATTAAATACGGTTGGTATGATTTCTTTTCAGTCGTATATTTCATTAACTTTGGGTTGATCATAAATTACAACCATGAGATGTTTGGAGGGGCCTATGTGAGGGTTTTGGAATCTCATGCTAGCTTGAAATACTTAACAGGAGGCCAAGTGGAGAAGCTGAGAGGAAACTAATTTGGCCAAAGATCTGAATTTACAGCAGGAGACAAGGGTCCCAAGTCTCAGATCCCACCTTGGTACCCTCAAGGGCACCATCCTCCCTCAGTCTGAAGACTCGTATCTGGTGCCAGGGTTCTGTTTGACTTTCATAACTTCTATTCCATTTGAAATCATGGCTCTTTTCCCCCCACTGGGATGGAGACATTGTCTGGCTTTGCTGCCTGCAGATCCCAGAAAGGTAAAAGGTGAAGGAAGGCATGTACCTGCCAGAACTTGAACCCTGGTTACAAGATTGGCAACTCTGCATGATGCCCCTACACCAGGGGCCCCCAACCACTGTTGGGGGCCCATGGCCTATAGGCCTTCAGAAAGATGCCAAGAGAGAGCTGCAATCTGCAGCAAGTCAGCTGGGAGGTAGATGTCAGTGTTCCAAGTAAATGCACCCATAGAAAGGAGAACTCTGAAGCAGGTAGATTCCCGAAATAACAATTTATTGGATGCATCATATTGGCAGGAATGGTGAAAACCGACAATGAAAGTTCCACGTTTTCACCTAATTAAAAGTGAAAGTTCCCCTTCCCTCAGGTCATCAGTCACATTGTCCAATGGAAGTGCTGGTAGGTTACTTGGTTACTCCACTCCTCAGCCACCTGCTAGAATGACCTTGGTTCTCACAAGCAACATTTCTATTTTGACTGCAAAGCTGAGCTACCTAACTTCCCCCCTCCCTTTCTCCCCTCTGACTTGGGGCAACCTTGAAGCCTCAAGATGGGCTCAGCCATTTGGCTGGGGTTGACAGTAGCAAGCCTCATAACCTTGACAATATTGGGTGCTCTGAGATAGTTTTGAGAAAGCCTCTCCACTCCTACCTGACCCTTCTTCTGCCTGAAATCCTGGGTGGTGGGACAGGGGTCTCTTCACAAGCCACCAGCAGTTGGGATTTTCCAACCTAGGAGAAAGTGAAAGTCTCAAAGGAAGAGATTCTCTGGCTTTCTTACAAACCTTCCCACTTGCAGGACCTGAGGCTGGAGTTGATGAACCTTCCAAGGAGAAACTGGAGGAATGAAGGCCCCTTGTCCTTTCCTGGTGGTCTAGTGGTCAGGTTTCAGCTTTCACTGCTGTGACCTGGGTTCGATTCCTGGCCAGGGAAAGCTTTCATTTGCAAAAATCTAACATCCTATAGGTGGAATTTTCAAGAAGGATCATTTTCTGGCTGAATTTGCCAGAAAAATGCCTTTCCTTTTCTTCCTTTTCTTTCCCTCATCCTATCCTCTGGTTCTCTGAGTAGGTTTGTCAGTCTCCATGCAACCAGTTTGCCTTGGACTTTCAGTTGGGGTAGATGACAATTGCAGGAATTGGTTGTCACCTACCCCAACTTGGAGGGTGCAAAGCTGTCTGATCCAATAGGGGGGCAGGTGGGCATCAGTCCTTCAAGTAGGCTCAAGTGGAGCAATATCTCACATTTCTGGAACACAAGGGGTCAAGGGTGTCTGGCCTTTAAGCAGAAGGATGGAGGTGCCAGGAATACCTGATGTGGCCTTACTTGAGAAGGCTGAGTGAGGAAGTTGATGGGTAGCTAATGCCCTGCATTCAAATCCCATCCCTGTTGGCAAGAATGGGAAATCAGGAAATTATTTCTACATTTTGCTTCCTGCTAAGGATCCAAGGTGATGTCAGTGCCATCCATCAAGAGCATTTCTTCTCCCACTAAAATAGAATCTGGGAATCAAAACTTCATCTGGTGATGTTGCCTGTACATCCTAGAAGAGTAAAGGTGGAAGAAGGCATCGCCAGCGGGACTCGAACCCGGTCACAAGGTTGGAAACCCTGCATGATGCCCCTACACCACTGGCACAGCTGTTGTCTGTCTGTCTCAAGCGAATATTTATATACAGGGTTTCTCTTTTCCCATCTGATGGCAGGAGAGAGGGACACACTGTACCTTGGGACCAAGGTATTCACTTGCTGTCTAGCCAGCCCAGCTATGGATGTTCAGGTGGGGCTGACAGGATGCCTGTGCCAGGTCTCTGTGGCGCAATGGGTTAGCGCGTCTGGCTGTTAACCAGAAGGATGGTGGTTCGAGCCCACCCAGGGACGGCCTGCTTGATAAATTGAAGAATATATGAAGGCAGTGCATTGTTTATCCATTTGGTTCTTCATCTTGGGATTGCAGTTCCCAATCTCTCAATTTTTCTGCCAGACTTAAATATTTAGCCATCTGCTTCATTAGGTTTACCTCCCAGAAGAAAACAGACAAGGCCCCAGGCCTGAGAGAAGGAAATTATTTCTACATTTTGGTTCCTGCTGAGAATACAAGGAAGCTGAGTGATGCTGTCATAGCATTGTGCAACTGGGAATCTTGTTCCCCTTTAGGACAAAAGGTTTCTGCAGAAGAGACAGCTTGGTAGCTCCAGGATCTCACGGAAGCTCTTTATGGGAGGTGAAGATTTGGCAATTTCACCAGAAAAAAATTCCTAGATAACCTTTCTGAAATCAGCTGGTTGCCTCTGTCATTAACCTCCCAAGATTTGCTGATAGCCACATCTACCCAGTGTTCTGACCTAGGCTTCTTTAGAAATCATAGAACACAATCTTAATCCTGGCAAAACCTTTTTTTTATTTCCACAGCTGTGAACTATGTTCATTCACAAGGCTTTGCACACGGTCTTTCAGTGGAATGTTGATAAAAACCCATCTTATCACACTTGGAATGCGGCCAGAGAACTAATTAGGGCAAAGCCAAACTTGACACAGAGTCAAACAGGATTTTTCAAAGCTTCTGTTCTGAGCAAACGAAATAATTGCTTCCTGCAAAAGCTCACATCCCGTTCGCTCCTCTTTTATGTCCTATGGGAGGGGCCAATAATCTCCGAGGTGTGGCCTTACTCCTGAGTTGACCCTGCCTTCTCAATTGTTCTTGTCTTCTGCTAGCTGCCCATGCACAGGCTGGGAACCAGTTCCATAAGCTCCCCACTCACTGTTATCTGAGTCTGAAGGCAGTTGCTGACTGCCGGCCTGCCTGTCCCCATCTCTGCCCTGATGCAGCCCTCCTCCGGATCTTCCTCAGCCTCCCGACTTGACCTAGGTTCCTCCCCAACCTCCTCACTACTGTCCGACTCTGCTGCCAGCTTCACAGGTGCCGGCGGCCACAACACCCAGGTGGGCAAATCCCTGAAGGATCAGTGGCACTACTTTATGTGGAAGCACTGAATTGCTCGCATGAGCTCTTCAGGTAGATTCCTTCCACTTTTTATCTTTGCTTGTGATGTAATGTCTCATAATGGGGGATCGTTCACCAAAAAAAACCCTCTACTGAAATGCAAGATTGAATCAGCAGCCTGAGAATGCCTTAAATTTAACTCCCACACCTTTCACTCTGTCACTGACCTCTGGAGGGGACTGGAGACTAAAACATATGAAGAACTGTTACAGGAACTGGGCATGGCTAGTCTAGTGGAGAGAAGGACCAGGGGAGACATGATAGCAGTCTTCCAATATCTGAGGGGCTGCCACAGAGACAAGGGGGTCAAGCTATTTTCAAAAGCACCTGTAGGCCAGACAAGGAATAATGGATGGAAAGTGAACAAGGAGAGATTCAACCTTGAAATAAGGATAAATTTTCTGACAGTGGGAACGGTCGGCCAATGGAACACGTTTGCCCTCGGAAGTTGTGGGAGCTTCATCACTTGACACTTTCAAGAAGAGATTGGACATCCATCTGTTAGAAATGGTGTAGGGTCTCCCGCTTGAGTGAGGGATTGGACTAGATGACCTACAATGTCCCTTCCAACTCTGTTTATATGTTACCTGTTATCTCTAAAAAATATCAGCTCTTTAAGCTCTCTTGTACTGCAAACACCAATCTGGAATGGCCACCAAATATATGGATGTGCTAATTGAGAGCTACCTGCATGTCTGGTTTCTGTGGTGTAGTGGTTATCACGTTTGCCTAACACGCAAAAGGTCCCTGGTTCGAAACCAGGCAGAAACACATCTTTTTCTCAGCATCAGAGCCATTTCACATTCCAAGCATGTACAAGAAACAGCTTTCCATCCAGATGAAGGAACATTTTTTTTTCTCTTACTTAAGAGGGAGGGAGTATAAGCAGAGGCTGCTTCTAACTATTGGCTAAAGACGACTAGTCCCAAGCCACCAGCTAGACAGAACAGAAGCCGTAAGAGTTATATGGTTTCACACATTCTGAGCACTATAGAAAACTGGCCATTTCCCATTTCTAATCTGTCCTGGTCACCATCTACACTGGGTGATCTTCGAGGACAGGAGAGATTAAATGCATCACCTTCTGGATCAGGGCTAAGACATTTGCTATTTGACAAGCTCGTTGACACATCCTCCTTGGCTCAGTGGCTCCTCACAGGAGACATGAAAGTTCCATCTGTTAAATTCCAGATTGGTAGTCGGGGATCCATCATCTATTCAACCAATGTTCTGCCTCGCAGCCTTCATCCCAGCCAGGAGTACTTTAATATCATTACAGGCAGAGAGGTTGTTGAGTGCAGAGACAGAAACAGATGATTATGTGAGTGTGTGTGTGTCTGTTTGCGCGCTTATTTGTAGAAATCAGGGACAAGATAATCAGGCACACAGGAACATCATAGCACTTAGTACTAAGATGTATATACTGCTTCACAGTGCTTTTACAGCCCTCTCTAAGTGGTTTACAGAGTCAGCATATTGCCCCCAATAATCTGGGTCCTCATTTTACCCACCTCGGAAAGATGGAAGGTTGAGTCAATCTTGAGCCTGGTGAGACTCGAACTGCCAAATTGCAGGCAGCTGGCAGCCACAGCAGAAGTAGCCTGCAGTACTGCACTCTAACCATTGCTCCATCATGAGGTAAATTAAACAGTATCCAGAGCACAGTATACAATATGCAGAAGAAAAAGGCGGGAAAAGAGGAAATTTCCCCCTTATACCCACAGCAAGCAAATCATAGCGTAGATTGCCTCATGCAGGAGCCAGCACTCTCCAACCAATCAACTTAACGACTGTGCGTTCCAGAGGTATTCAGCAGGTTCTGACCAGTTCTGGAGAACCGGTTGTGGAAATTTTGAGTAGTTTGGAGAACCGGCAAATCTCACCTTTGACTGGCCCCGCCCCCATCTCTTTTCTGCCTCCCGAGTCCCAGCTGATCGACTGGGTTTTCTTTTGTTGCCCTGCACAGGAGAATGGAGCTGGAAAGCAGGTTAATGGGGTGGGCAGAGAATGGGGATTTTACAGTATCCTTCCCGTGCCATGCTCACCAAGTCACAACCACAGAACTGATAGTAAAAATGTTTGAATCCCCACTGTGTTCTGGCCCATTGTACACTTTACTGTTCCAGCTAATAAATTAAATATCCTAACAGAGTCGCCCTCCCCCAATGTTCCTTTGCAATTAACGTCTGTGAGCCACCCCCTGTCCTACATGTCTGATCATGGAAGAAGTCCTCTACATGCGCCACTCCTTTGCCTGAGTTCCTGGAGGGCAACAGCCCAGTTTCTGCTCCCTCACATGAAAAAAGGTCAATAAGGGCAGAAACATATTTTATCTCAGGGAATTCCAACAAAACCTCTTTCAAGACAGGTTAGCCAGGAAAGGAGCCTTAAAAACCCGCAGTGGCTTGGTGGGCATGGTGTGGCTTGGTGGGCATGGCAGGGGGAGGATACTGCAAAATCTCCATTCCCTCCCCAACCCACTAACCTGCTTTCCAGCTCCATTCTCCTGTGCAGGGCAACAAAAGAAGACTCAGCTGATCAGCTGGGACTCGGGAGGCAGAGAATAGATGGGGGCAGTGCCAGTCAGAAGTGGCATTTGCTGGTTCTCCAAACTACTCAAACTTTTTGCTCGGTTCTCCAGAACTGGTCAGAACCTGCTGAATACCACCTCTGGTGGGAACTCCGAACGTTCCCAGAAGCCACCTTCTCCATCTGACACCCCTCCTCCTGCCTGAAAGCCTGGGTAATCAGGATGGGGGCTCTTTGTAGGCCACTAGCAGTGGGAGTTTCTGAGCAGAGAGAAAATCTCAAGGGAGGAATGATCCTGCTCTACTGAAACCTTTCCCAGTTGGACTTGATGCCCTTTCCAAGGAGAAGTTGGAGGGATGAAGGCCACTATGTCCTTCCCTGGTGGTCTAGTGGTCAGGAGCTTTCACCGCCACGCCCATGATTCCGGCCAGGAGCTTTTGCTTCCAGCCCATTCATCGTTCTGCAGCTGGAATTTTCAGGAAGGTTCATTTTCCACAGCATAATAGGCTGAATTGGCCAGAAAATTGTCCTGCCTTTCCTTTCCTTCTTTTTCTTTTCCCCCACATTCCACCTCTCCCCACCCTTTGGTCCTCCTAGCAGGCTTGACAGAGTCTCCATCCAACTAGCCTATCTTAGAATGGGCAGGTAGGGCAGCTGATGAGCTCTGCAAAAATTGCAAGAAACTTGGAGGGTGCAAAGTGGCCTGTGACTCACCAGGGGGAGACAGGTGGGTGTCAGCCTTTCATGTAGGCTGAGGTGGAGCCATATCCCATGTCTCTGGAGCACAAAGGGGTAAAGGTCTCTGGCTGTTGAGCAGAAGGATAGTGTCATGGCTATTGGATCCTGGTTTGGAGAAGGAAGAATTGGAACCGAGACCATCTGACGGGGATGATGCGTCTCCCTTGGAATGTTTGGAGAGTGTTGAGGTCTTGGGATTTAAGAGCCGACCAGCAGTGAAGCTGATGCAATATAGGCTGATGCAATAAGAATGACTCAGCCTAGCATGGGTATTTCCCTTTAGGACTGGGGATGGGTTCTATCCCTTTAAGAGGTGCTTATATAAAGGCAGCCATTAGAGGGTGTCTGGTATTCTTCTTGTGTCTGGTATTCATTGCAGAGTTCTCCGTGTAGAGTTAAGAAGAAATATTGCTTGTAAGGTATTTTGCCTACCACGTATATGTCTGTATATAACTGTTGTATATAAAACACTGTTAAATGTCTAAGTCTCTGTGTGCTGTGTTTTGCTCCTGGTTTGTCTCACTATAGCAGTCACACTGCAAATGCTCTGACAGAGAGGCCAGGGGCTGACGACAATGCTGTCCCAGGTCCCTCAGGCACTTGGGGAGGTGGTTCACCGGATGGAGAGCTGCTGCCCACACAGACACAGGGGAGGATCAGCTGCAGATAGGCAGTGGTATTGAGAGGCAACAGATCACCTCTGATGAGGAACAGCTGCCTCCCCCATTGGATCCAAAGGCAAGGAGAGTAGAGTGGAGGCAAGCTCAAAGGAGGGCTGCAAGGCTGCTCAGCAGAAGATCACCCTGTCCCTCCTCATAAGGAACACCTGGCATGGTTTAAGTTAAGGAGAAGCCAGGGGAGTTTGTCCTTTGGCCTACATTCCCCAGCTTTGGAAAAACTCAGTCTGCTCTTGTTTCTGCCTGTGCCTTGCCTTTGGCCTTATAGACTTACCTTTGGCCTTGTGGACTTTGCCCTTTTGGAGCTTGACTCTGGGCTTTGCCCCATGAGGTTATACCTTCTCTTTGAACTCCCTCTCTGCCTTTACGAATTGGTAACTATTGTCGACTAGCTATTGTTTGTGGGACAGAGGGAGGCTGTCTTCAGGGAAGTGTGGGGTGGAGCCTTACCAGTTGCAGGGCCATTTGTTGTGGCAGCTAACAGGGCAATGAAGGATTCTATCAATGCCTGCCTCTGCCTAGGCAACCTGGATCATAACAGATGGGGGTGATATTTGAGTCCAGCCAGGAACACTTGTAGGTATCCTTTCCTTGACATAATGGCTGAGTGGGGAAATTGATGGACAGCTAAAGCCATATACTCTGTGTACATGGATTTGAATCCCATTTCAGCTGTCACTTCTTTCACTGACAGTCATTCTGGGGCTTAGGCTGTGGTTATCTTCACAAACCAAAAGCAGAGAAAGGCGCCGGGCACAAGAGAGAGTAAATCCTGAAGTTATTTCTACATTTTGCTTCCTGCTGAGGATCCAAGGTGATGTCAGCGCCAGCCATCAAGAGTATTTCTTTTTCTCCCACTAAAACAGAATCTGAGGTGAAAAACGTCATCTGGTGATGCTGCCTGTACTTCCTAGAAGAGCAAAAGGTGGAAGGAGACATGCGCCAGCCGGGACTCGAACCCGGGTCGCAAGATTGGGAACCCTGCATGATGCCCCTACACCACTGGCACAGCTGTTGGGAGTCTGTCTCAAGCAAAGCAATATTTACATCCAGGATTTCTCTTTTCCCATCTGATGGTGAGAGAGGAACACACTTTGTCTTGTGACCAAGGTATCTGATTGCTGTCTAGTCAGCCCAGCTATGGATGTTCAAGTGGGGGAGCCAAGAGGGAGGCCTGTGCCAGTCTCTGTGGCGCAATGGGTTAGCGCGTCTGGCTGTTAACCAGAAGGATGGTGGTTCGAGCCCACCCAGGGACGGCCTGCTTGATGGCGTGATTCAGAGCAAAGGTGATGGATTGAATGCGGCACCCAGCTTTTCATCTGGAGGCATCAATTCTCACCTAGTCGATTCTTTTTCTCACCTAAATATTTGGCCATCATCTGCATTTTTTTAAATATTCCAGAGTGCAAAAGGAAGAACAAGGCAGACTTATTCACAATCAGTGACTAAGCTGAAAGGGGGAGGAATCACCCCATGTGTCCTGGGCTTCTTCCTCTGAAGGTCCTCGTGGGAGCTCTCCAGGGTCCTGAAACAGCCGCCTGTTGCAAAGATTAGGCCATCTACATGTTACTTCTAGGAAGACAAAAGGGAGGAGGAGGAGGAGGAGGAGGAGGAGGAGGAGGAGGAGGAGGAGGAGGAGGAGGAGGAGGAGGAGAGCAGCAACGGCGGAAACTCAGATCTGACTCACAACTTACCACCTTAACATTAATGCCTTCTCAATGCCTGGGCAATTGCTGAAATCATTTGCCTACCAAGTAAAATAAGCAGGACAGTTGAGAAGCAGAGGCATTAAACGTAGATACTCAAAGCCAAGAGATGTTAAATGCAAAACAAGATGTGGTTGATTGTGTGACTGCCAGCATGGAAAAATGAATAGAGCCTGGACATATTTTTAACAGCAGGCAGCCATCTATTAGAGAACAAAAAACCCCTTTGGTGTCCCCTGGTGTGGAGACTGAAGCCAAAGCCAGCATCTCTGTGGCAGGGGAACAATTTTGTTGCGTCAATCTAGCACTTACAATGTGACGCTCCCCCTGCACACCCACAAGGGATGGGAGGGAGCCCCATCTGTCCTGCAGCAGCTGCTACATCCCAGAGAGAGAGTCGAGGGAGGCCTGTGCCAGGTCTCTGTGGCGCAAGGGGTTAGCGTCTGGCTGTTAACCAGAAGGATGGTGGTTCGAACCCACCCAGGGACGGCAGTGGTGCCCGCCCCTTGACGAGGTGGCCGAGTGGTGAAGGTGATGGACTGCTAATCCATTGTGCTCTGCACGCGTGGGTTCGAATCCCACCCTCGTCGGCACCTTTCCTTCTGGTTGCGGGATTTCGGG
>CM019149.1:21005333-21026476 GCA_009733165.1 Naja naja
TTTGAGGCAATTCTACCATTCCTATTTTCCTACTTTAGTTGGGTGGACACTGTAGTCTGCTAGGTTGAGGGTGCAGTATGATCATTCATTTCTGTCTTTGTGCTCTTCCCTTCTTTGTCATGTCCCATCATGTCTAGAAATCCTTGGAAGCCAGGAGTGAGAATCCCAAGGAAAGGAAAGATTCAGCCAAACTCTCTCAAGAGCTGCAGTTCAGGGAGAGCTTCCAGAAAGATCAACGTCAGGACACTACGCCAGGTAACAGAAGTCTTTCTGTGGGATGTGAAGTTTGGGATCTAGCTGGTTGTTTTGCTCATCTTCCCTGAGTCTGTCTCTGGTTCCTTTTTAACAATCTGTTTCGCCATGTTCTGTCCTCACAGAGAATAGAGAACTCTCCTCGGGATTTTAGAATCACCTCCTCTTCGTGATAGAGCTGAAAGAGTGGCTGAACCTCTCCCTCAGGTAGGAGAAGAAATATCGGAAAGGTCCATGAATCTTGGATGGGTTTGATTTTGTCCTGGAATTCAGTGTATAATATTGCTGGTTCTAACCAACACAAATTTTGTATCATGTCTTTGAAAATTCACACTCAGCTTAAGCTACCTGTTTCTTCTGATAACCTTTCTCCACCCTCCTGCTTTAGATTCCTTGACAAGATATTGTCTTGACTAGAGATCTTTTGTCTCCCAAGGTGATTCTCACATACCATTACAAACTCTCCCAACATTTCCAAGTGTGGAGTGGGGAAAGAGTTGGTCCCTCAATCGGTAATGTAAGCCATTGCAAAATAATATCAGGTGGGTTTTCCCTGTATTTCATTCTGCCCACTCTAGGAAGAATCGGAGTCATTGATATGTAGTGGTTTTAAGACCAACTGAGCTAGAAAGCTATTTTAATTGGCTTCATGCAAGGCATTCCAAGTCCTTCCAACTTGAGCAAATGTGCTTCAGTTGTGCTGTCAGCCAAAAGTTGTGAGATCTCATTCAGAATTTTGCAGAATATGCCCATTTTGTTCATTGGGTCTCTTTCTTAGAATTGGTGGAAGAAAACTGTCAAATTATTCTTGGGATTATCTGTTAACAGGGAAACTTTTTCCTTGTTTAGGGTGTTGTGTCTTTTGAGGAAGTGGCCGTGTATTTCTCTGAGGAGGAGTGGTCTCAGCTGGATCCTGGCCAAAAAGCACTCCATGGAGAAGTCATGCTGGAGAATTCCAGGAATTTGGCCTCTCTGGGTAAGAACCTCTGTCTGTGCTCAGAAATGTAGAGAAGGCATTGGGGGTTAGATGTAGCCATCTGTCATGCCCCTGGTGGAGATCGACTCTGAGGGAGAGGAGGAACAGCCGATAGGGAGTGGAAGTGTGGCTCTGGAGGTTGTGGAGGAGGCTGGGGAAGGGCAGAGGCCGGCTAAGCAGTCAGAGGAGGACCCAGGCTCATCCCCTATCTATCCACAGGGAGGAGAGGATAAGGGAGAGAGAGTGGTCTCCTCAGGAGGAGAGGGCCTTGATACTCTTCATGGGCTGCAGGTGTGACAACTGAATAAGAGTTTGGACCTGTGCTCTGGCAAAAGCTGGAAACAAAGTGTTTTATTTTGGTCTGAAGTTATCTTGATTGGTGTCCTTCCAACAGACCGTGTCTTGTTATCTCCTTGAATTTGGTAAATACTTCTCTTGTTCTGTTGTGGAAATTTTGTCATTGTAGTTTGTTAGGTTTTTTATTTCACCTCTATCTGCTCATTAAATTTGGACTGTATTGCTTTCTTTTGAAGACTACTTTTGAGTATTATTGAACAATGGGGCCAAATTGGAGGCATTAAAGGACATTTATTTACGTTTTGGATTTTGTTACTTTTGTGTTACACTCTGGGTCATCACACCATCTGCTTTTGCTAAAATATATCCGATAATATAGCACTTTTTAAATTTATAAGCTACCTTTATTATTTTTCTAGTACAGGTACAACCTTGAGGTACAAGAGGCCATTTAACATTCAAAATTGCGACAGACCCTCCAAAACTACCTGACCCTATTCCAAGGTTAAGACGGCTGCAGGAGGCTTGTGGTCGCTCTGAACACACTACAGGTTCACCTGCAGCCCCTCCCGCCGGTTCCCCATCCCATCCCACCAAACCCTTCAATGCTCGGGACCGCCTCCCCACATGCCCATCACACCCCACACTTACCTTTTGAAGCTCTCCAGACCTCATTGTGGCAGGCTATGTGTCCCAGGGCTGCAGTTTGAAGCAGTTTGTGTGGTGGTGGCCATTTGTCCCTCATATTTATGAGTGGGGACAAACCACACAAACTGCTGCCTTAGAGCGGTCTGCACAGTGCTGCAGAAGCTTCTGAATGTTGCAAAAACCTGCAGCACTGTGCAAACCTGTTAAGGCAGCAAAACAAAGAGGTTTCTCCTTGCACGGTTTGGTGGTGACCAGAATCCTGCTGTCATTTTGTGGGTGTGACAAAATGGTTGCCACTTTTGAACTGTACTATATGGCTCCACAAAGAAGGAAGTAATTCCAGTACTCTGGAAGGCCTCAGAGAAGGCTGTTCAGCCTGGTGGGGTGTGAATCAGGCCTAAGGCCTGGGATGACCCAGTGCAAGTGGGAAAAGCTCTATTGGGACCCAAGGCATGAAAAGTGGAGCATGGGGTGACTTGTGGGATGGGTGAGGCCTTAGGAGGGCAAAGGCAAGTGAGCCTGGTCCTGTACTAGATTTCCAACTCTCTTCCTTACCCATGAGGCAGTCTGCGCTCCATTATAGACCCAAACATTGGTTTTATGTTTCATTGGGGAGAGCAGAAATGGGAGGATGGTTAAGTGACTCGTTTCACCTAATGACTTATCACAACTTACAAGAATAATGGGCAGGCTCCATTATGGTTGTATCTCAAGGATTACCTGTAAATAAGGCAGTGGACATAGCTAATACTCCTTCGAGCTCCTATTTTTCTCTACAGCAACTACCCTGTGACATGCATGAGCTGACAGAGACTGGCCCAAAGTCACCCAACTGGCATTCATGCTTAAGACAAAACTAGTCCTTGAAGAGTCCAGTTTCTAGTGTGGTGCCTTAGCCACTAGCCCAGACTGGCTCTATGCAATAAAGAAATTCATTGAAAGGAAAATTGGAACCCTGCACAGGTATCCATTTTCACAGAAATGAAATTGGTTTCTTTCTGCTCATAAAATACAAAATATATTAATTCCATGCCGTAGAAGTTTATAGCAGGACACTGTGGGGTAGGCTGCATGCATGGATGAGCTCTCCTCCCTTGAGTGATGCCCTGCCTTCCAGGGATTGGTATTCACTCCAGAGCCTAGTTATTGGATGCTGAATGGTTGCTATTCAAGACCGGATAGCAATAGCACTTATATACTGCTTTTTAATGCTTTACAGCCCTCTCTAAGCGGTTTACACAGTCAGCCTATTGCCCCCAACAATTTGGTTTCTCATTTTACCGACCTTGGAAAGATGGAAGGCTGAGTCAACCTTGAAGCTGTATTTGAACTGCCAAATTGTAGGCAGCTGGCTGCAGAAGTAGCTTGCAGTACTGCACTCTGACCATTCTGCCACAGAGGCTCCTATGAATGCTATTGAATACCAGCTTGGTGTATAATAATATTGTTCTTAGACATGATCTGAAGGTAGATGAAGCAACTGACTGGCATGTATAAGCGAGACCTGGATGTGCCCTGAGAGAGACGTTCCTTTCTCAGAAATAGGCCCACTTGGGCACTGAGTTTGGCATCATCCCAAATGGGGTGGGGAGATATTCCCATCCAGAAAGTCCTGTTGGTTTTCAAAGACTTTGCCCAGAAATGGAAATGAGAAGTTTCGTTGAAGAATTGGAGATGGTGGGTAAGTTGCTGCCTGTGCATGATATAGTATGCAATGCATTTTGGGAGTTCATGGCACCATGTAACTGACCCAGGTCACGAACACTGGTGCTCAAAGATTAGATCAGTTTTCTCTTAGGTTCATTGTGAAGTGATCCGTTCCTGAGGTCTGAACCTGGCAGGAGCCCACTTGGAAATGCGTATTTGGTAAAAGGTGACTTTGGATCTTCATATTAGTCAACAAAGCAGTCAAAAGAGAAATTTCAGAAGAAAAAGTTTGATCTTTAATCATTACCCTATTCTTCCTACATTTTTCTTTTTTTTTCTTTTTCAAGGTTTTCATGGGCAAGAGAATAAGAATGACAAGGAGGAAGGCCAAGCGACCCATCCAAAAGAAGGAAAAAGGCGGTTGGCCAATCAGATGCGACCAAAGAGTGAGGAGAGAAACCCATCACAAAGCGGAATTCAAAAAGATTTTCCTCAGGCCATTCGGCTTACTAGCCACAGAATGAGCCATACAGGAGAAAGACTATATAAATGGGTAG
The DNA here is from genome assembly GCA_009733165.1 of Naja naja. Classification (NCBI taxonomy): domain Eukaryota; kingdom Metazoa; phylum Chordata; class Lepidosauria; order Squamata; family Elapidae; genus Naja; species Naja naja. The sequence goes on from CM019149.1 coordinate 21,009,711, forward strand.
AATGTGGAAAGGGCTTTAGGAGGAAGGGTGATCTTACTGCCCATAAAAGCATCCACACAGGTGAGAAACCATATCAATGCAGATGGCAGCTGAATTTCACAGAAGAGAAGCCATGGCAGCTAAATTTCAAAGCTAACAGCAGAGAGTGTGGAAAGAACCTTGAATCGATTAGTGCTCTTACTGTCCCCAAAAGGATCCACTCGGGGAAGAAGACATATCGATGCCGGGAGTGTAGAAAGAGCTTTTATAAATTCGATCATCTCATTTCCCATAAAAAGACACATTTGGAAGAGAAACCATTTACCTGCATGGACTGTGAAAAGACCTTCTCTTCTAATTCCAATCTTATAAGACATCAAAGGATCCACACAGGAGAAAGGCCTTATAAATGCGTGGATTGTGGAAAGGCCTTTTTTCGTAACAATCATCTTGTTTACCACAAGAGGATCCACACAAGAGAGGAGCCATATAAATGCATGGAGTGTGGAAAGACCTTTGCTCATAGCTGTAATCTTGATTCCCACAAGAGAATCCACACAGGTGGGAAACCATATAAATGCACCGAGTGTGGAAAGCCCTTTGCTCGTAGGAGTAATCTTTATTCCCACAAGAGAATTCACACAGGAGAGAAGCCATATAAATGTGTGGAATGTGGAAAGGGTTTTAGGAACAATTGTGATCTTATGTGCCATAAAAGGCTGCACTCGGGGGAAAAGCCATATCAGTGTAGTGAGTGTGGGAAGACATTTACTCAGGTTGGAAGTCTTACTTCTCATAAAAGGATCCATACAGGAGAGAAGCCATATCAATGCATGGAGTGTGGAAAGACCTTTGCTCGTAGCTGTAATCTTGATTCCCACAAGAGAATCCACACAGGAGAGAAGCCATATCAGTGTAGCGAGTGTGGGAAGACATTTACTCAGGTTGGAACTCTTACTTATCATAAAAGGATCCATACAGGAGAGAAGCCATATCAATGCATGGAATGTGGGAAGAGCTTTAGATACAGGGGTGATCTTACTAGGCATAAAAGGATCTCCCCCTCCGGGGAGAATGCCTATCAAGGTGGGGAGCGTGGAAAGAGCTTCTGTGACAATGGGTCCATGGTAGAACAGAAAAGTATCCACACAGGAGAAAGACCTTATCAATGCATGGATTGTGGAAAGACCTTTTCTCATAATAATCATCTTATTTGCCACATGAGAATCCACACAGGAGAGAAGCCATATAAATGCATGGAGTGTGGAAAGACCTTTGCTCGTAGCTGTAATCTTGATTCCCACAAGAGAATCCACACAGGAGAGAAGCCATATCAGTGTAGCGAGTGTGGGAAGACATTTACTCAGGTTGGAACTCTTACTTATCATAAAAGGATCCATACAGAAGAGAAGCCATATAAATGCATGGAATGTGGGAAGAGCTTTAGATACAGTAGTGATCTTACTAGGCATAAAAGGATCTCCCACTCCGGGAGAATCCCTATCAATGCAGGGAGCGTGGAAAGAGCTTCTGTGACAATGGGTCCATGGTAGAACGGAAAAGTATCCACACAAGGAGAAATAACCACTTACAACCACAAGTGACCACAAAATTGTGAGAAAGTTGTGAAGTTTTGTCCCATTTACATCATTTCTTGCCATGTTTGTTAAATGCATCCCTGCAGTTGTTAAATTAGTAACCCTGTTGTTAAAATGAATCTGTATTCCCCATTGACTTTGTCAAAAGGCTGCAAAAGTTGATCACAGGACTCCAAGACACTAACCATCATAAGTGTGAGTCAATTGTCCAACGTCTGAATGTAAATCACGTGACCGTGGGTATGCTGCAACGGTCAGAAGTGTGAAAAACAATCATAGTTCACTTTTTTCAATGCCGTTGTAACTGAACTGTCACTAAGCGAACTGGGACTACCTGTATGTGAAATGTGGAAAGGGGCTTAAGAGGAGTCGTGTTCTTATATATCCGTTGAAAGATCCAAAGGGAATAAGCCTTATCAGTGAAGTGTGGAAAGAGCTTGAGAATTTGCTGTCATTTACCATAAAGGGATCCACACAGGGCAGCAGCCATATCAATGCAGTGAGCGCAGGAAGAGCTTTCACTTCAAAAAGGTGTCTAAAATCTCATGCAAGGGTCTGTTTGAATAACAGTCCATATTAAAACTAAATTCCTTCAATATGCATGCATAAATTACCTTCCTACTCCAGACTGGAACAAGCTGAATTCTAAATCCTGCCTGTGGTTTTTGCTAAGTAGGAGGTTGCAAAGAAAAAGTAACAGTGGGGGTAAGGAAATTTAACTGCCCTGTCAACAACTCTCCTGCCTATTAGTTAATAATTGCAGATTTCCCCAATTGTTTGGAGGAATTCCATCTGAACAACAACATATCCCTGCTGGGTCTCAGGAAGAGAAAACCCGATCATCATTTCTCCCTTTCGAGCAGATGTGCAGGGAGGAATATAATTCTCCATCCCTTTCTAGAGTTCAAGTTCTTCCTTTCCTTATTCTTGTTACAATTTGCGCTTCCACTCTTGCTTCTCATTATCAACCCCAAGCCAAAGCTGGGGAAGTTTGACGGAGGCTGAATTTGAAGAAGCTGTTCAGAGGCTGTGTTCTATGTTGTGATGGTTTCTTCTTCGCTTGTTCAGCTTTATAAAAGCGTTGGGGGGAAAAAGAATTTAAAGCATGCTGGGATCCCAGTCAAGCATCAGCTGAGAAAAGGGATTTTTGGAAACTCTGGAAATAAAATTGGGAGAATCACTCCAGGAATGGTGGTAGATATCTACCATGTTGGAAAGTGCTGCAATTTACAAAGAAGTTACTACTTCATGGGGATGAAAATAACTGAATGTAAACTGGGAATGTTTTTTCAGTCCAAAGTGTCTTTGTATCAGAGAATCCTCACCGTAAACATCTGGAAGAAACTTCAGAGGAAGAGCTCTGAAAAGGAGCTACAATTTAGAAGTCCTACAAATGGACATGCAAAGGCTTTTCTCCAGCAAAGGTCCCAAATTCTGATTTTCCGTGGAGGATCTGGACCAAAATTAAAATGAGTTCTATTTTGTTTTACCTGTAACCTTAAATTAATTAAATACGGTTGGTATGATTTCTTTTCAGTCGTATATTTCATTAACTTTGGGTTGATCATAAATTACAACCATGAGATGTTTGGAGGGGCCTATGTGAGGGTTTTGGAATCTCATGCTAGCTTGAAATGCCCACTTAACAGGAGGCCAAGTGGAGAAGCTGAGAGGAAACTAATTTGCCCAAAGATCTGAATTTACAGCAGAAGATAAGAGTTCCAAGTCTCAGATCCCACCTTGGTTCCCTCAAGGGCACTGTCCTCCCTCAGTCTGAAGACTCGTATCTGGTGCCAGGGTTCTCTTTGACTTTCATAACTTCTATTCCATTTGAAGTCATGGCTCTTTTCCCCCCCAGTGGGATGGAGACATTGTCTGGCTTTGCTGCCTGCAGATCCCAGAAAAGTAAAAGGTGAAAGAAGGCATTTACCTTCCAGAACTTGAACCCTGGTTACAAGATTGGCAACTCTGCATGATGCCCCTACACCAGGGGCCCCCAACCACTGTTGGAGGCCCATTGCCTATATGCCTTCAGAAAGATGCCAAGAGAGAGCTGCAATCTGCAGGAAGTCAGCTGGGAGGTAGATGTCAGTGTTCCAAGTAAATGCACCCATAGAAAGGAGAACTCCGAAGCAGGTAGATTCCCGAAATAACAATTTATTGGATGCATCATATTGGCAGGAATGGTGAAAACCGACAATGAAAGTTCCCGCAGTTTTCACCTAATTAAAAAGTGAAAGTTCCCCCTTCCCCTCAGGTCATCAGTCACATTGTCCAATGGAAGTGCTGGTAGGTTACTTGGTTACTCCACTCCTCAGCCACCTGCTAGAATGACCTTGGTTCTCACAAGCAACATTTCTATTTTGACTGCAAAGCTGAGCTACCTAACTTCCCCCCTCCCTTTCTCCCCCTCTGACTTGGGGCAACCTTGAAGCCTCAAAGATGGGCTCAGCCATTTTGGCTTCGGGGTTGACAGTAGCAAGCCTCGCAACCTTGACAATATTGGGTGCTCTGAGATAGTTTTGAGAAAGCCTCTCCACTCCTACCTGACCCTTCTTCTGCCTGAAATCCTGGGTGGTGGGACAGGGGTCTCTTCACAAGCCACCAGCAGTTGGGATTTTCCAACCTAGGAGAAAGTGAAAGTCTCAAAGGAAGAGATTCTCTGGCTTTCTTACAAACCTTCCCACTTGCAGGACCTGAGGCTGGAGTTGATGAACCTTCCAAGGAGAAACTGGAGGAATGAAGGCCCCCTTGTCCTTTCCTGGTGGTCTAGTGGTCAGGTTTCAGCACTTTCACTGCTGTGACCTGGGTTCGATTCCTGGCCAGGGAAAGCTTTCATTTGCAAAAATCTAACATCCTATAGGTGGAATTTTCAAGAAGGATCATTTTCTGGCTGAATTTGCCAGAAAAATGCCTTTCCTTTTCTTCCTTTTTCTTTCCCCTCATCCTATCCTCTGGTTCTCTGAGTAGGTTTGTCAGTCTCCATGCAACCAGTTTGCCTTGGACTTTCAGTTGGGGTAGATGACAATTACAGGAATTGCAGTTGTCACCTACCCCAACTTGGAGGGTGCAAAGCTGTCTGATCCAATAGGGGGAGGCAGGTGGGCATCAGTCCTTCAAGTAGGCTCAAGTGGAGCAATATCTCACATTTCTGGAACACAAGGGGTCAAGGGTGTCTGGCCTTTAAGCAGAAGGATGGAGGTGCCAGGAATACCTGATGTGGCCTTACTTGAGAAGGCTGAGTGAGGAAGTTGATGGGTAGCTAATGCCCTGCATTCAAATCCCATCCCTGTTGGCAAGAATGGGGAAATCAGGAAATTATTTCTACATTTTGCTTCCTGCTAAGGATCCAAGGTGATGTCAGTGCCATCCATCAAGAGCATTTCTTCTCCCACTAAAATAGAATCTGGGAATCAAAACTTCATCTGGTGATGTTGCCTGTACATCCTAGAAGAGTAAAAGGTGGAAGAAGGCATGCGCCAGCCGGGACTCGAACCCGGGTCACAAGGTTGGAAACCCTGCATGATGCCCCTACACCACTGGCACAGCTGTTGTCTGTCTGTCTCAAGCGAAGCAATATTTATATACAGGGTTTCTCTTTTCCCATCTGATGGCAGGAGAGAGGGACACACTGTACCTTGGGACCAAGGTATTCACTTGCTGTCTAGCCAGCCCAGCTATGGATGTTCAGGTGGGGGGAGCTGACAGGGATGCCTGTGCCAGGTCTCTGTGGCGCAATGGGTTAGCGCGTCTGGCTGTTAACCAGAAGGATGGTGGTTCGAGCCCACCCAGGGACGGCCTGCTTGATAAATTGAAGAATATATGAAGGCAGTGCATTGTTTATCCATTTGGTTCTTCATCTTGGGATTGCAGTTCCCAATCTCTCAATTTTTTTTTCTGCCAGACTTAAATATTTAGCCATCTGCTTCATTAGGTTTACCTCCCAGAAGAAAAAGCAGACAAGGCCCCAGGCCTGAGAGAAGGGAAATTATTTCTACATTTTGGTTCCTGCTGAGAATACAAGGAGCAGATCAATAACAGCACATAGGTTGCAAGTTAAGAAAGCTGAGTGATGCGTCATAGCATTGTGCAACTGCGGGAATCTTGTTCCCTTTTAGGACAAAAGGTTTCTGCAGAAGAGACAGCTTGGTAGCTCCAGGATCTCACGGAAGCTCTTTATGGGAGGTGAAGATTTGGCAATTTCACCAGAAAAAAATTCCTAGATAACCTTTCTGAAATCAGCTGGTTGCCTCTGTCATTAACCTCCCAAGATTTGCTGATAGCCACATCTACCCAGTGTTCTGACCTAGGCTTCTTTAGAAATCATAGAACACAATCTTAATCCTGGCAAAACCTTTTTTTATTTCCACAGCTGTAAATTATGCTCATTCACAAGGCTTCGCACACGGTCTTTCAGTGGAATGTTGATAAAAACCCATCTTATCGCACTTGGAATCTGGCCAGAGAACTAATTAGGGCAAAGCCAAACTTGACACAGAGTCAAACAGGATTTTTCAAAGCTTCTGTTCTGAGCAAACGAAATAATTGCTTCCTGCAAAAGCTCACATCCCGTTCGCTCCTCTTTTATGTCCTATGGGAGGGGCCAATAATCTCCGAGGTGTGGCCTTACTCCTGAGTTGACCCTGCCTTCTCAATTGTTCTTGTCTTCTGCTAGCTGCCCATGCACAGGCTGGGAACCAGTTCCATAAGCTCCCCCACTCACTGTTATCTGAGTCTGAAGGCAGTTGCTGACTGCCGGCCTGCCCTGTCCCCATCTCTGCCCCATGCAGCGCCCTCCTCCGGATCTTCCTCAGCCTCCCGACTTGACCTAGGTTCCTCCCCAACCTCCTCACTACTGTCCGACTCTGCTGCCAGCTCCGTCAGGTGCCGGCGGGCCACAACACCCAGGTGGGCAAATCCCTGAAGGATCAGTGGCACTACTCTTTATGTGGAAGCACTGAATTGCTCGCATGAGCTCTTCAGGTAGATTCCTTCCACTTTTTATCTTTGCTTGTGATGTAATGTCTCATAATGGGGATCGTTCACCAAAAAACTGAAATGCAAGATTGAATCAGCAGCCTGAGAATGCCTTAAATTTAACTCCCACACCTTTCACTCTGTCACTGACTCTGGAGGGACTGGAGACTAAAACATATGAAGAACTGTTACAGGAACTGGGCATGGCTAGTCTAGTGGAGAGAAGGACCAGGGGAGACATGATAGCAGTCTTCCAATATCTGAGGGGCTGCCACAGAGACAAGGGGGTCAAGCTATTTTCAAAAGCACCTGTAGGCCAGACAAGGAATAATGGATGGAAAGTGAACAAGGAGAGATTCAACCTTGAAATAAGGATAAATTTTCTGACAGTGGGAACGGTCGGCCAATGGAACACGTTTGCCCTCGGAAGTTGTGGGAGCTTCATCACTTGACACTTTCAAGAAGAGATTGGACATCCATCTGTTAGAAATGGTGTAGGGTCTCCGCTTGAGTGAGGATTGGACTAGATGACCTACAATGTCCCTTCCAACTCTGTTTATATGTTACCTGTTATCTCTAAAAAATATCAGCTCTTTAAGCTCTCTTGTACTGCAAACACCAATCTGGAATGGCCACCAAATATATGGATGTGCTAATTGAGAGCTACCTGCATGTCTGGTTTCTGTGGTGTAGTGGTTATCACGTTTGCCTAACACGCAAAAGGTCCCTGGTTCGAAACCAGGCAGAAACACATCTTTTTCTCAGCATCAGAGCCATTTCACATTCCAAGCATGTACAAGAAACAGCTTTCCATCCAGATGAAGGAACATCCCATTTTCTTTTTTCTCTTACCTAAGAGGGAGGGAGTATAAGCAGAGGATGCTTCTAACTATTGGCTAAAGATGACTAGTCCCAAGCCACCAGCTAGACAGAACAGAAGCCGTAAGAGTTATATGGTTTCACACATTCTGGAGCACTATAGAAAACTGGCCATTTCCCATTTCTAATCTGTCCTGGTCACCATCTACACTGGGTGATCTTCGAGGACAGGAGAGTTTAAATGCATCACCTTCTGGATCAGGGCTAAGACATTTGCTATTTGACAAGCTCGTTGACACATCCTCCTTGGCTCAGTGGCTCCTCACAGGAGACATGAAAGTTCCATCTGTTAAATTCCAGATTGGTAGTCGGGATCCATCATCTATTCAACCAATGTTCTGCCTGCAGCCTTCATCCCAGCCAGGAGTACTTTAATATCATTACAGGCAGAGAGGTTGTTGAGTGCAGAGACAGAAACAGATGATTATGTGAGTGTGTGTGTGTCTGTTTGCGCGCTTATTTGTAGAAATCAGGGACAAGATAGTCAGGCACACAGGAACATCATAGCACTTAGCACTAAGATGTATATACTTCACAGTGCTTTTACAGCCCTCTCTAAGTGGTTTACAGAGTCAGCATATTGCCCCCAATAATCTGGGTCCTCATTTTACCCACCTCGGAAAGATGGAAGGTTGAGTCAACCTTGAGCCTGGTGAGATTCGAACTGGCAAATTGAGACAGCTGGCAGCCACAGCAGAAGTAGCCTGCAGTACTGCACTCTAACCATTGCTCCACCGCGGCTCTTCATGAGGTAAATCATGAGGTAAATTAAACAGTATCCAGAGCACAGTATACAATATACAGAAGAAAAGGCGGAAAAGAGGAAATTTCCCCTTATACCCACAGCAAGCAAATCATAGCGTAGATTGCCTCATGCAGGAGCCAGCACTCTCCAACCAATCAACTTAACAACTGTGCGTTCCAGAGGTGTTCAGCAGGTTCTGACCAGTTCTGGAGAACCGGTTGTGGAAATTTTGAGTAGTTTGGAGAACCGCAAATCTCACCTTTGACTGGCCCTGCCCCCATCTCTTTTCTGCCTCCTGAGTCCCAGCTGATCGACTGGGTTTTCTTTTGTTGCCCTGCACAGGAGAAAGCAGCAGGTTAATGGGGTGGGCAGAGAATGGGGATTTTACAGTATCCTTCCCGTGCCATGCCCACCAAGTCAGGACCACAGAACTGATAGTAAAATGTTTGAATCCCCACTGTGTTCTGGCCCATTGTACACTTTACTGTTCCAGCTAATAAATTAAATATCCTAACAGAGTCGCCCTCCCCCAATGTTCCTTTGCAATTAACGTCTGTGAGCCACCCCCTGTCCTACATGTCTGATCATGGAAGGTCCTCTACATGCGCCACTCCTTTGCCTGAGTTCCTGGAGGGCAACAGCCCAGTTTCTGCTCCCTCACATGAAAAAAGGTCAATAAGGGCAGAAACATATTTTATCTCAGGGAATTCCAACAAAACCTCTTTCAAGACAGGTTAGCCAGGAAAGGAGCTTTAAAAACCCGCAGTGGCTTGGTGGGCATGGTGTGGCTTGGTGGGCATGGCAGGGGGAGGATACTGCAAAATCTCCATTCCCTCCCCACCCCACTAACCTGCTTTCCAGCTCCATTCTCCTGTGCAGGGCAACAAAAGAAGACCCAGCTGATCAGCTAGGTCTTGGGAGGCAGAGAATAGATGGGGGCAGTGCCAGTCAGAAGTGGCATTTGCTGGTTCTCCAAACTACTCAAACTTTTTGCTACGGTTCTCCAGAACTGGTCAGAACCTGCTGAATACCACCTCTGGTGGGAACTCCGAGAACGTTTCCCAGAAGCCACCTTCTCCATCTGACACCTCCTCCTGCCTGAAAGCCTGGGTAATCAGGATGGGGGCCTCTTTGTAGGCCACTAGCAGTGGGAGTTTCTAAGCAGAGAGAAAATCTCAAGGGAGGAATGATCCTGCTCTACTGAAACCTTTCCCAGTTGGACTTGATGCCCTTTCCAAGGAGAAGTTGGAGGGATGAAGGCCACTATGTCCTTCCCTGGTGGTCTAGTGGTCAGGATTTGGCGCTTTCCAGCCACCGATTTTTGCTTCCAGCCCATTCATCGTTCTGCAGCTGGAATTTTCAGGAAGGTTCATTTTCCACAGCATAATAGGCTGAATTGGCCAGAAAATTGTCCTGCCTTTCCTTTCCTTCTTTTTTCTTTTCCCCCACATTCCACCACCTCTCCCCACCCTTTGGTCCTCCTAGCAGGCTTGACAGAGTCTCCATCCAACTAGCCTATCTTAGAATGGGCAGGTAGGGCAGCTGATGAGCTCTGCAAAAATTGCAAGAAACTTGGAGGGTGCAAAGTGGCCTGTGACTCACCAGGGGGAGACAGGTGGGTGTCAGCCTTTCATGTAGGCTGAGGTGGAGCCATATCCCATGTCTCTGGAGCACAAAGGGGTAAAGGTCTCTGGCTGTTGAGCAGAAGGATGGTGTCGTGGCTATTGGATCCTGGTTTGGAGAAGGAAGAATTGGAACTGAGACCATCTGACGGGATGATGCGCTCCCTTGGAATGTTTGGAGAGTGTTGAGGTCTTGGGATTTAAGAGCTGACCAGCAGTGAAGCTGATGCAATATAGGCTGATGCAATAAGAATGACTCAGCCTAGCATGGGTATTTCCCTTTAGGACTGGGGATGGGTTCTATCCCTTTAAGAGGTGCTTATATAAAGGCAGCCATTAGAGGGTGTGTCCTCTCTTCTTGTGTCTGGTATTCATTGCAGAGTTCTCCGTGTAGAGTTAAGAAGAAATATTGCTTGTAAGGTATTTTGCCTACCACGTATATGTGTGTATATAACTGTTGTATATAAAACACTGTTAAATGTCTAAGTCTCTGTGTGCTGTGTTTTGCTCCTGGTTTGTCTCACTATAGCAGTCACACTGCAAATGCTCTGACAGAGAGGCCAGGGGCTGAGGACAATGCTGTCCCAGGTCCCTCAGGCACTTGGGGAGGTGGTTCACTGGATGGAGAGCTGCTGCCCACACAGACACAGGGGAGGATCAGCTGCAGATAGGCAGTGGTATTGAGAGGCAACAGATCACCTCTGATGCGGAACAGCTGCCTCCCCCATTGGATCCAAAGGCAAGGAGAGTAGAGTGGAGGCAAGCTCAAAGGAGGGCTGCAAGGCTGCACAGCAGAAGACCACCCTGTCCCTCCTCACAAGGAACACCTGGCATGGTTTAAGTTAAGGAGAAGCCAGGGGAGTTTGTCCTTTGGCTTACATTCGCCAGCTTTGGAAAAACTCAGCCTGCTCTTGTTTCTGCCTGTGCCTTGCCTTTGGCCTTATAGACTTGCCTTTGGCCTTGTGGACTTGCCTTGCCCTGTAGACTTGCCTTGCCCTTTGGAGCTTGACTCTGGGCTTTGCCCCATGAGGTTATACCTTCTCTTTGAACTCCCTCTCTGCCTTTACGAATTGGTTTTGTTTGTCGACTAGCTATTGTTTGTGGGACAGAGGGAGGCTGTCTTCAGGGAAGTGTGGGGTGGAGCCTTACCAGTTGCAGGGCCATTTGTTGTGGCAGCTAACAGGGCAATGAAGGATTCTATCAATGCCTGCCTCTGCCTAGGCAACCTGGATCATAACAGATGGGGTAATATTTGAGTCCAGCCAGGAACACTTGTAGGTATCCTTTCCTTGACATAATGGCTGAGTGGGGAAATTGATGGACAGCTAAAGCCATACACTCTGTGTACATGGATTTGAATCCCATCTCAGCTGTCACTTCTTTCACTGACAGTCATTCTGGGGCTTAGGCTGTGGTTATCTTCACAAACCAAAAGCAGAGAAAGGCCCGGCACAAGAGAGAGTAAATCCTGAAGTTATTTCTACATTTTGTTTCCTGCTGAGGATCCAAGGTGATGTCAGCGCCAGCCATCAAGAGTATTTCTTTTCTCCCACTAAAACAGAATCTGAGGTGAAAAACGTCATCTGGTGATGCTGCCTGTACTTCCTAGAAGAGCAAAAGGTGGAAGGAGACATGCGCCAGCCGGGACTCGAACCGGGTCGCAAGATTGGGAACCCTGCATGATGCCCCTACACCACTGGCACAGCTGTTGGGAGTCTGTCTCAAGCAAAGCAATATTTACATCCAGGATTTCTCTTTTCCCATCTGATGGTGAGAGAGAGGAACACACTTTGTCTTGTGACCAAGGTATCTGATTGCTGTCTAGTCAGCCCAGCTATGGATGTTCAAGTGGGGGAGCCAAGAGGAGGCCTGTGCCAAGTCTCTGTGGCGCAATGGGTTAGCGCGTCTGGCTGTTAACCAGAAGGATGGTGGTTCGAGCCCACCCAGGGACGGCCTGCTTGATGGCGTGATTCAGAGCAAAGGTGATGGATTGAATGCGGCACCCAGCTTTTCATCTGGAGGCATCAATTCTCACCTAGTCGATTCTTTTTCTCTCACCTAAATATTTGGCCATCATCTGCATTTTTTAAATATTCCAGAGTGCAAAAGGAAGAACAAGGCAGACTTATTCACAATCAGTGACTAAGCTGAAAGGGGGTCCATGTCACCCTGGGTCTTCTTCCTCCTGAATCCTCAAGATAATCATCTCTCCATCAAGTGTCCCCAGAGCAACATCAAGATATAAAACCATATGCCCTTCTTCAAGAAGACTAAAGGAAGAAGAAGAAGAAGGAGGAAGGAGAAGCAAGGGAATGTCAGAATCATCATCAACAATAATGCAATAGATCTGACCTTTTCCAACTTCCATAAAAAAATTATACTAAGTTATATAATAATGGCTCTACAAAAAGGTGAGTATTCCAGACATTGACCACTCTGTTGCTGAAGGTAACAGTATAATTCTGCTGAAGTTTAAGATCAACAGAGATTGTTAATAAACAATCTTGATCTGACCCATTTCAGTCTGGTTTCAGATCAGACTGGGATAGGTATTGGTTACGCTTGTGGATGATCTCTGGTGACCAGTTAACAATTTGCTTCTGGATCCAATTCAAGTGTCAATGTTCCAGGAAAACAAACTCCAACACCAAAACTCCGAGACAGGCATTTTCTCAAGGTTTCATTTTATTAGAGTTGTCATACTGGCACATCTTGGAAAACCCGAATCTAAGAGTTCTGGGTTTTCCTCCAATAATTAAAATCACAAAATCTATCCCTGCACCCATCACTCCATCACATGGTCCAATCACCCTCTGTTCCAACTGGAGACATCCCTTAAACCAGTCCTCCTCCAGGTGCAGGAATAACATGACCTTGACTATAAAGAATGAGCTTTGGTGACTCAGGCTGTTAAATGCCTGCTCTTAAGATCCAGCTGTCTACAATTACTGTAGGCTCGAATCCCACCAGGCTCAAGGTTGACTCAGCCTTCCATCCTCTCGGGGTAGGTAAATTGAGGACCCAAGATTGTTGGGGGCAATTAGCTGACCTTGTAAAATGCCGCTTAGTAATAAGCAGGCATATACAATGGAATGAAGGCTGTTGCTGAGCGCATTGGGTTGTGCTCCAAAATTGTAAGCAGCCCTGAGTCTTCGGAGAAGGGCGGCATATAAATGTAATTAAAAAAAAAAGAATGCTATTAAGTCTAACTACAACCACTATACAAAATCCCGCTCCTAATTTCCCAGGCATAGGAATGTGGCAGCATGGATGCTTCTGGTGCTAATATGGCTTCCAAAGCTGACATCAAGGTGTTGGTTGTTACCTTTAAAGCCCTAGATGACATGGATCCAGAGTATCTGAGGAACCATCCAAGATATCTGAGCAGAAGAGGCCTGCTAATGGATCTCATCTGGTAAGGAATTAAAGCAGTCAGCATCAAGGAAAAGAGCCTTTTCTGCTGTGGCCCCAAACCTGTGGAACGTTCTACCACTGGAGGTGAGAACTGTCCCCTTCCTTTTGGCCTTTCAAAAAGTCTGGGGCCCCAAAGGGGGTGCTTACTGCTGGAAGTGGCTGACTGGGTAGGAAGACCTTACCCTGCCCCATCCATCTTTTACCTCTCTTAGTTCAGTTTTAGTACAGTTGTAATAATATTTTAATCTGTGTCATTTTAATGTTTTAATCTTTAACTCTTTTTTACTTGTTTTATAATTTGTAAGCCACCCAGAGTCACCTTATAGGGGAGATGATTTGCTAATCAAGCAATCAATCTTCTAATTTTGGGCAGCAATAATCCAGTCAATTGGATGAGAGCAGTTTCCATATCTCCTTGTTGTAAGGTAGGGTCATCTGGATTTTGCAGTCCAGGCGAGGAAGTTCTACAAGTAAATATAGTAAGAGATGATGAGACTTTTCTATTCAAAGAAGCATTTGCTTTCTGTTACCAGATCCTTTCACCTGAAGATTGCATACATTACTACACTTCGTTGAATGATTTGTTTCACTTGGAAATCCCTTTGCTATATCCATATCTTCTGTCATGGCCTGGGGTAGGGGGGAACCCACTGGTGTTGATAAGTAATTGTAATCTAGGACATCTGGAGACCACCAGGTTGAAGAAGTTGGTTCTAACTTTATTGTAGCATTGTTTATTAGTTTTGATGTATATGTATTAGCCCTACAGGTTCCACATCCTTCTGGTTTTGGAGATAGAACTTCTGCATTAGAGTTAAATTCCAGCTAATGACCTCTAGCAACTTTCACTGGGAAAATTGGGTGAAAATATATAGGATGAAATATTATATAGGGTGAAAAGTTAACTTCCTTCAACTCGAGATTGATTCTTAGTGATTTAATGGACACATCCATGTTGTTGTCCTGGTAACAATATGGACGTTTGAAGATGCTTTGGCTTTGGAGAAATTCCATCTAACAAGAAACTTAAATTAAGTAATTGCCTATGTTGTAGAGTTCATTTCTGCAGGTCTTACATATGAAGTGAAGTGTATGAGGTGAGGTGTTGAACTATCAATAGGCACAGAGAACTGTGGAATTATGGAGATCAAATGCACTAACACACAATATCATTTGGCTTTGCTTATATGACACATTTAACTGAAACTGTAGTGGGGGTTATTGTGTCATGGCAGTAGATTGACCTAGCCAACTAAAGCAAACTAAATAAGTTATGTTTAGCCTAAACAGATCCAATCTTGCATTGAACTAAACAACCTCCACCAATTAGCCATATCATGAAAACTGCTGAATATAGGATTAATTAACCCTGACTTCCTCCAAATCAAGGTGAAGTTGTTTATTTCCATGGAAATAAAGCTTTGTTAGGCATCTATTGATTGTTTCAGCATCTCTTCCATGCAATCACATGCAAGAGGAGTGAAAAGTAAGCAAGACCTATGGGAAGTAAGATTATCTCCCTAAATCTGTCTAGGATAATACAGTCTTTGTTTGAGTCACTCAGAATCAGTTGAGTTGGACCACATCAGAACTGAATGAAGAAATGAAGGAATGAATGAGAATTTAAATCACCCTAGCTTAGAGGATAAATGATGAGTCTAGCAGATAGCCTTCCAGATCCTTTGTAATAACTGGAAGGTCTGTGAAAACAGGCCATAGCATCCCCATCTGTGTGTTGTCTGCACATAAGAGTTTCTCCAGTGGCTGGGAAATGGCTAGGTTGTGTAATATAAACCTACCAGAAAATCCAGGATACAAAAGTCAGATTGAGACTCAGTGGAAATGAAATAAAGAAAACCCACTTTGCTGCCATCAAGTGAATGCACTGGTTTTTGCAGTTTTGCTAGCAATAGGGAGGAAAGGGGCCTTAATCAGGGGTGGGATTCTACCAGTTCACACCTATTCGCTAGAACTGGTTGTTAACAATCTAAGCAGTTTGGAGAACTGGTTGTTAGAAGAAATTACTGGCCTAATCCTGTAAGGAAGGCAGGAAGGAAACATTCTGGTGTTGCTTACAGAAACTGCCTCTCCGTTAACCCTTATTACATTCTTGGCAGCACTAGACTTCCTTTCTCAGGAATGTCTCTGGAGTTTTTTCCCCTCCTTTGCTGGTACTTTGCTTGTGTGGAGTGATCATTTAAAGTTACAATGGCACTGAAAAAGTGACTTATGACCATTTTTCACACTTACGACTGTTGCAACATCCCCACAGTCATGAGAGGCCAGGCAAGGAGATGCGTGCCTCGATGTGAGTGATATTGAGTTGGCCACACCCAGCCAATAACATGACCACCAAGCCATGTCCACCCAGTCACATGACCACCAAACCACACCTACCACCAAAGCCACGCCCACAGAACCGGTTGTTAAAATTTTTGAATCCCACCCCTGGCCTTAATATTGTAGGTGTGACTGAAGCGTGTTATAACATACTCAGTTTTGAAGAATATTATTTATGAGGTCCATTTAATTTTCTATTCTTGGTGCAATAAATATCTGCAATTGATATACAATGTATATTTCCATGGAATCAAAGAATTCCATAAACTTCCACTTGAGGAAACATATAGGTTTCAGTGTATATGGCAACTGGCATTTAATTCAGAAGTAGAGCATAATAATAAAGAGGAACCAGATTTTTCATCCCAAAGCTGTTTGTTCTTACTCAAGTCACACCCAAGTTCTTCTTTCCACAACTGTATGACAGACAATAAGGCAGCATGAGTTCTTTAAAATGTATAGATTCTCTTCCTCTTTGGCGGGGTGGGTGGGTAACTAATACACATGAAACCAGCATATTTGTATGTCTACATTTTACAGATTGTATCCAACACGTGTGTCATCCTCAGTCCTGGAGTATCCATTAGAGGTTGATCAAAGGGAGTTGAGGACTCAGCAAAACTATGGGTTCTCCTCTTGAATGTATACACAGGAAAGATATCTGTGAGCTGCCTGAAAAAACTGACCTTGAAAATTGTGCTGAACTACTATTGTTCTTGATGATGTAGAACAGGGGTCCCCAAACTTGGCAACTTTAAGACTTGTGGACTTCAACTCCCAGAATTCCTCAGCCAGCCAAGTTTGGAGACCTCTGATCTAGAAAATAAATCTTTTGGCAGGACAAGATAAGGCAATTACATTTGTTTTTTTAAAAAATGTATAATTCCTCCCATTGTTTTTAATGTAGCTTTTGTAAACAAGCACTCATATTAATTCAACTTTTCTCATGTTGAATACTTAACACTGATATTAGGAACATGTGAAGAACTGAAAAAGCCAGTATTCAAAATTATGATGAAGTTAACAGCAAAACAAGGTAATCTTGAGAAGACTTGGGAGGTTACCAAGCACAATACTGTTGCTTCTTGATAAGCTGGAGCATTTCATGAAAGTGTCCTATAACCAGTCTGGCCACTAAAACATCTGGCATGCCAGCTTTCCGATTCTGAATGGTAACAGTTTTGCAAGGCCTGAGAGCCATTGGCTTAAAAC
>CM019149.1:21027476-21194264 GCA_009733165.1 Naja naja
TAAAAGTTGTGAGATCTCATTCAGAATTTTGCAGAATATGCCCATTTTGTTCATTGGGTCTCTTTCTTAGAATTGGTGGAAGAAAACTGTCAAATTATTCTGGGATTATCTGTTAACAGGGAAACTTTTCCTTGTTTAGGGTGTTGTGTCTTTTGAGGAAGTGGCCGTGTATTTCTCGGGAGGAGGAGTGGTCTCAGCTGGATCCTGCCCAAAGCTCCATGGAGAAGTCATGCTGAGAATTCCAGGAATTTGGCCTCTCTGGGTAAGAACCTCTGTCTGTGTTCAGAAATGTAGAGAAGGCATTGGGGGTTAGAAGTAGCCATCTGTCATGCCCTGGTGGAGACCGACTCTGAGGAGAGAGGAGGAACAGCCGATAGGGAGTGGAAGTGTGGCTCTGGAGGTTGTGGAGGAGGCTGGGGAAGGGCAGAGGCCGGCTGAGCAGTCAGAGGAGGACCCAGGCTCATCCCCTATCTATCCACAGGGAGAGAGGAGAGGATGGAGAGAGAGGGTCTCTCCTCAGGAGGGAGAGGGCCTTGATACTCTTCATGGGCTGCAGGTGTGACAACTGAATAAGAGTGTTGGACCTGTGCTCTGGCAAAGGCTGGAAACAAAGCGTGTTTTATTTTGGTCTGAAGTTATCTTGAATTGTGTCCTTCCAACAGACTGTGTCTTGTTCTCTCCTTGAATTTGGTAAATACTTCTTTTGTTCTGTTGTGGAAATTTTGTCATTGTAGTTTGTTAGTTTTTTTATTTCAATTCTCATCTGCTCATTAATTTGGACTGTATTGCTTTTTGAAGACTACTTTTGAGTATTATTGAACAATGGGGCCAAATTGGAGGCATTAAAGGACATTTATTTACGTTTTGATTTTGTTACTTTTGTGTTACACTCTGGGTCATCACACCATCTTTTTGCTAAAATATATCTGATAATATAGCACTTTTTAAATTTATAAGCTACCTTTATTATTTTTCTAGTACAGGTACAACCTTGAGGTACAAGAGGCCATTTAATTCAAAATTGCCACAGACCCCTCCAAAGCTACCTGACCCTATTCCAAGGTTAAGACGGCTGCAGGAGGCTTGTGGTCGCTACTCTGAACACACTACAGGTTCACCTGCAGCACCTCCCGCTCTCGTTCCCCCATCCCATCCCACCAAAACCCTTCAATGCCCGGGACCGCCTCCCCCACATGCCCATCACACCCCACACTTACCTTTGAAGCTCTCCAGACCTCATTGTGGCAGGCTGTGTGTCCCAGGGCTGCAGTTTGAAGCAGTTTGTGTGGTGGTGGCCATTTTGTCCCTCATATTTATGGGTGGGGACAAACCACACAAACTGCTGCCTTAGAGTGGGTTCACAGTGCTGCAGAAGCTTCTGAATGCTGCAAAACCTGCAGCACTGTGCAAACCTGTTAGGCAGCAAAACAAAGAGGTTTCTCCTTGCACGGTTTGGTGGTGACCAGAATGCTGCTGTCATTTGTGGGTGTGACAAAATGGTTGCCACTTTGAACTGAACCATATGGCATGGCTCAAAGAAGGAAGTAATTCCAGTACTGGAAGGCCTCAGAGAAGGCTGTTTGCCTGGTGGTGTGTGAATCAGGCCTAAGGCCTGGGATGACACAGTGCAAGTGGGAAAAGCTCTGTTGGGACCCAAGGCATGAAAAGTGAGCATGGGGTGACTGGGATGTGGGTGAGGCCTTAGGAAGGCAAAGGCAAGTGAGCCTGGTCCTGTACTAGACTTCCAACTCCCTTTCATTCATGAGGCTCATGCCCATTATAGACCCAAACATTGGTTTTATGTTTCATTGGGGAGAGCAGAAATGGGAGGATGGTTAACTGCTTCACCTAATGACTTATCACAACTTACAAGAATAACGGCAGGCTCCATTATGGTTGTATCTCAAGGATTACCTGTAAATAAGGCAGTGGACATAGCTAATACTCCTTCGAGCTCCTATTTTTCTACAGCAACTACTCCCAGACATGCATGGCTGACAGAGACTGGCCCAAAGTCACCCAACTGGCATTCATGCTTAAGACAAAACTAGTCCTGAGTCCAGTTTCTAGTGTGGTGCCTCAGCCACTAGCCCAGACTGGCTCTATGCAATAAAGAAATTCAAAAGGAAAATTGAACCCCTGCACAGGTATCCATTTTCACAGAAATGAAATTGGTTTCTTTCTGCTCATAAAATACAAAATATATTAATTCCATGCCGAGAAGTTTATAGCAGGACATTGTGGGTAGGTGCTGCATGGATGAGCTCTCCTCCCTGAGTGATGTCCTGCCTTCCAGGGATTGGTATTCACTCCAGAGCCTAGTTATTGGATGCTGAATGGCTGCTATTCAAGACCAGATAGCAATAGCACTTATATACTGCTTTTTAGTGCTTTTTACAGCCCTCTAAGCTGGTTACACAGTCAGCCTATTGCCCCCAACAATTTGGTTTCTCATTTTACCGACCTCGAAAGATGGAAGGCTGAGTCAACCTTGAAGCTGTATTTGAACTGCCAAATTGTAGGCAGCTGGCTGCAGAAGTAGCTTGCAGTACTGCACTCTGACCATTCTGCCACAGAGGCTCCTAAGAATGCTATTGAATACCAGCTG
This sequence comes from Naja naja, assembly GCA_009733165.1. Taxonomy (NCBI): domain Eukaryota; kingdom Metazoa; phylum Chordata; class Lepidosauria; order Squamata; family Elapidae; genus Naja; species Naja naja. The sequence goes on from CM019149.1 coordinate 21,030,085, forward strand.
GTGTATAATAATATTGTCCTAGACATGATCTGAAGGTAGATGAAGCAACTGACTGGCATGTATAAGTTGAGACCTGGATGTGCCCTGAGAGAGACGTTCCTTTTCAGAAATAGGCCCACTTGGGCACTGAGTTTGGCATCATCCCAAATTGGGGTGTGGGAGATATTCCCATCCAGAAAGTCCCTGGTTTTCAAAGACTTTGCCCAGAAATGGAATGAGAAGTTTACATGGAAATGAATTGGAGATGGTGGCAAGTTGCTGCCTGTGCATAGTATGCAATGCATTTTGGGAGTTCATGGCACCATGTAACTGACCCAGGTTACCAACACTGGTGCTCAAAGATTAGATCAGTTTTCTTAGGTTCATTGTGAAGTGATCCGCTCCTGAGGTCTGAAACCTGGCAGGAGCCCACTTGGAAATATGTTTGGTAAAAGGTGACTTTGGATCTTCATATTAGTCAACAAGAAGTCGAAATTTCAGAAGAAAAAGTTTGATCTTTAATCATTACCCTATTCTTCCTACATTTTTTTTTTTTTTTTCAAGGTTTTCATGGGCAAGAGAATAAGAATGACAAGGAGGAAGGCTGACCCATCCAAAAGAAGGAAAAGGCCATGGCCAATCAGATGCAATTAAAGAGTGAGGAGAGAAACCCATCACAAAGCTGAATTAAAAGATTTTCCTCAGGCCATTCGTTACTAGCCACAGAATGAGCCATACAGGAGAAAGACTATATAAATGGGTAGAATGTGGAAAGGGCTTTAGGAGGAAGGGTGATCTACTGCCCATAAAAAAGCATCCACACAGGTGAGAAACCATATCAATGCAGATGGCAGCTGAATTTCACAGAAGAGAAGCCATGGCAGCTAAATTTCAAAGCTAACAGCAGAGTGTGGAAAGAACCTTGAATCGATTAGTGCTCTTACTGTCCACAAAAGGATCCACTGGGAAGAAGACATATCGATGTCGGAGTGTAGAAAGAGCTTTTATAAATTGATCATCTCATTTCCCATAAAAAGACACATTTGGAAGAGAAACCATTTACCATGGATGTGAAAGACCTTCTCTTCTAATTCCAATCTTATAAGACATCAAAGGATCCACACAGGAGAAAGGCCTTATAAATGCGTGATTGTGGAAAAGCTTTTTCAGAACAATCATCTTGTTGTTTACAAGAGGATCCACACAAGAGAGGAGCATATAAATGCATGGAGTGTGGAAAGACCTTTGCTCATAGCTGTAATCTTGATTCCCACAAGCAGAACACACAGGTGGGAAACCATATAAATGCACCGAATGTGGAAGAGCCTTTTTCTGAGGAGGTAATCTTTATTCCCACAAGAGAATTCACACAGGAGAAGCCATATAAATGTGTGGAATGTGGAAAGGGTTTTGCAAATGATCTTATGCCTATAAAAGTGCTGCACTCAGGGGAAAAGCCATATCAGTAAGAGCGAGTGGAAGACATTTACTCAGGTTGGAAGTCTTATTTCTCATAAAAGGATCCATACAGGAGAGAAGCCATATCAATGCATGGAGTGTGGAAAGACCTTGCTCAGGCTGTAATCTTGATTCCCACAAGAGAATCCACACAGGAGAGAAGCCATCAGTGTGAGCTAGAATGTGGGAAGACATTTACTCAGGTTGGAACTCTTACTTATCATAAAGATCCATACATAGAGAAGCCATATCAATGCATGGAATGTGGGAAGAGCTTTGATACAGGAGGTGATCTTACTGGTATAAAAAGGATCTTCTGGGAAGAATCCCTATCAAGGTGGGGATGGAAAGAGCTGTGACAATGGGTCCATGGTAGAACGAAAAGTATCCACACAGGAGAATAACCACTTACAACTGGCAGACCACAAATTGTGAGAAAGTTGTGAAGTTTTGTCCCATTTACATCATTTCTTGCCATGTTTGTTAAATGCATCCCTGCAGTTGTTAAATTAGTAACCCTGTTGTTAAAATGAACTGTGAAATTTTATTGACTGTCGAAAAGGCTGCAAAGTTGACCACAGGACTCCCAGGACACTAACCATCATAAGTGTGAGTCAATTGTCCAACGCCTGAATGTGAACGAAGTTCTTATGCATAAACGGTCAGTAAATGTCAATCAATCAGTTCACTTTTTTCAATGCCTTTGTAACTGAACTGTCACTGCTTAACTGGGACTACCTGTATGTGAAATGTGGAAAGGGCTTAAGAGGAATCGTTCTTATATTTTCTGTTGAAAGATCCAAACGTGAATAAGCCTTATCAGTGAAGTGTGGAAAAGAGCTTGAGAATTTGCTCATTTACCATAAGAGGATCCACACAGGGCAGCAGCCATATCAATGCAGCCAGCAGGAAGAGGAGCTTTCACTTCAAAGGTGTCTAAAATCTCATGCAAGGGTCCGTTTGAATAACAGTCCATATTAAAACTAAATTCCTCCAATATGCATGCATAAATTACCTTACTCTGATTGGAACAAGCTGAATTCTAAATCCTGCCTGTGGTTTTGTAAGTAGGAGGTTGCAAAGAAAAAGTAACAGGTGGATTAAGGAAATTTAACTGCCCTGTCAACAACTCTCCCACTATTAATAATTGCATAGATCCTCCAATTGTTTTGAGGAATTCCATCTGAACAACAACATATCCTGCTGGGTCTCAGAAGAGAAAACCCGATCATCATTTCTCCCTTTCGAGATGTGCAGGGAGGAATATAATTCTCCATCCCTTTCTAGAGTTCAAGTTCTTCCTTTCCTTATTCTTGTTACAATTTACGTTTCCACTCTTGCTTCTCATTATCAACCCCAAAGGGAAAGATTTGACGGAGGCTGAATTGGAGAAGCCGTTCAGAGGGCTGTGTTCTATGTTGTGATGGTTTCTTCTTGTTTGTTCGGCTTTATAAAAGCTGCTGGGGACAGTTAAAGCATGCTGGGATCCCAGTCAAGCATCAGCTGAGAAAGGGATTTTTGGAAACTCTGAAATTGGGAGAATCACTCAGGAATGGTGGTAGATATCTCCATGTTGAAAGTGCTGCAATTTACAAAGAAGTTACTACTTCATGGGGATGAAAATAACTGAATGTAAACTGGGAATGTTTTTCAGTCCAAAGTGTCTTTGTATCAGAGAATCCTCACTGTAAACATCTGGAAGAAACTTCAGAGGAAGAGCTCTGAAATGGAGCTACTGATTTAGAAGTCCTACAAAATGGACATGCAAAGGCTTTTCAGCTTAAGGTCCCAAATTCTGATTTTCCGTGGAGGATCTGGACCAAAATTAAAATGAGTTCTATTTTGTTTTACCTGTAACCTTAAATTAATTAAATCGGTTGGTATGATTTTTTTCAGTCAGATATTTCATTAACTTTGGGTTGATCATAAATTACAACCATGAGATGTTTGAGGGCCTATGTGAGGTTTTGGAATCTCATGCTAGCTTGAAACGCCCACTTAACAGGAGGCCAGTGGAGAAGCTGAGAGGAAACTAATTTGGCCAAAGATCTGAATTTACAGCAGGAGACAAGGGTCCCAAGTCTCAGATCCCACCTTGGTACCTCAAGGGCACCATCCTCCTCAGTCTGAAGACTCGTGATCTGGTGCCAGGGTTCTGTTTGACTTTCATAACTTCTATTCCATTTGAAATCATGGCTTTTTCCCCACTGGGATGGAGACATTGTCTGGCTTTATGCCTGCAGATCCCAGAAAGGTAAAAGGTGAAGGAAGCCATGTACTGCCAACTTGAACCCTACACAAGATTGGCAACTCTGCATGATGCTTCACCAGGGGCCCCAACCACTGTTGGAGGCCCATTGCCTATATGCCTTCAGAAAGATGCCAAGAGAGCTGCAATCTGCAGGAAGTCAGCTGGGAGGTAGATGTCAGTGTTCCAAGTAAATGCACCCATAGAAAGGAGAACTCCGAAGCAGGTAGATTCGAAATAACAATTTATTGGATGCATCATATTGGCAGGAATGGTGAAAACCGACAATGAAAGTTCCAGAGTTTTCACCTAATTAAAAGTGAAAGTTCCCCTTCCTCTCAGGTCATCAGTCACATTGTCCAATGGAAGTGCTGGTAGGTTACTTGGTTACTCCTCCTCAGCCACCTGCTAGAATGACCTTGGTTCTCACAAGCAACATTTCTATTTTGACTGCAAAGCTGAGCTACCTAACTTCCCCTCCCTTTCTCCCCTCTGACTTGGGGCAACCTTGAAGCCTCAAGATGGGCTCAGCCATTTGGCTTCGGGTTGACAGTCATAAGCCTCGCATACCTTGACAATATTGGGTGCTCTGAGATAGTTTTGAAAAGCCTCTCCACTCCTACCTGACCCTTCTTCTGCCTGAAATCCTGGGTGGTGGGACAGGGGTCTCTTCACAAGCCACCAGCAGTTGGGATTTTCCAACCTAGGAGAAAGTGAAAGTCTCAAAGGAAGAGATTCTCTGGCTTTCTTACAAACCTTCCCTTGCAGGACCTGAGGCTGGAGTTGATGAACCTTCCAAGGAGAAACTGGAGGAATGAAGGCCCCTTGTCCTTTCCTGGTGGTCTAGTGGTCAGGTTTCAGCACTTTCACTGCTGTGACCTGGGTTCGATTCCTGGCCAGGAAAGCTTTCATTTGCAAAATCTAACATCCTATAGGTGGAATTTTCAAGAAGGATCATTTTCTGGCTGAATTTGCCAGAAAAATGCCTTTCCTTTTCTTCCTTTTCTTTCCCCTCATCCTATCCTCTGGTTCTCTGAGTAGGTTTGTCAGTCTCCATGCAACCAGTTTGCCTTGGACTTTCAGTTGGGGTAGATGACAATTGCAGGAATTGCAGTTGTCACCTACCCCAACTTGGAGGGTGCAAAGCTGTCTGATCCAATAGGGGAGGCAGGTGGGCATCAGTCCTTCAAGTAGGCTCAAGTGGAGCAATATCTCACATTTCTGGAACACAAGGGGTCAAGGGTGTCTGGCCTTTAAGCAGAAGGATGGAGGTGCCAGGAATACCTGATGTGGCCTTACTTGAGAAGATGGCTGAGTGAGGAAGTTGATGGGTAGCTAATGCCCTGCATTCAAATCCCATCCCTGTTGGCAAGAATGGGAAATCAGGAAATTATTTCTACATTTTGCTTCCTGCTAAGGATCCAAGGTGATGTCAGTGCCATCCATCAAGAGCATTTCTTCTCCCACTAAAATAGAATCTGGGAATCAAAACTTCATCTGGTGATGTTGCCTGTACATCCTAGAAGAGTAAAAGGTGGAAGAAGGCATCATGGCCGGGACTCGAACCCGGGTCACAAGGTTGGAAACCCTGCATGATGCCCCTACACCACTGGCACAGCTGTTGTCTGTCTGTCTCAAGCGAAGCAATATTTATATACAGGGTTTCTCTTTTCCCATCTGATGGCAGGAGAGGGACACACTGTACCTTGGGACCAAGGTATTCACTTGCTGTCTAGCCAGCCCAGCTATGGATGTTCAGGTGGGGGAGCTGACAGGGATGCCTGTGCCAGGTCTCTGTGGCGCAATGGGTTAGCGTCTGGCTGTTAACCAGAAGGATGGTGGTTCGAGCCCACCCAGGGACGGCCTGCTTGATAAATTGAAGAATATATGAAGGCAGTGCATTGTTTATCCATTTGGTTCTTCATCTTGGGATTGCAGTTCCCAATCTCTCAATTTTTTTTCTGCCAGACTTAAATATTTAGCCATCTGCTTCATTAGGTTTACCTCCCAGAAGAAAAGCAGACAAGGCCCCAGGCCTGAGAGAAGGAAATTATTTCTACATTTTGGTTCCTGCTGAGAATACAAGGAGCAGATCAATAACAGCACATAGGTTGCAAGTTAAGAAAGCTGAGTGATCGTCATAGCATTGTGCAACTCTGGGAATCTTGTTCCCTTTTAGGACAAAAGGTTTCTGCAGAAGAGACAGCTTGGTAGCTCCAGGATCTCACGGAAGCTCTTTATGGGAGGTGAAGATTTGGCAATTTCACCAAAAAATTCCTAGATAACCTTTCTGAAATCAGCTGGTTGCCTCTGTCATTAACCTCCCAAGATTTGCTGATAGCCACATCTACCCAGTGTTGTGACCTAGGCTTCTTTAGAAATCATAGAACACAATCTTAATCCTGGCAAAACCTTTTTTATTTCCACAGCTGTAAATTATGTTCATTCACAAGGCTTTGCACACGGTCTTTCAGTGGAATGTTGATAAAAACCCATCTTATCGCACTTGGAATCTGGCCAGAGAACTAATTAGGGCAAAGCCAAACTTGACACAGAGTCAAACAGGATTTTCAAAGCTTCTGTTCTGAGCAAACGAAATAATTGCTTCCTGCAAAGCTCACATCCCGTTCGCTCCTCTTTTATGTCCTATGGGAGGGGCCAATAATCTCCAGGTGTGGCCTTACTCCTGAGTTGACCCTGCTTTCTCAATTGTTCTTGTCTTCTGCTAGCTGCCCATGCACAGGCTGGGAACCAGTTCCATAAGCTCCCCCACTCACTGTTATCTGAGTCTGAAGGCAGTTGCTGACTGCCGGCCTGCCCTGTCCCCATCTCTGCCCCATGCAGCGCCCTCCTCCGGATCTTCCTCAGCCTCCCAACTTGACCTAGGTTCCTCCCCAACCTCTTCACTACTGTCCGACTCTGCTACCAGCTCCGTCAGGTGCCGGCAGGCCACAACACCCAGGTGGGCAAATCCCTGAAGGATCAGTGGCACTACTCTTTATGTGGAAGCACTGAATTGCTCGCATGAGCTCTTCAGGTAGATTCCTTCCACTTTTTATCTTTGCTTGTGATGTAATGTCTCATAATGGGGGATCGTTCACCCAAAAAAACCCTCTACTGAAATGCAAGATTGAATCAGCAGCCTGAGAATGCCTTAAATTTAACTCCCACACCTTTCACTCTGTCACTGACTCTGGAGGGACTGGAGACTAAAACATATGAAGAACTGTTACAGGAACTGGGCATGGCTAGTCTAGTGGAGAGAAGGACCAGGGGAGACATGATAGCAGTCTTCCAATATCTGAGGGGCTGCCACAGAGACAAGGGGATCAAGCTATTTTCAAAAGCACCTGTAGGCCAGACAAGGAATAATGGATGGAAACTGAACAAGGAGAGGTTCAACCTTGAAATAAGGATAAATTTTCTGACAGTGGGAACGGTCGGCCAATGGAACACGTTTGCCCTCGGAAGTTGTGGGAGCTTCATCACTTGACACTTTCAAGAAGAGATTGGACATCCATCTGTTAGAAATGGTGTAGGGTCTCCAGCTTGAGTGAGGATTGACTAGATGACCTACAATGTCCCTTCCAACTCTGTTTATATGTTACCTGTTATCTCTAAAAATATCAGCTCTTTAACTCTCTTGTACTGCAAACACCAATCTGGAATGGCCACCAAATATATGGATGTGCTAATTGAGAGCTACCTGCATGTCTGGTTTCTGTGGTGTAGTGGTTATCATGTTTGCCTAACACGCAAAAGGTCCCTGGTTCGAAACCAGGCAGAAACACATCTTTTTCTCAGCATCAGAGCCATTTCACATTCCAAGCATGTACAAGAAATAGCTTTCCATCCAGATGAAGGAACATCCCATTTTCTTTTTTCTCTTACTTAAGAGGGAGGGAGTATAAGCAGAGGCTGCTTCTAACTATTGGCTAAAGATGACTAGTCCCAAGCCACCAGCTAGACAGAACAGAAGCCGTAAGAGTTATATGGTTTCACACATTCTGGAGCACTATAGAAAACTGGCCATTTCCCATTTCTAATCTGTCCTGGTCACCATCTACACTGGGTGATCTTCGAGGACAGGAGAGTTTAAATGCATCACCTTCTGGATCAGGGCTAAGACATTTGCTATTTGACAAGCTCGTTGACACATCCTCCTTGGCTCAGTGGCTCCTCACAGGAGACATGAAAGTTCCATCTGTTAAATTCCAGATTGGTGGTCGGGGATCCATCATCTATTCAACCAATGTTCTGCCTCGCAGCCTTCATCCCAGCCAGGAGTACTTTAATATCATTACAGGCAGAGAGGTTGTTGAGTGCAGAGACAGAAACAGATGATTATGTGAGTGTGTGTGTGTCTGTTTGCGCTTATTTGTAGAAATCAGGGACAAGATAGTCAGGCACACAGGAACATCATAGCACTTAGCACTAAGATGTATATACTGCTTCACAGTGCTTTTACAGCCCTCTCTAAGTGGTTTACAGAGTCAGCATATTGCCCCCAATAATCTGGGTCCTCATTTTACCCACCTCGGAAAGATGGAAGGTTGAGTCAACCTTGAGCCTGGTGAGACTCGAACTGCAAATTGAGGCAGCTGGCAGCCACAGCAGAAGTAGCCTGCAGTACTGCACTCTAACCATTGCTCCACCGCGGCTCTTCATGAGGTAAATTAAACAGTATCCAGAGCACAGTATACAATATACAGAAGAAAAAGGCGGGAAAAGAGGAAATTTCCCCCTTATACCCACAGCAAGCAAATCATAGCGTAGATTGCCTCATGCAGGAGCCAGCACTCTCCAACCAATCAACTTAACAACTGTGCGTTCCAGAGGTGTTCAGCAGGTTCTGACCAGTTCTGGAGAACCGGTTGTGGAAATTTTGAGTAGTTTGGAGAACCGGCAAATCTCACCTTTGACTGGCCCTGCCCCCATCTCTTTTCTGCCTCCTGAGTCCCAGCTGATCGACTGGGTTTTCTTTTGTTGCCCTGCACAGGAGAAAGCAGGTTAATGGGGTGGGCAGAGAATGGGGATTTTACAGTATCCTTCCCGTGCCATGCCCACCAAGTCAGGACCACAGAACTGATAGTAAAAATGTTTGAATCCCCACTGTGTTCTGGCCCATTGTACACTTTACTGTTCCAGCTAATAAATTAAATATCCTAACAGAGTCGCCCTCCCCCAATGTTCCTTTGCAATTAACGTCTGTGAGCCACCCCTGTCCTACATGTCTGATCATGGAAGGTCCTCTACATGCGCCACTCCTTTGCCTGAGTTCCTGGAGGGCAACAGCCCAGTTTCTGCTCCCTCACATGAAAAAAGGTCAATAAGGGCAGAAACATATTTTATCTCAGGGAATTCCAACAAAACCTCTTTCAAGACAGGTTAGCCAGGAAAGGAGCTTTAAAACCCGCAGTGGCTTGGTGGGCATGGTGTGGCTTGGTGGGCATGGCAGGGGGAGGATACTGCAAAATCTCCATTCCCTCCCCACCCCACTAACCTGCTTTCCAGCTCCATTCTCCTGTGCAGGGCAACAAAAGAAGACCCAGCTGATCAGCTAGGTCTTGGGAGGCAGAGAATAGATGGGGGCAGTGCCAGTCAGAAGTGGCATTTGCTGGTTCTCCAAACTACTCAAACTTTTTGCTACCGGTTCTCCAGAACTGGTCAGAACCTGCTGAATACCACCTCTGGTGGGAACTCCGAGAACGTTTCCCAGAAGCCACCTTCTCCATCTGACACCCCCTCCTCCTGCCTGAAAGCCTGGGTAATCAGGATGGGGGCCTCTTTGTAGGCCACTAGCAGTGGGAGTTTCTAAGCAGAGAGAAAATCTCAAGGGAGGAATGATCCTGCTCTACTGAAACCTTTCCCGCAGTTGGACTTGATGCCCTTTCCAAGGAGAAGTTGGAGGGATGAAGGCCACTATGTCCTTCCCTGGTGGTCTAGTGGTCAGGATTTGGCGCTTTCAGCCACGGCCTGGGTTCGATTTTTGCTTCCAGCCCATTCATCGTTCTGCAGCTGGAATTTTCAGGAAGGTTCATTTTCCACAGCATAATAGGCTGAATTGGCCAGAAAATTGTCCTGCCTTTCATTTCCTTCTTTTTTCTTTTCCCCCACATTCCACCTCTCCCCACCCTTTGGTCCTCCTAGCAGGCTTGACAGAGTCTCCATCCAACTAGCCTATCTTAGAATGGGCAGGTAGGGCAGCTGATGAGCTCTGCAAAATTGCAAGAAACTTGGAGGGTGCAAAGTGGCCTGTGACTCACCAGGGGAGACAGGTGGGTGTCAGCCTTTCATGTAGGCTGAGGTGGAGCCATATCCCATGTCTCTGGAGCACAAAGGGGTAAAGGTCTCTGGCTGTTGAGCAGAAGGATGGTGTCATGGCTATTGGATCCTGGTTTGGAGAAGGAAGAATTGGAACTGAGACCATCTGACGGGGATGATGCGTCTCCCTTGGAATGTTTGGAGAGTGTTGAGGTCTTGGGATTTAAGAGCTGACCAGCAGTGAAGCTGATGCAATATAGGCTGATGCAATAAGAATGACTCAGCCTAGCATGGGTATTTCCCTTTAGGACTGGGGATGGGTTCTATCCCTTTAAGAGGTGCTTATATAAAGGCAGCCATTAGAGGGTGTGTCCTTCTTCTTGTGTCTGGTATTCATTGCAGAGTTCTCCGTGTAGAGTTAAGAAGAAATATTGCTTGTAAGGTATTTTGCCTACCACGTATATGTGTGTATATAACTGTTGTATATAAAACACTGTTAAATGTCTAAGTCTCTGTGTGCTGTGTTTTGCTCCTGGTTTGTCTCACTATAGCAGTCACACTGCAAATGCTCTGACAGAGAGGCCAGGGGCTGAGGACAATGCTGTCCCAGGTCCCTCAGGCACTTGGGGAGGTGGTTCACTGGATGGAGAGCTGCTGCCCACACAGACACAGGGGAGGATCAGCTGCAGATAGGCAGTGGTATTGAGAGGCAACAGATCACCTCTGATGAGGAACAGCTGCCTCCCCATTGGATCCAAAGGCAAGGAGAGTAGAGTGGAGGCAAGCTCAAAGGAGGGCTGCAAGGCTGCACAGCAGAAGACCACCCTGTCCCTCCTCATAAGGAACACCTGGCATGGTTTAAGTTAAGGAGAAGCCAGGGGAGTTTGTCCTTTGGCTTACATTCCCCAGCTTTGGAAAAACTCAGCCTGCTCTTGTTTCTGCCTGTGCCTTGCCTTTGGCCTTATAGACTTACCTTTGGCCTTGTGGACTTGCCTTTTGGAGCTTGACTCTGGGCTTTGCCCCATGAGGTTATACCTTCTCTTTGAACTCCCTCTCTGCCTTTACGAATTGGTTTTGTTTGTCGACTAGCTATTGTTTGTGGGACAGAGGGAGGCTGTCTTCAGGGAAGTGTGGGGTGGAGCCTTACCAGTTGCAGGGCCATTTGTTGTGGCAGCTAACAGGGCAATGAAGGATTCTATCAATGCCTGCCTCTGCCTAGGCAACCTGGATCATAACAGATGGGGGTAATATTTGAGTCCAGCCAGGAACACTTGTAGGTATCCTTTCCTTGACATAATGGCTGAGTGGGGAAATTGATGGACAGCTAAAGCCATACACTCTGTGTACATGGATTTGAATCCCATCTCAGCTGTCACTTCTTTCACTGACAGTCATTCTGGGGCTTAGGCTGTGGTTATCTTCACAAACCAAAAGCAGAGAAAGGCCCCGGGCACAAGAGAGAGTAAATCCTGAAGTTATTTCTACATTTTGTTTCCTGCTGAGGATCCAAGGTGATGTCAGCGCCAGCCATCAAGAGTATTTCTTTTTCTCCCACTAAAACAGAATCTGAGGTGAAAAACGTCATCTGGTGATGCTGCCTGTACTTCCTAGAAGAGCAAAAGGTGGAAGGAGACATGCGCCAGCCGGGACTCGAACCCGGGTCGCAAGATTGGGAACCCTGCATGATGCCCCTACACCACTGGCACAGCTGTTGGGAGTCTGTCTCAAGCAAAGCAATATTTACATCCAGGATTTCTCTTTTCCCATCTGATGGTGAGAGAGAGGAACACACTTTGTCTTGTGACCAAGGTATCTGATTGCTGTCTAGTCAGCCCAGCTATGGATGTTCAAGTGGGGGGAGCCAAGAGGGAGGCCTGTGCCAAGTCTCTGTGGCGCAATGGGTTAGCGCGTCTGGCTGTTAACCAGAAGGATGGTGGTTCGAGCCCACCCAGGGACGGCCTGCTTGATGGCGTGATTCAGAGCAAAGGTGATGGATTGAATGCGGCACCCAGCTTTTCATCTGGAGGCATCAATTCTCACCTAGTCGATTCTTTTTCTCACCTAAATATTTGGCCATCATCTGCATTTTTTTAAATATTCCAGAGTGCAAAAGGAAGAACAAGGCAGACTTATTCACAATCAGTGACTAAGCTGAAAGGGGGAGGAATCACCCCATGTGTCCTGGGCTTCTTCCTCTGAAGGTCCTCGGTGGGAGCTCTCCAGGGTCCTGAAACAGCCGCCTGTTGCAAAGATTAGGCCATCTACATGTTACTTCTAGGAAGACAGGAGGAGGAGGAGGAGGAGGAGGAGGAGGAGGAGAGCAGCAACGGCGGAAACTCAGATCTGACTCACAACTTACCACCTTAACATTAATGCCTTCTCAATGCCTGGGCAATTGCTGAAATCATTTGCCTACCAAGTAAAATAAGCAGGACAGTTGAGAAGCATTAAACATAGATACTCAAAGCCAAGAGATGTTAAATGCAAAACAAGATGTGGTTGATTGTGTGACTGCCAGCATGGAAAAATGAATAGAGCCTGGACATATTTTTAACAGCAGGCAGCCATCTATTAGAGAACAAAAACCCCCTTTGGTGTCCCCTGGTGTGGAGACTGAAGCCAAAGCCAGCATCTCTGTGGCAGGGGAACAATTTTGTTGCGTCAATCTAGCACTTACAATGTGACACTCCCCCTGCACCCCCACAAGGGATGGGAGGGAGCCCCATCTGTCCTGCAGCAGCTGCTACATCCCAGAGAGAGTCGAGGGGAGGCCTGTGCCAGGTCTCTGTGGCGCAAGGGGTTAGCGCGTCTGGCTGTTAACCAGAAGGATGGTGGTTCGAACCCACCCAGGGACGGCAGTGGGTGCCCCGCCCCCTTGACGAGGTGGCCGAGTGGTGAAGGTGATGGACTGCTAATCCATTGTGCTCTGCACGCGTGGGTTCGAATCCCACCCTCGTCGGCACCTTTTCCTTCTGGTTGCGGGATTTCGGGGTGAAAGGATTAGTCCCGCTCTGTATTTTGGAAGGGTGAAAAGCACAGCAGTGTCGCTATTTTTGTAGTGTTTATGCTCTTTCTTCAGGGAGATAATTGTTGTGCTTTCATTATTTCATTATTGTGAAGTACCTCAATTTCTATTGTTCCCTCCAAGTCCGATTTTAGGCTATTTTTGGAATTTCTTACTTTGACAAGACACATACATCACCACCCCCAAGTAATCTCTGTTGTGAATATTGTTTTTTTTTTCCCCAGTATTTTTCACAGACAACTATCCAGCACCAATGAAGATTGACTGCCAGGTTGAATTATGGAACCCAAACCAGGTTTAAATGTCTGGCAATAGGCTAACATACCTTGACCAGGAAGGCACCCAGTTATTCTTATTAATCATAATGATCTCATTTGAATATTTATTGTTTTTAATTCTGTTTTGCAACAGACTTCTAAACCATCTCTGGATTTTTGGCAAAAAGTCCTTGTATAAAAGGACTTCTACAGGTAGTCCTCAACTTTCGACCATAACTGAGCCCAAGGTTTCTTTTGTTAAGCAAGACAGTTAAGTGAGTGCTGTCCCATTTCATAACTTCTCTTGCCGCAGTTGTTAAAAGTGAATCACTGCCGTTGTTAAATTAGTAACATGATTGTTAATTGACTCTGGCCTCCCTATTTGTTTGTTGGAAGGCCGCAAAAGGTGATCACATTACCCCGGGACACTAGAAATGTCATGCATATGAGCCAGTTGCCGAGCGTCTTAATTCTGGTCATGTGCCCATGGGGATGATGCAATGGTCGTAAGCAGGGGTGGGCTCCTGTGGGTTCGGGAGAGCCCCTAACTAGGATTCTGTGCAGTTCAGAGAACCCCCAAATCTCACTCCTGGCTGGCCCCGCCCACCCCACCCGTCCCAGGAGTCTGTGAAAATAAATTGACCTCCTGCCACAAAGACGAGGGAGTCAATTTATTTTCCAAAGCACCAGAAAGCAGGACAAGAAACAATGGGTGGAAACTAATCAAGGAGAGAAGCAACCTAGAATTCAGGAGAAACTTCCAAACGGTGGTGACAATTAACCAATGGAACCTTCACAAGTTGTGGGTGCTTCATCACTGGAGGTTTTTAAGGAGAGAGTGGACAACAGCCACTTGTCTGAAATGGTATAGGGACTCCTGCTTGGGCAGGGGGTTGGACTAGAAGACCTCCAAGTTCCTTCCAGCTCTATTCTGATTCTGACAGTTTTTAAGTGTGACTTAAAATCATGTTTTTAGTGCAGGTATAACTTTTTTTTTGGTATTTATTTTCATTTATCCACAAAAGTAAAATACAAAACAGAAAAACAAGCATGCAACATTAACAATGAAAAAAAAGAGAGAGAAAATTCTTTGTTAACAAAAGAAAGGGGAGAAAAAAAACCCAAATGTGCAATATATCTAAATCTTAAAACATAAAGAATCCGTCCTGGCTGGCTGTTAAAAAAATAAATACAGGTGGTCCGACACAGGTGGTCTCCAAACTTGGCAACTTTAAGACTTGTGGACTTCAACTCCCAGAATTCTAGCTATGCTGGCTGAGGAATTCTGGGAGTTGAAGTCCACAAGTCTTAAAAGTTGCCAAGTTTGGGGACCCCTGTCCTAGACCTGCAGCGTGGGATCAAAGTTACGATGACACAGAAAAAATGTGACTTATGACAGTGGTGGGATTCAAAAAAATTTACTACCGGTTTTGTGGGTGTGGTTTGTGGGCGTGGCTTGGCTTGGTGAGTGTGGCTTGGTCAGCTTGGCAGGGGAAGGTTACTGCAAAATCCCCATTCCCTCCCCACCCCACACAAAAGAAGACCCAGCCGATCAGATGGGGGCGGGGCCAGTCAGTGGTGGTATTTGCCGGTTCTCCGAACTACTCAAAATTTATGCTACTGGTTCAGAACTGGTCAGTACCTGCTCAATACCCACCTCTGATATCAACTCTGAAAGGCCACAGAGGCAAAGATATTCTATCTAACTAAACATTTTCCCTCACCTTCAGTTATGGATTGTCCTGACTTACAGGTAACCACAATTGAGACCAGAATTTCTGCTGCTAAACAAGACAATGGTTAGCTTTCTCCCACTTTACAACCTTTTCTGCCACCGCTGTTAAGTGAATCACTGCAGTTGTTACATTAATAACACGGTTGTTAAAGTGAATCTGGCTTCCCCACTGACTTTGCTTTCCGAAGGGCACAAAAAAGCAATCACATGACCACGAGACACCGCAACCGTCATAAATATATGCAGTTGCCCAAAGAGATCAAATTTTGATCATGTGACCACTGGAATGTTGCAACAGTGTGAAAAACGGTCCTAAGTCATTTTTTTAAGTGCCGTTGTAAGTTTGAACGGTCCCTAAATGTACCGTTGTAAGCTGAGGACTACCTGTCTGTAGTCAGGATTCCAACACTTAACCCCATTTAAATCACGAGTCTCTAGCCAAACTCCAAAAGGATTTATTGGGAGTTAAAAAATGCGGCATTGCCTGGGTGTAGCCGACTCTGAGGCACATCATTCATTGTCACTCTTGACCCTGGTTTTCCCCCCACCTCTTGGGTGTATCGTAATTCATATTCTCCAATGAGACACGTCCATAGCTCAGAGTCATCAATCATACTCTCCAGTTAGAATTTTGCGTGGCAGAAACTTCAGTCACCTAGAAACTATCTTTGAAAACATTTATGGAATGCAAGCTGCCCACTGCTCCCACCTCCCTTTCTGTTGGCAACTCTAAACAGACCATAGAAATATTTTATGAGTTGACATCTGTCTTATGATCTCTCTCCCAGCTTTGCTCCCTGATGGGCATCGAGATCTGATCTTCCCTCTAAATGATTCTGGTCGGCTGAGCGCTGGTACGGATTCCCTCCTGTATGAATGCGTTCATGTGTCATCAGGCCAGACTTCTGACAAAAGGTCTTCCCGCAGCGTGCGCACTGGTATGGTTTCACTCCCGTGTGAATTCGCTCATGGGTGATGAGGTTTGACCCGTCAGTGAAGCTCTTCAGGCACACCGAGCACTGATACGGTTTCACCCCGGTGTGGATCCTTTCGTGAACCCTCAGGACGGCTGCGGTGCGGAAATCCTTCCCACAGCTGGAACATTTGTAGGGCTTCTCCCCCAAGTGGATTTTTTCGTGGACGCTCAGGGTTCCCTTCTGACGGAAAGTCTTCCCGCACGTCAAGCATTTGAAAGGCTTCTCGTCCATGTGGATTTTTTCATGGATGGTGAGAGTCCCCTTTTGCCGGAAGCTCTTCTCACAGTACGGGCATTGGTATGGCTTCTCTCCGGTATGGATCCTCTTGTGGGTGATGAGGTTGGAGCTGCTGGTAAAAGTTTTCTGGCATGTGGGACACTGAAAGGGAACCTCGCCGGTATGAATTCCTTTGTGGGCTTTTAGTTGGGCAGATTTGCGAAAAGGAAGACCACATTCTGTACATGTATATGGTTTCTCTCCGGTGTGAATTCTTTCATGTACCCGAAAATTGGAGCTCCACTGGAAACGTTTACCACAGTGGCACTGGTGGATTTTATGGCTGGTCTTGGCTTCTTCTGGATCGGAATCGCTTTTACCGACAGAAACAAGTTCATCCAAGCTTCTTTTGGGGGAATTCCATTCTGTTTCTGGAGTCTCCTGGTTGTTAGGCCTTACTTCCTCCTTGCAACACTGGGAGGGTATGCTGTCTCTTTTTAGTATCTCATTTTCTGGTGCCTTAGAAATGCCCTGACGAAGATGGTTGTCTTGGTTCATCTGTCTGTGATTGTCACCTTGGGGAAGGAAGAAGGTCATAAGTCTTTAGATAAAGCTCAGGTGACATTCTAGGTCACGGGTGTCAAACTTGCGGCGTCATGTTGTCGTCACGTGATGCATCACGATGTTTTTTCCCTTCACAGAGCTGGGATGGGTGTGGCCTGCGCATGACGCATCCGGCCTGTGGTCTGCCAGTTTGACACCTCCTCCCTGTTCTAAGTCAAAATTCAGCAGGATTCAGGATTTTTCTACAGAGTTTATAAACACTTGCATTTACCTCTGTATCAGTAGCGATTCCTTACTATTGGATTTTATGCAGTGTTCCTTAATCTTGTTTAAACATAAGCCTCTTTGAATGTTTAATTGCAGGGCATGTATGCTTTTAGGTGTCAAATACTTTGTTGCTATGTGGGCTCCTCTACTAACAAATTTCATGTTGGGGTTTATGTGACACAACCACTTTGTTTTAAAGGGGGAAAAATCTGCACATTCCTGACTTAATAAGTCATGGAGAAGGTAAACTTCCAACAGCTTCTCCATTTCACAATATTTTTCTGGGTGCGAGGAATATGTTGGGGAGGACAATTAATGACTGCCAGGTCAGAGTATATTCATGAACTGGAATAGAGCTTAGTAACAAGATCAGCCAATGAGAGCTGAATTGGGGGCTGAAACTTAAAGAGAGAATCTGGGCGTGGTTTATCTCTGTTCTGTGCTCAGCTCTAAAGTGAAAGAAACTACACTTGCTTGCTTGCTGAAACTGAGTTCTACTCTGAGCTGCTGCTGCTTGTGTTTTTTGCTTATGTTACATTGAATCTACAAATGGTATTGTAAACTTTACTCCACATGTTATGTTTATAAAGAAGTTAATGATCCTGCTGAATCAGTCATCTGTGTGTTTTCTGGACTTGAATTTCTGCTGCAAACTAACATGCCAGATGCGCTGTTTTAGATAAGAACACAAGTCCATCTAATTATTATATAAGTATAATATACGTCTAAATGCAAATGTAAAATGGAATAATTTGACTCGGATTTGCCACTAAGATGAGCAGACAGCTGTAGGTCAACAAAGGGGGCATGAATGCAAACTCTCATCCTATTTATGGAGCATGATCATCTTCCTACTTGTGCAGGATTCCAACCAGTTCTCTCACAACTGAAGGAGAATTATACTGCTAGGATTGATGCTAGATTAGCAACTCTTGTTCAGATGTTAAAGATCCTCAGTGGCGCAGTGGTTAGAGTGCGATACTGCAGGCCACCTCTGCTGGCAGCCGTGTGCCTGCAATTTGGCAGATCGACTCTCACCAGGCTCAAGGTTGACTCAGCCTTCCATCCTTCCGAGGTGGGTCAAATGAGGACCCAAATTGTTGGGGGCAATAGGCTGACTCTGTAAACCGCTTAAAGAGGGCAGTAAAGCACTATAAAGCGGTATATAAGTCTAAGTGCGAAATGCTATCAAGGGAGAAATGCGCAACACCTTTGGCTGATGAAATGCAGCTCATGCTTACCGAATGAACTCATTTCTTTGTCAATGTCCAGCTTCATCTCCTTGGACAGCTGCCATCCCCATGAACCTAGTGGTAGACATTGGCTTCCCTGGGAAGGCTCCTCAATTGCTAGCATGCCCAAAAGATCCGGACTCTGGAATGACACAAAACAATTATTCAGTGGAGCAAAATCAGCTGTGATGGGAGAATAGGTAACCTACACATCTCAGCCTTCTCCCATCTTTCTCTCAATGTGGAGGAAGATTAAAACAATTTCTCCTTCACTTACTCTGGATAGAAGTAAAAAGCCAGAGAGTAGTGGAGAAATAGACTTAGAAGGTACCATGAATCTTCAAAGCTTTGTTCCTTAATTTGATCTAATATGTTTTTAAAAAATGGAATTAGAGAACCTGTTTCCTGACAGTTAGAACAATTATGCCTTCCATCGAGGACCTGTATACTGTACGAGTCAAAAAGAGGGCTGTGAAAATATTTACAGACCCCTCACAACCTGGACATAACTGTTTCAACTCCTACCCTCAAAATGACGCTAAGAGCCCTGCACACCAGAACAACTAGACACAAGGAGTTTTTTCCCAAATGCCATCACTCTGCTAAACAATTCCCTCAACACTGTCCAACTATTTACAAAGTCTGCACTACTATTACCATTAATCTTCTCATCACTCCTTATCAACCATCCCCTCCCACTTGTGACTGCATGACTGTAACTTTGTCACTTGTATCCTTACAATTTATATTGACTGTTTCCTAGTATGATTTGATTGCTTATTGTACCCTATGACTATCATTAAGTGTTGAACCTGATGATTCTTGACTCTTGACAAATGTATCTTCCTTTATGTATATGAGAGTATTTGTACCAAGACAAATTCCTTGTGTGTATCCAATCACACTTGGCCAATAAAGAATTCTATTCTATTCTATTCTATTCTATTCTATTCTATTCTATTCTATTCTATTCTAATTGATTTGGATATTGGGTCCCTTCAGACAACCAAGCTCTACCCAATTCTCACTATTCCTGAAAAAGCAGAGACTGGAAAAATGCATTAAATTCCCATTCTCCTCCATCTTCTGGAGAACCACCTGAAGACCATCACCAGAGACTTCACCTCTTCCTCCTGTTTCACCGAGCTCCACTTCGACAGAAACTCCTCAGCCAAAACCACAGCCCCAGTGCAAGTCTCAGGGCCATGAGCCCTGACCCAGCTCTGCATCCCCGGAGGCAGGATAGTCAGAAATTGCTCCAGAACCAGCAGCTCCAGGATCTCCTCCTTCGAGCACCTCTCAGCCTTCAACCACTGCCAGCAAAGTTCCTGGAGATGCCTGTAAACACCCCTGGGCCCCTCCGTCTCTTGGTAGCAAAACTGCCGGAAATCCTGGCGCTGTTTCTCCCTGGCCAGGGCCTCCCCTTGCAAGATGGCGGCCTTCACCTTTCCATAGTCTCTTCTTTCTTGGTCGCTAAGGCTGTTGAAGGCTTCCTTAGCTTCTTGTCTGAGTCCTGGCACAAGGAGAGTCAACCATTGGTCCTGGGGCCATTTGCAGGTGGATGCAACTTGCTCAAAGGAAGTTAGGAAGGCCTTTGTGTTGACCCATGCCATGGGTTCCTCTATTGTGTCAGCAGGGGCTATCTCCGAGCGAGGACCCGGCAGGCTCCTGAGGAACTCCTGCCACTGGGCTTCCCAGCAATCTTGAAGTCCCTCTTCTGGTTTGCATTTCAATTGTTGGAGAGGAACCAGCCCAGAGGGAGCTTTCATTGCCTCCAGGTCTGACCAGAGTTTGACCAGCGAAGTACTCTGTTTCTGCATCTTCAGCTCCGGGTGCTCCATCGTCTCTTCCTCCATGGACATGTTCACCTGCAGACTCAGGGTCTCCATCACTTAAACCTTCCTTTCTACCAAATCTTGTGAATCTTTTGCTAAAATCAGCTTTCTGATTAGCAGCAAGGTGGCCTCTCCTGCAGTGAAAAAAAGAGATATGCAAAAGAGTATTTAGAAAGTGATTCTGCCCCAAAGCTAAGCATGTATATTTCTACAGTCTTCCTGACCTTCTAGATTTCTTGGTTCAAAGATATTTTGGATTCACACTCATTCCATCCCCTGAATGGCATAGATCAAGGAGATAACATCATTTTAAATTTAAATTTAAAATATAACCAAGTATTTTTCCCCTATGTTGCTCACATATGTTACCAAGCTCCGGATCAGGATGTTGTTGTTTTTTGTTGTTGTTGCAAGCTGTCCAGAATTGTTTGACACAAGATGACAGCAAAATAATAATAATAATAATAATAATAATAATAATAATAATAATAATAATATAAAAATAATAAAAATAATAAAAATAATAAAAATAATAAAAATAAAAGAAGGAGAAACGGTTCTTGCAGCTTGGTCAAAGAAAAGACTATTTTTTGTCTTTTGTTTCACAGAATTTTTTGCAACTCAAAAAAGCCTTATACATTCAGACAATTGGCTTGCTAGGATGTCAACTTTGATTGGGAGTAGGATAGGTTAGAGGTGATAGATAGATAGATAGATAGATAGATAGATAGATAGATAGATAGATGTAGGTAGGTAGGTAGGTAATGATGGATGGATGAATGGATAGATTAAATGATAGACAGATAAGACAGATAGACAGACAGACAGACAGACAGACAGATGTAGATAGATGATGGATGGATAGAGATGATATAGATAATAGATAATAGATAGGTAGGTAGGTAGGTAGATAAGTAAGTAGATAGATAGACAGACAGACAGATAAGATAGATAATGATAGAGAGAGAGAGAGAGTGAGAGAAAGAGAGGTAGGTAGGTAGATAACTAAGTAGATAGATAGATAGATAGATAGATAGATAGATAGATAGATGATAGATAGATAGATATAGATAGACCGACAGATAGAGAAGAGAGAGAGAAAGCTTTCACTCCATCCCAAACAGCAAGGCCACCCATTTTACTCACCAGTTAGAGAAATTGTCCGGGTTCCGTTCAGAAGTTGGCTAAACAACAACCTCCCGCTGCAAGAGCTCGACCTCTACGTGCGTTCGTGCACTGAGATGATGCCGGGGACGACACGAAGGTTGCGAAAGGCGTTACTAACTGCACCCTCGTAGCTTGCAAAAACCCGTGCAATCCTCTTCTCTGGCAACTTAGCCCACCTTGCCCTCCAGCAGGCTGTTCTTATCGCCCCACAGCTAGGAAAAACAAGACTTCCCCGAACCTGTTGCTTTCTTCCAGGGGAGAAACCGGGAACCCCGAAGAAGCCGAGGGTCTCAGCAAAGGTGAAGAGGGGGAAAGGGCAGCAGTGCACGGCGAACCTCTTTTCCGGTTCTGATTCGAATTCTCTTTGGCGAGAGGATCTCTCCTACGTCGCGGCTAGCATTGCCCTTACCGGACACCGATTGGGAACCTGAAGTATAGCTACAGCCTACTACTCTGAACTGGAGCCTCTTGGTGGCGGTGGTGGTGACGACATTATCCTCTGCTCTAGGATTTTTCTTCCTGTTTCCCCAATCCCTCTGAGCATTTTGTAAGGGCGATCCCAGATTGGCTTCAGTGCAGTAACTTTAAAGTATGGAGATGAGAGTTTCACCTCTGCTCCCTGCTAACATTTTCTACACCAGAATCCCCCAGGGAGCTCCGATGACTGACTTTTGAGTTTCCCACTCTTAGTCCAGGATTTTTATTACTATACCAATTGGGTCTCCAATTAAAATATACTGTATAGATGTGCATATAGACCAGGGGTCCTCAAACGTGGCAACTTTAAGACTTGTGGACTTCAACTCCCAGAATTCTGAGAGTTGAAGTTCAGATATAGCAACTAATGGATACCACCTGTGGATGCCATGCTGGCTCTGAAGTAGTTAAAGTACAAATTTGGGGACTCCTGCCTAGAGGCAGGGACTGTTTTCATGGAAATTCCATGAAAAACACCCCCTCAAATTTAGTTCAGCTACACTAGCTTTCCTCAATGTGATATCTCTACATGGGGTAAACCATGCAGGTAGTTCTCCACTTACGATCATTCATTTAACCTCAGTTCAAAGTTAAGATGGCTCTGAAAAAGTCATGTCCTGTAAGTTGGGGTTTTTTTTAAATTCATATTTATATGCCGCCCTTCTCAGGGCGGCTTACAATTTTTGGAGCACAACCCAATGCGCTCAGCAATAGCCTTCATTCCATTGTATATGCCTGCTTATTACTAGGGCTTTTTGGCCCCCCCAAGCAGCATTTTTACAAAGTCAGCTTATTGCCCCCAACAATCTTGGGTCCTCAATTTACCTACCCTGAGAGGATGGAAGGCTGAGTCAACCTTGAGCCTGGTGGGATTCGAGCCTACAGTAATTGCAGGCAGCTGGAACTAAGTGCTAGGCATTTAACAGCCTGCACCACCAAGGCTCCTATGACCATCACACCACCCCATGATTTGGCTGTTTGGCAAACTGGCTTGCATTTACTGCAAGCAAAGTCATTTTTTTAATGACCGTGATTTGCTTAATGATGCAGTAAAAATTTGGTCCAATCACATGAAGACTTGCTTAAAAACCACAGAGACCAAAATTCTGATCCCAATTGTGGTTGAAAGTTATGGACTACCTGTAGTTATGGACCTCCTATTTACTTATTACAATCTGGAGATCGATGCTTAGCGGTATAACTGTCAATTGTTATTCCCTGTAAATCTAAATAATTGTATTCTAGTTATGATTATTCAGCCTTTCTTCCCTCGGTAGTAAAAGGCACAGTAGCTGGGAATTCTGGGTTTTGTAAGCCTGGCATTGTCTGGCAACTGTTAGATCATAGAAAAATACAAAAGATATGAAGCTGCAAGGCAAATATATTTTATTTTATTGTTGAAAATTAGAAAAGAATTCAACCATGGAAAATTAGGGTCAGTGTAATTTCATTCCATTTAACATTTTGAATAGTGATAGTCAATCTGACAACAACATCAGAAAAGAGATGAAGAAGGAATTTCTCAGTGCAGCTGCATTTGTGATCTTTCAGTTACAAAGTTCCCTTCCTCTTCTCCTCTTGCTTGCTTGATCATTAGGCTGATCAAAATGCTATTTGTTATTTCATTGTGCCAATAGCCTTTACAGAATAGTGCATTAATAATCCTACTGCAACAATCCAATGCAATGCAATATATGGAGTATTATTTCAGACTCATGCTTCCTACTACATCATATTTCAAATCCTCTGAATGCATTGCATTTCTACACCAGCAAGTTGCTAAATATACAAGCTTTTATCATTAGGGCCTGTGGCTGTTCCAGGTGATAGGCAAGGCTGTCCTTTATCCCAACTGCTTACTATGTATGTGCCCCCACTTTTTGAGAAAGTTTAGATCAGAAACTCCCATTATATTCAGCAGAACATCCTCCAAGAAAACACATAAGTTGCAATGAAAGAAAGAATGGCTTAAAAGGAGGATATAGCAATGCAATCTTAAAACACGCTGTCGAAGAAATAGGTCTGGTTTAGGTGCTAAGAAGGGGGGGGAGAAGGGAGGGAGGAAGAAGAGGAAGGAAGAAAAGATAGATGATAGACAGACGTTTTAACTTTAACATTTTAATTCTTATATACTGTGTTATATTTTAATGTTCCTCTTTGAGAGAACTGAGCAGTTCAGAAATGCAAAATGTAAATAAATTAAAAACAAAAAGCAGAAAGAAGGAAAAAGGAGGAAAAAGATTTTAACTCTGAACATTTTAATTGCTATATACTGTTTTATATTTTGATGCCCCTCTTTGAAGGAACTTGGCAATTCAGAACTATAAAATGTAAATAAAGAAGAAAACAGGAAGGAAGGAAGGAAGGAAGGAAGGAAGGAAGGAGGAGAAGAGAGAAAAGAAAGAAAGAAAGAAAGAAAGAAAGAAAGAAAGAAAGAAAGAAAGAAAGAAAGTAAGAAAAAATGGCTAAGAAACATTCTTGCTAGGCATTCTGGGTACTGTAGTTTCAAAACATCTGGATCTGGGCTGGGGAAGGCTTCTTTCACTTCAACCTGCCCACAATGCCCTCTTCCTGCTGCATTGCTGGACTTTTTTTTTCCTTTTCAAAAAGACAATCAAGTTCCACAAGACCCGTGGCATCAGCTTCTGTCTGTCATCTCATTTTTCCACAAAACATTTCTGGGCAAATAAATGAGGACGTTACTACACTGTGCCATCAGAGGCCAAACTTTTACTAATAGATGTCTCTTTCTGCAAACATTTTGAACATGTAAATCCTACTTTTAAATTTCTTAGTCATTTTGCATTTAAATGCAGCTCACAAACCGACTGAAGAGTTTACAGCAACATCAAAAAGGCGTTTCTTTTTATATTAAATCATCACTGGGCAGGGGGTTGAAGACCCCCAAGATCCCTTCCAGCCCTATGAATCTGTAACAAAAATGACATCTATGAATTTTATTTTTTCATCCTAAGGCTGAGCCAAGCTTGGAGTGCTTGTGTGCTCTCTAAAAAAAAATAGCATCGGGAGCATGAAAATGCTCCGTTTGACTTGTCTTTGAATTTAATTACAATCAAGTTTAGGTAATAGCTGAACCCATGAAGTTTAATTCTGGATTTGATCACTTGAAAAACAAATTTCGAGTGCCAATGTGGCATTTGTCTACAAAGCAGCTATGCCTTTTCTTGCAACAAGGCGGCTGCCTCCCAGCTGGCATCGTATCCTATGAAAGGACAAAAACAGCTTTACACAATCACAGAGAACTGCTGTGTTCGTACTCTTATAAACACTCCAACTTGGAATCCCCTCACAGCCCTTTTACAATGACTTTCTAGTAAAAAGTTTTGACTTGTTTTCTTACTTTTTTCATATTTTTTTTTTCAAAAATATTCCTGGGTAATAAAACTTGGGAGCTCTAAGGCTTTCGAGAGATCGGGGGGGGGGGGGTGTGTGCGGTCTCTCTGGCCCTTCAAACTGGGCTTGGTCGCCTGAGGTTCAAGAAAATGTTTTCCTGTGGTTAAAAGAAGGTTACTCTGTGGCGGTGTGAGTTTTCTGATGCTCACACAGTTCCGATTTTCGGGTGAAGCTTTTCCCGCAATGAACAGCTGTTCTTGTGCATCAGTTCATGCAGCAACATGTGTGACCTGGACATGAAGGATTTCCCACAGTGGAAACACTGGAAAGTCTCTTGCCCTCGATGGGCCACCTGGTGCATTTTGAGAGAGGTGTACGACGCAAACTTTTCCCCACAGACTGTGCAAATAAAGAGTTTCTCTCCGGTGTGGGTTTTCTGGTGCTTGAGGCAGTCTGTCCTCCGGGTGTAGCACTTCCCGCACTCCGAACACATGAAGCATCTCTCTCGGTCGGCGCTGAGCTTCATTTTGGGAATCCAGCCAAATTTTTCCCACAGTGGGAGCAGATGTGGGAGACCTGCCCGGCGCCGATTCTCATCTTTTCTCCGCAGTGGGAACAGATGTAGAGTTTCTCATCCACGTGGGTCCTCTCGTGGGCCAAGAGATCCAAGCTGCTGCCGAAAGTCTGGCTGCAATGCCAACACTTGTAACACTTCTCTTCCGGGTCGGGATTCTCACCCGCATCGAGCTGGGAGCTTTGGCTGAGGCCCTCTGTGTCGCACTTCCCCGTGGTGTTGAGGGCAGGGGATTCAGTAGCAGCTTGGAAAACCCCTTGTGGGGCCCCCAGCTCGTCTGTCACTGCCTTGCTTTTGTTTCCGTCCTGCTGCTCTGCTCCATGTTGATTCCCATCAGGTGTACCTGGAGCCAGGAAGTAATTCTCTCTAGCTGTTCCCAGCGATGTCCTCTGTGGCTCAGGCCAACCATTGTCTGTAGGGGGAGGCAAAAAACCAAAAAGGAGACCATGTCAGAGTATATTCATGAACTGGAATAGAGCTTAGTAACAAGGTCAGCCAATGAGAGCTGAATTGGGGGCTGAAACTTAAAGGGAGAATCTGGGCGTGGTTTATTTCTGTTCTGTGCTCAGCTCTAAAGTGAAAGAGAAACTAGTTGTGATGACCCAAAGGGGCATGGCACAAAGGCAACACATTCAGGTAATCAGTAGGAGTCCCTTTAATAGCTCCAACTTTGCCCCCAATGCCCAGGTTACCTTCTGGCTGGAGAAAAACTCTCCCAAGGAACAGCCTTTAACTGCAGGGAATCAAGTCTAAAACATGGTCAACAAAAACTGTAACTTTAAGTCCAATCAAGCCAAACTGAGGTAATTAGTTTGGCAGGGCGGAATTCTAGACGTAAAGGCATGGCAAAACTCACACAGTTGGAAAGACGTCAGGAACACAGATAAGCAAAGACAACACAGGATAAAGTCACGTTTGCTCACAGCAGCTGCCACAGTCAGCATTCAATTTATAAACTTTCATTCCTGGGTGTGGCTAATGAAGGGAATCGGGGCCCTTTCCTCCCCCGTAAGCCACACAACCCACGTTGCTCTATTCTCTGTTCCTCCCTGCGTGCCATAAGATAAAGAGGAGTTGGGCCTGGGTCTTCCTCTGAACTCACTCTCCCTTGTTCTAACTCCCCCTGCTCTGCCCAGCCGGACTTTGCCCTTCCCCAGCCTCCTCCACAGCCAACAGAGCCACACTCCCACCCCGTCAGCTTTTGTCCTCCTCGGATTTAGACTCTGTCAGGGGCATGACACTAGTCTTGCTTGCTTGCTGAAACTGATATCTGCTCTGAGCTGCTGCTGCTTGTTTTGCTTATGTTATGTGGAAAGAATCTACAAATGGTACTGTAAACTTTATTCATGTTAATATGTTTATAGAGAAGTTAATGATCCTGCTGAATCAGTCATCTGTGTGTTTTCTGGACTTGAATTTCTGCTGCAAACTCTTAACACACTAGCTAGTAGTCAAGAGAGTATTTTGAAGGTTAAAAAGCCTTGTATTACAAAAAGAGGACAATCCTTCATTATTCAGGCTCATTTTTCCAATCGGGGATATGTTTTGGAAATAATGTAATATGTTCTCCTGTGAGGCTTCCTACTTCTTTGATAACGCCACCACAACAATACTTTTTTTGTAGGGTTACCCACTCTTACTTTCTGTTTCACATTCTCTTTAGGGGGTGGGAACACTAGAATGTTTAAGGGGAGAAGCCATGACATAACCCATCTTAAAGTTGCCCAAAGTTGAGAAACTATGCACTAGATCAGTTGCCCCTAACATTTTGGGCACTAGGGACCGATTCGGTGGAGAGAGGTTTTTCCACGGGCTGGAGGGGGAGCTGGTCTTGCGTGCTGCCTTCATACCGCAGATGGGGCTTTGTGGTGGCAGAATGGCTAGAAGGCAGTACTGCAGGCTACTTCTGCTGACTGCTGGCTGCCAGCAGTTTGAGTCTGACCGGCTCAAGATTGACTTGGCCTTCGATCCTTCCAAAGTGGGTAAAATGAGGATCCAGATTGTTGGGAGAGCAATATGCTGACTCTGTAAACCGCTTAGAGAGGGCTGTAATGCACTATGAAGCGGTATATAAGTCTAAGCGCTATTGATATTGCTTGTTTGTGCGGCCCAGTTTCTGGCATGCCGTGGACTGATGTTGGTCCATGGATCAGGGGTTTGGGCCCCCTGCACTAGTTAATGTTGAAGGTGCCATTGCCAGCTGGTATCAGCTACTGGAGACAAGCAGCTTAAAGCTATAAGAGTGCACACAGCTTTACTATGCGAGACAACCCAGGAGCAATAATAGCAAACATAGGTTTGTAATAAATAGTGGTTTTATCTACAATAGAATATATACTATACATACATGTACTATAGGCAGAGGTCAAACAAGCAGCAATTACAGCAGGGAAAAGCACACAGCAAGAGAGAGAGAGATGCCCTAACAGGGCCTCTTATTATACAGGCTCTTAAAGGGGTAACAGTAAAAAAAAACCTTGCTGACTCATTGCCATCATTGCATCAGCTGGTCAGCTCTTAAATCACTACCCTGACAAAAGCTGCCATGCAGAAGAGTCCAAAGAAGCCCCTAATATTTGATCTACTGGGTGCTCAAAGTGACTTACCCAGTGAGCCTGAATCCCCTCCAGCTTCCTGCTTGGCTTCTCTAAAAAGCTGTGCCTTCACCATTTCCGACAGAGCTTGGTTTCCTTTGGGGGGCTTTTCAGATTCCCCCTCCATCATCCCCATCATCTGGAGCAGCAAAGGGGAAACAGATGTTGAGACAATGGGACAGGAGGGGAATAAACTCATTCATGGACTTATAATTGCAGTTATTTCAGAGTACTGTAGTTTAATGCAATGTTGCTCAGCCTTGCTTTAAGTTGTGGGGATTTCAATTCTCAAAATCTCTAGCCAGCAGGGTACCTGGAGAATGCTGGGAATTGTAGTCCACTTCTCTTGACTTGCCAAAGTTGAGAAACACTGGCTGAAAGGATTAAACACAAAACTTGGGGAGGAAAAAATAGGCTGTTTGTAAGCTTCTTCCATGGAGGGAACACAGCAGGGATTTCAACATGGACCTGGTTCCCTTCTTCACAGGCATGAGGCCACTTATTTCATTAGCCTGGTTTGCAGTCTTATTCCATGAATTGAGGTTTAATGCAACATCTGAATCAAACGTCTAATTCAAAAGTAAATCAGACTGATAC
Source organism: Naja naja (assembly GCA_009733165.1). Lineage (NCBI taxonomy): Eukaryota > Metazoa > Chordata > Lepidosauria > Squamata > Elapidae > Naja > Naja naja. The sequence continues at coordinate 21,058,905 of CM019149.1, forward strand.
GATCAACTTTTAAAATAATAAACAGTGGAAATCCCTGGCAGATACATCCAGGAAAAGTCCCCCAATATATATACATGTTAGCTAAGACTGCAGGGCACGTCATTCACACAGGAGATTTTGTGTGTTGCCCCCTCAACAGTCTTTAAAGATCGCCCTTATCCAGAGAATCTCACCTGCTTGCTCCAGCCTTTGACCTGCTGCCTCACGATGAACTCCTCTGCCAGGGACACGGCCTGGGTGCAGGTCCTCGGCGTGTTTTCTCTCAGCCAGCTCTGCATATCCGAAGGCAGGATGGCCAAGAACTGCTCCAACGTCACCAAATCCAGGATCTGGTCCTTGGTGTGTTTCTCCGGCCTCAGCCACTCATGGCAAAGTTCTTGGAGGTGCCTGCAGAGTTTGCGAGGCCCTTCAGCCTCTTGGTAACACAGCTCCCGGAACTGCTGGCGCTGTTTCTCCAGCCTGGCCCCGGGCCCACTAACCGCCCCTTTCTGCCCCCTCCCGCCAGATGTGGCTTCCTGAGAACTCTCATAGTCCCTCTGGGCTTCAACGGCCAGGTGCGGCTGGGCCTGAGCCACCCAAACTCCTCTGGGACAGTTGCTGGCATCCCGCATCCTTTGAGAGAGCACCTGAGTGGATTTAGGGTCATTCCAGACCAGTGAAGGGCTTTCTCTGCCGTAATCGGGAGACTGCAGCGTCTTCAGAAACTCTTGCAGCTGGGCATCCCAATTTCCAGAGGGCCCTTCTTCTGGCTCTTGTTTCACGTGATGGATAAACTCCTGCTTAATCTTCCCAGTTTCTGGGAAATCTTCTCTTTTCCTTCCTTCTCCGGATTGAAGGCCCGAGGAACACTGCGCCTCCATTTTGATTTCCGGATCGACATTTTCTTTTAGGAGGCACTTGGTTGCCTCTGTTTTGTGTGCGACGGCCATTTCCTCCACAGAAACTTTGATTTGTTTTATTTTTCCTTCCTCTTTTTCAGCATCAATCCTGGAGGACCACTGCAGAAGTCTTTTTGGATCTTTCCAGTATCAACAGCCTAAAAGAATCGTTCAACAAAACTGCTTGGAAGGAAAGCAGCGAAGCATCCAAAAATGTCTGTCGTCTTTGGGGTTGACAGAATTTCCTCTTGCTACCTGCACTGAAAAACAGAAAATGACAGGACTAAAAGCTATTCCAACATTTGCAAGCAAATACATCAATATACAAAGAGGACTGATGTAATTATTCAAGAATTGGAAGTAACTCTACCCTCCAAACCTTCTGGGGATCTCTTGTGAAGAGATGGTGCTCCTAGATGCCTTATATACTTGGAACTGGCAGGATTGGGGCCTCGAGAGTGAAAAATTGAGTTCAGAGGTTTGCCTTCATTATATTACGTACAGGTAGTCCTCAACTTATGACCACAATTGAGCCCACAAATTTATATTGTGAGAAATTTGTTAAGTGAGCCTTGCCCTGTTTTACAACTTTTCTTGCCACATCTGTTAAATGAATCACTGCAGCTGTTCAAATTAGTCACAGGGTTGTTGAAGTGACTCTGGTTTCCCCATTGACTTTGCTTGTCAGAAGGTCGCAAAAGAGGGATCGTATGACCCTGGGACACGGTGAACGTCATAAAATGTGAATCAGTTTGCCAAGCATCCAAATGTAAATCATGTGACCATGGGGATGCTGCAATGGTCATAAATGTGAAAAAAAAATGGTCGTAAGTCACCTTTTTCAGCGTTGTTGTTAACTTCAAATGGTCACTAAGCGAACTGTCGTAAGTTGAGGACTACCTATACGTCAGTGTTTCTGAACCTAAATCAGGCAGGCTGGACAATTTTAGGAACTTAACGTTAACATCTAGGAACACTGAACTGGAGTGCAGCTTGAATGACACCTCTAATGAAACAATCTGATTAGGCCAATGTTTGTTAAGCATGCTGGTTGGGGAATCCTGAGAATTGTAGTCCACAAGCCTTAAAGTTGAGGTTGAGAAACACTGCTATTAGGTTACAGCAAAGATTTGCTCTCTTATGTTCATTACATGAAGAGATCAGCTTAATTTCCTATCTGGAAAGTGTCAAGGAAAACCTCCCTCTCCCTCAAGCATGGCTAGTTTAGTGAAGAGAAGGACCAGGGGAAACATGATAGATGTCAGTTCCGTGTATCGGCCATTCTTCAATGGAAGAAGAAGGAGGGGGGGAGTTGGTACAAGTAATCCTTTTTGATGTAACCTGAATATATTAAATCCTATATTGATTCTGTATAACTTGCATATGATATACAACTGGAGGAGTGGAGCCAGATGTCCAGAAACTTGTCACCTCTTGAAGAGATAACAAGATGAGAAGGAACCATAAAAATTCCAGCTCTGGAAGACACTCCTGGGAACTCTGCTAAGATACGTTCCCAAAGAAGGTGGGGAGGGAATTAACATGTTGGTTCTTTGTTTGACTAAATCCACATCTGAATAAGGGGAGGGGTTCTAACTTCCTTTATCTATGACTGTATGCCTGGAGATATCTTAGACTCTGCTTTGCCAAGTGTTGAGATAAAATCCCTTTCAATAAAGGATTCCTTTTGAAACACCTGGTCTTCAGAAGTTCATTCTTTTCGATTGAAAGGAAAAAGTCCAATGCTTACAATAGCAGTGTTCCAATATTTGAGGGGCTACCACAGACAGATAGGGGTCAAGCTATTTGCTAAAGCACCCGAAGGCCAGACAAGGAATAATGGATGGAAACTGAAAAAGGAGAGATTTGACCTGGAAATGAGGAGAAACTTTCTGACAGTGAGAACTATCAACCCATGGAACAGAAGTTGCCCTCGGAAGTTGTGGGAGCGTCATCACTTGAGACTTTCAAGAAGAGATTGGACTGCCATTTGTCAGAAATGGTGTAGGGTCTCCTGCTTGGGCGGCGGGGAGGGGTTGGACTAGATGACGTACAAGGTCCTTTCCAACTCTGATTATCTGTTATCTTCTTTTTCTTTTTCCCAACCAGTAGACTCATTATTTTATAGAGTTTGGAGGAACTAATAAAAGAGAATGTTTATAGCTCAGGGTTGACACGAGGGCTCCTTGGTGCTCTCTAAGCTTGCTTTTTTCCTGCAGATGTTTCATTACCCTAACTAGGTAACATCACCAGGTAACATCTGGTGATGTTACCTAGTTTCAGAATATAATAGAGCTGGAAGGGACCTTGGAGGTCTTCTAGTCCAGCCTCCTGCTTGGGGGTGGGATGAATCTTTTTAGTGCTTATTATTGTACTGTTTTAATATTTGGGCTTGTAATCTAGTTTAATGGTTTTTTAAGTATTTATTGTTCTGTATTTTAGCTGTGAGCCGCCCTGAGTCTTCGGAGATGGGGCGGCATACAAGTTCAAGTATAAATAAATAAATAAATAAATAAATAAATAAATAAATAGGAAATTCTACACCATTTCAGACAAATGACTATCCAGTCTCTTCTTAAAAAACCTCCAGGGATGAAGCATCCACAGCATCTGAAGCCAAGCTCTTCCACTGGTTAATTGTCCTCACTGTCAGGACAATCCACTCCCCACAGTTAGTTCCCCTCACATCCGGTCAGAGCTGGAGAAGCTTCGTGGATGAGAAGCGAAACGTCTTCAAAAGGAAAAACAAGGAAGACCAGTTGCCTCCTGAAAAAGCACCTTTGGGACAACCATGACCTGCATGACTGAGAATCTCTACACCAGGGGTCTTCAAACTTGTCAGCTTTAAGACTTGTGAACTCCCAGAATTCCTCCTCCAGTCATGTTAGCTCAGGAATTCTGGGAGTGGAAGTCCACAGGTCTTAAACTTGCCAAGTTTGAAGAGCCTTGATCTACAGTCACCGTTAGGAAGTTTCTCCTCAATTCCAGGTGGCTTCTCTCCTTGATCAGTTTCCATCCATTGTTGTTGGTTTTTTGTCCTGCCCTCTGGTGCTTTGGAAAATAAGATTGTCCAAATATTAAAACTATTTTAAAAACTATTAAAAATAATAGTTTGGGTAAGAGCCTCCGTGGCGCAGTGGTTTGAGTGCAGTACTGCAAACTACTTCTGCTGACAGCCAGCTGCCTGCAATTTGGCAGATCGAATCCCACCAGGCTCAAGGTTGACTCAGCCTTCCATGGTCGGTAAAATGAGGACCCAGATTGTTGGGGGCAATATGCCAACTCTGTAAAACCGCTTAGAGAGGGCAGTAAAGCACTGTGAAGCGGTATGTAAGTCTAAGTCAGGGGTCTTCAAATGTGACAGCTTTAAGACTTATGGACCTCAACTCCCAGAATTCCTCCTACACTCCTGTTAGCTCAGGGATTCTGGGAGTTGAAGTCCACAAGTCTTAAACTTGCCAAGTTTGAAGACCCTTGGTCTAAGTCAGTGGTGGGTAACCTTTTTGGGCTCCTGTGCCAAAAATTGTGTGCACATTTCCATGCTCGCACTCACGTGCCAGCACCCAGAAGGCAATGCACCCACCCCCACCCCCTACGCATACGCGTGCTATCCCCACTCACCCACCCGCCCGCCGCCCCCTTACCTGCACTGCACCTCACAGCTGATTTTCGGTCGGTTTGAGGCCTTTTTCGGGCCCCCCAGAGGCTTGAGGAAGGCTTCTGCAGGCTTTTCAGGCCAAAAACTAGGCCCGTTTCATCACTTCCGGTATTTTCTGGCCTAGTTTTCGGCCTGAAAAGCCTGAAGAAGCCTACAGAAGCCTTCCTCAAGCCTCTGTGAATCCAAAAGAGGCCTCAAACTGGCCAAAAATCAGCTGTGAGGCATTCGCATGCACAGTGTGGTAAGTTTGGTTGCAGCTCATGTGCTGGCACAAATGGCTGTGCATGCCACCTGTGGCACTCGTGCCATAGGTTCACCATCACAGGTCTAAGTGCTATTGCTATTGCTAATGAAACATCTGCAAGAAAACAAGCCAGCTCAGAGAGCACTAAGGACCCCTTCAGTTTGGAGCAGGGGTCTTCCAACCTTGGCCACTTTAAGCCTGGAGGACTTCAACTCCCAGAATTCCCCAGCCAGCTGGCTGGGGAATTCTGGGAGTTGGAGTCCTCCAGGATTAAAGTGGCCAAGGTTAGCTTTGGAGGATACTTGACAGCTAAGCTTCACGCCCCTCCAGCAAAGTGTTCCACATCTCTGATTTTTCCAGATCAAGAAAAATCACCCGATTAGCTGAACCTGCTTTCCTGGGGCGGAATGGGTTTTTTTTTAAATGCTAATTTTCACCCGTTATGTCCCTGCAATAAAAAAAGGCTTTTTAACGAAAGAGAGATCTTGGGGAAAACGAAACCAAAAAAAGAAACAAACCAATTGTCTGTCCAGATTATGCATTAAGGGTTCATTTATTTATTTATTTATGCTGCCATACCCAAGAGAGGAGTTTTGTCACACCTGGCAGGTGGACAACCCAAAACTGGAAAAAAAAAAGTTTAGCTGTATCTAAATGGGTAGAATCGGTGGGGGGAAATAATAATAATAATAGTAATAATAATAGTAATAATAATAGTAATAATAGTAATAATAATAATAATTTGTCTTGCCCAGAACCGGCCTTCCACTTGGACGGTGGGCAAAATGATGCCAAACCCCTCCGACACTTCTTTTTCGTAGACCGGATCTCTCGCAGACCGACTTACAACGGCCCGTGACGCGTGTAGCCGTTTTCCCACAACCCACCGCCCCGCTTACTTTTTACCTGCTCTTTCTTCTCGGAAGGCGAATCGCGTGCTCGGCGGCAAACAGGAAGGTGCTTTCCTCGACCATCTATCTATGAGGCCCCTCTACGAGTGTCAACTCTGTAGCTTTAACTCTTTTATGGCCAAGTAGTCGAGCTCCGATGAAACCGGCTAGCGGAAGTGGGTTTTTTTTTTAAGACCATGCTGAGCGGGGGAATTCTGGGAGTTGAAGTCCGCATATCTTCAAGTTGACAAGATCGAAAAAACACTGCTTTAAGAGGGAATAGTTTTATATTGCCATTATTTGGTCGCCACGATGTAAAAAAAAGATGTTGAGACTCTAGAAAGACAAAGCAACAAAGATGATTAGGGGACTGGAGGCTAAAACGTATGAAGAACGGTTGCTGGAATTGGGTATATTTTTTTATTTTTTTATTTTATTTTATTTGTTAATTGCTTACGAGATAATAAGTATAAACATAGTTATGAATACATGGATACATATAAGAAAAATAAAAGAAACAATAGGACAGGGACAAACCTCTTAGGAAAGGGGTGAGGTCAATAGTAGACAGTCTAAGGTTAAAGTTTTTGGGGTTTGGGGAAGAAACCACAGTCAGGTAGAGTATTCCAGACATTGACCACTCTGTTGCTGTAATCGTATTTCCTGCAATCAAGTCTGGTGCGGTTAAAAAAAGTTATGTTTAGTTTAATGAAAAGAAGGACCAGGGGAGACATGATAGCAGTGTCCCAATATCTCAGGGGTTGCCACAAAGAAGAGGGAGTCAAGCTATTCTCCAAAGCTCCTGAAGACAGAAGAAGAAGCAGTGGATGGAAACTAATCAAGGGCAGAAGCAACCTAGAACTAAGGAGAAATTTCCTGATAGTTACAACAATTAATCAGTGCCTCCAGAAGTTGTGAATGCTCCAACACTGAAAGTTTTTAAAAAGAGATTGGACAACCATTTGTCTGAAATGGTTTCCTGCAGGAGGTTAGACTCACTAGAAGACCTCCAAGGTCCCTTCCAACTATTGTTCTGTTCTGTTCTGACCAGTTCTGTTCCCATTCTATTCTACCACCCCTCCTCCTAGAAGAATGAAATATTTTGAGAAATATTAATATTAGTTCTGTGACCAGAACTGCAGAAAGCATGCTTGACTACCTTTATAATTCCTATATTTCTGTACCTTATCTGTTGTGTGCCATTTTCCTGTTATGTAACTAAGTAAAAGCAAAGGAATCTTCTTCTATATATATAAAAGCAAAAAAGCACTCGTGCATCATTACAAAATCTCCAGAACCATAAAGCCTACAAACTTGAAATTTGCTATGTATGTTCCTCTTGGCTTCTACAGGTGAAACTCGAAAAATTAGAATATCGTGCAAAAGTTCATTTATTTCAGTAATGCAACTTAAAAGGTGAAACTAATATATGAAATAGACTCATTACATGCAAAGCAAGATAGTTCAAGCCATGATTTGACATAATTGTGATGATTATGGCTTACAGCTCATGAAAAACCCCCAAAGTGTTTTCCTAGGGCTCAGTGACCCTGCTGTCCAAGAGGAGGAGATAAATAACAACAGGAGTGCGGAAAGGATGAATCAACGCTTGAAGATTATGACAGCTCAAATCCCCAATGCAGAAGAGAAGCTGTTCCGATGTTGGCATTGCAGCCAAAGCTTCAGAAATAGTTCACATCTGATGGCCCACAAAAGGACCCACGTTGGTGAGAAACTGTACAAATGTTTCCACTGTGGAGAAAGTGAGAGGACCCACACGGGCCAGATGCCCCACAAATATTCTCATTGTGGGTGTACTTTGGGCAGGCATGCTCACCATGGGGGAAGATCTCCACAGGGGAGAAGTCCTACATGTGTTCTGAGTGTGGAAAAAGTTGTAGTCAGAAATCCGATCTTTTAAAACACCAGAGAATCCACACAGGTGAGGAACCGTACAAGTGTTTGTCATGTGGGAAGTGTTTCATCTGGAGTTCGCAATGCCGGTTGCACGAGAGAATCCACACAACTGTGGAAAAAGTTTTGGTCAGAAATCGGAGCTGGCGGAACATGAAAAGACTCACCTGGTGGAAGATTTGTTGGCCTGTTTTGCCTGCGGGAAAACTTTTGAACTCAGCTCTGAGCTCGTGGCGCATGTGTGGGCTCACAAAGAGGAGCCGTTTGAGTGCTCGGCCTGTGGGAAAACTTTTATGAACAATTTGCAATGCCTGGCGCATCAGAAGGTCCACACAGAAGAGAAGCCGCACAAATGTTCCCACTGTGGGAAAAGCATTAGCCAGAGACAGAGCCTGATAGCTCACAAGAGAATCCATAGGGGAGAAAAGCCACACAAGTGCTTAGTGTGTGGGGAAAAACTTCCAAAACACCCAGAATCTCAAATTCCACGAGAGGACTCACGCAGGAGAGAAACTGTACCGTTGCTCCCATTGTGATAAAAGTTTCCGGTGGAGTTCACACCTCCTGTTGCATACCAGGATTCACACAGGAGAGAAACTCTACCCATGTTCTGATTGCGGAAGAGCATTTGACACGAGGTCCAACCTTTGGAGACATGTGAGAATCCACACAGGGCAGAGGCCCTACGTGTATTCGGACTGTGGGAAAAGTTTCCCGTCCAGCTCAGTCGTTTTGCAACATCAGAAAGTCCATGTGGGAGATGATGTTGCAACAAGGTGCTTAGAATGCAGGAAAGGTTTCAGGCAGCGCAGGGACCAGGCCGAAAAAGTGTCAAAATGTCCCCAGTGCATCCAGGGACCATCCCTGAGTTTGGATCTTGAACGTGCACAAATGCAGCTGAAAGAGAAGATCTTCGAATGCCCGCTCTGCAGAAAAACTTTCAAAAACAGCACCCACCTTATGTGTCATCAGAGTGTCCATACCAAGGTTCGACCCAGGCAGTGCCTGGAGTGTGGACGAGACAAAATCAGGAGGCCTAACCTCCTTGCCCCTTTGAAAAATCTCCCTGGGTAAACCCCACATAAATGCTCTGAATGTGAAAAACGGTTGAACTAGATCTTGGAGGAAAATGTTGACCTTAACCTTTATCCACACATTTCCTGAACGTTACACTTTCTGTCCCTTAAAAAAAGAAAAGATTCTTGTGTCAGAAGACATTTATGGGGGCTGTTTGTACGTCAGTCGAAACAAGTCCGGATGCAGTGGTGGGATTCAAATTTTTGGTTCTGTGGGCATGGTTTGGTGGGCATGGCAGGGGAAGAATACTGTAAATCTCCAGTCAGAGGTGGTGTCAGCGTTTCAGCAAACCTCCATTCCAATCAGTAACTCAGAGACAAGCATAATCTTAAAAGTACCTTTATTAGAAATGTTAAGTATATGTACATAACGTAGTTGGGTTGACAATATATAAAGCACACACATATATATATATATGTCTGTAGCTTTAAGGAAAAATATTGTAATGTATTATGCTGTGTTCTGGTTAGTTGAGTATGCTGCAAGTTGCCATAAGGAGCTATGGATCATGGTTTAGCTCTCTCTCCCACTGAAGCTCTCTCCCACTGAAGCTCTCTCCCACTGAAGATCTATCTTGATGCTGATACTGACTCTCTCTCTGACAGAATACTGACTGATACTAACTCTGTTTACTTTGATATTCTGTTGATATCGAAGATTGTCTGTTGTATTATGGTTTGATATTTGTCTGCTGTAAAAGACGTGAAAAGGATAAGAAGACTTTATAACTGGATACTGCTGGACTGTTAAAACGTGTATGACCTGGACTGTTTATTTGGACTGTGCTATTTCTTCGAGTAAACATTAACACAATTTGGTGCATCTCTGTGTGGCTGTGTATTTATTCATAACTGTTCTCATATCCATTTCCATGTGCATATCCTTGTTACACAAGGGTTACTCTGCATATATCCTAACAAGAATAGCACCTGGCACATCTGTGGAATCTCGAAACTAAAAGTTTCCCAGACTTACCACAATGTCCCAAACTACAATCCATCCCCTTTTCTCCCATCATCACATCACATGGACCAATTACTATCTGTCCCTGTGTAAGATCCTTTTTCTCTGCTGCGCCACACTTAATAACCTTGAACTAAGAAAAGAATTTTATTTTGTCTACTTAGAACTACCAATTGAAATCACACACATCCCTCCCACTTTCTCAGGCTATGTGGCAGCATGGAATATGGCTTCCAAAGCTGGTGACAGGTGGTATTTGTCGGTTCTCTGAACTACTCAAAATTTCCGCTACCGGTTCTCCAGAACTGGTCAGAACCTGCTGAATACCACCTCTGTCTGGATGGCCATGGCCATAGTGACCGTTTGATGCTACAGCCTACCTGAAGATAATCAGAAATTTGTACCCCACCATGATCACATGACCGTACTTTGGGGGTTAAGGACAGATTTACAGCGATTTGCTGTGTCTTGTTTTTAATGATGGTTTTGCTGAAAACTGGCACTTCTGGTTTTCATCAAAACTGCGCTTGTGATGAACAATGGGTTCACATTTATGACTGTGTCTGTTTTAACAACCAGCGTTCATATCATCACAGTGATTCACTGAATGATTGCCTCCCCCCCAAAAAACCATTATTTAAGCAGTATTTGCCACAAAAAATTTCCGCCAAAACAGTAACTTATCGTAATTCAAAGCTTAATTACAGTCAGAAGTTGAGCATTGCCTCTCTGTAGACATTGGTTCTAATTCTTTTTACCTCCGCCAATGACTTGATTTTCTTCAGATTTTCCACATTTCATTTTCTCACTCTTGAACTTTGTTTTGTTTCTGCTTTTTTCTTAATGCTTTTTTAATTAATCAATTTGGCTTATTTGCTGGTCTGTTTCTGAAGACTCCAAACAGCTTATTTTGGTTTCTGCAGCTTGGTGGTTTTTCTTCCTGTGCCCATTTCAACTCGGTTGCTGAAGTGTCAACTTTCACAGCTTTTGTGTGGGTTTCTTTGATCATAGTTCTACAAATCCATAGAAGACAAGCGTATTTATAATTACATGAACAAAGGTATCTTCCCAAAAGATGCTGCTAAGGCTATTTGATATCCAAGCCTATAAAAGCATTGGAATGTTATTCCCACATTATTGCTTTCTCTGTTTTTTAAAGACAAGATTAAAGTTTGTTGCTGTTGTTTCGTTTTTCTCTTGTGAAAACAACCACTTTTGCTGTTGTTCTGTAGCCTGCTATCGACATTGGAAAAATTATTTGAAATGCCACAAAGTGCAGCTTTTTCAATCTTTAGTAACTGCCTATCTGGGTGTTATGGAATAGTTTTATGATGTACAGAGAGATTGTAGGTTCGATGACTATTTCTGAGATAACAAATTATCAAAACAAATGTCTACTTCAGGGGTGTCCAACCTTGGCAACTTTAAGACTTATGGACTTCAACTCCCAGAATTCATACCTGGCTGGAGAATTTTGCGAGTTAAAGTCCACCGATCTTAAAATTGCTAAGGTTGCACATCCTTGGTCTATTTCATTTATTCAATCGCGATAGATATTTAAAATCGTCCCCATAAACTAGATACTACCAGGATGTTAAGAAACCATAAGGTGAATACAGAAGCAGCTCCTGCCTTTTGCTTGATTGCACCTCTAAAAGAGGTTAATTTTTAAAGCTATCATGAGTGATAGTGATTGATATATGTGGATCTGTAAAGCTTCTCACTGTATGTCCTGAACACAGCTCCTTGCTTTTTTTTCCCCCCAAAAGTGATTTTGCAAACACAGTTCCTTTAGAAACAGCTTTCTTCCTGCCCAAATTAATTTGACCATGGACACATCTATCTAACCATTCTCCAAGGGCCAAACATCTATTCCACCTCCATGGCATCTAGGTATCTGTTGAGCATTGCTGTTGTCCATAGCAACGGGGCTGCTGGCATTCCAGAAGCTTGGAACATTTCCTTCTTTGGTCTTCATGGGACAATCTTGGTTCAAGCTGGTTGTGAATGATTTGCAGTGGAAGAGTGAAGGTGATTCCTATAAGGTGGTACTCAACTCTATCTATGGTTGTGATAACTCACCCAAAAGCTCATCCTCTCAAAAAAACTGTTTCCATTAGGTTTTTATTGGTTATCATCATCTTCCCCACTTCTGGTAGCTTCATGTTTTTTGTTTTTCCATTGTTACTCAAGAGAGAAATGGATCCATACTGTTGTGTCTTTCTAGGAGACCTCAAACAATGCTTATAAAAATTGTGTACTGTATCAGATTTCTTGTCTTAAGAAATTTGATTCCTATGATTGATCCTGTTCAGCTGCGGCTTTGTTCTTTTTCTTTTGGTTCCAGAGAATTATAGAATTGCAGCTTTATTAGATTTGGGAGAGAGAATGATACTGTGCAGATAGAAAGTAATATTAAAGAATGGATTCACGAGATGCATTCCTTATTGATTTTTTAAATATCCTTTTATTGTATAAATGAGAAGATGGAACAGTATTTTATGGATAGTCTAGAGTCTAACTTCATTTCTTATTGATAATATATGGCCTCTCTTTTGTAATCTTAGATCTTTTTAATCACAATTTTGGATATTCTGTGCTCTTTATTGTATTATGGTAGTTGTGTTTCATCTTAAAAATTCGTTACAAAATGAGAGAGAGAGATTGATCAAGCTAATAAGATTACCATCCCATTCTGTTTTTTCATTTTAAATAAGATTTTAGCTAGGTTGGCTCTCTATGATAAAACACTTGGTTCACTTTATTTATTTATTTATTTGTCAATCGTTTACAAGATAATAGGTATAAGTATAAACATGAGTAACAATACAGGAAATAGGTACGAATAAATGGGAACAATAGGACAGGGACGGTAGGCACGATTGTGCATTTATGCACACCCCTTATTTAGTTGCTTGATGACTGAATTAACCCCAGGTCACCGGGTTAGTTCATGATGCCATACATTAGGCAAAAAAAAACTCCAGATAAATAGTTTGTCCAGTAACCATTGTGCCCCTGAGGTTTGGCTGTGGTTTAGCCTGATGCGTAAACCTCACTTAAAAACAAATTAAGTTGCCTTTGAGTTTTGAATGACTTCGAACCTACTGGTATTCAAAGAGCCCTGAAGACTCTTTACAACAGGTATGACTGAAACTCCTTTTTTGTCTTTTTCTTTGCTCCCACCTGTTATCTCTGCCGTGTTCTTTGTGTTTTCTTGCTTTAATGCTTTTAACAATTTCCACCATCCCCCTGGTGAAGTTCTGCTGTGTTCCAGGCATAGTGTGCTCCAAATCACAGAAATGCTACACCGTCTGACCCTCTGCTCCTGACACTGTCTGTCAGCCTTCAAGACTCCTTCTTCTGCTTGTCTTTCTGGGTGCCATAGAAATGGGGGAAGGGATAATTAATGGGGCTTTGGGGGGGGCGGAGGGAAGAGTGCTGGAGGCTTGAGATGGTGAATTGTAAAACTTGGGAAAACTTTCTCACTTGCTTATTGCGCAGTTGTAGCTTCTTATCTAAGCGGGCCAAGGCCAACCACCCTGGTGAGCCAGATGTCTGAAACACCATCTGAAGATACCCCACATGACATTATACACATCTCAGATTGGATGACCAGTTTGAACTATTGTGGGTGGGAACTTTGCCATAACTTTGTATATGTGGTTTTCGCACCTAATGCCTCAGATCTTGAATTCTTTTGATGCTACCACTTGATTTCCAGTAAAAGTCCTTTTCACTATAACAATAGAATCTAAGGGATTCTTTCTTGAATTTTGAATGGAGCCTCACCTGACATTGTCCATGCAATAGGCTAAGACTGCAGCACATATCACTCCCTGCATGCTGGCGGTGGGCTAAGGCAGCTATACAGAAAAGTGCCCATGGACACCAGGAGTTATGCACTCCAGATCTGAATTTCTGAGCGCATGCGATTTTCTTATGTCCTGGGCTGCCTAGTGTAGCGGTGCTGTGGTTAGAATGCAGCGCTGCAGGCTACTTCTGCTGACTGTCAGCTGCCAGCAGTTCGATTCTCACCAGCTCAAGGTAGCCTCCCATCCTTTGGAGGTCGATAAAATGAGGACCCAGATTATTGGGGGCAATAGCCTGACTCTGTAAACCAGTTAGAGAGGGCTGTAAAACACCGTGAAGCGGTATATAAGTCTAACTGCTACTGCTATTAATGGGAACTACACATTCAGAGGGCATGCATTTTGCAAGTGGAACAACGTGCCACCAGAAGTTGTAAATGCTTCAACACTGGAAGTTTTAAGAAGAGATTGGATAACTATTTGTTTGGAATGGTACAGAGTTTCCTGCCTAAGCCAGGGGTTAGACGAGAAGACTTCCAAGGTCCCTTCCAATTCTGCTATTCTATTCTATTCTATTCTATTCTATTCTATTCTATTCTATTCTATTCTATTCTATTCCTATTCCTATTCCTATTCCTTTTCCATTCCAGTTCTGTTCTGTTCTGTTCCGTTCCAGTTCCAATTCCTATTCCTATTCTATTCCATTCCATTCCTATTCCTTTTCCAATCCATTCCATTCCTATTCCTTTTCTATTCTAATTCTAATTCTGTTCTAATTCTGTTTTATTCTATTCTATTCCATTTTGGAAAAGTTATCCTACAGTGTTTCTCACCGGTGGCAACTTTAAGATGATTGGACTTCAACTCCCAGAATTCCCCAGCCAGCCATTCAATTCTGGGAGTTGAAGTCCACCCATCTTAAAGTTGCCAAGGTTGAGAAACACTATCCCACATGATGAGCTTTGCTTATTTGCCCTTCCAAAAACAAAAGCAAAAACTCGTGCTCCGAACCTGTTCCTTTCCCCCCTGCGGCCCAGAAGGGGTTAATTATACCGAGATCTGCTTGCTAGAGCGGCCCAGAGGCAGACTCCTTCCTACTTCCTAGCCCTCCATTCCTCGACTTGCGAGAAGCTCAATTCCGTATTTGTTTATTTATTTATTTATTTTCCTTTTGCAGCTTGAGAGGGAGGAGCACCGCTGCCGGAGGTCAACAGGCTGCAATGCAAGGGCTGCCAGGAGGAGGTGAGTCAAAGGAAGGCGCCGGGAGGAAGATTTAGGTAAACAGGCTTTGCAAAACGGGTAGCATCGCTGCAACTCTCCTGCAGGAAGGATCTGCTTTGCCCCAAGTTAGCCCATCGCTGGTGATTTCCCAAAATAAACTGGGCAACTATTTGACCCGGGTGGTATATAAGGTCTCCTGCCTTGAACAAGGGGTTGGACTAGAACAAGGGTCTCCAACCTTGGCAACTTTAAGACTTGTGGACTTCAACTCCCAGAATTCCTCAGCCAGCAAAGCAACCAGTAAAGCTAGCTGGACTAGAAGACCTCTGAGGTCCCCGCCTTTGAGCCCTACGATGCTGTGTTCCCTTCCCGGATTCTCTGCGACCAAGAGGGGAATCCAGAAGAAAGAGATGCAGAGCCCCGGTCCTTTCAAAGGAAAGATTTGGGGTGGATCTCCACAGCATTGCTTCGCCTAGCCAGTAGGATCCCCACAAACCCACAGCAAAGGTGGGTTACCTTATTTGGAAAGGGAGGGAACTCAGAAAGATCAAAACGGAAAGGTGAAAGGGAAGATAGCTAGTTAAGAACTTTGATCCACTCTACAATGGGCCTGGAATAGTTTGCTGGTTCATTTGCCGGTAATCTCAGGCTGATCGAGGCAGAATGAATCAGCCACATTAGATTGGATTTCCCCTTTGTTTTGTTTTAAGTGCAAGAAGGAGACTTTCTTTGCTTACAGGTTGCACTAGAACAAGGGTCTTCAAACTTGGCAAGTTTAAGACTTGTGGACTTCAACTTCCAGAATTCCTTTTTTTTTTGCAATACATTTTTTATTTTTATATTTTAAAAAACATCTCTTTAGGTGAAGAATGTGGTTCCAGGTTTTTACATTTCAATACAAACATGACCATGATTACATATTCAGCTTTCATATCCAACTTCATAACATATTATATTACCTGTTTCGTTTTTCTTTAAATATTCTCATGCATTATTTTACAATATTGTCCGTATTCTTATTCAATTTCTATATTCATTGCACACATTTTATCCAATTTCATATCATATTATTGCTTATTTCGTTTTTCTTTAAATATTCTCATGCCTTATTTTACAATATTAACTATATTCTTATTCAATTTCTATATTCATTACACACATTTTCTTATGTCCGTCACATTTGCAAGTTTTATCACATACTATTATTCCATTCATTATTCAATAAAATTCATCTTAATTCTTATTATCCAAAAGTTATCCCCTTTCATTGTCAATTCAAGCTTGCCACCCCTTTATCGTATACATTTTAACTCCCAGAATTCCTGAGCTAACACGACTGGAGGAGGAATTCTGGGAGTTGAAGTCCACAAGTCTTAAAGCTGTCAAGTTTGAAGACCCCATTGCTCTACAGCAATGTTTTTCAACCTGGACGACTTTAAGATGAGTTGGACTTCAGCTCCCAGGATTCACCAGCCATGCGGGGAATTATGGGAGCTGAAGTCCACACTTCTTAAAAAGTTGCCAAGGTTGAGAAACACTGCTCTAGAGTTTGGGTATGTTCTTCATTTCAGAAACTATTAAAAACTGGGAAGTGGGGGTGGGAGCTCAAAAGAAAACTCAGAAGAGAAGGACTTCTGCTGCTTTCACCAACACATTTGTGTCTGCTGAACTTCGCCCTTTCCTAAGACTTCAGCTTGTCTTTATTTTTATTTTTTGATTTGTCAACCGCTTACAAGATAATAGGCATAACTATAAACATGAGTAAGAATACAGGAAATAGGTACAAATAAATGGGGACAATAGGACAGGGACAGTAGGCACGATGGTGCACTTATGCACGCCCCTTACAGACCTCTTAGGAATGGGGTGAGGTCAATAGCGGATAGTGTGAGGTTAAAGGAGTGGGGGTTAGAGGATGTAACAACAGAGTCAGGTAGTGCATTCCAGGCATTGACCACTCTGTTGCTGAAGTCATACTTTCTGCCATCAAGTTTGGAGCTGTTAACATTGAGTTTGTATCTGTTGTGTGCTCTTGTATTGTTGCAGTTGAAGCTGAAGTAGTCATTGACTGATAGGACATTGTAGCGGATAATTTTGTGTACTACGCTTAAGTCCAACCATAGGCGGCGTAGTTCAAGATTGTCCAAGCACAAAATTTTAAGCCTGGTGGTGTAGGGTATTCTGTTGCGAGCAGTGGAGTGTAGTACTCTTCTCGTGAAATACTTCTGGACTCGCTCGATTGTATTAATGTCTGATATGCAGTGCAGATTCCAGCTGATGAGCTGTATTTGAGTATTGGTCTGGCAAAAGTTTTGTATGCTCTAGTTAGCAATTCAATATTTCCGGAGGAGAAGCTGTTTTGGAAGAAGTAAAGCAAAATGAGGCCAGGAATGATGATGGTAACCTTGATTCTAATTCACAGAGCAAAAGGAAGTCAAAACGGAACCGGAAGACTCTGAAGGGGATGGAAAAGGAAAAAAACCCAAGGCTGTCCAGAAGGGCCTTCAGGCCACTCATGCTGGAACTGGGTCTGAGCTTCAGTTCCAGAAGCTTTTGAAGCCAATCAAGCAGGAACCGGAAGACGAACGGCAACAGCTCTGGGAAACCCAGTGGCAGAAATTCCTGAAGACCATGCAAGCTCCTTGTTGTTCAGAAAGATGTCCACACCTGGCTCGGCCTCCACCAGAGGAGATTCCTAAAGAATTTCGAGCTTCTTTTCCCTCCTTGAAGGGGATAGCAGACACCAAGCTAAGATCTAGTAGAGAAAAGGTGTTCAACCAGAAGACCTGCAGGACCTGTGAGAAGGACCCACATTCTTCTGTGCAAGTAAAAGATGAGATTTGGGATGAGGACATAGATAGCTTGGAAGAACAGAGCCAGTGTTTCCGTCAGTTCCGCTACCAGGAAGCTGAAGGGCCCAGAAATGTTTGCGAGCAGCTTTGGAGGTTTTGCCACCAGTGGTTGAAGCCAGAGAGGAACACCAAAGAGCAGATCTTGGAGCTGGTGGTCCTGGAGCAGTTTCTGACCATCCTGCCTGAGGATGTAGAAGGTTGGGTAAGAGAAGGCAGACCCCAGACCTGTGCCCAGGCTGTCACTCTGGCAGAGGATTTCCTCCTGAACCTACAGAGAAGACAGCAGGTAAGAGCTTTTCCAAATTCTGGAAATCTTGGCTGGTGTGTAGAAGTAGCCTTCGAATTACAACCTTAATGGATCCTGCTCATTGCATTTGTAAGTCATAACTGTTCTGACCTAGGCTTCCTTAGAAAGCATAAAACACAAACTTAGTCCCGCAAAACCTCTTTTATTTCCATGGCTGTGAATTATGTTCATTCACAGTCTGGCTTCACAAATGTTTATAAACACCCACCTTATCGCACTTGGAATGTGGCTAGAGAACTAATTGCCAGATGCAGGGCAAGGCCAAACTTGACACAGGGTCAAACAAAGCTTTTCAAAGCTTGAATCGACCAGACGAACTAATTGCTTCCTGCAAAAGCTCACGTCCCATTCTCTCCTCTTTTATGTCCTAGGGGAGGGGCCAATCATCTCTGAGATCTGGTCTTACTCTTGAGTCGACCCTGTTTTCTCAATTATTCTTGTCTTCTGGTAGCCCTATGCATGTGCAGGCTGTAACCAGTTCCAGACAATCCCCCGCCTCACTGCTTTCTGAGTCTGAAGGCAGCTGATGACCTGCCCTGCCCTGGCCCCATCCCTGCCTCCGATGCAGAGCCCTCATCCGAGCCCTCCTCAGCCTCCAAGACTGGCCTAGGTTCCTCCCCAGCCTTCTCACTGCTGTCCAACTCTGCTGCCAGCTCCATCAGCTGCCAAGGGGCCACAATGGTAACAGTCATAAAATCCAATTTTACAACATTTTTTGCAGTTGTCGTAAAAGGAACCCATTTTTTGCTATGGGTCAGTTTGACCCAAAACTGGAAACGAATGCCGGTTGATTGTCCTGAGCTTCCAAATTGTCCTGTGTTGGAGGCCAGTCTTGGTGCTGATCACAGTATAGGGCAGTGGTGGCTAACCTTTTTGGGCTCCTGTGCCCAGAAGGCAATGCACGCGGGGCCCCACACACCCCTTGCGCATGCGCACGCAATTCCCCCCTTCCCGCTGTCCCCTTACCTGCACTGCACTTCCCAGTTGATTTTTGGCCTGTTTGAGGCCTTTTTCTGCCTGCCAGAGGCTTGAGGGAATCCTCTGCAGGCTTTGCAGGCCAAAAAATGGGCCCGTTTCGTCACTTCCGGTATTTCCAGAAATACGGGAAGTGACAAAACGGGCCTATTTTTCGGCCTGCAAAGCCTGCAAAGGCTTCCCTTAACCCTCTGGCAGGCTGAAAAAGGCCCGAAAATCAGCTGGGAGGTGTGCGCATGTGCAGTGAGGTAAGTTTGCCTGGGGCTTGTGTGTCCGCACAAGTGCCATAGGTTCGCCATCACAGGCATAGGGTAAGAGATGGTGATGATGAAAATGTCAATTCAATCAAGTCTGACTCTTGGCGATTCTCTGGGCCAGGTCTCTCTACATCTTCCAATCTTGCACTGCTTCTTTGAGTTGTTCTCTACTCTGGCTGGTGTCAGCTTTGATGGTGTCCAGCCATCATGTTCTTTGACAGTCTGGTTTCCGTTTACCACTAACCCTTGCAAATGTAACTGCTTTCTCCATGAAATTCCTCCACGTAACATGTCTAAAGCGAGTGAGTGATTTTTAAACATAACATTTTAGACTCCACATAACATGTCTAAAAGCAGTTTTCTGATTCTTGCCTTCAAGTGACATGTCTGGTGTTATGCTTGCTTGTTCCAGTGCTTGCTTGTTAGTCACCTTTGCTATCCAAAGAATACACAGGAACCTTCTCTAATAGTACAGCTCAAACGAGTCGATTTTCTTCCTGTCTTGCTTTTTTAAGGTCCAACTTTCACAACTGTAGGTAGCTATGGGAAATACAATAGAGTAAAACTAACCTACATTTGGTGGCTGGGCTGAGGTCCTTGTTTTTCCATGCTCGGCTCATGTTCATCATTGTTGTGCAATCCGATGTTGATGTTGTTTTTTTTATAATTTTATTCATAAACATTTTTGAATACAGTGTATTGTCAGGTTATACCTGTCAGGATTCCGGCAGTTATCCACATTTAAATCACGAGTCTTGAGAGCCAAACTTCAAAAGGATTTATTGGGAGTTAACATGCCGGCACTGTCTGGGTGTAGCTGACTCTTAGACACATAATTCATTGTCACCCTTGACCCTGGTTTGCCCCTCACTCCTTGAGTGTATCATAATTCATATTCTCCAATGGGACACGTCCATAGCCAAGAGTCATCAATCATGTTCTCCAGTTAGAATTTTGCGCAGCAGAAACATCAGTCACCTAGTTACTATCTTTGAAAACATTTATGGAATGCAGTTTCGGTTTTGCAAGCTGCTGCACTGCTCCCCCCTCCCTTTCTGTTGGCAACTCTAAAAAGACCCTAGAAATATTTTATGAGTTGACAATACCATTTACAAGAAAAAGAAAGAAAACCATAAAGAATACCACATTAAATATTAACACATGTAGTGATAGCATTACTATTATACACTAATAGAATAGAATTATTTTATTGGCCAAGTGTGATTGGACACACAAGGAATTTGTCTTGGTGCAAATGCTCTCAGTGTACATAAAAGAAAAGATACATTCGTCAAGAGTCAAGAATCATAAGGTACAACATTTAATAATAATCATAGGGTACAATAAACAATCAAATCATACTAGAAAACAATCCCTACAAATCGTAAGGATACAAGCGACAAAGTTACAGTCATACAGTCACAAGCGGGAGGGGATGGGTGATAAGGAGTGATGAGAAGATTAATAGTAATAGTAGTGCAGACTTTGTAAATAGTTGGACAGTGTTGAGTGAATTATTTGTTTAGCAGAGTGATGGCATTTGGGGGAAAACTGTTCTTGTGTCTAGTTGTTCTGGTGTGCAGTGCTCTATAGCATCGTTTTGAGGGAAGGAGTTGAAACAGTTTATGTCCAGGATGTGAGGGGTCTGTAAATATTTTCCCAGCCCTCTTTTTGACTTGTGTAGTATACAGGTCCTCAATTGAAGGAAGGTTGGTAGTAATTGTTTTTTCTGCAGTCCTAATTACTCTCTGAAGTCTGTGTCTGTTCTGTTGGGTTGCAGAACCAAACCAGACCGTTATAGAGGTGCAGATGACAGACTCAATAATTCCTCTGTAGAACTGTATCAGCAGCTCCTTGGGCAGTTTCTGAGTTGGCACAGAAAGAACATTCTTTGTTGTGCTTTTTGATGAATAACAACACATAACAATAGCAATAATGTCACCGAGTACTTTTAACTAAATTTCTTTTTATATTAGCTTATTTACATTTTTAGTAATTATAATGATTATAATTGTAAACCATCTCTATTTTGGATGCATACATTCATCATCTTTCTTCCTCTAATTTCTGTGGTTCCTCAACATCAGTCATACTGATTTGGATTCTGTCCCTGCAGGAACTGGAGCTGTATGAAGAGGTGGTTGTTAACTCTCCCAAGGCAGAATTGGACCCATCAGATACAGAGGAGCCGGGGAACTCCACGGAAGTTGAGTGTGATAGTGATTTTGGACCTCCCTTCTTCAGTAAGTGTCGATGGAAGGAGTGACACCAAACACTTAAAATCCAAGCTCAGGTTGTCTATAGAAATAGTGTTTCGGTTGACAACAGCAGATGGGACCAGCTACTCCATACTAAGCAACATGTCAGGATTCCGGCACTTAACCCCATTTAAATAATGAGTCTCGAGCCAAACTTCCAAAACTTCAAAAGGATTTATTGGGAGTTAACATGTCTGGCACTGCCTGGGTGAAAACCAGGAATCCTAACCGCTAGACCAGTGGTCACCAACCAGTGGGCCGGGGAGCACTGATGGTCTGTGAGAAAATTTTGGTGGTCCACAGAGAGATGTTACCCCCAAAGCACCCCCTAAAGCAATTAATCCAGGCTGCGTGGGAACACAAGGCTGCGCTGCCCACAGGGAACACAGGGCTTGCATCGCTTCCATTGCGAACAACACAAGGTAGTGAGGGGAGCGGGGAAAGGGCGGAGGGGGGGAACTTGCCCCATTCGTCCCACGTGCCTCATCTAGCCACTGGGCTGCTTCTTTCCGCTTCTTTCTTCCACGGGTATTGACTTTTTATAACATGTATGGGTCCCAGACTTTGGACACATTCTGCAAATTAGCCCACTTGAGGTACCTTAATTCAAGAATGGTTGGGAGTTTGGAACCTACTAGAGACTGAAACTTCTGTTCAAAAAATTCTGACACTAAACTATGGCAGCCTATTGCAGAAAAAAAGAAAACCTTTCCTGCTAAATTCTAAATTTGGGATTGTTGAGTCATTTCACATGGTGATGTTGTGTGTGGGAAAAACCAAGACTGGGCCCAGCGACACTACCTGGGAAATGGTCAGATAAGAGTCTTAGCTGCATAATGGGTGGAGAAGGAGGCTCAGAAGGGACCGTCTCTAGTTTCTCAGACTATAAAGGGAATGGCAGGAGGTTTGTACTTTCAGACTTGCAAGAGTCTGTTAATTTAGTTGTACAATAATGTAGAATTAGGTCCAGTAAAGGAAAATATTTGTAGCTCAGCGTTGAAATGAAGGGACTTTGGTGCTCTCTGAACTTGGTTGCTTTCTTGCAGACATCTCATTACCCAAACTTGGTAACATCATCAGTGTTAGAATTAGTTCATCCTTAATGTAAAGAGACGCGGTGGCTCAGTGGCTAAGACACAGAGCTTGTCGATCAGAAAAGTTGGCAGTTCGGCAGTTCGAATCCCTAGCGCCGTGTAATGGAGTGAGCGCCCGTTACTTGTCTCAGCTTCTGCCAACCTAGCAGTTCGAAAGCATGTAAAAAATGCAAGTAGAAAAATAGGGACCACTTTGGTGGGAAGGTAACAGTGTTCCATGTGCCTTTGGCGTTTAGTCATGCCAGCCACATGACCACGGAGACATCTTTGGACAGCGCTGGCTTTTCGGCTTTGTAACGGAGATGAGCAGCACCCCCTAGAGTTGGAAACGACTGGCACATATGTGAGGGGAACCTTTACCTAATGTAAAGAAAGATATTAATTCATCTCTTAAGAGCTGTGGTGGCACAGTGGTTAGAATGCAGTACTGCAGGGCTAACTCACTGCTCACTCCAGGAGTTCGATTCTTAGCATCTCAAGGTTGACTCAACCTTCCCTCCTTCCGAGGTCAGTAAAACGAGGACTCAGATTTTGGGGGGGGGCAATATGCTGACTCAGCAAACCGCTTAGAGAGGTCTGTAAAGCCCTGCGAAGCGGTATATAAGTCTACGTGCTATTGCTATTGTTACTCATCCACATCCTATCTGATCCTGTCAACTCCTCTGTTGTTTTAGGAAAGTCGTCAGATTTTCTGAAATTCAGTGCCAATGTTTCTGGTTCTTTTTGGGCAGGTGATGGAGACAGGAGCCAGAGCCACCACCCGGAGGAAACGGAGCACGGAGAATTAAGCAAGATATCCACAAAAGACGTACGAGGACAGACTAACCCAGATCCTTGCTTCGCTTCAGGACATGAGAACGAGGAGTTGAATCTTCATCCGGAAAGTGCCCAGGTGGCTGAATTCAGTGACATCTCCTCAGAAGGAGGCGGCAGAGGGACATTTCTCCGGGTACCTGAAGTAGCAGGAAGGCCTGGAGGTCAGGAGAGGCTGAGGTACACCCAAGGAAACTCAGCCAGCAAGATGCCAAGAAAAAAAGCGGTTTGCAAGGAAGGTGATTCAGACAGAAGCCCCAGCCGGAAGAGGGTCCCTGAGCACCTCGAGGGTGTGAGAAAGAGCAGACCGTGTGTTGACCTCACTCAACCAGCCAAGACCCCATCCTACGAATGCTCCTACTGTGGCAAGCGGTGGCCCTGCCAATCCCAGCTCCACCGGCACGTCAAAATCCACACGGGCGAGAGGCCTCACAAATGCCCCGACTGTGGGAAGAGTTTCAGCAACAGCTCGAACCTCAGCCAGCATAAAAGGGTGCACACCGGGGAGAGGCCTTACAGTTGCAAAGACTGCGGGAAAAGCTACCGACGGCGGGCCTCCCTGGTCCAGCACGAGAGAGAAGCCTGCCAGAAAGGGAACCCCTTAAACGCGCCGGCGGTCGGGTACATTGTGTTGGGGAACTGCACCTTGCTGTGTATGAAGAAATCGGCACAGAGCGGGAAGAACCGGGTGATAGCACCAAAGGGGGCAGAGGCCCCACTTGCAGCTCAGCCTCTAAACCTAATAATGGGATATTCACAAGAGAAGAGCCAGGCTGGCAGTTAGAGGTCTAGAAACCTAGAGTTGGAGATGTGGATATGATATATGTCTTTTGATCAAACAGGCCTCTTGACTGGGGTAGAGGAACACCGAAACTTCCTTGGAAACAAATCTGTGGGAAAGATATGGGAAGGGGAGGGGGCGCTGGCCTTGAGGAAAACTGCCCTGTTTCAGTTCCAGCAAAACCCAAACTAGGAGCAAGCCAGGAGAGCAGAGGGATGACAGTGATCAAACGGAGGGCATTTCTGAAGGATTCCCACAAGCAAGGGGGTTTGTTAGGCCTCCTGGCTTGGAAAACGTGCCAAGAATAAAGGTTCTGCCTGGAAGGAAGCTTCCCTGGAAATGTGTTGGGCCTGCTTGCAGGTTTACTAAGCCTTTTAAGGTATGCCAAAAGGAGCACAATATCCTAGCTTGGGACAGTAAGGTTGTGTCGGAGCCTGGATTGCAAATGAACAAGAAAAATTCAGAGCCTGTCCAGATGCACTTGTCTGGAACTCTTTAAAGAGGCTAAGTTTTCCCCTGCTGGCTTGTATGGCTCTCCTAGAAAAAGACACTTGGTTTCAGGATGCACTGATAGGAGCAGTGCAGGTGTGCTGTTCCAAGTCACCTGTTCCATTTGAAACTTCGGAGTCATGCACAGTATTAACGTCCTGTTGTTTGACAAATGCCTTGGCAGTGTTAGCGTTATTCTTTGGTAGCTTAAATGATCTGTAGGAGTGCAAATCAACAGAGGTTCGGTCAGTTTGCAGACGGTCGTTCAGAGCACAGGTGGATGAGATGTAACCGGGCCCTTAGGTGTTAAATTTATGTTTTACCGACAAAGAAATAGTATAGATCTACTTCAAGCTATTTAGCGCTCATCAGCTAGCCATACCCTTCTGGGATTCAAAGGGTATGGCTACCCCAGAAGCAGAGGTGGTATTCAGCAGGTTCTGACCAGTTCTGGAGACCCGGTAGCGGACATTTTGAGTAATTTGGAGAACCGGCAAATACCACCTCTGACTGGCCCCGCCCCCATCTAGTCTCTGCCTCCCGAGTCCCAGGTAATCATCTGGGTCTTCTTTGGTTGCCCTGCACAGGAGAACGGAGCTGGAAAGCAGGTTAGTGGGGTGGGGAGGAAATGGGGATTTTTCAGTATCCTTCCCCTGCCATGCCCACAAGCCACGCCCACCAGGCCATGCCACACCACCAAGCCACGCCCACAGAACCGGTAGTAAAAATTTTGAATCCCACCATTGCCCAGAAGGGTGTGACTAGCTGATGAGAGCTTCTTCTTGTTAGCTGCGAAGTCATGTCTGACCCATCGCGACCCCATGGACAACGTTCCTCCAGGCCTTCCTGTCCTCTACCATCCCCCTGAGTCCATTTAAGCTGACTGCTTCAGTGACTCCATCCAGCCACCTCATACTCTGCTGTCCCCTTCTTCTTTTGCCCTCAATCTTTCCCAGCATTAGGCTCTTCTCCGGTGAGTCCTTCCTTCTCATGAGGTGGCCAAAGTCTTTGAGTTTCATCTTCAGGACCTGGCCTTCTAAAGAGCAGTCAGGGTTGATTCCTCTAGGACTGACTGGTTGGATCGCCTTGCAGTCCAAGGGACTCGCAGGAGTCTTCTCCAGCACCATAGTTCATATAAATAGATTTTATTTTCCTGGGCTCCAAGATCAACTCAGATGGGGACTGCAGCCAAGAAATTAAAAGACACTTGCTCCTGGGGAGGAAAGCTATGGCAAACCTAGACAGCATACTAAAAAGCAGAGACATCACCCTGCCAACGAAAGTGTGTATAGTCAAGGCTGTGGTTTTCCCAGTTGCAATGAGAGCTAAAGAGCTTGAAATAGATCTATCCTAGTCTCCCTTTATTTCATTGTCGGTAATACATAAATTTAACACAAAAATAGTTGGTCGCGAAAGCGACTGCCTGCGAAGGCCCCTGGATTGGGGCTGAAAGGCGAAAACGGAAGCAGTGTGCTCTGTCCCATAATTGAGTAGACCAGGCTGCCCTGATAGACTGCTCCCACCGGAGAAAAAACACTGGGTCCTTAGGCCTAAATCCCTAACTTTGTTCAGACTCTTTCAAAACGCCACCAGTTTAGTCTCAATGCAACCTGGAAGGAGAAACCCCTATAAATTTTCCAAATTTTAGAGACTCTTCTTGACCCACCTAACTGCCTCTTTTTGAATACAAGGGCTATTGGGCAGGCAACCTGGTGGTTTCTTAATGTTGGGAAAAGCTATTTTTTTCTTCCTTAAACAACCCCCAAGCCCCTTTTTTTAAATAAGTGTTGAAATCATAGAACGTTTTGATAAAGATCAGACTCTATGTCAAATCCAGATAACCGATAATAACAGATAATCAGAGTTGGAAGGGACCTTGTAGGTCATCTAGTCCAACCCCCTGCCCAAACAGGAGACCCTACACCATTTCTGACAAATGGCAGTCCAATCTCTTCTTGAAAATCTCAAGTGATGAAGCTCCCACAACTTCTGAAAGCAACTTCTGTTCCATTGGTTGTTTGTTCCCACTGTCAGAAAGTTTATCCTTATTTCCAGGTTGAATTTCTCCTTGTTCAGTTTCCATCCATTATTCCTTGTCTGGCCTTTGGGTGCCTTGGAAAATAGCTT
Organism: Naja naja; assembly: GCA_009733165.1. Taxonomy (NCBI): domain Eukaryota; kingdom Metazoa; phylum Chordata; class Lepidosauria; order Squamata; family Elapidae; genus Naja; species Naja naja. Next base: position 21,085,515 of record CM019149.1, read on the forward strand.
GATCCACTCTTAGTCTGCTTTGAAACATCTATTTCTATGCCACCAGGAGGCTTAGCATTGACTAAACTAGGGGTCCCCAACCCCCAGGCCATGGTCTTCTATCGAGCCACGAGCTTTTCATAACTAGGCTGCAGATGTGGCGCCCAACCGCGTGCACGCGCACATCCACACACGTGAATAGACTGCATTTGGGTGAGCAGCATGCATGCTTGCCAACCGCTTGCACAAGTGGAGCGGCATAATGTGTGCTTGTCCACCATGTGTACAGGACCACCACCCCTCCCCACTGGTCCACAAAGCCAAAAAGCTTTGGGAACTCCAGACTAGGCAACTTGTGTCCCGTTGAGTCATTATTTCAGAGATCTTTTCCGATCAGATTCCTCAATGCCTTCAACTGAGCTTTTAATATACTGCCTTGACCTTCACTGGAAGAGTTGAAAGGGACATCCAGAGGTGTATCTTCCTTGAAAGTAGACCATGTTGAGCGGTATAGCAACAGTTGACCACAGGACCTACTTTATGACATTTTTATTAGGTGTGATCATTTTTATGTCATAAAATATTTTATAAAATTTGCCGAATTTCAATTACATGGGAGTTATCAGTCCTGATGTTGGACACCGTCTATAGCAGGGTTGCTAACCTTTTGGACCTCAGGGACCACCAAATTCATAATTTTAAATCCTGTGGACCAGAGACCCTGGGAAAATCCCCCCAAAAGTCTGCAGGATAATTCACCACCCTGTTTTCCTACCATATTCTTTATCTGGGAGCACAGGATACCATCTCCAGCTCCGTTCTCAGGGAGAGAGAGAGAGACTTTTGGCTTCATACAAGGAAAGCAGCAGAAGCAGCAGAAGTATTTCTTTCTCTCCCCCAAACTCCGCCAGAAATGAGTCTTTGTGAGACTTGTCCTGCTGGCACAGCCTCTTTGAGCAGGATGCCTTGCAGGGTCCCAAAGACTCATTTCCGGCAGAGCTTGGGGGAGAGAAAGAAAGACTTTTGCTGCTTTCTTTGCATGCACCAAAAGCAGAAGAAAGAATGCAAGCGACGCAAGCCTTATGTTCCTGTGGGCCATGTGGGCGGTGCATTCTTGTGTTCCCGCACAGCCTGGATTAATTGCTTTGGGGGTGTTTTGGGAGTGACATTTCTCTGTGGACCACCAAAATTTTCTCACGGACCACCAGTGGTCCCTGGCCACTGTTCTATAAGCCCTTTTGAGGTACCTTGGTTCAAAAACTGTTGCGCTACAATGCACCATTTTGCCCAGTGAAAGGCTACACAAAGTTAACTGGGAGAGTTTGAGTAATGTATACCTGATAGAGTGACCACTTGTATAGGCAGCATTACTGATGTTCTGATGCATCAACTTTTGAACCTGAAGAATTATTGTGGCTGTAGTCAGAAACAGCATAATGATACAAAAGATCTAGATCAGGCCTGTCAAACTGGCAGATACAGCCCATGCAGACCATGCCCTTGTCAACTCGTGAAGCATTCCTGGACTGCTCTTGAGTTGCCATAGGCAGGAATGGGGAGAAGCTTGGTTGCTATGATCAGAAGCACATTCCATGCATACCTTTCTCCAGATTTTATCCCAGATTACTAGAGAAAGCCGGAGAGGCATGTTATCTACAGCCTGCGAAAGTGCTCTGTTGGAGAATGTGATTTATGACACACCCTGGGAGGAGGAGGGAAACAGGGTGGGCAGTAAATTACGTGGGACAGAGCCAACTGCACTTGGGATATGCCGACATGTTGCTCCTAATAAATAATTGGATTTCTTTTCAAAGTTGGCTCGAGGCTCATGAATTAATTAGGGCATCTGTCGGAACCCTGACAGCCCTATGGTCACGTCCACTCCGGCTCTGCAAAGGTAAAAAACACTGATATGGGCCATGATACGAGCGGGTTTGACACCCCTGATCTAGATAAACAGACCAAGTATGATGACAACGTCAGTGATCAGTAGAATCTGTGAACCAGCATAGAGATGGGATCCCCTTCACTGGATGTGTCTAATCAGAGGCTGGATAGTTAGTTATCTCTTGGGGCTGCTTTAATTGCATTTTTGCACTAAGTGTTAGATTGGATTTCAGAACCTGAAGAGCCCCCTCCCAGTGCTGCAACTCTTGAATATGCCCAACCAGAGAACAGGATTCACATACTTAGCAGGTATGCTGTAAATAAGGTATCCTGCCAGGTTCTCTGGCATCTTTTCCAAGCAAGATTCTCACAGAGTCTTCTTTAGCGAGATTTATTAAGGAGAAAGGGATGGAATGATGAGAACTCTTGACAATGAAACTGCTTAGCTACAACCAACATATTCCGAAATATATCAGGGTGGGAACTTCCTTTTCTTCCTGATTGCCATACTGTGAATTAGCAGGTTTCTTCTCTGATAATGCTAGAACTTGCAGCTGGTTACAAGTAGGTCTTGATTTAGGGGATCATTATGTGGACACGACCTCTGAGTCTGCCTTTGCTTATTATATATGTTATATGAACTCAGAGTCCAGGAAATAAACAAGAGAGAGGCCGACTGCCCTTACGTGTAGCATTTTCAAGTCCTCCAAATAATTAAATATTTGAGACAAATTCTACTGACCCTTAATCAAAATGCCAAGGTGACCTTGATCAGAAAAAATAAAATCAGGGAAACAAGAAAGAAAGTAAATGCAGTGGTAGACGGATCATGACAAATAGGTAACATTTTTATGTTTCTGAAATCCAAAGAATCTCAAAACTTTTCAGTCTTGGGTTTAATTATTCCATCAAACAACCTTGCCATCAATCAGAACAGAAAGAGAATTTGCTTTTCCAAAAAAATGACATATGTACATAATGCACAAACACATATATACATATACTAGCTCAATACCCGTGCTTTGCTACGAAACTATGTGGTCGGCCTTAGTTTTGGGGGAGGAAAACGGATTTTTGCCTCTGCCTGCCACCATCCATCAGTATTCATCTGGCTAGCATCCTGTCAGTGTGTTTGAGAGTTGAGGGCTGTTTGGAAACTGAAACAGTATTTGCTGTGTGAGCAAGAAGGAGACAGCAAGGAGCCTGGGCGTGTGGCTTAGCTCAACTGTTCTGTACTAAAGATCATGTTCCCTGTGAAGGTGCCAGTCATAGTTGCTGGCAAAACATCAGGAAACCTGTTGTCTAGACCATGGGTTCTAAAACCCTGAAGCCCAACACTGCCCAAGTTGTGAGTCTTTCGTTGGCAAAAAAAAAAATTAGGAATCTGGTGTCACCTTTTCTGACTAACCCACTTTATGCCTTTTCATAAAACAGGTCAAGATAAGGTGCTAACACAGTGGTGGCAAACCTTTTTTGGCTCCCGTGCTGATAATTCCGCATACACTCGTGCGCTTGCGCTCGTGTGCCAGCACCCAGAAAGCAATGCATGCTGCCCCCCCACCCTCCTGCGCATGCACACGCGATCCTCCTGCAGCGCGCTGTGCGTCTGCTCATGTGTGTGTGATCCCCTTGCTGCGTGTCACACATCTGCACATGCACGCACAGTCCCCTTGCCACATGCCACACGTCTGCACATGTGTGCAAGATTCCCCCACTGCGCACAGCATGTCTCTGCACCTACACGTGCGATTCCCACGCCACACGCCATGTGCCTGTGTGCGCGATCATCCCTCCGTGCGTCTGCACATGCACGCACGATCACCCCCGCGCCATCCATCTATGCATGCGCGTGTGACCCCCAGTGTGTGCTTCGTGTCTCTGCACATCCGCACATGTCTCCCACGCACCCATGCACTGCCCACGCATGCGTGCCAGTTACCCAACAATCAGTTGTCGGGCAGCGTGGGCATGCATGCATGTGCAGTAGGGCTTTTCAAGGCGAGCTCTCGCGTGCCGGGGAAAATGGCTCTGTGTGCCACTTCCGGCACACGTGCCATAGGTTCGCCATCATGGTGTTAACAGATTCCTGATTTTTGGTGATCTGCTTTACAGCTGCAAATTCACAGAGGGATCCTTCCAGTGTCCAACCTGTTAGCCTAATTAACTTTCAGGAAATCCCTGAAGACATGGCAGTGCCCTCAGGCCTGGGGATCCCGTGGATGTGGGGAGCCTACAAGATGGTTATGCTGTCTGTCAGCTGAGAGCAGGCATTTTCCTTCAGTTTTATGTTTCTGGTTAATAGTTTTTATTTTTATGTCTTTGCAGTTTTGACCTGTGAGCCACCCAGCATCTGATAAGTGGGATGAGTGGCTATATAAGTTGAATGAAATAAAACATTTAAAAATCTCATGATACATCAAGAGCACCTTTATAGTTCCAGATCTGGACTTGCTACACAGCAATGTGAGATCATCGCTCCCAGGTATTGACCTTCATACAAATTGAGTTTATTATTATTATTTCTTCAGGCTAGAAACCAGGAGACCATGAGTTCTAGTCCCACCATAGGCATGAAAGCCAGCTGTGTGACCTTGGGCCAATCACGTTCTCTCAGTCCAAGCCACTTCACAGGGTGATGGTTGTGGGGAAAATAGGAGAGGAAAAATGTGTCCAGTTCAGTGGTGGGATTCAAATTTTTTTACTATTGGTTCTGTGGGCGTGGCTTGGTGGGCGTAGCAGGGAAAGGATACTGCAAAATCCCCATTCCCTCCCCACCCCACTAACCTGCTTTCTAGCTCCGTTCTCCTGTGCAGGGCAGCAAAAGAAGATCCAGCCAATCAGCTGGGACTTGGGAGGCAGAGAATAGATGGGGGCGGGGCCAGTCAGAGGCAGTATTTGCCGTTTCTCCAAACTACTCAAAATTTCCGCTACCGGTTCTCCAGAACTGGTCAGAACCTGCTGAATACCCACCTCTGGTCCAGTTATTTATAAAGATAAATAAGATTGGGAAAATAAATAAATGGTGGCTCAGGCTGTTAATTGGTGGCTCAGGCTGTTAATTGCCTGCACTTAAGTTCCAGCTGCCTACAACTCGAATCCCACCAGGCTCAAGGTTGACTCAGCCTTCCATCCTCTTGGGGTAGGTAAATTGAGGACCCAAGATTGTTGGGGGCAATTAGCTGACCTTGTAAAAATGCCATTTAGTAATAAGCAGGCATATACAATGGAATGAAGGCTATTGCTGAGCACACTAGGTTGCATCCCAAAAATTGTAAGCCGCCCTGAGTCTCCGGAGAAGGGCGGCATATAAATGTAATTTAAAATAAATAAATAAATAAATAAATAAATAAATAAATAAATGCCTTTGAATGTAAGGGGAGAAGGTCATGTCTTGGCAAAGCAAGATCATGCACAATTTCTTGCAAAACCTGGGCTGAGCTACAAAACTTGGCTGCCCAAGAGCAAATAGAAAATGCATACATTTGGATGCCAGTTCTTTTTCATCAGAAAAGGAAAGTGTTCTCGGCACAGGAGAATTTGCCAGGAAGAAAATGCATCAGGATTTCAGCTATTATTGGGTCTACTCTATAGCATTTTGTTCTGGTTTAAAACAACTCTGGGTTACTTGAAAAGGAAGCACCCAATTTTCCTAATACAGAACTTCAAGGTACCTAATGATGGATTGATCAATAAAAAATTGCTAGTCTCAAATGTGCTTTTTTTCAAAAGGCAGTTGGGCTTTCTTGATTTTTTTTCCTTTTAAGACGTTTTGCTTCACATACAAGAAGCTTCTTCTGTTTCAAAGGAAAAAAGCCAAGAAAGACTAATTGCCTTTTGAGGCAGAGGAAAAGCATTTTTCTGACAACCATGACCTGTCCTAGATGATTGAAATTAAATTCTCCGTGGACAAAAAGCATTGCAAGCAAAGTGGAGACTGGTGGAAGGTGGCTGGGTTAGGACCCTGGAGAGCTCCCACCACCGGGCTGGGCTGGGAGCTGATGTCGTTTTAAAGGTGATGTAATTCCAGAGTTCCATCTTTATTGTTTTTAAAGAGTCCATGGGTCTTTCTCCACGATTGCAAAGTTACAGCCTTTGCATGCAAGATACAAATCTCTGCATCTGGTAGGAAAAAGGTACAGACCAAGTATAGGATGGCAGAGAGGCAACCTACAGTAGTATGTGTGAATGGAGCTGGGCGTTTTTACAGAATATACAGAATAACAGAGTTGGAAGGGACCTTATAGAATATTTAGTCCAACTCCTGCTCAAGCAAGAAGCTGTACCCCATTTCTGATGGAGGACAGGACAGTCTCTTCTTGAAAGCCTCCAGTGATGAAGCTCCCACAACTTCTGAAGGCAACTTCTGTTCCATTGGTTGATTATTATCACTTGCAGAAAATTTATCCTTATTTCTAGCTTGAATGTCTCCTTGATCTGTTTCCATTCATTAATCGTCTGGCCTTCAGGTGCTTTGGAAAATAGACCCCTTCCACTCCGTGACAGTCCCTCAAATATTGTCACCTTTAGCCCTTCTTTTGTTAGACTAGACATGCCCAATTCCAGCAACCATTCTTTATATGTTTTAGCTTCCAGTCCCCTAATCATCTTTGTTGCTCTTTTCTGCACTCTTCCTAGAGTCTCAACATCTTTTCTTATAGTGTGCTGACCAAAACTGGATGCAGTATTCCAAGTGTGGTCTTACTAAGGCTTTATAGAGTGGTACTAGTACCTCACTTGATCTTGATTGTATCCCTCTGTTAATGCAACTTAGAATTGTCAACTACCAAAGTGTAGTTGATTCTTGTCAATTATGAGTTAAACATGAGCCAATAAATAAATAATAAACAAACATAAGCCAGCAGTGTGAGGCAGCTGCTAAAAAGATACATGCTGTCATGGCATATACTAACAGGAGCACAGAGCCCTGATCATTGGAAGTAGCATTTCCACTCTGTTCTGACTCTGTTCAGGCCTCAGTCCAGATCTGGGCATCACAGTTCAAAAAGACCTTTGAGAAATTGGACCAAATTCAGAAGTAGGCTACCAAGATGGCGAGTGAGGGTCTAAAAACTAAGTTGTATAAAGAATGGTTAAAAAAATTAAGCCTAGGTATGTTTAGCCCACTGAAGGGCCATCTGGGGATAATATTTCTAATTAATACAAATTCCCATAACAACAATAATCACATTCTCATTTTAACCTGCTAACACATGATATATCTTATAATTATAATCATCTCCTTCTTAGCTCCTTCTACTCTATATTCTTGTATTTAATTTCTAACTTCCATTTTTATTTTCCAACCATTGATAAAATAATTCCCACATCATGTAGTATTCAGTTTGTTCTTTTTCTCTAATTGCCAGTGTTAATCTGTTCATTTCTGCACATTCTAATATTTTCCTGATCACATTCTCTTCTATTGGAATCCTTTCTCTTTTCCAATTTTGAGAGCCCAAAATTTCTGTTGCTGAGTGAGACATTTGGTAACTGACTTTTGCCCCATTTTATGACCATTATTGCCATAGTTGTTAAGTGAATCCTTGCAGTTGGTAAGTTGGTAGCACAGCGGTTAAGTGAATCTGGCCTCCCCATTGACTTTGCCTGTCAGAAGGTTGCAAAAGGAGATCACTGTCAACTCATAAAATATTTCTCTGGCCTTTTAGAATTGCTAGCAGAAAGAGGGGGGGGCAGGAGCAGTGCAGCAGCTTGCAAAATCGAAACTGTGTTCCATAAATGTTTTCATAGATAGTTTCTAGGTGACTGAAGTTTCTGCTGTGCAAAATTCTAACTGGAGAGTATGATTGATGACTCTTGGCTATGGATGTGTCCCATTGGAGAATATGAATTATGATACACCCAGGGGGTAGGGGAAAACCAGGGTCAAGGGTGACAATGAATGAAGTGTCTCAGAGTCGGCTACACCCAGGTAGCACCGGCATGTTTACTCTTAATAACTCTTCTTTAAGCTTTGAAAAGCTGGCTAGAGCAGTGGTAGTATTCGACCGGTTTGGCCTGGTTCTGGCGAGCCGGTAGCGGTGATGAGCAGCGGAGACTGAACTGGTTCTCTCTGCCGCTCTGCTGTTGGGCCCACCCGCCTGCCCGGGCTCCCATACTCACTTTTATTTGCTGAATTTGAAGCGCAGCTGCTTTGCGCAGCACAGAATAGTGCTGCGCTGCAGCTGCTGAAGTGACCGGGATCGTGCAGGCTTGCAGGAGGTGAGTTAGAACGCCTCTGCACCTGCGCAAACACCTCTGCACCTGCGCAAAGTGCACATTTGGCACACACGTGCACACAAAGTGTGTGCACACATGCAAAGTGCACCCACCAAGCCACACCCACCGAACTAGTGGCAACAATATTTGAATCCCACCACTGGGCTACAGACTCATGATTTAAATGGGGGTAACTACCAGATCCCTGACAATCACATAATCCCAAGACACTGCAAAGATCATAAATATGAATCAGTTGCCAAGTGTCTGAATTTGGATCACATGAACGTGGGCTGCAGTCATACGTGTGGGAAATGGCCATAAGTCACTTTTTGCAGTGATGTTGTAACTTTGAACAGTCAATGAATGAACTGTTGTAAATCGAGGGCACCCTGTAGAAGGAAGCAAATTTGATGTAGATGAGTCATCTACCAGTAGATCAGTGTTTTTCAACTCCAGAAACTTTAACATGTATGGACTTAAATTTCTGAGGAATTCTGGGAACTGAAGACCACATATCTTAATGTTGAGAAGGTTGAAAAGCATTGCAGTAGATCCTGCACTAACCAGGAGGCTGGATTAAATGTGAACATCCACTCTCATTATATATATCTATGGAAAGCTATCGAAGTCTCCTCCTTTATTTACTACATCTATTTCTAGCCTGTCACCTCATTGAGCTCCACATGCTTCCAACAGTAAAACAGTACCATAAAAATAAAAATAGCAATGAAAATGAACATTATGTCCAAAAATGAAAAACTGCAGAAAACAGCAATCCCAAAGGCACAATTAAAATATATGGTCTTCACTGCTTTTCTAAAAGCTAGAGAATCCCATATGATTGATTCATCCATAAAAGCTGCTAAGTTGGAGCTGCCTGATAATAGGTAAATATGTGTGATGGTCAGATACAGATTAATGGAGCTGGAAGGGACCTTGTAGGTCATCTAGTCCAACCCCCTGCCCAAGCAGGAGACCTTACACCATTTCTGACAAATGGCAGTCCAATCTCTTCTTGAAAGTCTCAAGTGATGGCGTTCCCACAACTTCTGAAGGCAAGCTGTTCCATTGGTCAATTGTTCCCACTGTCAGAAAGTTTCTCCTTATTTCCAGGTTGAATCTCTCCTTGTTCAGTTTCCATCCATTGTTCCTTGTGTGGCCTTCAGGTGCTTTAGAAAATATCTTGACCCCTTCCTCTCTGTGGCAGCCCCTCAAATATTGGAAGACTGCTATCATGTCTCCCCTGGTCCTTCTCTTCTCTAGACTAGCCATGCCCAGTTCCTGTAACCGTTCTTCATATGTTTTAATCTCCAGTCCCCTAATCATCCTGGTTGCTCTTCTCTGCACTCTTTCTAGAGCAGAGGTGGGCAATTATGGCCCCTTTACAACTTGTGGACTTCAGCTCCCAGAATTCCTGTCCCAGCCATGACCAGGAATTGCCATGATTGTGCCGTCTCAGGAATTCTGGGAGTTGAAGACCACAAGTTGTAAAGGGGCCATAATTGCCCACCTCTGTTCTAGAGTCTCAACATCTTTTTTATAGTGTGGTGATTATAGTATAGTCCAGTGGCGGGATTCAATTTTTTTTGCTACCAGTTCTGTGGGCGTGGCTTGGTGGGCATGGCAGGGGAAGAATACTGTAAAATCTCCAGTCAGAGGTGGTATTTGCCGTTTCTACTTAAAATTTTCACTACCGGTTCTCCAGAACTGGTCAAAACCTGCTGAATACCACCTCTGGTGTGGTCCCGCCAGAAGTACCGTCTTCAGATGGACAAAGCACCAGGAGGAACCATACCAAACATCAGACATCTTTTAAAGGATACAGCATCAATGTTGATTCAGCATCCAACCTCATCCTCCCTACCCTGGCCAGATCTCCTGATCTTCTAGATCATCACCATCTGAAAATAAAAACTATGCCAAGAACCAGTTGATCCTGGCAGGAATATTTAGGAGCAGCTGATGGAAGCCATCTTAGGACTTGGCCATGGACTTAGGCCAAGTCAAAGATTTCTGTAAATAAGGGAACTTGGCCCAATGACCTTAGAAGATTGTCTATGGAGATCCTTAGTCATCCAGGTCATGTTTGTTTTTTTCAAGAGGCAACTGGACTTCCTAGTTTTTCTTTGAAGATGTTTCCCTTCTCATCCAAGAAGTTTCTTCAGCTCTGACTGGATGGGGGGTGGGGGAATGGAACTTTCAGCAGTTCCAAGAAGGCTCCACATCCAATTGCACCATTCAGGTGACCCTGATGACACACATAAACCTCCAGATAGCCTTAACAATTCGCTAAAAGGATGCAAATGACCAGCTGTCTGCGAGGAGTATAAATCCTTCCATTCTCCACCATCCAGTCAGAGCTGAAGAAGCTTCTTGGATGAGAAATGAAAATGTCTTCCAAGAAAAACAAGAAAGTCCAGTTGCCTCTTGAAAAAGCACCTTTGGGAGGACCTTGGAAAAGTTTATGGAACAAGGCTGAGCCATGAGGCCTGGTTTCAATCCCTTCTAGGCTTTTGATTTGACTCGTCTTCTGACTTGATATGTCTTCTGACTTGACATGTCTTGACTTCTGCCCCTTCTGATGCTATCCTACCATTGTATGCCTCTCAGCCAGTCCTTGAGTGTTTGGGTTTGGGTTTGAGTTTGCTCCCTTTCCTTTTATTATCATTATCATGAGACACACCACACCACACCCAGGCCTATATGCAGTTCTAGTTCTGGCCATGCCTAAACCATTATCCCTAAATGCTATTAACCCTATAACATGTCTATATCCCTACCTTATTCCGACCTGCACTAACTGATCCCCACCTGGTGCCACCTTCACCATGTTTTAACCTAAGGCTTAATTACCACCTATATGTGCTCCAACCCCCTTTAATAATATGCACCACATCAATACATGAAAAGAGCCATTTTCAGCAGCCCCGCAGTTGTTTCAGAATCCATCCTCCATCCCTGTAGTTGTTGCAGAATCCATCCTCAGCTCTGCTGAGTCATTCCAAAGCCATCGGCCAGCACACAAGCAGAAATACAGATCTGGCAGCAGCAAAGATAAGGTGACGTGGCCAGCTGCCTTGCTGTGAGGCATATTCGGAGCTGACAGGCTCTGAGTGAACTTGGAGCCCGACAATGCCAAATTTAGACTGAATACACTTAGTCCTCAACTTACAACCATTCCTCTAGCCACCATTCAAAGTTACAGTACCACTGCAAAAAGTGACATGACCATTTTTTACACTTACAATCGTTGCAGTATCCCCATGGGTCCCATGACCAATATTCAGATGCTTGACAACTGGCGTGTATTTTTGATGGTTGCAATGTCCCAGCGTCACGTCTTCACCTTTTACGACAATCAAAGTCAATAGGAAAACAGATGAGGGGCAGGATTCAAATTTTGTAACAAACAGTTATGTGGGCGTGGATAGGTGGGCATGGTCATGTGACTGGGTAGCCATGGCTGCTGCTTCTTTTTTTGCCTCTTTTTGCAGCGCCCCCTCCCCCCCTGATTTTTTGGGCCTCCTGGGCCTCAGGGAAGCCTCCTGGTGGGGTGTTTTTGCTCCCAGAAGGCTTCCCTGGGGCTCAGGAAGAAAAAAACAGAGCATGGGGGGACACTCAGCACCCTCCCCCACGCTCCATTTTGGGGTCTCCTGGGCCTCAGGGAAGCCTCCGGGGGGAGTGTTTTTGCCTGGGGCCCAGAAAGGCAAAAAAAGGAGGGGTTGGGGGGGTACTGTGTCCCCCCCTCCATTTTTTGCCTTCCTGGGCCTCAGGGAAACCTCCTGGGCGAAACAGTAAGTAAGCGAGGGAAATCCTGGCACAGCTGATCATCGGGAGGGGAAAAAAAGAAAAGAAATACCTTAAATGCAAATACCAGTGACTGGGTGGGGAAGAATGCAGTCAGCGATGTCGGGCATATGCGCAATGTTGCACATGCGCGATAAGGACTGACTGGGAGGGGAGGGGAGAGGAGAGGAGTGGCTGGCAGAGAGGGGCAGGGCCAGCCAGGGGCATGATTTACCAGTTCTTCGAACTGCGCAGAATTGTAACAACCGGTTCTATAGAACTGGTCCGAACTGGTAGAATGCCACCCCTGCTCATGGGTCATGTGACCAATATTCAGATGCTTGACAACTGGCATGTATTTGTGATGATTGCAATGTCCCAGGGTCACGTCTTCACCTTTTACGACAAGCAAAGTCAATAGGGAAACAGATTCACTTAACAACCGTGTTACTAACAACTGTACTGATTCATTGAACAATGGTGACAAGAACAGCCATAAAATGGGGCCAGTTAATATTCTAAGCAGTTCGGAAACCAGTTGTTAGAAGAAATTACTGGCCTAATCCTGTAAGGAAGGCAGGAAGGAAACATTCCGGTGTTGCTTACAGAAACTGCCTCTCCATTAACCCTTATTACAATCTTGGAAGGACTAGACTTCCTGTCTCAGAAACTTCTCTGGAGCTTATTTCCCCTCCTTTGCTGGTACTTTGCTTGTGTGGAGTGACCATTCAAAGTTACAATGGCACTGAAAAAAGTGACTTATGACCATTTTTCATACTTACGACTGTTGCAGCATCCCCACAGTCATGAGAGGCCAGGCGAGGAGATGCGTGCCTCGATGTGAGGGATATTGAGTGGGCCACACCCAGCCAATAACATGACCACCAAGCCACGTCCACCCAGTCACATGATCACCAAGCCACGCCCACCAACTAAGCCATGCCCACAGAACCGGTTGTTAAAAATTTGAATGCCATCCCTGGCCAAAACTCACTTAACTGACCCGCTTAGCAATGGAAATTCTGGGCTCAACTGTAGTCCTAAGTCAAGGACTACCTGTATACAGCCATCATCTTTAGTCAGTGGTGCGATTCAACCAGTGTAACAACCGGTTCGGTGAGCGCATGCACACAGGATTTCAAAAAGACCATTTTTAGCTATAATACTTACCTTCTGCTGCAGCCCTGGTGAGTAAAACAGCTGATGTGTAGCAAACTGCCAAGGAATCAGCTGTGCTCAAAAACAAGGAAATAAAGCACAGGAAAAGGGCCAGACTGGGTGGGCGAGGCCAAACGATCACCGGAACTACTGAACTGGACTGAACTGGTAGAATCCCACCCCCGCCTTTGGTTCTTCACTCAAAAAGTGATTCTGGCTAGACATGTTGCAGAATGATGTGAGTCTGTGTAAAGGTACACAGCTTGGCACCAGTGGTGGTATTCTACCGGTTCTGCCTGGTTCTGCTGAGCCGGTAGTGTCAATGAGAGCAGAGACTGAACTACTTCTCTCCGATGCTCTGCTGTTGGGCCCACCAGCCCGCCCGGGCTCCCATACTCACCTTTTGGGGTGCTCACATTGCAGCCCTGGTCAAAAGGGCCCAGTAGAGATTATACTACTTGAGGCTTCTCTGAAAACAACAACTGAATGAAGAACTGCTGGTGACCTTCTACCGCTGCACCATAGAGAGTATCTTCACTTACTGCACCTCTGTATGGTTTGCCAATTGCACAGAGGCAGATAGGACAGCACTTCAGAGGGTTAACGTCATTGCCCAGAGGATCATGGGTTGCCCTCTCCCCTCTTTGGAAGAGCTTTATAGCTCCCGCTGCCTTAAGAAAGCTCAAAACATTCTCACCTCATCCTGATCACCCTTTTTTTGAACTATTACCATCTGGCAGACGGTACAGAATAATAAAAATAAGGACAAATAGGCTGAAAAACAGCTTCTATCCCAGGACAGTAGCTCTTTTTAATTCTGCTATAAACTGCAGTATTGGTGTGGTGTCGGGGGTGGGGTTCGGTTCAATGTGTGGAGTGTGAAGGATGTGTGTTTGTGTTTATTTTCATGGTCATGGTCATGATGTGCACTGAAGATGGTGTTTGATTTTGTTGTACGAGGTGCAATGACAATAAAGTAAACTAAACTAATGTGGAAAGGAATTTTCCATGAGGTTGCTGTGCTCTTTCTTCTGGCCACCAGGTAAAAGTATCAAATGGACCAATCACAGCACAGCTGTGGTTTAAATTTCCCGGGCTTTGCTAAGCCCCACCTCACCTGGCTCAGGTATACTTAAGGGGCTACCTTGTGGCATCCAGCCAGTTCCCCTTAACCAGTTCCAGCTGCTTGGAGCTATGCAGCTGGAAGAACTTTACCTCAAGCCACGAGGAAGAACTTTGGGACTCCGGTCACACAGGTGATCATTATTGAAGAAAGACTCATTGAGGAATCAAATGAATACTGACTACTGGTATTTTTTTTTGAATCTTTTATTGTCTTTTGTAATCTGTTTACACCAAATAAAGAACTTTGTATTGGACTCACTGGGCTCAGCCTTTTTCCTGATAGCTTCACAATAGAGAAAGGTAACGAACCATCTATATTTCCATCCTAATTTTCTAACAACTAATCTAAAATAAACCTTTATCCTCTGCTTTTGAAGCATAGGCTTGCAGGAGGTGAGTTGGAACGCCTCTGCACCTGTGCAAAGTGTGCATTTGGTGCCCGCGTGCATGCAAAGTGCGTGTGCGCACGCAAAGCGCGCCCACCAAGCCACGCTCACCAAACTGGTGGTAAAACTTTTTGAATCCCATCACTCCTTGGCACGCTGCTTCCATCACAAGCTGGAGCTGAAATGTTTCTGCTCAGCAAGCATCATCAGGATGCCTGCAGCTAGCCTTTGCAAGAGCAGAAACAGGTTGACAAATCACATCAGCCTATTCTCCTCCCCTCAGCCGTCTGCTTTCAGTCCAGCAGAGTGGCGCAGCGGAAGCGTGCTGGGCCCATAACCCAGAGGTCGATGGATCGAAACCATCCTCTGCTAGACGAAAGTAGATGTTTTGTTTTGATCTGGTCTCTATGCAAAACGGGGGGGGCGGAGTGGCTGTTTGGCTAGCTTATGTTGCTGCTCCAGAGGCTTTAATTTAATTTTTTTAAAAAATGTGCAATATGCAGCTTCTTGTAACGCACTGGCTAGAAGCCTTGAAGTAAGCCCTGTCTGCTGTTCCTGAACTGCTCTCAGACGCTTCATTTTCTGGGTAAACCTGACAAAGTCCAGAGTTTTCGTCGGGACAAAATGTGCATCCTGACGTTGCATGATGAGTTCCATCTCTTACATATGCTTGTGTAATGTTGTGCTGTGTGTACAAAAGGACAGTGTTTTTGCACTGGAAAAACATGCTTTATTGTTCACACTTCCCGGGGGAGATCCATGGAACCTGCGGTTACATTTTTGTGCTCTAATCATTCTAGCAATCTTTCCACTGACGTATGAGTTTGCCAGTCATGCAGCCAGGTTCAAATCACCATCATCACCATATTATTTCTTTTGGTCCCTTCCAGCTCTGTTCTGATTGATGGACGGAACAGGAGTGAATTTTAGGCTGCTATTTTCAAAGTTGGATGATGCCACTCTAATATGGGCTACAATCAATTTAAAAGGGCAGCCAAAGTAGCTCAGTTGGGAGAGCGTTAGACTGAAGATCTAAAGGTCCCTGGTTCAATCCCGGGCTTTGGCAAAACTTGTGAGTAGCACATAATTTTAACAATCTCAGACCATTCCTCTTAATACCTGATCCTCCATGAATGCAAGCTTTCACCTGAAGAAACTTGCTTTTAAAGCCTGGGATCCCCAAACTACAGGTTGCAAACCTGGGGTAGATTGTGAGCAAATTTAAAGACGGAATTGCATTTTTTGAGGGTTGTGCATCCAAAGCCAGAATCCTGCCAGACCTCATTCAATGTCTCCAGATAAGAGGCATGAGGTCTAATAGTAGGTCTAACAGTAACCAACAGAGATTGAAAAGAATAGAGGGAGTATTTGTATGTCATGGATGTTATTCTGGATGTTATTCTTCAGCTTTCGTGTCTGTAAGAACTGGGGGGCCATGGATCATCCATAAGTTGCAGTCTTGAGCAGCTATTGCCTGCCTAACCTTGTGATTCTAACTTTGAAAATTATTCATTATAAATCAGTTAATCTCAGGAGGCGCCTGAATTTTCCCCCCTTAGAGCAGAGGTCTCCAAACTTGGCAACTTTAAGACTTGTGGACTTCAACTCCCAGCTTATCTGAGCAATATCTGAGAGGCCATCACAGAGATGAGAGCGTCAACTTACAGTAGTCTCCAAACCACTTGAGGGCAGACAAGAAGTAATGGTTGGTGACTTATCAGAGATCCAACCAAGAACAAAGGAGAAATTTTCTGATTGTGAGAACAGTTATTCAGCAAAGTGAAGGAATGGATGGAAACTAATCAAGGAAAGAAACAACGTGGAATTAAAGAGAAACTGCCTGACAGTGAGAACAATTAACCAATGGAACAGTTTGCCTTCAGAAGTTGTGGGTACTTCATCCCTGGACATTTTTAAGAAGTGACTGGACAGCCACTTGTCTGAAATGGTGTAGCGCAGAGGTCTCCAAAACTTGGCAACTTTAAGACTTGTAGACTTCAATTCCCAGAATTCTCCAGCCAGCTGGCTGGAGAATTCTGGGAATTGAAGTCCACAAGTCTTAAAGTTGCCAAGTTTGGGGACCCCTGGTATAGGATCTGCTGCTTGAGCCAGGGGGCTGGACTAGAAGACCTCCAAGGTCCCTTCCACCTCTGTTCTGATTGATTGACTGAACAGGAGTGAATTTTGCCCTACTATTTTCAAAGTTGGATGATGCCACTTTAACATGGGATACAATCATTTTTTTAGAGGGCAGCGGGTTCAATCCCAGGCTTTGGCAAAGCTTGTGAGTAGCACACAGACCTCCTGTTTTGATCCTCTGGGCCATTGCCCACTAGTGGGCCGTGTGGTGTTTGCAACCAGGCCATGGAAACAGGCGAATGCATATGCACGCGTATGCGATCTGTACTTGGGTGAGCTGAACCTTCCTCGCACCTAGAGGTAGTATTCAGCAGGTTCTGTTACCAGTTCTGCAGAACCGGTAGCAGAAATTCTGAATAGTTTGGAGAACCGGCAAATACCACCTCTGACTGGTTCCGCCCCCATCTATTCTCTGCCTCCTAAGTCCAAGCTGATTGGCTGGATCTTCTGCACACTACTCACAAGCTTTGCCAAAGCCCGGGATTGAACCAGGGACCTTTAGATCTTCAGTCTAACGCTCTCCCAGCTGAGCTACTTTGGCTGCCCTCTAAAAATGTTTGTCACCCATGCTAAAGTGGCATCATCCAGCAGCCCAGAAACCCATTCCCAAAAGGGGTTTCTATTTTGGTTAGTGACCTGTTTTAAGTGTCTCCTGATGGTGAACAGCAGACTGTTTGCCTGTTCATATGAAACACAGGTGGTATTCAGCAGGTTCTGACCAGTTCTGGAGAACTGCTAGCGGAAATTTGGAGTAGTTTGGAGAACCGGCAAATACCACCTCTGACTGGCTCCACCCCCATCTATTCCCTGCCTCCCAAGTCCCAGCTGATCGGCTGGATCTTCTTTGGTTGCCCTGCCCAGGAGAACGGAGCTGGAAAGCAGGTTAGTGGGGTGGGGAGGGAATGGGGATTTTGCAGTAACCTACCCCTGCCACGCCCACCAAGCCACATCATTCCCACCAAGCCACGCCCACAGAACTGGTAGTAAAAATTTTTGAATCCCACCACTGGAGGGGCCCCAGCACAGGAGGTGGTTGGTAGGGAGAGCTTCACCGGAGGTGGCAATCAGCAACATGGAGCCGACTGAGCCAACAAACTCCACACCGGCCACCGAACAGCTGATCCTGATGGACTGCGACTAAGCTGCTGATCAGCTGATTGGGGCCTACATGCTGAGCAACAAGCAGCTGATCAAGCTTCTGGCATCTCAGCAATCAACTGCTGGAGTCTGCTGGGATGGCCGGCTGCTCCGGTATGCAGAAGGGCCCAGTTCCAGGTGTAAAAAAGGACACTGGGAGGCAGAAGCTCTCAGTGCTCACTTTATTCCAAAACTTTATTCCAGAACTTTTGGAGCTCACTGTGTGCTGGGAATCCGGCCTAAGAAACCACACTGAAACCCAGAGTGAGTGGCGTTCTAATTGTGGGTTAGGTCCGGAGCTTCAACCTTTGAGAGTCGGTCCTTAACCATCTGTTCCAACTCTATACAGGTGGTCCTCAACGTATCACTGCACTTGAGACCTGTCCAGGATGAGCAGGAATGTGGTCCGGCAGAGTTCTGGCTTTGCATGCACAACCTCCAAAATGTGCAACCCCCATCTTTAAATTTGCTCACAATCTCGCCAAGTTAGCAACTCATAGTGTGAGAATATCAGCAAATGAAAGCAAGTTTCCTTTGGCTAGAGCAGAGTTCTCCAACCTTTCCAGTTTTGCGGACCAGCCAGTGTGTGTGTGTTTTATGTGTGTGTGTGTGTATGTGTATCAAAAGGGGAGATCTGAGAAGAGACTTTAAAAATGCACAATACTCACAAGCTTTGCCAAAGCCCGGGATTGAACCAGGGACCTTTAGATCTTCAGTCTAACGCTCTCCCAGCTGAGCTACTTTGGCTGCCCTCTAAAAATGTTTGTCGCCCATGTTAAGGTGGCATCATCCAGCTTTGAAAATAGTGGCCCAAAATTCACTCCTGTTCAGTCAATCAATCAGAACAGAGGTGGAAGGGACCTTGGAGGTCTTCTAGTCCAGCCCCCAGCCTCAAGCAGGAGACCAGATACCATTTCAGACAAGTTGGCTGTCCAGCCTCGTCTTAAAAAAGCCTCCAGGGATGAAGCACCCAGAACTTCTGAAGGCAAGCTGTTCCATTGGTTTATTGATCTTGCTATTAGGAAAACAGTGAGTTTCATTTTCCAAAGAGCTCTGTCCAGTTCAGCAGCCCAGAAACCCATTCCCAAAAGGGGTTTCTATTTTGGTTAGTGACCTGTTTTAAGTGTCTCCTGATGGTGAACAGCAGACTGTTTGCCTGTTCATATGAAACACAGGTGGTATTCAGCAGGTTCTGACCAGTTCTGGAGAACTGCTAGCGGAAATTTGGAGTA
This sequence comes from Naja naja, assembly GCA_009733165.1. NCBI lineage: Eukaryota > Metazoa > Chordata > Lepidosauria > Squamata > Elapidae > Naja > Naja naja. The sequence continues at coordinate 21,104,563 of CM019149.1, forward strand.
GTTTGGAGAACCGGCAAATACCACCTGTGACTGACCCCGCCCCCATCTATTCCCTGCCTCCTAAGTCCCAGCTGATCGGCTGGATCTTCTTTGGTTGCCCTGCACAGGAGAACGGAGCTGGAAAGCAGGTTAGTGGGGTGGGGAGGGAATGGGGATTTTGCAGTAACCTACCCCTGCCACGCCCACCAAGCCACATCATTCCCACCAAGCCACGCCCACAGAACTGGTAGTAAAATTTTTTGAATCCCACCACTGGAGGGGCCCCAGCACAGGAGGTGGTTGGTAGGGAGAGCTTCACCGGAGAGCTTCACCAGAGGTGGCAATCAATTTGGAGTAGTTTGGAGAACCAGCAAATACCACCTCTGACTGGCTCTGCCCCCATCTATTCTCTGCCTCCCAAGTCCCAGCTGATCTTCTTTGGTTGCCCTGCACAGGAGACGAAGCTGGAAAGCAGGTTAGTGGGGTGCGGAGGGAATGGAGATTTTGCAGTAACCTTCCCCTGCCACGCCCACCAAGCCACACCCACCAAGCCATGCCCACAGAACCGGTAGTAAAAATTTTTGAATCCCACCACTGATGTGAAAGCAATCACCAGTGCAGGCAAAATATTCCAGGTCAAAATACAGACCAGTTCTTAACTTTCAACTGGCCACTTAGTAATCCCAGTTCTGAAATTCTGACCCCTGACCCATCCCAAATCACCTGTCAGGCACTCGCAGTGTTGGGATTCAAATTTTTGTACTACCGTTTCTGTGGGCGCGGCTTGGTGGGCGTGGCTACTTCAAAATCTCCATTCCCTCTCCACCCCTCTAACCTGATTTCCAGCTCCATTCTCCTGTGCAGGGCAACAAAAGAAGACCCAGCCGATCAGCTGAGACTCGGGAGGCAAAGAATAGATGGGGGGCGCGGCCAGTTAGAGGTGGTATTTGCCGGTTCTCTAAATTACTCACAATTTCCACTACCTGTTTTCCAGAAACTGATCAGAACCTGCTGAATGTCACCTCTGGACATTCGGCAACCAGCCTATATTTATGGCTGTTTGCAGCCTCTCAGAGTCAAGTGATTGTGTTTTAGGATGGTTTCTATTCTATTATTCTAATTCTATTCTATTCTACCCATCACAGTATTATAAGTCATGTCGAAGGTTGTCAGTATACGTAATGTAGGCAATACTTTAAAAATGTATCAAAGTAAAAGAAAATGAATAAAAATAAACATCGACTTTTCCAAATCCCTAGGAATATTTTAAAGGTCCACCTATGGACTATGCAGAAGAAAAGAAATTTGCATTAGAAAAATGAAATAAAAATTAGAAAAACAATATTAGAAAAACAAAAACAAAAAAATAAAGTTCAAATCTTTAGAAGAGAAACGCCCAGTGATCTATGATATTGGGAAAGACCTGGACCAGATGGAATTCCAGTTGAATGGTACAGAACTTTGATAGACCTAGTAGAAGAGAATATTTATAGTTCAGAATTGAATTGTGGGGGTCTCTGAAGTTAGTTGTTTTCTTGCAGACATTTCATTACCAAACTAGCTAACATAATCATGCTAGAAGAGAGTTGGGTTTGCTTCCTTGCTTATATACAAGTGGCTTTATTCTTCTACCACTGGTCTTTTTTATTGTTGGGAGATCATTTCATCTCTATTTCCTTCATTATCTTCCTACAAGATATGCAGTGTATCAACCAATATATCTGTTTTATGTGGACATTAAAATAGTAATAGCAAAAGTGGCCAGGAGGCTACAGAGCAATGCACCCATATCATTCTTTGACATAAAAAATAGACAAGCATCTGAGAACATTCTGATAGATGAATATTATTATGGAGATAGCTGAAGATAATCAGAATCAGCACCCTAATTCTGTTGGATGCTAGAAAGGACTCCAAAATGAATTCACGGACTGTTTCTTAAGGTGTGGCTTCCCGTGATATTTTGTTCATTTGGATTGCAATTTGGTGCCTTCATTCTGTGGCTAGAGTAGACTTATCACCCAATTGATTTGTCTCATTAAATAACATCATGGCAGTCAATAATGATATGGCTTTCCTCCCTTGATTTTTAATTTAGTTCTTGATCCTGTCTATTGTCAGCCCTCAAATAGTAAAGATTTGGTGGCACTCAACAAGGCGTGCAAATTCCTCAAAGTCGACACTGCTTATTCTTGACAATAATGCCAAAGTTTATTGGTTATACCCCAATTTAGTTCCAGCTGGGGAATTCTGGGAATTGAAATCCATATATTTTAATGTTGCTGAGGTTTGAGAAACAGTGCCTCTTTTAAAAAGTTTTATATTCAGTTTTTTTGTTTTTAACATTTCATTTCTACAACACAAGTCCCTCTCTGAGAGAGATGGGCAGTTTCTAGATGCAGTAAGTTAATAAAAATAAAAAGTTCTGCAAGAACAAAAATTGCCACAGATTAAGGGGCAAAGTCACTGATGTTATTCATAAATGCCATGGCTGTGTGCAGACAAGTTTAAAAAGCAAGCTGAAGCCAAAGATTGCAAATACAACTGAATCTCAAATCCAGCCCATTACTGAACTGATATTTTCCCTTGGAACTTTAAGCCTGGTACTTTTGAAACATTTTAGATTATTAGTTATGATGAGTGTGGGTAGTGAGAATTTTGCTCTAAAACAGGGGACAAGACCCAAGAAAGACAAGTTTCTATACCTCCCAGGTTTATGCACTTCCCGTCTCCTGCACGGACTTAATTTTTGACCCTTTTATCTTCCTTTAAAAGCCATACTTTTAAAGAATAGATAAATGAATGAATGAATGAATGAATGAATAAGAATGGAGGCTTCAATCTATGGGGAGGACAAGATTAACTCTCCCCTTCTCAATTGCTTCCTGAATTCTTATAAAGGAATGTTCTTTCTGCGCCAACTCAGAAAGCTCAAACGCCCAAGGAGCTGCTGATTCAGTTCTACAGAGGAATTATTGAGTCTGTCATCTGTACCTCTATAACTGTCTGGTTTGGTTCTGCAACCCAACAGGACAGACACAGACTTCGGAGGATAATTAGGACTGCAGAAAAAACAATTACTACCCACCTCCCTTCCATTGAGGACCTGTGTACTGCACGAGTCAAAAAGAGGATTGTGAAAATATTTAGACCCCACACGTACTGGACATAAACTGTTTCAATTCCTACCCTCAAAACGATGCTATAGAGCACTGCACACCAGAACAACTAGACACAAGGAGTTTTTCCCCGAATGCCATCACTCTGCTAAACAATAATTCCCTCAACACTGTCCAACTGTTTACAAAGTCTGCACTATTACTATCATCACTCCTTATCGCCCATCCTCTCCCACTTGTGACTCTATGACTGTAACTTTGTCGCTTGTATCCTTATGATCTATTTTGACTGTTTCCTAGTATGATTTGATTGCTTATTGTACCCTGTGACTAGTATTAAGTGTTGTACCTGATGATTCTTGACTCTTGATGAATGTATTTTTTTCTTTTATGTACACTGAGAGCATCTGCACCAAGACAAATTCCTTGTGTGTCTAATCACACTTGGCCAATAAAGGATTCTATTGTTCTGTTCTGTTCTATTCTTATTCCTAATTCTATTCCTATTCTATTCTAATGAAATTTATATGGCTGCTTTTTCCCTCACAGAGGGAGTCAAGCTGGCATACAATAATTCTTCCCATGTCTTTCCATTGGACTTAATGAAAGTTTCCACTACCATCAAAGGGAACTTTCTAAAGCATTGGTGTAAAACTCAAGGCCCGTGGGCCATGTCTGGCCCATGGGGTGCTTATATCTGGCCCGCAGGGCCACTCTGAAACAGTGAAGGACTGGCTCACGGTGCCTCTGCCAGTGAAAATGGAGCTTGGGGGGGCCGCGTGCTGGGCTCTGTTTTTACTGGCAGAGGACTAGCAAAACAAACTAAAAACAAAACAAAAGGAGAAATGTTTCCCCTTTTGCATTTGGGCATCCAAGAAGGGACAGGAAAGGAGAAAAGGAATGAGGAAAGACAAAGAAAAAGATGGGAAGAGAGCAAAGAAGGAAAGAGGAGGAAAGAGGGGAAGGAAGAAGAAAGGAGAATGAAGAAAGAGGGAGGGAGGGAAGATTATAATGAGAGGGAGGGTCTGAGGGAAGTCCTGCTTTAGCACAGGTGCCCCTGACATGAGTGACATTGAGCTGGCCACATCGAGGTCAAACACAACCCTGATGTGGCCATCAATGAAATTGAGTTTGACACCCCTGTTCTAAAGGGTGCATTCAAACCAGGATAGCAGAGAAGCCTCAAACTACCTCAGAGAGCTGAGTTTGCCAAGAAACCACCATCTCCCCATAAATAAGTGTAGCATAAAATAGTCCAGTTTTATTAGTCAACAGAGCAGAGCCAGGTGTCTCTCCTACCCCTGAGGTAATGAAATAAAAGAGTCCACACCAAAAAATAAAAGTGTAAGATATAACCGACAAGAAAACACCCATGGATAAATTAAAGATACTTTTAATGCATTTACAACTACAGAATCACAAACGTTCACGGGAAGAAAGCAGTGCTCGCCCCTCTCGTGCCTCTCTGTGCGAATAAAGCAGGCATGCATACAGGTCGAGGGGCTACAGGCGGGCGCGAAAGGTGAAGTTTCATCTAAAGAGAAAGCCAGAGGACTGGAGAAAAGGCAGCGGAATCGAGAGCATCTCAGAAGGAAGCACTGGCTAATCTGGATTTGAAGGCAAGGCAGATTCCGAGACACAGCGGCTTAATCAGGACCATAATTGAATGTTTTTCTTGTTGTTTTCATGGAAGAAAGGGATTTTCTTCTAGCTAGATACACACTAAAACAATTTGAATTCTGGGATGCAGGTGGGCTTGACCCCACTGTTCTTCAATCTGGACCACTCCAGCAGCATCAGATTATAATGCTCGCCATTGGAGAAGGCCAGCCTGGCTGGGGATGATGAGAGCTTCTGCCCAACCATCTTGAGGCACCAGGTTGGCAAAGCTCTCATGGAACTTCTCCTGGACTGGCAAGACCTGTGTTCAAATCTTTCCTGCCTCATGAAACACAGAACCCCAAATCAGATGGGATGGGACTCAGAGCTGTGTGTGTGAGAGATCTCCATTTTCTTCTTCATGAGGAGAGGACAAGCATTGGCGAAAGAACATCCTATGATTGTAAGGGGAACAGCATGCCTACACAGTTGTTTATTATTATTTATTTAAATTTATTATAATCACCCAACTAGGAATTTCAAGAGTACTAAGCAAATACAGAGAATATTTGCAGAACCTTCTCGCTTAGAAATACCTCGAGCGCAAAACTGCCAGCTGAGACTAAAATATACTCCCTATTGAATTGAGGCTCAACTCATGCTGGCTTAGTTTGAAGAAGGGTTTCTCAAATGCAGAGCATTTGGAGTGAACTTAGGCTCACAGGCCCATACTGGTTGCACATAATTTCGGGTCAAAACAATAAAAGAGACAAAGAAGGACAGCCCAAACCAAACCAAACCCTCCTTTTTTATTGGAATGCTCTACCCAATGATATCAAATCTCCTTCAAGATGGGCTCAGCTCCTGAAGACTTCATGGGCAGGTCTATGCAGTTTTCTGAGCGGAGTGCAGAAGTTCTTTCTGGTTGTTCTCTCAATCTGACAGCCTAGAATCTCCTGAAAGTTTCTATCCAAGACCATTCAGGCCTTAGTTTTTCTAAGAACAACCAAGGTTAGCTATGTGCTGTCTTCTATTGGACAGTCTCCACATTGCCGTGTGTTATAAATCTTTCCCTTCCCAATCCATTTTTTTTAACTGGGACAGAGTAACCCCATAGATCAGGGGTGTGAAATTCACTGTCATCATGGCGGCATCACATGACGTATCACTTTTCCCCCTTAATGCTAAACAGGGTGTGGGCGTGGCCAGCACGTGACACATCCAGCCCACGGGCCTTGAGTTTGACAGCCCTGACATAGATCCTTAATGTGCCTCCTAGCCTAGCCTAACAGCAGGATTACTGTAAGACAAATTGAGATTCCCCCTTCTCAACTCCTATTAAGGTGCCCTGAGATACTAAAATAGGTTACCATTTATGGAGTCAGCCAGTATCAATTTTACTTAGCTATGTTCTGCACAGAACTGTTTAAGAGTCCATGTTCCCAACGTCTAAATGAACCCATATCCATGTAAACCAGCAGGGAAAGACTGAGAGAACCTCCAAACCAATGTTTTTCAAACCTGGAATTCTGGGAGTTGAAGTCCTCGCGTCTTAAAATTTGCCAAGTTTGATACACATTGCCCTAAATGATAAAATTGGTGTTAATACAGATTGGAGAAGTGTTACTGAAGAAGTTAAGCCAGAAAACCCACCCCCTAACTTTCTAAATAGCTCGGTACATTCCTGATTTCCAGAAATTAAGGGCTAGGAAGGAAGAGATGGCCAACCTCAGCTTCTCTTTTTTTCCAGAATCCTCCCTGCTTTCAATCTCACTGACCCAAACAGTGGAAGAAACATTATAGAGTTGCTCCTTCACCTTTGTGCTCATTATCTGGAGAGCAAATGGGGAAAAAGAAAGAACATTAAAAAGGGAACATATGTTAATGCATCTCTTCTCTGGCTCAAGGCTTGCTTTATATAACATGTAGAGTGCATATAAAAAAAATCTATATACCCCTGCTAAAATGCCAGGTTTTGTGATGTAAAAAAAAGAACAGATCCAAAAAAAGCGCTTCAGAATTTTTTCCCACCTTTAATGTAACATGCAAGCTGCACAATTCAGTTGAAAAACTGAAATATTCTCGAGGGAAAACTAACAATAAAAAATGTACAACAGTATTGCATAAAGACGCACACCCTTAAATTCATACTTCGTTGATGCACCTTTTGATTTTCTGACAGCATGCAGTCTTTTGGGGGAAGGAGGCTATCAGCATGACACATGTTGCTTTGGAAATCTTTGCCCACTCTTCCTTGCAAAAGTGTCCCTACTCTGTTAGATTGTGAAGGCATCTACTGTGCCCAGTCCCCTTCAAGTCACACACTTCCCACACATTTTCAATTGGATTCAGGTCTGGGCCATTCCAAAACTTAGATCTTTTAGTGAAGCCATTTTTCTATTGATTTGGAGGAATGCTTTGGATCATTGTGTTGGAAGGTTAAATCCATCTTCAGTATTTTAGCAGAGGCCTGAATAGTATTATAGTATATAGTATTCAATAGTATGCTGCCAAAATAGACGGACATTTGAAACTCTCCATCTTGACTAAAGCCCCAGTTCCAGCTGAAGAAAAGCAGCCTCAAAGCCTAATGTTGCCACCATCATGCTTTTGGTATAATGTGCAGTGTTGTTTTTGTGCCAAATATTTTTTTTGCAATTAATGGCCAATTAAGGTTCAACCTTGATCTCATCAGACCATAACACATTTCTCCCACATGCTTTTGAAGGACTAAATATAGGTTTTCACAAAATATAGCCAGGCTTAGATGGGGGATTTTTTTTTAATAAGAAAAGGCTTCCATCTTGCCCCCCTACCCCACAGTCCAGATATAGGACGAATACAGGAGATTGTTATGAATGAAGGCAAATATACATATCCTAGGATAATGTTGGAGGATCCAATCTGGGTCGGTCACTGGGACCAGTTTTGTTTTCCAACAAAGGCTTTTGGATTCGTGCCGGAGCCCATCTTCAGGGAACTTCTCTCTAGCAGAGTGTGTGCTTTGGACTGTTCTCTGTGTGGTATTTATATGGTGCCTGTTGTGGCTTTTTAAATGCTGATTGGGGTGTTGATGGCTGGCGATTGTTTTTCCCAAAGTATTGGTTGTTTTCACGTGTAGTACACAACCAGTACTTGCCAGCAATTCCTTCAGCTCCTTTGATGTTGCTGTAGGCCTTTTGGCAGCCTCTCAAATTAGTTTTCTCTTTTCATCAAATCTGAAACGACATTCAGTTCTTGGTAATGATCCTGTTGTTGTACCATATTTTCTCCGCTGTTGATGACTGTCTTCACCGTGTTCCATGGTACATCCAATGCTTTGAAAACATTTCTGTATTTTTTCCCTGACTGATACCTTCCAACAAAAGATCCCTTTGATGCTTTGTAAGCTCTTTGCAGACCAAAACTTTTGCTGTAAGAGGCAATTGAGCAAACAACAGAAAAATCCCATTAGAACAGCTGAACATTAATGGGCTTGATCAGAGTCATTGTAGTTGATGGCAGGTATGTACTATTTACTATCAGTTTGAATGTGATTGGTTACTTCTGAACATAGCCACATCCCTACTTATAAGAGGGTGTGAACAACTTACTTATACTTTAATTATTTAGTGGGGGGAAAATAAAAAAAACTAGAATAATGTAGCTACATTATTCTAGTTTTTTTTATTTTCCCCCCACTAAATAATTTTGTTTTCCAAGTGAATGGTACAGCTTATATGTTACATTAAAGGTGGAAAAAAATCTGAAATTATTTATCTTGGTCTGATTTTTTTTACATCTCAAAAATCTGGTATTTTAAAAGGGGTGTGCAGAATTTCTACATCCAGTGTATGTTCCATTTCCATCACACTCATTTGATATTGACATAAACATACCCCAGCTTCTTCCTATTTGTCTATAAGTTCCTTTCTTTCCAATGTAACCAGACCCCACTCTTCCCTATTTTCCCACATGCATGCGGGGGGGATGGGAGAACACACCCCATTCTCCAGAACATAAACAAAACACGCCCTGGAGCAGTTCAGACATGCAAACTACATGCTTGCTGGATGCAGGAAGCTTTAAATAAGGACTTCGTATGGGTGAAAAGGTTCACTAGAGACCAGATGTCACCGCCTTATATCTTTTCCAAGTCCCCATGTTTTGCAATGAGAACATTGCTCAAGTCACGCATGTGTGAACTGTGTGAGAATGATTTTTTTTCCTCCCCAAAACACATCATACTCCTAAAATTCTCTCTTGCACAAACTTTTTGGCAAGTATGTCTCCCGATTCCCATTTTGTAGAGCACTGCCCCACACACATATAGGGAGAGATGATAGAAATTAAGAAGAGGGGCAATGCAAGTTCATGCCATCTACTCCTGCGTTCTGCTTCCCATCATCCATCAAACATAGCTTGATGGCATCTCAGTCCCTAAGTCTCCAAACATTACAGGATGCATTGCTGATGTGTTAGAGCAGGGGCAAGCAACTTTGGCCCCTTTATGATCTTGTGGACTTCAACTCCCAGAATTCCTGAGCCAGTCAGAAGTTCACTGGTAGTAAAGGGGCCTTAGTTTCCCAGATCTGCATAAGAGATACAAGAGCAGCCATCCCGTGCAATTACAAGAGTCTAAGCATCCTAGGAATACTCCTTATCTGGGTTTAAAAGTAGTCCTCAACATATAATGGGTTGCTTAGCAACTAAAGTTAAGATGGACCTTTCTTGCAACTTATGACCCGAATTCGAAGTTTTGATGGCTGCCCCCTCCAGCAATCACATGACCAAACTTCGGGTGCTTGGCAACAAAGGTTCCTTTATGGCCATTTGTAGTGTCCCAGAGTCATGTGACCGCATTTTACCGCAGTTTCGCTGAAAACCGCCATCGGCAAAACCATGCCCATAGCAAACCATTGATTTGCTTAAAGTCCTCAGTGTTTGCTTAACTACCATGCTGTTCGCTTTATGCAAAAAGGCCATAAAACTGTTTTACAATTTTCATGATTTATGATGATGGGCAGGCTCCCTTATGGTTGTTAAGTCAAGGACTACATGTAACCTCTCTTTGTCTTGGAGAGTTGAGCGAACTGAGCCATCTCATTAAGCTCTAGTTACTTGTTTAGTGTGTTAGGTGAATAACATTGAGCAACTGTGCTCTATCAACCTGAAGTTAGGATTTAGCCCAGTGTTTCTCCATCTTGGCCACTTTAAGTTGTGTGGATTTCAATTCCCAGAATTCTCCAGCCAACATTGCCACTGCTAAGAATTCTGGGAGTTGAGGTCCACACATCTTAAAGTTGCCAAGGTTGAGAAACATTGATTTAGTGTTATGTGAGCCCAGCCTTGAGGTGTTCCCTGCATCTCCTCGGGCCACATTTCACAATCTGCAGTTTCGTGGCAGAAAGGGGAAAATTACTGGAGAACGCTTAGTTCAGGGGTGTAAAATATACACAGGTTAAGTATTTCCTACATCTTTAACAGTATTCAGAGCAGTGACTACTCAGGGACTTTTTAGAGTTCTGAGGAAAACAGGGAAAAGTTCTCTTGATGGCAGACATAGGGTCTAGAAAAATCTCTTCATTTTCCAATGATCTAATTGTCAAACTTCTCCTCAGCTATTCTCTATCTCAAGGATGGGCAACTATGGCCTCTTTACGACCTGTGGATTTCAACTCCCAGAATTCCTGAGCCAGCTTGGCTGCCTTGGAATTCTGGGCGTTGAAGTCTACGGGCCCTAAAAGGGCCATAGTTGCCCAACCCTGCTCTATCTTATAGCAAGGCTAGGTCACACTCTCAGCTGCTGAGACTCGCAGAGCTGTCATGTGGGACACTGTGAGGCAGACTTTTTGAATCAATCCTTTGGCTCCACCGGCTTGGAAAGTATCCTGCATACTTGGTGTTTACATCCATGAGCGATCCCTTCTGCCTCTTTCGGAAGTGGAGAGCACTGTTCACGCAAGCCAAGCCTGCATCTTCTACATGCTGATGTGCACAGAGATACGTAATGGCCAGAGTGCATGTCAGCTGGCCTTACCAAGAAAACCAGAAAGTAGATCTTGCAGAAACATCCCTGGGCTTATTTTAAAAAAAGTTCTTTAAAACTAATAAACAAACAAAACTTTTCAATGGTACAACGAGGAAATGGAACGGCCTTTGGAGCTACAGATGCTATGCCGTCCCGGAGATATAGGATTCCCCGCCAGAGTCTCATGGAAACCAGCCTGGTGCCACATCAGCAATCCTTTGCCCTCTACGAGCATTTCAATGGTTCCTCTCCCGTATGGACCCTTTTATGGCTTAGAAGGTGGGAGCTGGAGATAAAGCATTTCCCGCACTCTAAGCATTCGTAGGGTTTCTCCCCCGTGTGGACCCGTTTATGGCTGACGAGACGGGAACTGGAAATGAAACTTTTCCCACACTCGGCGCATTCGAAGGGCTTCTCCCCCGTGTGAGTCCTCTTGTGTGTGATGAGGGAGGCCTTTTGCCTGAAGCTCTTGCCGCAACCTGAGCATATATATGGCTTCTCTCCTGTGTGGATCCGGCTGTGAGCCGTAAGGTTGGAACTCCGGCTGAAGTTCTTCCCGCAGTCGGGGCACTTGTATGGCTTCTCGCCCGTGTGCGTCCGCTTGTGATCCGTCAGATGGGAGCTGCTGCCGAAACGCTTCCCACACTCCAGGCACTCGTAGGGCTTCTCTCCTGTGTGGACCCGGATGTGGTTGATGATCTGGGAGCACGCGCTGAAGCTCTTCCCGCAGAGGGTGCACTCGTAGGGCTTCTCGCCCGTGTGTGTCCGCTTGTGCGTGATCAGGGAGGCCTTCTGGTTGAAGTTCTTCCCACAGTAGGAGCAACTGTAGGGCTTCTCCCCCGTGTGGACCCTCTTATGGGTGATGAGCTGGGAGCTGGTGCTGAAGCTCTTGCCACACTCGGAGCACTCATAGGGCTTCTCTCCCGTGTGCGTCCTCTCATGGGTGATGAGGGAGGCTTTCTGGTTGAAGCTTTTGCCGCAGACGGCACATTTGTGCGGCTTCTCGGGCATGTGGGTCTCTTCGTGCCGCATCAGCTCGGAGGGATGAGAGAACCACGTCTCGCAGACCGAACACTTGTACGGCTTCTCTCCAGTGTGGATCCTCTCGTGGATGATGAGATGAGTTCTCTCGTAGAAACTGGCCCCACAGAATGAGCACTTGTGGGGTTTCTCCATCGGCTGAATTTCCTGAGGGCCAAAACTTTTGCAGGAACTTTCCCCTGAGTCGACGTGCCGGGGAATCCCTTCCTGAAAGGAGCTTTCGCGTCCACCCCTGCTGCTCTCGTCAAAGCGTTTGGTCACCTTTCCAGGATGGTTTTCAGGGGGACCCTCGGGGTTCTCGTCCGACTCGGAGCCTTGGAAACCCTTCCCTGTTGCTCTTTCCAGGGATAACCCACCACTAACTGTTGGTTCAGGATGGTTGGGCTGGAAAGATTCCTCTTCCTCTTCCTCTTCCTGTACTTGCTCGTTCCCTGTGGTGACAAAAACAGATAAAAGTTAGGATAGGTCTCTCCATCTTCACCAAATCTGGAAGGCACAGAAGCTTTGCTCCCTCTTTGGCCTTCAGTAGTACAAGGAGTCCATGGAATCTGTTAAGGTCAAGGAGGAACTTTCACCATCTCTGGTGGACTTGCGACAAAGCAAAAAAGAAAAAGAAAAAATGGAATAGGATTCACATCTTAATACAGAAGATTCTTAAAGTGAATATAAAGATAAAACCATATACTTTTCTTTTAGGTTTAATGGACAAAGATCTTGGGGAAAAAATATGAACTTTTGTTATATATGCTGACAGCAGCAAATAATGCTCTATGTACAACAATGGAAAGATATTTTAATTCCACAATTAAATTCCACAATGGAAAAACTGATGATATTAGCAGAGGTGACTAAGTTAACTTTCCTAATCAAATAAAAAAAAATACAGCTAACTGTTTCTACTTGGAAACCGCTATTGGACTTTGTACTTGAGGTGGGGGAAAAAATGAAACTTTGACTTTGGATTTTGTTGATTAGATTGTTTTGTTATAGAAATGGCTAGGATATATAAGTAAATAAAAGTAAAAAGTTGAGGTTGTAGTGTTACACTAAAAGCCAGGGAAGGTCTACACCTTGGCAGTTTGAGTCCTACCAAACTCTGCATGGCAGAGTGAGCTCCCAATACTTGCCTCAGCTTCTGCCAACCTACTGTATTTCCCCAAAAATAAGATTAGGTCTTATATTAATTTTTGCTCTAAAAGATGCATTAGGGCTTATTTTCAGGTGATGTCTTATTTTCCCCCCCACATACAACAATCTACATTTATTCATGCACAAAAATCTACATTTATGTATGTACAAAAATCTACATTTATTCAAATACAGTCATGTCATCTTCTTCTGGAACATCATCATAAGTCTCCAAACCCTGAATTCTGGCCTGGATTTCTTGCAACTCCATTTCCTGTAGAACCATCGGCCCCAATCTCTCATGCCCAGCAATAGAGGTCTCCTTAAATGAGCACCTCTTGTCCATATAGCCTGCTCGTAGTGCATTGGCAACACAGCTATCAGTGATTTTACCCCATGAATTCTTCACCCAAGTCACAATCTCTTGCAGGCTGGGCTTCACAAAGTTTCCACACTGATTTCTCTCCATTCTATTTTCAATGTAGTCATTGATTTCCATGTGCAAATGGTCCCTGAATGGCTTGTTTATTGCAATATCAAGAGTCTGGAGATAGGCAGTCATTCCTGCGGGAATCATTATTTGATCTATCCTTCTCTCTGCAAGGAAGGTCTTCATGTCTTTAGTGCGGTGAGTGCTGGCTGAATCCCAGACTAGCAAACCTCTTTGGCCACCTCGCAAAACAAGTGGCAGCATTAAATCGACCCACTTCCTTACAACTGCTTGTGTGCACCAGGCTTTTTCGGTTTCGAGAACATAAGTGCCTGAAACATGTTCAATCTTATCTTTCTTGCCCTTAGTGATGATGAGAGGTGGGGCTTTGCTTCCATCCAGGCGAATTGCCAAAATGCAGGTCACGCGTGCACTTTCGTAACCAGTGGAGGAAATGTAGATTGACGAGGCACCCCTCTGATCAATTGTCGTTTGAGATCCTTGGCCCATAAACACTGAAGTTTCATCCATAGCAATCATGTTGGACAGTTGGTATTTAGAAAAATCGATGCCATCAACAAAGGACTTGAATGCAAGGGCACGTTTAATAACTTCAGGATCTTCCAGCTTGAACAGTGTTGTCGATCTTAGAGACAGTTCATATCGCTGAAGGAAGCCATCCAGCCAGTGTTTTGATGCTTTGAATTCTTCCGGGAGTATTTCTAACTGGAATGCCATTGCAAGGGCAAATGCTTGAATATCAGCCCTGCGCACAACCAAACCCTTTGCTCGCCTGTCAGCAATCCATTCACAGATGATGTCTTCCAGTTCAGGAAATAATGGTTGCCGACCTGATCCACACTTGCGCTTCTTAGCATTTCCCTCGTCCACCTGTTGACTGAGGTTATTGTACTCTGCTCGCCATTTTCGGACCATTCGGAGATCCAACTTCTTCTCTCTGCAGAAAGCCGTAAGAGTCTTGCCCCGAGAGTCCTCCACAATTCCTTTCTTGTACTCGACGGAATAGCTCTTTCTTTTTGCACTCATCTTGTCTGGGGGTCAAAATATTATTCCCTTTAAATCTACCATTAAATCAAGTGTTAATTGAAGACTTACGAGACAGGAGTGGCAACAAAAGGATGACAGTTAAGAAGGATGGTCACCAAAATTCAGAAAATGTTTACTTCATACGAGTGCATTAAGTACGTCCATTATGACACACAATGTATTGAATTATAAAACACGTCTGTTCATTAACAAGTGTGCATTATTTGTGCATTGCGTCTGTACTCCGATTGGTCATTCGGCAATAAGTCTTGAGTGCATCTGTTTACGTAGGTGTTTATCTCTCGTCCAAAGGTACCCGCTTGGGTATTTACAAATAATAAATTTATATTATCATTTATTTTAAATATTAATGTCAATAATATTATTTATTTATATTTAATTGTATATTAATATTATTTTATAATTCAATACATCCATCGTGTGTGGCAACGGACATACTAAATGCATCCGTCTGGCTGATGATCTTAACTGGGGCTTATTTTGGGGGTAGGGCTTATATTACGAGCATCGTGAAAAATCACGATAGGGCTTATTTTCCGGTTAGTTCTTATTTTGGAGGAAATACAGTAGTAGTTGGACAGCATATTAATGTGAGTAGATAAACAGGTACCACTTCAGTGTACATCACGGGTGTCAAACTCAAGACTCAGGGGCCTAGATCTGGCCTATGGGGCGCCCTGGAAACAGTGAAGGACTGACCTGCGGCACCTCTGCCAGCAAAAACAGAGGTCGGGAAGGCTGCATGCAGCCCTCACGAGCTCCATTCTTGCTGGCAGAGGGTTGCAGGAAGCCACCGCAGCCGGAAACAGAGCTCACAAGGACTGTGTACAGTCCTCCCAAGCTCTGTTTTTACTGGAAGAAGGTTGCAGGAGGCCATCGCAGCCGGAAACAGAGCTCGGGAGCCATTTTTGCTGGCAGAGTGCTCGGGCCACCATAGGTGCCCCCAACACGAGTCATGTTGAGCTGGCCACGCCCACCCCAACCCTGGCCCCCCCGAGGTCAAACATAACCCTGATGCAGCCCTCAATGAAAACGAGTTTGACACCCCTGGACTAGAAGATCTCCAAGGTCCCTTCCAACTGTTATTCTGTAGTGCTTAGGGGAAGTTAAAGGAGGAACATCGCAAAACCAACGGAGGGAGCTTGCACTCCTGTCTGGGAACTCTGCAGGGATGACGGAAGAAGGGGAGAAGAGACCACAAAGAAACCACAGCAGAACCCTAACCCTAACCCCACCACCACCAACAAAACTGAGGGTTCAAGCTGACTTGCCTGACAAAGTGGCCTCCCAATCATCCTCCTGCTTCTTTTCCAAAGGGAGCTGCACCTTCAGGACATGAGACGAAGAATGATCCGATTTGGGGGAGCTGAACCCCTGTTCTAAAGTTCCTGACACCTAAATGCAAAAACAAAGAAAACAAAAAAGTGCCTTTGAATATAGTTAGTATTGGAGAAACCGAATGGCCATAGACCCTATTGGCCTGTCTGCCACCTGATCAAAAATTGTTGACCATCTCAAACATTTGGTCATAAAAGATAAACGGCTACTCTTGGATACCGAGGCTCTGTATGTTTTAAAATCGAACATGTAGGCTACAGTTCAGCCTCTTCTCATGATAATGGTGGTTTATTCATTAGCTCAGCAAACAACAAATACTCTTCTCTAACAAGAAAGGCTAAAAGCCAGACAAGGTTAGAGTTGGGTTTGAGTTTGCTCCCTTTCCTTTTATCACCATTATCATGAGACACACCCCACCACACCCAGGCCTATACGCAGTTAATTCTGGCCATGCCTAACCCATTATCCCTAAATGCTATTAACCCTAAACATTTCTATATCCCTACCCTATTCCGACCCTCACTAACTGATCCCCACCTGGTGCCACCTTCACCATGTTTTAACCTAAGTCTTAATTACCACCTATATGTGCCCTAACCCCCTTTAACAATATGCACCACATCAATACATGAAAAGAGCCATTTCCAGCAGCCTCGCAGTTGTTGCAACATCCATCTTGCAGCCCCGCAGTTGTTGCAGAATCCATCCTCAGCTCTGCTGAGTCATTCCAAAGCCATCGGCCAGCACACAGAAATACAGATCCGGCAGCAGCAGAGATAAGGTGACATGGCCAGCTGACTTGCTGTGAGGCATATTTGGAACTGACGGGCTCTGAGTGAACTCAGAGCCCGACACCTCTGCTGTAGCAACAGCAAAATATTTATGTCTCCAGATTTTCTGCAACACTCAGCAGGTGTTTAAGCACAACAGATTACAGATAGTCCTCAACTTACGACCACAATTGAGTCCACCCATTTATGTTGTTAAGGGAGAAATCCGTTAAAGCGAGTTTTGCCCCATTGTACGACTTTCCTTGACCCTGTTGTTAATTGAATCTTTGCAGTTCTTAAATTAGAAACACGGTGGTTAAAAGTGACTCTGGATTCCCCATTGACTTTGCAAGGTCGCAAAAGGGGATCACATGACTTCGGGAACACTGCAAACTGTCACAAATACGAACCAGTCGGCAAGCAACTGAATTTGGATCACGTGACCTGCTGGCATGGTTCTGAAGTGTGAAAAACGGACACAGGTCACTTTTTTTTCAGTGCCGTTATAACTTCGAACAAACTAAGCAAATGGTTGTAAGTCAAGGACTACCTGTAATTGAGCAGGGCACACTTTTTAAAGCAGTGGTCACCAACCAGTGGGCCGGGGACCACTGGTGGTCTGCGAGAAAATTTTGGTGGTCCGCAGAGAAATGTCTCCCCAAAGCAATTAATCCAGGCTGGGCAGGAACACAAGGCTGCATTGCCCACATGGCCCGTGGGAACACAAGGCTTGCATCGCTTGCATTGCAAACAACATGAGGTAGTGAGGGGAAGGGGGAAAGGGCGGTGGGGGGAACTTGCCCCACTCGTCCCACACGACTTGCCTAGCCACCGGGCTGCTTCTTTCCACTTTTCTGTCTTTCTTCTTCTGCTTTTGGCTGCATGCAAGGAAAGCAACCAAAGTCTTTCTTTCTCTCCCCAAAACTCCGCCAGAAATGAGTCTTTGGGACCCTGCAAGGCCTCCTGCTCCAAGAGGCTGGGCCAGCAAAGACTCATTTCTGGCAGAGTTTGAGGGAGAGAAAGAAAGACTTCTGCTGCTTCTGCTGCTTTCCTTGCATGAAGCCAAAAGTCTCTCTCTCTCCCCCTGAGAACGGAGCTGGAAACGGTATCCTGTGATCCCAAATAAAGAATGATTGATCAGTAGGAAAACGGGGTGGGGAATTTTCCTGCAGACTTTTTTAGGGATTTTTCCCAGGGTCTCTGCTGCTTTCTGCAGAGACCCTGGGAAAATGTCAAGCCACTGTCAGTCAAAATTCATATTTGTGGTCCGTGGGATTTAAAATTATGTGTTTGGTGGTCCCTGAGGTCCAAAAGGTTGGTGACCCCGTTTTAAAGGATCCAGCTGCCAACTCCCAACGCCATCACCCTTCTCACTTTCTGCTCCGGCTCTTCGGCATCTTGCAAGAAACGTTCGGCCAGGGCAACGGCCCGTGTGCAGGTCTCCGGCCCTTGTTCCCGGATCCAGCTCTGCATCTCGGGGGGCAGGACGGTCAGGAACTGCTCCAGGATAAGCAACTCCAGGATCTGCTCCTTCGTGTGGGTCTCTGGCCTGAGCCACTGATGACAGAGCTCCCAGAGCTGGTTGCAAACCTCCCGGGGCCCTTCGGCTTCCTCGTAGCAAAAAAGGCGGAAACGCTGTCTCCGTATCTCCACATGGACGGCATCCTCATCCAGAACCTCTTCCTTCACCTTCACGGGGGAATCCTGGCTACTCCCGTAGGCCTTATTGTCACCCAATGTGCTTTCAGATACGCACTCTACTTTCGGCCACTGGTTGTCTTCTTCTCCTCTCTTGAAGGAGGTTGGGCAATACTTGGGGTCTTCCCCTAGCATATAGTGAGGGGACCGGGGGTTCCTCCACCCCGAACGAGAAGGCTGCATGGTCTTCAAGAAGTCTTGTAATTGGTTCTCCCAACATTGGTCCTCCGGCTCCTGCTTAAACTGCTGGGGGGGCACAGCCCCCTCCATCAACTCCCCGGTGGTCTCGATCTGAACCACATGAAGGTCTTGTGCTTTGCCTTCCAAACCCTCCTGTGATTCGGCTCCGGCAACTTCCTGTTCCTCCATTTGGGTTTCTGAATCCAGCTCCTGCGTTAAAAATGAAAAAAAAAATCAGGGTTACCTACATACCAAAACCATATCCCACCACCCCAAAGCAGACTGCAAGGACAGTGCAAAACTAAATTAAGCATGTAAAAAAATGAGTCCTGGGGTCTCAACCAGGCTTTTATTAAGTCTCACTTCTCCAGGCATGTGAGATGGCAACATCCAAATTTCCCAGTTGGAATACAATTCCGGCACTTGCGGTTGCAACACCTCTGGGGAAGACAGGTGTTATCCAAGTTTGTAGACATTCAGGAATTGCAGGTAAGCTAGGAAGCTGAGCTGATGGCAAAATGAGGACAACTGACCCGAAAGTGCTTTTACAGATAGTCCTCGACTTACAATCCCAATGGAGCCTGAAATTTCTGTTGTTAAGTGAGACCTTTGTTAAGGAGTTTTGCCCCATTTTACAATTTTGCTTTCTATTTGTCAAGGTTTTTTTTAATTTTATTCTACATATACACATCAATGCGTGAACAATGTGGCACCTGGGTATCATATATTTTGGTGCAAATAAAAATGGTAACATTAATCATATCTGTTACATTCATCAAATATAATTCTCATGTTAATACACATCCTTATATTAAATTATGGTCTTTCCATTATTTGATTATTCAGTATTCGAGTATATTATTCTAATGCCAATCACAATATTGTTTAAACGTACACGGTAATTCCATTATTCACTTTCTAATCTTCCCTCTAATTATGGCTTTCATCTCGTTATATAAAAATGTGTGCATTAATAATTCCCCCTCAAAAATAATATCGTATCTGTTACATTCACTGAACTTATATAATTCTAGTGTTAATACACTTTATTTTACGACTTTCCTTGCCACTGTTGTTAAGTGAATCACTGCAGTTGATAAGTTAGTAACCCGGTTGTTAGGTGGATCTGGTTTCTCCCATTGACTTTGCTTGTCAGGAGATGGCAAAAAGGGATCCCATTGTTGTGGTTCGCCGGCAGCCTGTGCAGCAGAATCGCACAGTGGGGAAGAACAGGGACCAGTCCGGGAAACTAGGGAGGACTCGGACAAGGGTCCTGCATCCGATACAGAAATGGGGTCATCTGGTAGTTATGTACTGACTCCAGAGTCTCCAGAATCTGGCAGCAGCGAGCCTGTTCCCAGTGCGTCCTTGTGCAAAGCTGCCAGAAGGCAAGAGCAACTAAGACAAAAGGGGCGTCTCGGGAGTAAGGCTTGGAGGTGCTTGTCCCTCCTATAAGGTATAAAGGAAGTGCAAAGGTAGAGAAACCTTTGCAGGAAGCAAAGTCGTTTGCTCTGTTCAGATTAAACCTTGAAGCTCTGTATGGACTTTGTACTTCGTTTGGCTTTTTACAGTTAATTTGGCACTTCAGTTGTTGGCAGCAATTCAAAAGGGGAGAAAGGTGGGTGCTTATCTAGAGAGACTGTTTGGGACTCATTACAGGCTGGGAATGAACATAATTCCCAGCGCTGAAATAAAACAAGAGTTGTTTGGACTAACTGTGTGCTTAATTATGGTCTCAGGAAGCCTTGGTCAGAAAACCCATGACCTTGGGATACAGCAACAGTCGTAAATACGAACGGTTGCTAGGCATCTGAATTTCGATCACACGATCGTGGGGATGCTGCAAAATCATACCTGTGAAAAAAGTCACCTTTTTTCATTGTCGTTGTAACTTTGAACGGACACTAAATGAAGTGTTGTAAGTCGAGCACTACCTGCATTTTAAAGGCAACTGGACTTCGTGATTTTTCTTTAAGATGTCTTGCTTCTCATCCAAAAAAGCTTCTTCAGTTCTAACTGGTGGGGAATCTTTCAAAATAAAAGCACTTTGGGGACAACCATGACCTGGATGAATGAGAACCTTCACAGACACATGGATACAACTGACTTATCAATCAAATTACCAGAATATACTATCACAACTGCTAAGATTGCCTTTAACTTTTGGGTTAAGAGTCCTCAAACTGAGTTTGACTTCTATCGTGGAAGCAACCTAGAAGTGGCCTGTGGTTGCCTTCTTCTGAGATGTAATTTGTCCAGCTTATTTTTCCT
Source organism: Naja naja (assembly GCA_009733165.1). Lineage (NCBI taxonomy): Eukaryota > Metazoa > Chordata > Lepidosauria > Squamata > Elapidae > Naja > Naja naja. The sequence goes on from CM019149.1 coordinate 21,125,194, forward strand.
GGTGGTCTCCCATCCAATAATTAACCACATTCAACTCTGCTTAGGTTTAGTGCAGGGGTCTGCAACCTTAAACACTCAAAGAGCCATTCGGACCCGTTTCCCACAGAAAACACCAGGAGCCAATAATTTAACAATTGGTGTAACTGGGTGGGCGTGGCTAACTCGATGTCACTCACTCCCACTCAGTCACCTCCTGCTCTGGAATATGGAGCAAGTTTCCATTCCCCGCCATCACCCTTACCTTCTCAAGCCAGGCGAGGAGTGACAGGGAGGGAAGGGGCCAGCCAGTGGTGGGATCAGCCAACAGGGAGCAGCAGCAGAGGGCCGAAAGAGCCGCATGCGGCTCCAGAGCTGCAGATTGCAGACTCCTGGTTTAGTGGGAGGAGGAGGAGGAGAGATCAACCAAGTACAGATAGTCCTCGTCTTATAACCACTATTGAACCCAAAATTTCTATTGCCAAGTGAGACATTCATTGACTCATTTTACGAGCTTTCTTGCCACAATTGTTAAGTGAATCACTGCAGTTGTTGAGTCAGTGACAGTGTTGTTAAAGTGCATCAGGCTTCTCCACGGACTTCCCTTGTCAGAAGGTCACAAAAGGTGATCACAAGACCCCGGGACACTGCAATCGTCATAGATGTGAGTCAGTTGCCGAGAGTCTGACCATGGGAGAATAAGGTGAGATAGTTATTATAAGTGAATTTTGTCTCATTTTTACAACCTTTTTGCTACCATTGTTAAGTCAGTAACATGGATGTTAAGTGAATCCAGTTCCCCCATTAACTTTGCTTCTCAAAGATGATCACATGACCCCAGGCCAATGCAACCGTCATAAATATGAGTCAGTTGCCAAGCATCCAAATATCGATCATGCGATTAGGCAGATGCTGCAATCGTCATAAGTGTGAAAAATGGTCATAAGTCACTTTGTTGAGTGCCGGTGTTAACTTTGAACGGTCACTAAACAAACTGTTGTAAGTCAAGGACTACCTGTGTAGGCTACCTTGCTTTAAGCCCTTTTGTCATGCTAGCAGACTTCTGGTACATAATATGAATCCACTCTTCACGAAGATGTCACACAGGGGTGTGAATTAATCCTCCATTGTTCCATGCAGGTCCACTGCGCATGCGCTTTCCGCCAGCCAGCTGATTGTCGGGTTATCTGCTGTGCATGTGCAGGGGGTGTGGGGTGCACAGAGGCATGGGGCATGCATGGGGGGTTGCACGCATGCCCAGAGGTGCACGGCATACCGGGGGGTTGCATGTGTATGCGCAGAGGCGTGCAGGAGGGTTGCACACGCATGCACAGGGGGCAGGGGTCATGCACGTATTGCATTATGGGTGCAGGCACATGAGCGCGTGTGAGCACACACACACACTTTCAGCACACAAGGATGAAAAGGTTAGCATTCATTCCAGACAAGCGGCTGTCCACCTATCTTCTTAAAAGCCTCCATTGATAGAGCACCCACAACTTCTGAAGGCAAACTGTCCTACTGGTTAATTGGTGAAAGGAAATATTGCAAAGGACAAGGTTCCCAGTCAGCCAAGCTCAGATAGGAAGACCCAAACTACAGCTAAGCCTCAACTTACAACAGTTCATTTAGTGACTATTCGAAGTTACGACGACACTGAAAAAAGTAACTTATGGCCGTTTTTCAAGCTTACGACTGCTGTAGCATCTCCACAGTCATGTGATCAAAATTCAGACGCTTGGCAACTGACTCATGTTTATGACAGTTGCAGTGTCTGGGGGTCATGTGGTCATCGTTGCAAAGCCAAGCCAAATTCACTTAACAACCATGTTTCTCACTTAACGACCATCACAAAAAGGTTGTAAAAATGGGACAAAATTTACTTAATATTTGTCTGACTTAGCAAACAGAAATCAAATGTGGTCATAAACCGAGGACTACCTATTTTGTTGAAACTCTCAATCCTGCCCAGCCCATTCTTTTTCAAGAAACGCTGTTAATTATTTTTAAAATTCAGTAGCTGTACCAGTCTTTTACATATTTCATCAGGGTTTTAAATTATCTATGCCGGCACATGCTGCTCCAAATATATATTTTTAAATAAAGTTGCTTTACTTTAAAAATAGTGGGCAACTCTTGAAATTCTGTTTTCTTTCAACAATCAGGCCTAAATTAATAATCAGGATTTTAAAGGACGTTAATCAGATAACTTGGGCAGGACGATCCAAGTAAGTAAGCTTTTTTTGGATTAAGCATTCTTACTATTGCAGAATGTTGGTCTACTCTGGACATTGAGTGCCCTGTGCAGATCCGTGGAACAAGCTGGCCGGGTCACATTGGAGCTTTCTCCAAAGAGGAATATTCTGCCAAAGGAGAATTTGCTTTCTTGCAAGGCCCTGCCAAACAAGGCGAGTCATCAGAAATCACATGAATTTAAACTACAAATTCTTGTTACATGAATCTACCCACCCAGGAACTACAGGCTGTCCTTGTAGACCTTCAAAACCTGGCTATTTAACTTCCCCTCCATTGCTGTTGTTTTTTTAATCTCTGCAACTGGCATTTGGCCAGATTTAGGGTGGTGTTTCTCAACCTTGACCACTTGACGGGATTCCAACTCCCAGAATTCCTCAGCCCACGTGGCTGGCTGAGGAATTCTGGGAGCTGAAGTCCACCCGTCTTCAGGCACCCAAGGTTGAGGAAACACCGTTTTAGATCCCACTACGTTGCCTCTTCTGCTTCAAACTTTCGACCTGTCAGCTATGGACCCCCAAAATCTGAGAAAATATTCTGGGGACCCTTCCCCCTTAGCTCCCTCTCTCCTTTGTTTCCCCTTCCTGATTATCCTTTTCCTCATGCTGGAGTAAATGAAGAGACTCCCTTAGTCACGCTCCATCTTAAAAGACATCAACAGGGGGAGAGGAACAACCACAGACCACAAGCTTGCTTCTCCATTACTCATCCCTTAACCTGGAGTCCCAAGGACACTGCCCACAACCCACCAATAGAGGCCTTGTGCCCTAGGAGGCCCTTTACAGGCAAAATCTTGCACAAGGAGCTGTGCAGCAACCATGAAAAGCCATCAGCTCAGCCAGTGCACCAGTGTCAGCCTGCAGTCCGGCATTTGCAATTCCCAACCCAATTGCAAGGCTGGTCCATTGCAGCAAAGCAAGAGGTGTCTTAAGGACTAGTATATTTATTAGAACAGTGCCCTCTCGGTCTATTCCTGTGCCATCTAACGGGCGCAGCTAAAGTTTGTCCACGGTCCTGGTACCCCCCCTTTCCCTCCAGCCTCGGTTTCTCCATCTCTCCCCCTTCCTTGTCCTTCCCCAGCACTTGGCTCCCCCGCTCCTCCGCTGCAGAGGGCTTCCTCCCCCCCCCTTTTTTTGCCTGCCCAAACTCACCCCCTGCCTTGCAGCCTTTGTGTCTGCTGCAGCCGCAGCTCTTTGATGGCTCCCAGATTGGGGACCAAGAAGCGAAAGGCAGTTTCTCATGTCACCAGAGGAAAAGAGGCGGGGCGGGAAGGGGAGGAGAAGGGGAGCCCGCCTGCCTGCCCACCCTGCCTGCCCACCCGCTTGCCTTTCCCAGTTGTGAATCAAATTTCCATTGCTTTTTCTAGGAAGGCAGAACTTGCTCGACTTAACCCTTCAGCAAACCAGAGGGGAGAGGACTCCAACTTGCTCCCACAGACCTCTTCAAGTGAGGTTAAAAGACCCAGAAACGGGGTAGCCAAATTTGTGCACTCTACTTTTTAAAAGTAGAAGAGGGGCAGGCTGGCCAGGGATGATGGATGTTGTAGCCCAGCCTATCTTGGGGTGGAAGGCTGTGCAGGGTGCAGCAAGGAGGGGTGGTTAATTGATATACATTTTCCCGAGCTTGCCCGTAGCCGTACAAGCGGCGAGCGGCACACATCGGCTGATGGATGAGACGCCAGAGCATAAAATGCTGTATTGATTCATTTATTCTGTGCCCATGAAATATATATGAGCGTTGCATTTGCCAGTTGAGCGAACCAGGAAAGATAGCAAGCAAATCAAAGCACAATGAAAAACATGATTAAAAACACTTTGATGACCCTTGAATGTGAAATGATATTCTCTTTCTTTCTTTCTCTTTCCTTCCTTTCTTCCTTTCTTTCCTTCCTTCCTTCTTTCATTTCTCTCTCTCTCTCTCTCTCTCTCCCTGCCTCTTCTCCCCACCCCACAACGCACAAAATGCACCATGTGTCCAAATACAAACTGTAAGCAATTGGATCAGATTGGGAGAATCTTCGATGTCTTACAGCCACAGCTACTACTGTTGTTGTCATTATCCAACCACTAGCTTTATTTTGGACAACTCAAAAGTTCCCGTTTCCTATGGTCCCCACAAACAACAACCTTGTGAGGTTTTCAAGAGCTAGCTTTCAAATGTCAGGGAAGACGAAGCAACATTTTGTCCGCACAAGCTCACTCACTCATTTTCATTTCATTCAGTCATTCATTATTTCTGACCATAAATGACTTACGACCATAATTGAGCGCAAAATGTATGTTGCCAAGTGAGGCATTTCTTAAGTGAGTTCTGCCCTGTTTTATGACTTTCCTTGCCACAGTTGTTAAGCGAATCAGTGCAGTTATTAATAGCCCTGTTAAGTGAATCTGACTTCTCCATTGACTTTGTTTGTCAAAAGGTCACAAAAAGATGTTCACATGATCCGGGGACAATCAACCGTCATAAATACGAACCAGTTGCCAAGCATCCAAATCTTGGTCACGTAACCGTGAGGATGCTGCGATGGTCATAAGTTTGAAAAATAACCACAAGTCACTTTTTTTCAATGACGTTCTAACATCAAACGTCACTAAATGAACTGTTGTAAGCCAAGGACTACCTCTACCATTCTTATTGGTGGAGGATAGAAGGGATGAATGCACATACATATAGGAAAGGGAAAGATACAAAAGAAAATCCCTTTCATTGGAATTAGTCCAACAAAAAATAACGGAAATGCTGAAATGAACACGCGCACATTAAAAATGAAAGAGAAAAGAGGACTCTGAATATTTTGCAATTTGGCACAAATGGTATGAATGGATAGTGAATAGAAATAAGAAACAAGATGTGAAGACTAATATGTAAGAGACCTTAAGAAAATGATTTGTAAACATGTAAAGTATATAAGAATATAAAATAGAACTATTGATAAGGATATTAGTTATTGATAAATGTACATTTAATGTATGTATTAAGATTTATAAAACAATGGTACCTGTAGATGTCAAAATGCTGTTGAAAATATGATTATGATTTGAGTTGTAATGGTGGAAATATAATAAAAACCTATTTAAAAAAAAGAAAATCCCTCTATAGGTAGTCCTTGAATTACAATCATAGCAAATTCGAAGTTACAATGGGACTGAATTAATAGTGACTTGCAACCAATCCTCACACATACAACTGTCAGCCTCCAAGAATTCTTCCTAACATCTTTACTGCTTGACTCTTGCCGGCTGCCATGGAAACGGGGAGGGAGGGATAGTTGGATCTTGTGAGGGAAGAGTGCTGGAGGTCGAAGTTGTGTGAACTGTAAAAGATGGGGCACTTTCCTGCTTTCTGCACAACTGCAGCCACTTATCTTTTCTAGGCCAAAGTCAACCGTCACTAAATGAACTGTTGTAAGTTGAGGACTACCCTCAATGTCTTGCAAAATGTGGAGGATGGGACACATAAATCTCACATTTCTGGGGTGAGAATCAATTGGGGAAGGCCATCCACCCGTCTCTGTTCTGAGCTATTGATTAATTAGATTAACAGAGTTGGAAGGGACCTTGTAGGTCATCTAGTCCAACCCCCTGCCCAAACAGGAGACCCTACACCAGCGATGGCGAACCTTTTTGTTGCGGAGTACCAAAAGCATGTGCGATAGTGCGTGTGCGCATCCTGACACCCACAATGCAATGTGCCCCCCTGTGCATGCACACGCAACACCCCTGCCCTGCCCCCTTACCTGCACTGCACATGCATGAGCCTCGCCGATGATTTTCGGCTTGTTTGAAGCCGTTTTCACCCTCCCGGAGGCTTAAGCCTCTGCAGCCTCGGGAGGTTTCCTCCAGGAAGGCGAAAACGGCCTCCCCTGGGCTCTAGAGGCCCTCTGGAGGCTGAAAACAGGCACTTCTGGTATTTCCGGAAGGCTCGTTTTTCGGCCTCCCGAGGCTGCAGAAGATTCCCTCAAGCCTCCAGGAGGGCTGAAAATCAGCTGGGAGGCGCACACATGCTCAGTGCGGGTAAGTTTGGCTGGGGCTCGCTTGCCTGCACAAATGTTTCTGTGTGCCACCTGTGGCACGTGTACCATAGGTTCGCCATCACGGCCCTACACCATTTCTGACAAAATGGCAGTCCAATCTCTTCTTGAAAGTCTCAAGTGATGGCGCTCCCACAACTTCCGAGGGCAAAGCTGTTCCATTGGTTGATTGTTCTCACTGTCAGAAAATTTCTCCTTATTTCCAGGTTAAATCTCTCCTTGTTCAGTGGGATCTTGTTTTTCAGCTTCTGGCATTTTGCTGGTTTTCCCCCAACTCACAATTGACTACACCCTGCCTCCTCCTTTTAACTCCACTCCTTTGCTTTGCCTCTTTGTTTTTTGCCGATTTTATTGCTTTATGATTGATTGCTTTAATCTGTTTATCGCTGGCTCCTTTGGTTGGCTGTGTAAGTAAAGCCAGGCACAGGACCATTAAATGAGAGAAATAAATAAAAGCTAGTTCTCTGCCCATTCTCTGGCCTCTTAGTCATCCACAACAAAATTACCACTCCGCTCGGACTCTGAAGTTGTTTTTAACTTTTAATCACGTTTGTCTGCTGGCTTTGTGAGTGGGCAGCCCTGAAATTAGGTTTACGGCATTTCTGCCCATCACTCAAAAATGCACAAGACACTAACAGCGAGGGCTGGATCTTTTCCAAAAGCTGATCGCCCTTCAGCTCAAATTTCATTAATTTACTTGGCAGTTTTTCTAGCCTGCCCCTGTCCAGAGACACTGGGCAGCTTAACAAAGAACACCGAACAACATTAAGAAAAAAACACAAGCAAAGACACACATGCTGTACACATAGGGCCCAAAATGGAGACTATGAAAAATTCAACTGAAAGGCTCAGCGCAATACAAGGAGGCACAGGAGAGTGGTCAAAAAAGTCAAAATGGCCACTGTACCAACTCCATGCTCCGTGCTCATCTGGTAGTCCTTGCTGACAATGTTTCTTGATGAAAAGGCTTTAACCAAAAGGCAATTACCAGTTCTTGCTGTTTTATCAAAATGAGTTACCAGAAATGTTAGAATTGTTTTCCATTAAATAAAGGCAAAGGTTCCCCTTGCACATATGTGCTAGTCGTTTCTGGCTCTAGGGGACTCTACCTCTCCCCTGCTCTGTCCAGCCGGACTGTGCCCTTCCCCAGTTTCTTCCACAGCCAACGGACCCACACTCCCACTTCCTGTCAGCTGCTCGGCCTCCCCCTCAAATCAGATTCCGACAGGGGCACGACAATGTCTATCTAGATCATAAATGCAAATTCATGGTACAAATCAATTCTGTTTATAGCCTCAAGAGGTATAGGAAATGGTATGGGTGACTCAACCATCTCTATGGTGGGTTTAAGAAGAGACCCATTTGTGTCGCCCCCCACCACTCCCCAAGAAATGCAACTGGGGAGATTTTTGGATCATCCTAGACTCATGTACATAAGCCATGTGGCTTGGTGCATTCATGTCTGCTATCCTAATTCTTTATGGCTGTGCTTAACAAAAAGCTGGAGACAGCCTGCTTTTATTAATCTAATAAAAGGACCAACTGAGTAATTGCAATATATAGAGTGCTCTCCAATCAGGCACACACCGCTCATCAGCCAAACCATCAAAACGGCAGTCGGAAAACCAAAAGATTGCTTTTAAAATGCTGCTTTCCTTCAAGGGGAAAAAATGGCAGAGTTAGCAAATAGCAAAGTTAGCAAACAGCTTGCCTTCAGAAGCTGTGGGTGGTTCATCACTGGAGGTTTTTAAGAAGAGACTGGACAGCCACTTGTCTGGAATGATGTGGTGGGATTCACATTTTTTTTACTACCGGTTCTGTGGGCGTGGCTTGGTGGATGTGGCAGGGGAAGGATACCGTAAAATCTCCAGTCAGAGGTGGTATTTGCCGGTTCTCCAGAACTGGTCAGAACCTGCTGAATACCACCTCTGGGTGTTTCCTGCTTGAGCAGGGGATTGGACTAGAACAGGGGTCGCCAACCTTTTGGACCTCAGGGACCACCAAACTCATAATTTTAAATCCCAGGGACCACTAACCGGTTCTGTGGGCATGGCCTAATTTGTGGGTGTGGCTTGGTGGTCATGTGACTGGCTGGGCATGGCTTGTATGTAAATATTATAAATATTTATATAAATATTGAATTTTTATTAAAAAAGAGCAACTTTTACCCAAAATCAGGCAAAGCAGGCAGGCAGATTGAGTTGCTCACAGAATCACAGATTCATTCAGAAATCTATCTGCCATTGGCTAGCTTACTCTGTCACATAAAATTTGCTTGCAAGCAAACTCATAAAATTTGCTAGCAAGCAAACTCACAAAATTAACTCACAACACACCATGTATGTAAATATTGAATTTTTTATTAAAAAAGAGCAACTTTTACACAAAATCAGGCAAAGCAGGCAGGCAGATTGAGTTGCTCACAGAATCATTCAGTGATCTATCTATCTGCCATCGGCTAGCTCAGTCTCTCAAATTTGCTTGCCGCGAGTCTGCACTGAATAATAGAACCTTCAGTCCTAAGGGACATTTGGCTGTGCTTAAAAGCAGAGCTGAAGATCTAAAAACTAGCTAGAAAGCAACAAATCCAACCATTTCCTGCTTTCTAGCTAATCTAAATCTCCCGGCACAGCAGCACAGCTAATGGTTGGAAAAATAGCAATTTAGCAGGCAAGTTTGCCAGGTAAGGAGTGAGTGGGCGGGGAGGGTTCCCGCGGGCCATGTGGGCCGCACACCCTTGTGTTTCCACACAGCCTGGATTAATTGCTTTGGGAAGGTGCTCTGGGGGTGAGATTTCTCTGAGGCCCACCAAAATTTTCTCATGGCTCACCAGTGGGCCATGGCCCACCGGTTGGTGACCGCTGGACTAGAAGACCTCCAAAGTCCTTTCCAGCTTTCTGTTCTATCCTATTCCTATTCTATTCTATTCCTATTCTATTCTATTCCTAGTCTATTCTTATTCCTATTCCATTCCTATTCTATTCCTATTCCTATTCTATTCTATCCCTATTCCTATCTTCATTCCTATTCCTACTCCTATTCTATTCTACTCCTATTCTATTCTACTCCTATTCTATTCTATTCTATTCTATTCCTATTCCATTCTATTCTAATTCCTACCGTGTTTCCCCGAAAATAAAACCTACCCCGAAAGTAAGACCTAGCACTATTTTCTAAACCTGCCCTAATATAAGACCTACCCCGAAAATAAGACCTAGTGTAAATCTCCAGTTCCAGGAAGACTTTTCAGGGAGCAACCGTGCACCAAAACACCCCCCTACACACTCACACCCACTATTTGGCACCATAAATATATAAGACTTACCCCGAAAATAAGACCTAGTGTGTTTTTGGGAGCCAAAAAAATTATAAGACAGTGTCTTATTTTCGGGGAAACACGGTATTCTATTCCTCTACTCTGCTCCACTCTACTCTACTCTACTCTACTCTACTCATGTACGAGCAACTTTGATTATAGGGATCCTGTGGATTCTACTGGAATATATCTCTTAGTAACAGGCTGGAACAAATAATAAGTAAAAACATACAAGGCCTGAATCAAACTTAGTAAGTCAAATCCATCTGTTCAGGAATTTTTGACAACCTCGATTAGCAGAGCCAAATATTTTCTATAGGTAAAGCAGACACACTACTCCTAACTTAAGAGTCCTTTCAGGACTATAATATTTTCAGAAAATCTCTGTGAGGCAGTTCAAGCTAAAGATATACATGTGAGGCAGTTCAGGCTGGAGATATATATGTGGTAATCCTCAACTTACAACAGTTTGCTTAGTGAGTGTTCAAAGATCCAACGGCACTGAAAACAGTGACTTATGACCATTTTTCACTCTTACGACCGTTACAGCATCCCCATGGTCACGTGATTTACATTTGGAGGCTTGTCAGCTGACTCACATGTATGACGGTTGCAGTGTTTTGGGGTCACATGATCCTCTTTTGCAACCTTCTGGCCAGCATAGTCAGTGGAGGAACCGGACTCACTTAAAAACCACGTTACTAACTTAACCCCTGCAGTTGATTAACTTAACAGCTCCGGCAAGAAGAGTCATAAAAATGGGGCAAAACTCACTGAACCAATTTCTCACTTAGCAACATCAATTTTGGGCTCAATTGTGGTCGTAAGTTGAGGATTACCTGTAGTGAGTTTTATACCTGAGGGAGGATTTGAATCTGGTTGTTGTTGTTGTTCTGCAATCACAATGAGTAATTTGAGGGGACCCTGCTGCCTGACCTTGCACTCTCCTTTTCTGGCAGTGCCTTCTCTTTGCTCAAATCATGATTGCTAAAACTCCAGGAACTGGCTGGGGGTGGGGAATTGCCCTTTTGAACACCAAAACCCAGAGGGAAACCTAAAATAATTTCAGAAGTATGAAAAGCTTTTTGCAAATTTCTCCTAGAGTCTCCAGAAGGTAAGAGATGTGTACATTTAAACTATGAATATGAACTCCATTCGTCTATGGAGATTCTCAGTCATCCAGGACATGGTTGAAAATATCTGGTTTAAAGCATCTCCCGGGCATTGGAGATAACTGTAAACAGAAAGCTTTGCAAACAGAGAGTTAAGCTATCAAACGCACATTCAATTAATAACATCCCTGTCTGAAGAGATCTAATAAGAGCTGTAGAGGGTTTTTTTCTTTTCTGTCATGAAATCTGATTCGGAATCTGATTCGGAGGGGGAGGCCAAACAGCTGACAGGGAGTGGGAGTGTGGCTCTGTTGGCTGTGGAAGAAACTGGGGAAGGGCACAGTCCGGCTGGGCAGAGCAGGGGAGAGGTAGAGCAAGGCAGAGGGAATTCGGAGGAAGACCCAGGCCCAACACCCCTCTTCATCCTAGGGCACACAGGGAGGAACAGAGAAGGGAGCAACGTGAGTTGTGTGGCTTACGGGAGAGGAAAGGGCCCTGATTCCCTTCATTAGCTGCAGTTGGGAACAGAGTGTTTAAAAAGGGAAGCTGTACACAGCAACTTGTTGGGAGCAAATCGTGAATTTATCTGGTATCGTAGTGGCTTATCTGTGTTCCTGGCGCCTTCCCAACTGTGAGTGTTGCCATGCTTTCAAGTCTGAAAGTCTTTCTCCTGCCCTGTCAATTATTGCAGTTTTGTTTGGATTTTTGGTTACAGTTTGTATATACCTTGTTTTGGACTGAATTTTCTACCGTTAAAGACTATTCCTGGGAGAGTTTTTCTCCAGCTGAAGGTAACCTGGACATTGGGGGCAAAGTTGGAGATAATAAAGGGACTCTTCTTGCTTATTTGACTGGGTTGCCTATGTGCCACGCCCCGGGCCTTTTCAATCAATCAGAATATAGCTGGAAGAGACCTTGGAGGTCGTCTTGTCCAATCCCTGTATCAGCTTTGGAAGCCATATTAGCACCAGAAGTTTCCACATTGCCACATTCTTGGGCATGGAAAGATGGGAGAGAGGATTTCATGGAGCGTATGGGGTTAGACATAATAGCATTCTTCTTTAGAGTCAGGGTCATGTTATTTCTGCACCTTGGCTGAGGAGTGGTTGAGGGGATGTCTCAAGTTGGAACGGATGGTGATTGGGGCATGTGATGGAATGAGAGGTGCAGGGGGTGGATTTGTAATTTTTTCCTTATTGGAGGGAAACCCGGAACTTTCAGATTCGGGATTTCCCAGATGTGCCAGTTTATTACTCAAATAAAAGGAAACTTTGAGACCATGTCTGTCTCGGAGTTATTTGTTGGAGTTGAGGTTTTCTGGAATGCTGACATCCCTGCTCAAACAGGAGAAGCTATACCAGGGGTGTCAAACTTGATTTCATTGAGGGTCACATCAGGGTTGTGTCTGAGCTGGGAGGGGGTGTGGGCGTGGCCAGGATGGGTGTGGCCAGCTTGACATCACTCGTGTTCAGGGGGGCACCTGTGGTGGCTCAAGTGCTCTGCCAGTGAAAATAGGCTCCCGAACTCCATTTTCGGTTGGGAGGGCCTCCTGCAACCCTCTGCCAGCAAAAACGGAGCTCGGTCCTTTGCTGTTTCTAGGGTGGCCCCGCGGGCCAGATCTAAGCAGCCCATGGATGCATTTCAGACAAGCACCCATTCAGACAAGTGTCTGTCCAGTCTCTTCTTAAACACTTCCAGTGATGAAGCACCCACAACATCTGGAGGCAAGCTGTTCCACTGGTCAATTGTCCTCACTGTCAGGAAGTTCCTCCTTAATTCTAGGTTGCTTCTCTTCTTGAGTAGTTTCCATCCCTTGTTTCTTGTCTTGCCCTCAGGTGCTTTGGAAAATAAGTGGACCCCCTCTTCTTTGTTTCTTTTCCTTGAAGATGTTTTTGCTGCTTCTGATCCAAGAAGCTTCTTTGGAACCTCCAGAACTGAAGAAGCTTCTTGGATGACAAACAAAATGTCTTTGGGCGGGGGGGATATTATTATTATATTTGGATTTATATGTCGCCCCATCTCCGGGGAGGACTCAGGGCGGCTCACACAAAGATATACATACAAAAATAGGTAAAAAATATTAATCCAATCTAAATATATACTAAAATATCCCATTAAAATCCCCAATCCCTCTCAATCCAGGCCGGCCTGTAAAAACAGCCAGGTCTTTAGATCACAGCGGAAGGAACGTAGGTCAGGAGCCAACCGCAGCCCCAGGGGCAGCTGGTTCCACAGGGTGGGCGCCCCCACAGAGAAGGCCCTCCCCCGGGGGACCGCCAACCGACATTGTCTGGCCGATGGCACCCCCAGGAGGGCCTGCCTGTGGGAGCGTACTGGGCGATTGGACCTCAATGCTGGTAGGAGGCACTCCTGCAGGTACCCCGGACCCAAGCCATGAAGGAATAATCCAATTGCCTCTTGAAAAAGCACTTTGGGGATCAATTCCATTCCCCATTCCCCACTGCATATCAGTGGCCCATTTCTTGCAACCCTCGTGCAACTCGTAGCAAATTGTAAGCATCAATTTAAATGAGGCAAAAGCTTTTTTTTGAATTCTAGGGCTTGACATCTGAGATGTACACAACCACTGAAAACTCTACAGCTCTTATTAGATCTCTTCAGACGGGGATGTTATTAATTAAATGATAGCTTAACTCTCTGTTTGCGAAGCTTTCTGTTTACAGTTCTCTCCACTGCCCGGGTAATGCTTTAAACCAGATGTTTTCAAACTTGTCCAGGCTGCAGAACCTGTTAGCTAAAAAAAATCCCTGAAAAACTCTGCTTTAAAGCAATGTTTTTATCAACCTTGGCCAACTTTGAAAATATGTGAGTTCAACTTGCAGAACTCCCCAGCCTGGCTAGGAAATTCTGAGAATTAAAATCCACACTGCTTAAAGTTGTCAAGGTTGAAAAAACACTGCTTTAAGCCAAAAGAATCCCCTCCCTTGCAAATGTTCTGAAATAGTTGTGGGAAGCCTCACCCCGGAAGAATGAAATATTTTGAGAAATATTTTAAAAGGCAGAATATTATATTTCCCTAAAGGAGAAATCGAGAGACATGTTTTTAGAGGCAAAAAGCAGTCCCCAGTCTTTCTTAATAGCCCACAGCAGATGCCAGCACTTAAGGAGATAAAAAGCTTATTGACAGAGGAAGACAACTATCTAGATGGCTCTCTTCATAAGCAAAACAAATACTGCAGGCAGAAATCCATTCAAGAAAGGATATTTCGAAACTCCTTGCAGCAAAGTTTGACAACTAACAAAAGCAGAGGGATAGGATTAGAAGCAGCCCCTCACCCAAGATCCAACACAGGATGAAAGCCATTAGCCACAATAGGAATTGCCCAATACCTTTTCAGAACACAAGCCCTTTCATTGCACAACCCCAGAACAGTTCAAACTTCAAAGTCACAGAAACTTAAAAAGATCCATCCACTCATTCAACCATTTGTTCAGCTAACCCAGAACTGCACACTGTCTTTGTGGTTCTGTTCAATAAACTTCCTTTCCGATCAGTCTCCATTTTGTTTCCAGCGTCTTTCTCCTAGCTTGGAACTGAACCAGATGGATTTTCCTTCCAACATAGTGTTGTCTAAAAAAAAAGTACTATCCACATTATATAAAAGTCCTTGTAACTAACAGTGGATTCATAGGTCGTATGAAGTGTGGATGTGGTTTGTTTGGGCTTAATGAGCATGACTGGCATCCAGGAGCACCCACAATACCCAGAATCACTCTCCCAAATTTGATATATAAAATAAACGAGTCCATAAAGATCAAAAGCCTAGTGGTTGCCTTTGCACGGCTGGTAAAGTCAGGTTATTTTAAGGGGAGGAGGCAATAAGACCTAGTGGACAGAACCTAGAAAAATAGGTTAATTCAGTCATGAGGTTCCAATGTGATTATTTCAGGAAATTGTGGTGACACAAACCCCAGAAAACCCAACCAATTGTATATTATTCAGTAAAGCAACAAAAATAGGTTTCTAGTGTTAAGCAGGAACCCAACCTTTGCATACAGATGTGTGTCAACTCATAAAACATTTTGTATCTCAACCAGAAATACTTGGTTGAAATACTGCGATGTTAAATGGTAATAAAATGGAAATATTTCAAATAGAAATGAATGAATAAGAGGGCTATTAATATTAATGGTTGACTTGAATTTGAATAGAAATAATTATCTCAGTTATTTTTGTTATATATATGCATATTTTCTTTTTTTTTCATTAAGAATTTAATGGATATTTGTAAAGGAATGTACCAAGCAGAATCTGATTGATAATAGTTAGATGTTATAAAATAGAGCTGAAATAAAGGTAATAATTGTAAAGGTAAACTTAAATGTTAAATAAAAATTGGAATAGACAATAATTAAAAGAGATAGAGGTGTTATTCTCCAGATTAGTAATTACAGGGCAAAATATGTTCTATAAAATAGCTTAAAATTGTAAGCAGGACAAAAAAAAGTGTTAAAATGTTGATTGGAAAGATTTTGAAAACTATATATAAGATTATTGAGCAATTGAATCTATATCTGTATGGAAAAGTGATGACTCGGGAGCATACTGTTCTCACCAAAAGAACTTTTATGTTTATGTTTTTTTTCATGTTTCTTATATTGTCTATGTTTTGTTTGTATATGTTTGTTTAAAAACAATAAAAATCTTTGGCAAAAAAAAAAGTATTTTGTATACACGTTTTATAGTTGACAACAGAAAGAAGGGGGGAGTTTCAAAGAGCAGGTGGCAGAGTGGAATCGAAAGTACATTCCATTCATATTTTCTTCAGAGACTGATTAGATGACTGAAGCTTCCGTCGAGCAAAAACCTAATTGGAGAGCATGATTGATGACTCTTGTCTATTGACGTTTTTCGTTGGATGAGACACCCAGAGGGGTGGGGGGAAAAGCAGGATGAAGGGTGACAGTGAATTACGTATCTCAGAGTTTTTTGTTTTTTTTAAGTTACATTTATATGCCGCCCTTCTCCAAAGACTCAGGGCGGCTTACAATTTTTGGAGCACAACCCAATGCGCTCAGCAATAGCCTTCATTCCATTGTATATGCCTGCTTATTACTAAGCGGCATTTTTACAAAGTCAGCTTATTGCCCCCAACAATCTTGGGTCCTCAATTTACCTACCCCGAGAGGATGGAAGGCTGAGTCAACCTTGAGCCTGGTGGGATTCGAGCCTACAGTAATTGTAGACAGCTGGATCTTAAGAGCAGGCATTTAACAGCCTGAGCCACCAAGGACTCTTGAGTTGGCTACGCCCAGGTAAATGCCCGACGTAGAATGTTACCTTCAAATAAATCTTCTTTTTGTTTTGGGAGTGTGGCTCGAGGCTCATGATTTAGTTGGAGTAACTGCTGGAATCCTGACAATATGTATGAGTCCAAGGCGTGCACACATACACCCATCGATTTCTCTGGACAATTTTTTTCAGAAGTTTTGCTTCCTGAAAAACTTTTGGTGATTATGATAGACTGCCCTTCAAACTGAAGACAAATACAATTTCAGAATGGCTATATCACATAGGAACCTTGTGAAACATGAAATAAAGTTTTAATGACTATAATGTACTTAAGTGCATCATATTTCCAACACGCTACATGAGCTCAACAGGGCCCAAAGTGTTTTGCTGCTGATTTTCATTTGTACTGCCCCATGCATCTCACTACCGTGTGTTCAACAATAATGAGCCAACATTGATGGACTCCAGTAAATGGCATGGTAGCCTAGAGGTGGTGCTCTTGCTTCACAACCTGGAGGCTGTGAGTTTGATCCTAGGTAGTGGCAGATATTTCTCTCTCTGGGTGTAATGAGTAAGTATCTCAGGAGCAGCACCTGGCCTTTAAACGCTTGAGCTCTGATCAGTCATCCCAACTCCACCCCAATGCAGGGGATTACACGGTCGTTAAAGGGAAAAGAAAAATTGATGGATTCCACTTGCCCTGATGTCAATGTCTTGCTGAAACCATTCTTCATGTTCATCTCTGACTGCACCTAGGTCTTCAAGAAAGAAGTCCAAGTGTGAATGTAGAAAATGAATCTTCAGTGACATCTTGCACATCACGATCTTTGTAGGCTGTAAAGTTTGTCAACCAACTGAATGTAGTTTGGTGCTTTGTAGCTGGCCAAGAAAATTCTCAATAACATCCTTGATTGCTTTCCGGGCAATTTTCTCTGGCCCCACTAACAGATCTTTAAACCTCTTGTCACTGATGACATATCTGATCTGTGGACCAATGAAAACGCCCTTCTTAATCTTGGCATCATACATTGGCATCCTTCAGTCTCAAGAGACTATGCTTTCATGCTCTGAAAAGAGGTCTTAAAACAGCATCTAGTGTGGCTAAAAAGGCCAATTCGAGAATGGCAATCCTTTCCACACTGAAGACAGATACAGTCCAGCCCCTGGATTTCACTGGTTCCGGGACTGCCTCTTTGCCTCAGCCTGCCGAACAAGCGTCTTTTTGAATTGTCTCTGTGTCTTTAGCCTCCAAGCTGAATGATCAGAGGTCAAGGTTTCTCAGCTGTCCCAAGGCCTTTAGATCCCTATTGCAGATATCCTTATATCGCAGCTGTGGTCTCCCTCTAGGGCAGCGGTGGGCAACTATGGCCCCTTTACGATCTGTAGACTTCAACTTCCAGAATTCCTAAGCCAGCCATGCTGGTTCAGGAATTCTGGGAGTTGAAGTCCGCAGATCTTAAAGGGGCCATAGTTGCCCACCTCTGCTCTAGGGCAACTGTCTCCAAACTTGGCAACTTTGCAACTTGTGGACTTCAAGTCCCAGAATTCCTCAGCCAATGCATGCTGGCTGAGGAATTCTGGGGGTTGAAGTCCACAAATGTAAAGTTGCCAAGATTGGAGTTCCCTGCTCTAGGGCACTTTCCCTGCACTAATTCTCCATACAGGAGGTCTTTCGGAATCAGTTATTCTTGGAAACATCTGTTTCAAATAATGAAAATCTTCACCTTCACAAAACTTTTCCTCGGTCCAAGTTTTATTTGAACCAGAGGGAAGAATACCTTTGTCAGGTCGACTAGTGTTTCATATACTGCGTTTTTTGGTCCTGGAACCAAATTCTTTCACAGCGGCCTGTCTCTTGCACTGCTATCCCCATTTGCATAGGTATCAACAGTATTTGCTGCATCCCAAGCAGCAGATCCACTACTTTTAGATCACCACAGGAAGTTTTTAAGAAGCGAGTGGACAACCATTTGTCTGAAATGGTATAGGGTTTTCTGCTTGAGCAGGGACTAGATGACCTCGAAGGTCCCTTCCAACTCTGTTATTCTGTTATTCTAGTTGTACTTTGTGTACTGCATGTGTTTCAACCACAGTTCCACGTTTCTACATATTTCTTTCATGTGTACAGCTTAGCCAACAAGTACAGAAGGCTGTACATTGCCATTATGTTACAAGACAGCTTAACACTGATGAATCAGTAAAGAGACACCATTCTAGGGGGCATGCTCACAATCCAAAGCTGTGAATAAACCATCAATGTCAGCATAGAAAACGAGACTATCAACCTGTCAAAGAAATTTGCTAAATCATCTTGCTGGCTTTGGAAGACAGAAATTTTCATATCTTGCAATAGCAAGCATCAGCTTTGCAGTCTTGAACCCAGTAGTTCTGGTTTTGGCTTTAACAAAACCAGCTTCTTGACCTGGTCATTTACGTCTGCTTTATGAGATGAGGCTCACCAAACATATACAGTTCAAAATCTGGAACTTTGTCACTGTTCATGCCTGACTGATGTATTGCTGCATCTTCTTCTGTTTCACCTAAGTTCCATTTCTCTGCTGGTTTCAGTACTTGGCAGATCGTCATCATGCAGCATTGGTATCATGGCTGGAGGAAGGTTGGGGTAGTTAACTGATTCCTTATTTTTAGCAGAGAAATCAGCGACATTAGTTAAGACAGAAGTAATAGTATGCCATGTGAACATTCTATTTTCGCCACATCATTGGGATAGCAACCAGGTCCCTTCCAACACTGTTATTCTATTCTATTGCAACTTCTGGGTTCCTCTGAGCCAAGCTCTGATATTAACAGCACACCTTGCACAAGAAATGCGAGCAGCCCAGGCCTTGCCTTGATCCTCAACCTTACAATCAAAATAAGAGTGCATACACTTTCTTAACAATACCAGTCATGGTACGTCTTTGAGGCTTAAGCATATACACACCACAAATGTAGCAGAGCGTATCACGTCTGTTTCGACATTGGTGAGACATTTCTGCTGTCCCCAATCATCCTATTACAAGTCTAGAACCAGTTTACTTATGTAAATTACCTGCACTTAGACAATGCTTTGCTGTGCATCGAAATACATGGACATTGATATCAACAAAATAATAGCATCTGTGCATGCGAACTGCCTTATAGCCTTTCCCCAGGCAGCATCCATCCAGCCTAAGCATGCCTTGGCATGCCCAAAACTGTACCAGTTCCACAAATGTTATGCAAATATGCCCCAGTGCATGCCTGAACATGCATGAGCTACACAAAGCATCTTAGAACACAAGCAAAAAATCAGGAACCTTAAAATATATATAAGAAGAAATTACAAAACCAAAAGATTTTTATAAAAAGGTAAGTGATAGGTTAAATTTCAGGTTAGTTTCAGGATTAACAGCCAAAAATCTATAAGATACACCCAGAAGTGTTCAGGAAGCAAAATCTTTTGTTATCCAAGGCATGAACCAAACCTCTTTACAGTACTGTCTCATGGATGTAGTGTGCACACCTTGGGTCTGTATTATACATGTACCTAGTCAGGGATGTATGTGTGCAAGGTGTGGACACCTACACTCACCAATTTTTAAATCACCAAACAGCTCTTGGCAGGCAACTTCGAAGGTAGCGCAACCCACAAGTCTCCTACTATTTAAAGATAGACTCCAAAGGTTCCCCAGAGTCCATGACAGATTTGCAAGATCCTCAACACTTTTACCTTTCCACTATCTCAGGTGGGAAAAGGCTTGCAAAGCCAGGAAAAATAAGACTTTTTTTTTAAAAGGCAAGATCCCTCCTCCGATAGGAAAAGCCACAGAAACCAACCAAAGTCAAAACGTGGGATTGGAAATCTGGTTTTGTTTTGTTTTTTTGGCCCCGGGCGTGGGGGAGGAGGTTGTTGCTTTTATGTAGCCACAATAAACACATCAGCAGGGAGGGGCTCGCCCATTGCCAGGATCGGAGACGGCAATTTCCTGCCTTGCTGGGTTGTTTATTTCTAGGCTGGCATTTTCTACCCCGCTTTGCAATTTGGGGTTCCTCTGCACCCCCACCCTCCTCTCCTTATCCCCCGCCCCAAACCATCGCCTCCCCCTCCCTTATTTCCTCTCCCCGCGCCAGCCACTCACCTGCCTTCGCTCGCCCGCCCGCAAAGCTTAATTCAAAACCCCACTTTTGCTACAGAGAGACAGACAGGAAGTGCCGTATTTATTTATGGGATCCAGTTCTCTCCCCTTATTCACCCACCCCACCCCGAAATCTCCTGCCCCTCTAGCCGCGCCGGCTTCATGGTTTCCACCCTTTAGAGGGAGAACCGGCGGCGAGCTCGGCTTCGGCCGGAGGAATCAATGAACGGAGGAGGGTCTCCCGTTTCAAATAGGGGCCCACAACGCCCCCTCTCCCCCGTACACTTCGCCTCTTAGGGGCCTCCTGAGGAGGGCTGCACCCCCAAAATAGGGAAGGTCCAATTGCTGAATTGGAATAATGGCCACACAGATCATATAATCGACGACTTGGGATACTTAAAATTATTCCCCCCACCCTAAAGTTCAACTGTATTTCTCAATTGTAATCTGGGGTTTCTATGTAACAGAATAACGGAATGACAACAGTTGGAAGGGACCTCGGAGGTCTTCTAGTCCAACCCCCTGCTCAGGCAGGAAACCCTAATACCAGTTCAGACAAATGGTTGACCAATCTCTATTGATGGAGCACCCACAACTTCTAGAGGCAAGCCATTCCATTGTTTAATTGTTCTAACTATTACGAAATTTCTTAGTTTTAAGTTGCTTCTCTCCTTGATTCGTTTCCATTCATTGCTTTTTGTCCTGCCTTCAGGTGCTCTGGAGAATTGCTTGATTCTCTCTTGTTTGTGGCAGTCCCTTAGATATTAGAAGGCTGCTATCATGTCACCTGTAGTCTTTAGACATACCCAATTCTTACAACTGTTCATGCTTTAGTCTCCAGTCCCCTAATCATCTTTGTTACTCTTCTCTGCATTCTTTCTAGAGTCTCATCATCTTGTTTGTATTATGGTTACCAAAATTGGATGCAGTATTCTAAGTCTCAACAAGGACTTATAAAGTGGTATTAACACTTACAACTAATCAGCAGGTTTAGGGAGATAACAGATAATCAGAGTTGGAAAGGACCTTATAGGTCATCTAGTCCAACCCCCCGCCCAAGCGGGAGACCCTACACCATTTGTGACAAATGGCAGTCCAATCTCTTCTTGAAGGTCTCAAGTGATGGCGCCCCCACAACTTCCAAGGGCAACTTCTGTTCCATTGGTTGATTGTTCTCACTGTCAGAAAGTTTCTCCTTATTTCCAGGTTAACTCTCTCCTTGTTCAGTTCCCATCCATTATTCTATGTCTGGCCTTCAGGTGCTTTAGAAAATAGATTGACCCCTTCTTCTCTGTGGCAGCCCCTCAAATATTGGAAGACTGCTATCATGTCTCCTCTGGTCCTTCTCTTCACTAGACTAGCCAAGCCCAGTTCCTGCAACCATTCACCTTATGTTTTACCCTTCAGTCCCCTAATCATCCTGGTTGCTCTTCTCTGTACTTTTTCTAGAGTCTCAACATCTTTTTTATAGTGTGGTGACCAAAACTGGATGCAGTACTCTAGGTGTGGTCTTACTAAGGCTTTATAGAGTGGTATTAATACCTCATTTGATCTCGATTGTATCCCTCTGTTAATGCAACTTAGGATTACATTAGCTTTTTTGGCTGCTGCTGCATACTGCTGGCTCATATTTACCTGGTTGTCCACTAAGGCTCCAAGATCCCTCTCACAGTTACTGCTATTGAGCCTGGTTTCATGTGGTCTTGTTTCTATCCGTCTGTAAATGCAGCCTAGGACTGCGGTGGCTTTTTTGGAAGCTGCAGCACACTGTTGGTTCGTAGTAAAGTGATTGTCCACTAGGACTCCAGGTTCCCTAGCTGTTAGTGCTATGTCAGGCTTTCAGGGACCATATATGAGTGGTGGGGAGGGACTGAGAGGGTGCAACCCCTCAATTGGACTCATGTCTGTGAAAATTCCCCTCAGCAGAAAATTCCCTTCGGGGGGTATTTCTGCATCCTTCAATTCAATGTTTCTCAAATGAGGTATGTCTAAGTCCCTTGGACTACAAGGCAATCAAATCAGACAGTCCTAGAGGAGTTCAACCTCGACTGCTCTTTAGAAGGCCAGATCCTGAAGATGAAACTCAAATACTTTGGCCACCTAATGAGAAAGAAGGACTCACTGGAGAAGAACCTAATGCTGGGAACGATTGAGGGCAATAGAAGAAGGGGACGACAGAGAATGAGGTGGCTGGATGGAGTCACTGAAGCAGTCGGCGTGAGCTTAAATGGACTCTGGGGGATGGTAGACGACAGGAAGGCCTGGAGAATCATTGTCCATTGGGTTGCGATGGGTTGGACATGACTTCACAACTAACATCAACAAGGCTATCAAAGAGAAGGGTTAAGGGGGACATGATAGCTCCTCTTGGAGTACACTTGAGGATCTGTCACAAAGAAGAGAGGATTGACTTATTCACTAGGGCACCAGAAGGTAGGACAAGAATGGGTAGAAGCTTGTCAAAGAGAGATCCACCCTAGAAGTGGATCTCTCTTTGACATTATTAATCTCATTAATAATAATAATAATAATAATAAAATAAGTAAGGAGAAATTTTCTGATGGTGAGAAGAATTAATCAATGGAATATCATGCCTCTTGGGAGTTGTGGGTATTCCATCACTGGAGGTTTTCAAAAATAGATTGGACAACCATTTGACAGATGGTATAAGGTCTCCTGCCTTGGGCAGGGAGTTAGACTAGAAGACCTTCAAGGCCCCTTCCAGTCCTATGATTCTATATTCTTTGCAACTTAAAAGATATGGAGACTTCAACTGCCAGAATTCCCCAGTCAGCATAATTTACACTGATCAAGCTTTTTTTTATTTCCTCTTCTGCAAAACTTACATTTCCCAGGTCCTTTCCAGTCTCCAACTTTTTTTTCCCCCTTTCAATTAATACTGTTTCAGTAATACAGTTGCATGTTTTGCAGTTTCCTTTTGTTAATTTAGTACAAGAAAATTATACATACAAAGATCCATCCATCCATCCATCCATCCATCCATCCATCCATATAAACTTAACCTCTACCAACCTCCCCATATAAGAGTTTTACAGCACCCATTCCCAATGCAAAAACAGAAATTCAAAAATGTTAACCCCATCTTCAGAAACCACTTAAGAATGCCCCTCTGACTTTGACTCTAAGCCATAAACCATGATTTTGAAACCACAATGGCTGGGATCACTGCATGTAACAGTAAGCTATAATTAAACCATCTTAAGACTGGTCTGCCTAACTTAAAACAAACTAGCCTTGTTAAGCTGTCAAAAATATTTGTTACAGCTAAGCTATCAAGCACAGAAACGTCCCTAGAACATAGACAAGTATAGTGAAATAGGAATGGAGTTTTAAGAAGCTATATTTTGGCTAGCATCACGTTTTCCTTTGTAATCAGCAAACCAGGTGTTTCATTATTCCCCTTCCAACTGACATTCTGGGATAGACCATCTGTGAACATGGAGGTTCTCAATACAGGTAGACCTTGATTTACATCCACAATTAAGCCCAACATTTCCACTGGTAAGCAAATAGATTTTTTTTAAAAAGCTGCAATCTGATCATTTGAGCTTTTGGAAAACGGGTTGGCAGACAAGTTAAATCCGAGGTTGGACATCCTCCAATTTTCTTTTAGGCTGACCCCACAACTCCATCTCAAGAGACCCGCGGAGAATCTATAAAGCCTTAGTAAGACCACACCTAGAATAATGCATCCAGTTTTGGTCACCGCACTATAAAAAAGATGTTGAGGCTCTAGAAAAAGTACAGAGAAGAGCAACCAGGATGATTAGGGGACTGAAGGGTAAAACATAAGGTGAATGGTTGCAGGAACTGGGCATGGCTAGTCTAGTGAAGAGAAGGACCAGAGGAGACATGATAGCAGTCTTCCAATATTTGAGGGGCTGCCACAGAGAAGAAGGGGTCAATCTATTTTCTAAAGCACCTGAAGGCCAGACATAGAATAATGGATGGGAACTGAACAAGGAGAGAGTTAACCTGGAAATAAGGAGAAACTTTCTGACAGTGAGAACAATCAACCAATGGAACAGCTTGCCTTCAGAAGTTGTGGGAACTTCGTCAATGGAGGTTTTCAAGAATAGAGTAGAGTAGAGTAGAGTAGCATAGCATAGCATAGCATAGCATTAGAATAGAACAGAACAGAACAGAACAGAACAATAGAATATTTTATTGGCCTAGTGTGATTGGACACACAAGGAATTTGGTGTAAATACTCTCAGTATACATAAAAGAAAAGATACATTCCTCAAGAGTCAAGAATCATAAGATACGACACTTAATGATAGTCATAGAGTACAATAAGCAATCAAATCATACTAGGAAACAGTCAATATAAAGCGTAAGGATACAAGTGACAAAGTTACAGTCATACAGTCACAAGTGGGAGGGGATGGGTGATAAGGAGTGATGAGAAGATTAACAGTAATAATAGTGCAGACTTTGTAATAGTTGAACAGTGTTGAAGGAATTATTGAAGAGAATGGACCGCCATCCGCCAGAAATGATATAGGGTCTCCTGCTTGGGCGCGGGATGGGGGGGGAGAGGAGGGTTAGACTAAATGACCTACAAGATCCCTTCCAACACGTTATTCCATTAATCCGAGGCTTAACATGACAATAGAGGCGTCGCCATGACGTTCCGCCAGCCCCGCCCCTTTCGAATCTCCGCGGGATCATGTCACGATTCTTCGAACAAAGAGACGTCGCTCGCAGCTCAATTGCCCCGTTGCTCTTTTTTTGTCATTTTGTCCCCCACCCGTGACGCCTCCGCGCCGTCTTTTTATGCCTTTTCCCGCACCTGGATTGCTATGCTTGTGCACACACAGTGTGTGCTATTGTGCATGCATACACACACACACATATACAGATAGTCTGTGCTATGCTTGAACACGGAGGTTCCATTTTCTACAGGAATATTGAGCTGTGCAAGGACCAACAGTTGTACACACGCCTGGGTCTTCACCAGGAGTTAAATAAGTGCAAGGTTTATTTGTTTTTTAATTATTTACTCAAGGATAATTTCCCTCTAACCTTCTTTCCCCCCCGCAACTCCCCGTTCCCTAGATTTCTTATTCTCTGATCTTTTTCTTTTTCTTAAATTTTCAAATATAACTTACCTTTTCCAAACGGTTGAGATTCGCCCAGCAAAATTAAAGCAACGACAACACCAAACTAAAAGTTTTATCCAAAGGAGCTGCAGGAAAAGGAATTCGGTAAGAGGAAGGGGGATCTACTCTAGCTGCTGAACTTTGTGCGTTTAACCCGTTGAAAGCTATTGGGAAAGTTGCACGGTTTCAACTAACACGGTGGTAAAATGATCTCCCAGCCGATCCTGCTTCCTTAGGCAGAATTCAGCAGCCAGAACAGCGTTTTACAGCACAGATTTAAAGCAACATGGAAGCCAACAAAAAAAATGTATTTGCAATAACGATTCCATTTTGGAATAAATTCTCCTAGAGATTAATTTTAGTTAGCTTTTGTTATAACTGTAACCTAAAGAACATCCAGAAACTGGTCCTAAAGTGGTTTTGAGGAAGTATGTTTAAACTGGATCTAGGTGCAAAGGGCTTTCCAGCAGTAGGCATAACAATAAATACAGGTAGACCTTGACTTAAAACAGTTCATTTAGTGACCGTTCAAAGTTTCAACGGCACAGAAAAAAGTGACTTATGACTGGTTTTCACAGTTACAACCTTTGCATGTGATCAAAATTCAGATGCATGGCAACTGGGTTCGCACTTAAGACCGTTGCTGTGTCCCGGGGTCACTTGTTCCCCTTTTGCAACCTTCTGACAAGCAAAATGAATTGGGGAACCCAAATTCACTTAACAACCGTGTCACTAGCTTAACACACAGCTGTGATTCACTGAGCAACTGAGACAAGGAAGATCATAACATGGGGCAAAACTCATTAAATGTCTCACTTAACACCAGAAATTTTAGATTCAATTGTGGCTGTAAGTTGGGAACTACCTCTAAGTGCATGTGGTTGACAACCCTAACCCTAACCCTGGGGTGTCCACATTGCAGCCCTGGTCAAAAGGGCCCAGCAGAGATTATGCTATCTGAGACTTCTCAGAAAACAACTGAATGAAAAACTGCTGGTGAGCTTCTACCACTGCACCATAGAGTATCTTAATTTACTGCATCTCTGTACGGTTTGCCAATTGCACAGAGGCAGATAGGACAGCACTCCAGAGGGTTAATGTCATTGCCCAGAAGATCATTGGTTGCCCTCTCCCCTCTTTGGAAGAGCTTTATCGCTCCCGCTGCCTTAAGAAAGCTCAAAACATTCTCAAAGATCCATCTCATCCTAGGAACCCTTTCTTTGAACTATTACCATTTGGCAGACGGTACAGAATAATAAAAACAAGGACAAATAGGCTGAAAAACAGCTTCTATCCCAGGGCAGTAGCTCTTTTGAATTCTGCTATATATTGCAGTATTGGTGCAGTGTCAGGGATTTTCGGTTCAATCTGTGGAGGGTGAAGGATGTGTATTTGTGTTTATTTTCATGGTCATGATGTGCACTGAAGATGGTGTTTGATTTCGTTGTACAGGGTGCAATAAATAAACTAAACTAAAACTAAACTCAAATGTCCAGTGTGTTATGGATCCAGTGACTGTATGAAAGGAAACTTCTACACCTGCAGAGGTGGTATTCAGCCAGTTCTGACAGGTTCTGGAGCACCGATAGCGGAAATTTTGATTAGTTTGGAGAACGGGCAATACTACCTCTGACTGGCCCCGCCCCCATCTATTCTCTGCCTCCCAAGTTCCAGCTGATCGGCTGGGTCTTCTTTTGTTGCCCTGCACAGGAGAACGGAGCTGGAAAGCAGGTTAGTGTGGTAGGGATTTTTCAGTATCCTTCCACTGCCACGCCCACCAAGCCACACCATGCCCACCAAGCCATGCCCACAGAACCGGTAGTAAAAAAAATTGAATGCCACCACTGCTTTAGGGCAATAGACATGGCAGGCTGGGGAATTCTGGGAATTGAAATCTACCCATTTTTTTTATAAAAAAGTTTTTTATTTTTGATACAAACATACAAACAGGACATACAAAACATAAAAACCATCTTCCATATATACATACAGTGTGTCAGTTGGTTACAAATCCTTTGTGTCATCCTTTCATATTCATCACTCACAATTTATCAAAAAGAAAATTTCTCATCAATAAAACATGTATTTATCAATTATTACTTGTGTACAATTAAACTATTTATTTCATCATATATACGAGATATATTTTTAATCTAAAATTTATGTTATACTTTCATCCAATGGTTATATGTATCAACATTAATTTTATATCAGCCTATTATATTTCTATTACAAAATTATATAGTCTATTGCATTACCAAGTCTTTTTATCCAACCATTGATAAAACAAATCCCATATCTTGTAAAATTGTTTATCTTCTTGTTCTCTAATTTCAAATGTCAATTTACTCATTTCAGCACAGTCCATAATTTTCCTAATCACTTCCTCCTGCATAGGTATTTTATCATTCTTCCAATTTTTGGCAAATACAATTCTAGCTGCTGTTAAAACATTTACAATAAAATATTTCAACTCTTTATTGTAGATATCTGGTATAATTCCCAATAAAAATATTTCTGATTTCAAGTCTATGTGTTGTTGTATCATTTTTTCCAACCATAGGTGGATTTTAGTCCAATATCTTTTTGCATCCGAACAAGTCCACCACATATGGTAATATGATCCAGGTATCTGATGACATTTCCAACATTTATCCGATTTATTCTAAAACATTCTTGCAATTCTCGGGGTAAGTGCCACCTGTAAAACTTCTTATACAAATTTTCTTTATAAGCAGTTGACATTGTCATTTTATAATTCTGGGACCATAATTTTTCCCATTTCTCTAGATCAATCCCATATCCAAAATTTTCCCCAAGCAATCATTGTTTCTTTAACTTGTTCCTCTTCCATTTTAATTTCTAAAAATATCCATAAAGTTTTTTAATCACCTTTTCATCAGTACCCATCAATATTTTGTCTAGCCCAATCTGCTTGTTATAAATACCTTCTACTTTAATATCCTTATCAAATCTAGATTGTACTTGCAAATATGAAAACCAATTCATTTTTATACCTTGTTCTTCCAACACTTGCATAGATTTAAGTTCACCCTTTTCATTCAATATCTCACCATATCTGTTTGTTCCTTTTTATATATTACTGGATATGAAAAGGCTTCAATAGTGGATATCCATATTGGAATTTTCAAGTAATGTTTTTTAATCTTCTCCCAGTTTAAAAACAAAGCTTCTCGAATATAATGTCTTCTAAAATACCCTTGTGTTTTAGTTCCCTTATACCAAAGGAATGCATGCCACCCCAATAGCAAGTCATGTCCTTCTAGAGTCAATAATCTAGTATTCCTTAGTGTTATCCAATCTTTTACCCACATCAAATTTGCCGCCTGGTAGTATAGTTCCCAATTGGGCAAAGCAAACCCTCCTCTTAATCTTGCATCCTGCAATAACTTAAGTTTTATTCTTGCTTTTTGCCTTGCCATATATATTTCAACATCATTCGATTTAGGTCTTCGAAAAACTCTTTTCCTAATCTGATTGGAATTGTCTGGAATAAGTATAGAATTCTAGGCAATACATTCATCTTGATTGTTGATATTCTCCCAATCAACGATAGTTGTAAGTTTTTCCATTTTTCCAAGTCTGTCGCTATCTGCTGTTTAAGTTTAATGTAATTATCCTCCTTCAGTGTACTACATCTTGCTGTAATATATATCCCTAGATACTTAACCTTACTTGTGACCTGTATTTCTAAAGCTTCTTCCAATTCTTTCTTCCGTCTCGCTAACATATTCTTTGTTAATATCTTTGTTTTGTCTTTATTAATTTTCAATCCTGCTACTTCTCCATACTCTTCTATTCTTTCAATTAGCTTAAGCTGATTCCAGTGGGTCCTCTAATATAAATACCAGGTCATCTGCAAAGGCTTGTAACTTATATTCTTCTCTTTTAATTTTCATTCCTTTTATTTGTTTATCTTCTCTGATACACCTGTTTAACACTTCTAAGGTTAACACAAACAGCAGGGGCGACAGTGGGCAGCCTTGTCTAGTCTCTTTTCTTATATTTATAGGCTCTGTCAATTCTCCATTTATCAAAACCCTTGCGGTTTGTTCAGAATATATAGTCTCAATAGCACGTATAAAATTTTTGCCAAAGCCCATTTGTGTCAATTGTAGTAACATGAAGCGCCAACTTACGTTATCAAAGGCTTTTTGAGCATCCAGAAACATCAAGGCCATTTGCTTTTCAGGATGTGCCTCATAGTACTCCAGAGTGTCCAGGATTATTCTCATACTATGTTTGTCTTTTTGGCAGAAACCCATTTTGGTCAACATGTATAAAGTTGTTTAAGTATCTTTTCAGTCTTTCTGCCAAAATTGAAGCAAAAATTTTATAGTCTGAATTTAATAGGGAAATAGGCCTATAATTTTTAACTTGTTGTAAGTCTGTGTCTTCCTTCGGTATAAGTGTGATATAAGCTTCTGACCAAGTCTTTGGTATTCTCTTCTCTTGCATGACTTCATTCATAACTTCTAATAATTGGAGGTTTAACACCTCCTGAAAAGTCTTATAAAATTCCACTGGTAAACCATCCGGGCCTGGTGCTTTCCCTGTATTTTCTTTCTTTAAGGCTTCTGTTAACTCCATCGTTATATTCTCTTCTAACATTATTTCGATATCTTTAGGTATCTGTGGTAACTTTGCCTTTTGTATATATTGTTTAATTTTTTCTTCTTGAATACTCTCTTGATAGTACAATTTTCCATAATAGTCTTGTATAATTCTTTTTTTCCCTTCATTTCCGTAACAAGGATGTCCTTCTTCATCTATTAAATGGCTAATTTTCCTTGATTCTCTTTCTTTTCTTAATTTATAGGCTAACCATCTTCCTGGTTTGTTTAGATCCTCAAAATAATTCTGTTTAGCATTTTTAATCTTTTGGCCTAGCTCTTCTTTTTCCATTAATTCCATTTTATGTTTGGTTATATCCATTTTGATTTTAACATCTTTTTTGTGGAAATTTCTGTAGTTTTTTCCAGTTTTTATATTCTTCTTCTAATGTTTTAAAAGTCTTTTTTGTTTGATATTTCTTTTCCTTGTATAATCAATTATCAAGCCTCTTGTATAGGCCTTCATCGTGTCCCAGAGATTCTGTAACAATGTATCCTCTTTCTTATTTTCTTTAAAAAGAATACCAGTTCTCTCTCCATTTTCTGTTTAAAATCTTCTTCCTTTAATATCTTATTGTTTAATGTCCATCTAGATCTCATCTTTTGTCCTTTCCAAATAATAATCATTGGATTATGATCGGCCCAAATACTTGCTTCTATTTCAATTTTTTGTATATTAAAAATAGATCAGCTGATGTCCATATCATATCTATTCTTGACCATGATTCATGCCTGTTTGAGTAAAATGTATATTGTTTATTTCCTATATTTCTCTCTCTCCATGCATCTTTTAAATTTATTTCTTCTATCATTTGAAAAAGGGTTTTGGTAGTTTCTTTCTAGCTTTCTTTGTGGCTTTTGTGATTTATAATCCAGCTGCTCATTAATTATTCCATTAAAATCTCCCATCATGCATAAATTAACGTAGTCCAGTTCAATTATTTTTTATGGAGTTTATTATAAAATTCCTCTTGGTGGTCATTTGGAGCATATATTGCTATTAAAAGTATTTTAGTATTATTCTCCATTATTTCTACCATTAAGATTCTTCCATCATCATCTGCATAAATTAATTCAGCCGAAATTGTTTCTTTAATATATAGAACCACGCCTCTTTTTTTACATTGTGCCAATGAAGTAAACAATTTTCCTAATTTTTTTCAGTACGTGTTCATGTTGTTTTTTAATATGTACCTCTTATAGGCAAATTACATCAAATTTTAATTTCTCCAATTTGTGAAATACTTTCCTTCTTTTAATGATTGAATTGAATCCATTTATATTCATCGTAACCAGTTTTCTTTCCTCCATTTTAGATTTTGTAAGAGGGATTTGTTGCTCTGGTGGATCTTATTTCTCTTCGTTCTCTGGGCGCCCCGCCTACTGCGCCTTCTTCTTTTTCCTTTTCTTTTTCAATTACTGCTATCAACTCCTTTTGAGGTTCAATCAGGGGCTCTTCTTTTTTTGTATCTTCCTCCTTTCCTCTAATATATTCATAATAAAATGATTCCACCTTTTCAACCATGTCAATTCTATGTCTTTGTTCCTGCCATGTAAACAGAAGGCCTTCTGGTATCAGCCATCTATAATTTATTCCTTTTCTAAGCAGTTCTTTGGTTAGAAAGAGGTATTCTCTCCTCGTCTCCCTTACTCTTCTTGGTACCTGTTTCAGCACCACAATTTCTTTGTCTTTATACCTTAATGTCTTTTCTTTTGTCATTTGCAAAATTTGTGTTTTAATAATTTTCTTAGTAAATCTAATATGGACTTCTCTTGGTAGCTTATTCCTCATTGCATATCTTGTATGTACACGAAACACTTCATCCATTCCATCCATCATTTTCTCTTTCGTTATTTCTAGTGCTTCCGCCAATATTTCTATCATTTTTCCAATGAGGTTTTCACCCTTATCTTCCTCCACATTTTGAAATCTCAAGTAAAATTCTGATCTATCCATCTCTCCTCTCAATGATTCAATCCTGTCTTTTCAACTTCACTCAATCTGATATTGATATTTCCAATTTCCTTATCTCTTTGTTCGTCCTGCTCTTCAATTTTCTTAATCTTTTCATCATATTTGATCATCATCTCTTGGATATTTTCCACTTTCTCATCTGTCTTTCCAATTTTCTGTTAAATATTTTCAACTTTTTCATCCGTCTTATCTATTTTCTGCTGAATCTTCTCCACCTTTTGATTTGTCTGTTCAATTTTTTGGGAGATATTCTCATTACTCTTTTCAACATTTTCTACTTTTGTCTGTAGAATTTGAATTCCTTGCAAAATCTTCTGTAATGTATCCTCCTTCTCTTTTTCCTTTTCCTGTTGCAACATTGCCTGTATTGATTGCTGACCTCCAGATGGTGAAGAAGCAGGAGTTGTTGATTGAGAGCTTGGAGCTATTGCTTTTCTACTCATTTTATAGTTATTTCCTAGTAGGGCCCCAAAAAAGCAGAGGGCCCTCCAAAAATAATAAAAATAAGTAGACAAAAAAGGGGAAAAAGTAAAAAATTTAAAATATTAAGGAATATAAAAAAAATTAAAGAAACAAAAAAAATTCTTCAGGTTCTTGTACACCTTAATCCAGTTGGTTCCACTTGTATACAAAAATAGAAAAAAAAGTAAAGAAGAAAAGGAAGGTCTCAAAAAGCAACAACAGGTGGTTCCCAGTTCAAAAATAAAAAGGAAAAAAAGGGGAAGAGACTTCAGGTATTTATATACCCTAATCCAATGGCAAATCAACAAAAAAAAAAAAAAAAGCGAAAAGGGGAACAAATCATAGGCAGAGAAAAGGGAAAAAGAAAAATTCCTGACTAAAAATTGAAAAAGGGATAATCCAAACAATAAAAATTCAATCAATGGGGGGGTGGAAAAGATAGAGCAGCCACAAATCCAGCCAAAGAGAAAAAAGAAAACTACTGCCACCAGATGTCCAAGGCTTTTTTAGAATATCAAGTCAAATTTCCAGTAGAATATATTTTCAAGGTCACTTTAGTCTTCTTTCTTTCAGTTCCAACTCTGGGTTCTGCTATCAATAGTTCACAGATGGGATACAATCCATCGTGCTCACCCCACTATCTCTTTCAAGAAGGAACTCTATGTCCTTGAATGCAGCTCACATAGATAAACAAATGAAGAAGAAAGGAATACAGTATATCCAAGCCTCTAAATGGCAGTGCTTTCACTTTCACTCCTCCCCCTCAAGAGCAAGAAAAAAGGGGAAAAAAAGAGAAAAGGCACACTGGTATTGCTCTCTTTTCTGAAAAGTTCTTAAAATCATAAACAGAGTTTAATCCAAAGAAATATTGGTGGAAAAAAAAGGAAAAAGACCATCAGAACAAAAGATTATTTTACATAGAGGAAAAGCCAGTCCCTTTTAAAATCAAATAGTTCCAGAAGAGAGAAAAAGGAAGAAAAAAGCCATCAATCTTAAGAAAAGCTTAATCTCGCCGCTTATAAACTGTTCTCTTTACTTTTTAAGTCCACTTTCCAGTTATTGGGGTGTTCTCTTCAGAAATAAGTAAATAAAAAAGAGCCTCTCACCAAACCGACACACCTTCATCCGATCTTGCCTTTCTTTCGGAGCTGTCCCAGCTTCAGCAGCTTGATGGCTGCCTCTTTTCCGCTGGCAAAAAGAGCTTCTCCTGGATCAACCAGGGACTTTGCGATGTCCCTGGGATTGACAGGACGTGCTCTTTCCCTTCATCGTCTCTTCGGGACGGTTTAGGTCCAAATGGACCGTCCAGCTGAGAAGATATCTACGGTGATCCAGGAGCTTCCCGATCGCACGTAGTATCACTGGGATACAAGCCCCGCCCTCCGAAATCTACCTATCTTGAAGTGGCCAAGTTTGAGAAACCTTGCCCTAAGATGTCCACTTTGAGGTGGATCATGGAAACTCTGTAACAATGTGTGCCAAATAATTTCATTTTTGTAAACCAAGCCGATTCTCTGCGGTCTTTGCTGGAAAATGAAGGAAGAACACAATGCAGTAAGACAGTGGTGGCTAACCTTTTTGGGCTCCTGTGCCGATAATGTGCACGCACTTGCCTGCTCGTGCTTGCGTGCCATCACCCAGAAGGCAATGTGTGTGCCCCCCCAATGCCTCCTGTGCTTGTGCACGCAACTCGCACAACTCGTGCTTCTGCGCATGCGCAAGTGACCCATGCAACCTGTGCTTCTGCGCATGTGTGTGCAACCCCTCCATACTAAATGACTTTGAACTAACAAAAGAATTTTATTTTGTCTACTTAGAGCTACTTAATTGAAATCACTGCCTCCCACTTTCTCAGGGTATGTGGCAGTGTGGAATATGGCTTCCAAAGATGACACCCTCATCTAGATCATTTATGAAGATGTTGAACATTATTGGGCCCAAGACTGAACTTGAGGTATCCCACTGCATGCTTCTCTTATTAAGAAGTGGTGGTCAACTTTATTGAACGTCTTACTGAAGTCCAAGGTGAACATGAAAATTTACCTTTAATTCCTATACATTATCCCGTAATCCTTTTTTGATGAAATGCTGAAGACACACCCTTGGAAAATAAATAATGAGGATCAATGCTAATCTGACTAATCTTTTGAGTCACCTATTTATACCATTATAAACCCATTAAAAGTAAAATAAAATGAAAGTTGGGATATTTCGGACATATGATGCGACACCCAGAAATATACGGCATACTTCATTTTATCCTCCAGGGAAACATTGAAGGCAAACAAGGTCCAGGCAGAAGAAGAACATGGTGGCTTCAAAATCTAAGGGACTGGTTTGGACAAAACTCAGCAACACTTTTTCATGTGACTGTTGATAAAAATAGGATCGCCAACGTCCGATGATACATATGGCACAACAACAAGAAGATTTATACCATATCAAATGTTTCAAAAACTTCCCATCTTTCAAAGATTTTGTCTCTGTAATGGTAATGGAGTAGTTTGAAGCCATTTTAAAAAATGTATCCCTCCTTTCTGCAAGTCAGACAGGAAGAAAGAGCTGGAAAATGCCGGAGTCAATAAAGTTCATTATTAGTATAGTAAAAATCAAAAAAGGAGAGAGCTTATGGATAAGTGTACCCCTCATAATAAAAAATAACCTTGAAATCTGCCTAGTGATACTTGAAAAATGCTCAGTGGAATCAGCAACTTCAACTTTCACAATATCTGCAGCTCACTCATCAGAGGTACAGAGTGGGTGGACTGATGTACAATTGAAATTGAAATTTTGAATTTCCACTGAGGTGGGGAGGGAAGCTGAAGAAGACAGATTGGTCATAGAGATGCAAATGCACAAGTAGGTTAACAATTGTAGTTGTTTAGAAACTACTATATTGTGTGGAGACCTTGCAACTGAGCAAGAGTTGCCAAAAGATCTTTATGTTACCTTTTTATTATTAAATTTATTTATTAATAAATTTATTTACTGCCCATCTCGCAGTTTGAGGCAGGTCTCAGCATCTTGCCTTACCCTAAATGTTCATAGCAATATTGACACCACCCGTTTTTTCCTTGTCAAAAGTATTGTTCTTACACAATGTGTTTTTTAAAATGAAACGTTTTCCACTGTACTTCTTTTCCTCTCATATCACCAACACAAAGGGGGATGCAACATGTACATCAGCAATATGGTGCTGCTGTCACCCAGCAGCCATCAAAGGGAAACAAGCAGGCACTTCCAAGAAAAGGAGATCACAGCAAGAGTTGCTAATAAACCTGGAGATCTTGTGATCAAAAGCCATGATCCCTTTTCTCCTCAACTCAATATTCCTACAGCTCTTCTCCACCAGGTTCATCTGCAAGGCAGAATAGCCTTTTTATTTGAAATTTTACTGCTTTTTTGTACCGGGTCACAGGCCTACTCCCCACAAGCCCGCCACCCATCGCTCACTTAACTTTTGATGATCTCATGGAAGCAGCCATCATTTTCAGTGCACCCACAATTCCTTAATGTGGTCTGCACAATGTTAAGGTAGCAAAACAGAGCAATTTCTCCCTCTCCCTCGTGACAATAACCCAGAAGCAGCCGCCGTTTTGGCCCTGAGGCAGTTGTAGCAAAATGGCAGCCGCTTCCACAAATCCACCACATTGCCCAGGGATGAATAACGGTCAGGCTGAAAATAACAGCTGTTCCTAGGACATAGTCAAGCAGTCCACAAATGTGCGTCCTACCCTCCTCCCCTAACATAAGATTCAGATGTTAAATAGGCTGGGCAATAAAGGAGACAACTCAGTAATTAAGGATAAACCTTTTATTTCAAGCTAACAAGGGTTTAAAGTCAAACCGCGAGCTCACAGAGCAGCTGACAGGTGATAGCTGATTCTGTCTAACAGCACTATTTATATAGCATGCTGTCAGATGCGGCAGCCAATCAGCTGCCACGCCATCTCCTGCTTCTTGTGCGGACTGGAGTGAGGACTTGCCTCACAACATCAGAGAGGGAAAAGAATACCATGCGGAATCTTGCTTAAAATATATATATGCATATGTGACATATAGTAGTTAGGAAATTGTCATTAAACTAGAATGTGATAATTATATAGTGATTATATTATGATAAACTTTGATTATGGATCAAAGGGGAATAAATTGAGGGATGTATAAGGGTGGCACACTCTAATTGGTAATTAAAGGGGGAAATTTTTGGAATTATTAGATTTAAGATGAAATTTACTGAATAATAAAATAAAAGTATGTGATAAAATTGCAAATGTGACAGATAAAAGTATGAAGGTATAATGAATTTAGAATAAAAAAGAATGTTAGACATAGAGTAAGATATGAGAACATTTAAAGAAAAAGGAATTAAGATACAAATTGAAAATGGATTTAATAAGTGTAAAGAAAATAAGAATAATGGAGAAAATTTATTGAAAATGGAAGTAATGATGTGATAGAGAATTGAATGTGAAAGATAAATATATACTAAGGTCATGTTTGTATTGAAGTGTAAAAACCTGGAACCACGTTGTTCACTGAAAGAGATGTTTTCAAAATATAAAAATAAAAATGTATTACCAAAAAAAAAGAGATCTTCAAAAGATAAGAGAGGAGGAGGAGGAGGTTATGATGCCTGGTGGGGTTGGACTTAGACCTAAGGACTACAGAGACCCTGTTTTAGGAAGGAAAGGCCTGGGAAGACTCTGTGGGGGAAGGAAAGGCCTGGGGAGACCCAAAAGATGGGGTATGGGAGGCCTTTAGAAGTTAGCCTAAGTCTGCAATTAAGCAAAGCAGTCTCATTTAACAGCTGCTGCAAGGTGTAATCGTAATTGGTAGGCCCCGTGACAGAATGGCCTAAGGCCTGCAGGAAGCCAGTGGAAGTGGGAAAAAGGCTGAGGGGAACTCTGTGAGGAAAGCCTGTGGTGGTGGTGGGGGAAGGCTGGTGAGACGCTGTAAGGAAGGAAAAGGCCTTGGGGGAACCAACGGTTGGGAACCAAAGCAATAAGTGTCTTGGGAGTTGGAGGAAGCCTAGCGATGCTTGTGGGTGAGGAGGCTAAGCCTCCAAGAGTTTCCCCCAACACTGAGGTAGCCAGTGTCCCATTTAGCAACCTGCACGTTCATTTAATGGCTGCATAACAGAGAGCAGGGGGTGGGGTTAGTTAACCAAAGCACTGTTGCCATTGCTGAATGGCGACATAATATTGTAGTTAGCTCTCATTACAGTTATATCTCGAGGATTACTTGTATGCTGGCTGGGGAATTGTGAGGATCAAAATCTGGAGTTCACCAAGATAGAAGGCTGAAACTCCACATGTGGGAATTCCATATTCAATATGCAAAAAACACCACCTAAAGGCCTGTTTGCAGAAATTTGATGACTTCTGCAAATGCAAACATGCAGAAAATACTGCTGATAATCAGAAACAGGTAGTTTGCCTTTATCAAACTAATATTTTCCATTTTTCTCTCTCCACCTACAGGTCTAATCCTGAGATCTGTTGACTAAAAAAGAATCAGGCCAGAATTTAAATAATCAATTTCTCATCTATACTCCAAATGCGAGATCAGAAATGAATTTCAAGCTTTCTCTAAAATGTTCAATGTTTGCCTCATGGGCATTTTTTGTGAGCAATCAGAGATGATTTATGCTTAAAGCATTGTTCACAGGCTGGACATTTGAAAGGTTTCTCTCCTGTATGTAAAAGTACATGATTTATAAGGTTAGACCTAATACTAAAATGTTTCTCACAATCCAGACACTCATACGGTTTCTCTCCTGTGTGAGTCTTTTGGTGGTTCACCAGATTGCAGTTCTGACTGAAACTTTACCCATAATCTGGACTTCTCACATTGAGAAGATAGATATTCAGATAGTTAAGAAAGTTAAATACTTACGAATCCAGCTAACAGCAAGATGTGCAACTGTTAAAGAAGATAAGTATATGAAACTGTTACAACAAATCAAATTAGACTTGGAGAAATGGAAAAACCTGCAGCTATCGTTGATAGGAAGGATAGCCAAATAAAAATGAACATTTTGCCAAGAATCTTATTCTTATTTCAAACAATCCTGATAAAATTAGGGAAATAATTCTTTGAAGAACTAAATAACATGATATTAAAATATATCTGGCAAGGGAAAAAAGCAAGAATAAGATGGAAACTGCTACAAGATACTAAATTTAAAGAGGGCTTTGGGTTGCCAGATTAGGAGCTATATTACCAGGCCTCTGCACTTGTAAATCTGAGACATAAAAGATTATTAACTTTGGAGGGACATGATCTCCAACTGGGTGGCATGCCTTTCTATGGTAGCGGAAAATAAAATACATGGATATTTTCAAAGACACCTTGTTAGAAATACACTGTTGTTAGTAGGGGGAAAATTGAAGAAAGACATTACATGAAAATACCAGTCTGGCTCTCCACGATGGAGACACTGATACATCCAAATGTGACTAATATGGAAAACATTGTAAAGTATAAGGGCATTTTGAATGATAAAGTGGAACTAAAATCTAAAGAACTGACTAGTCAAGGGATTGTTTGGCATGGTGACCACATGTAGAAATACTATTAAGAAAGATGCAAGAATGTATGGTTTCTATAAAAAAAACAGAACTAGACCAGATATTACTAGGAACAGATGAAAAATTAATTTTAAAAATGTATAGCTACTTGCTGAATATTAAAATAGAATTCAGAAGATTTCATTTTAATACTTAATTTTCAATTTAATACATTTTAATACATCTCCAGAAGATGGTAGAGGATAGGAAGGTCTGGAGGACCGTTGTCCATGGGGTCGTGAAGGGTCAGACTTGACATTGCAACTAACAACAACAAAAATGGAAGAAGTGCAAGTGAAAGAAACAATGATAAGATGGGCTAAAAACTTTGGTTATTCAATAGAATTAGACAAATGGCAGAAATTGTTGGATAGAAATTGTAAACTAACAATGTCAATAGCCTATAAGGAAAACTTTTACAAAATGTTTTATAGGTTGCATTTACCACCAGAGAGTTTAGCAAAGATGTTTGAAAATTTATCAGATAAATGTTGGAAGTGTAATCTTCTGGTGGTTCACCAGATTGCAATTCTGACTGAAATTTTTCCCACAATCTGGACACTCTTATGGTTTCTCTCCAGTGTGAATGCCCTGGTGTTTCACCAAGGTAGAACGGTAACTGAAACTTTTCCCACAATCTGTACACTTGTATGGTTTCTCTCCTGTGTGAGTCCTCTGGTGTATCAGCAGGTTGTAATTGAGACTGAAGTTTTTCCCACAATCAGGACATTCAAAAGGTTTTTCTCCTGTGTGAGTTCTCTGGTGATAAACCAAGGAGGATTTCTTACTGAATTGTTTCCTACAATCAGGACATTCAAAGGGTTTCTCTCCTGTGTGAATCATCTGGTGCATCACCAGGCTGGAATTGTGACTGAAACGTTTCCCACAAATAGCACATTCAAAGGGTTTCTCTCCTGTGTGAGTCCTCTGGTGTATCAACAGGTTGGAATTGAGACTGAAATTTTTCCCACAATCAGGACATTCAAAGGGTTTCTCTCCTGTGTGAGTCCTCTGGTGGCTAATGAGGTGCCCATTCTGACTGAAACTTTTCCCACATTCAGGACATTTAAAGGGTTTCTCTCCTGTGTGAGTCCTCTGGTGTATCACCAGGCTGGAATTCAGACTGAAACATTTCCCACACTCTAGACACTTGTACGGTTTCTCCCCTGTGTGAATACTCTGATGGCTCACCAGGTTAAAATGAGAACTGAAACTTTTCCCACATTCAGGACATTCAAAAGGTTTCTCTCCTGTGTGAATCCTGTGGTGTTTCACCAGGCTGGTATTGTGACTGAAACTTTTCCCACAAATAGCACATTCAAAGGGTTTTTCTCCTGTATGAGTCCTCTGGTGTATCACAAGGTTGGAATTGAGACTGAAATTTTTCCCACAATCAGGACATTCAAAAGGTTTTTCTCCTGTGTGAGTTCTCTGGTGATAAATCAAGGAGGATTTCTTACTGAAATGTTTCCTACACTCAGGACATTCAAAGGGTTTCTCTCCTGTGTGAATCCTCTGATGGTTCACCAGGTTAAAATGAGAACTGAAACTTTTCCCACATTCAGGACATTCAAAAGGTTTCTCTCCTGTGTGAGTCCTGTGGTGTTTCACCAGGCTGGTATTGTGACTGAAACTTTTCCCACAAATAGCACATTCAAAGGGTTTTTCTCCTGTATGAGTCCTCTGGTGTATCACAAGGTTGGAATTGAGAGTGAAATTTTTCCCACAATCAGGACATTCAAAAGGTTTTTCTCCTGTGTGAGTTCTCTGGTGATAAATCAAGGAGGATTTCTTACTGAAATGTTTCCTACACTCAGGACATTCAAAGGGTTTCTCTCCTGTGTGAATCCTCTCGTGTTTCACCAGTCTGGAATTATGACTGAAATGTTTCCCACAAATAGCACATTCAAAAGGTTTCTCTCCCGTGTGAGTCCTCTGGTGTATCAACAGGTAGGAATTGAGACTGAAGTTTTTCCCACAATCAGGACATTCAAAAGATTTTTCTCCTGTGTGGGTTCTCTGGTGATAAACCAAGGAGGATTTCTTACTGAAATGTTTCCTACAATCAGGACATTCAAAGGGTTTCTCTCCTGTGTGAATCCTCTGGTGTTTCACCAGGCTGGAATTGTGACTGAAAAGTTTCCCACAAATAGCACATTCAAAGGGTTTCTCTCCTGTGTGAGTCCTTTGGTGTATCAACAGGTTGGAATTGAGACTGAAATTTTTCCCACAATCAGGACATTCAAAGGGTTTCTCTCCTGTGTGAGTCCTCTGGTGGCTAATGAGGTGGCAATTCTGACTGAAATGTTTCCCACAATCAGGACATTCAAAGGGTTTCTCTCCTGTGTGAGTCCTCTTGTGTATCACCAGGCTGGAATTCAGACTGAAACATTTCCCACACTCTAGACACTTGTATGGTTTCTCCCCTGTGTGAATCCTCTGGTGGTTCACTAGGTTAAAATGAGAGCTGAAGCTTTTCCCACATTCAGGACATTCAAAGGGTTTCTCTCCTGTGTGAGTCCTCTGGTGGTTCACTAGACTGGAACTCTGACTGAAATGTTTCCCACAATCAGGACATTCAAAGGGTTTCTCTCCTGTATGAGTTCTCTGATGTATCACTAAGTTGCCATGCTTGCTAAAACATTTACCACATTGGGAACAATTGTAGGGCATCTCTCCTAAGAGGATCCTTCTATGAATCACAAGGGAGCTATTCTGACCAAAGTTTTTGCCACATTCAGACTATTGATTTGGCTTTTCTCCATTGTGGATCCTCTTGTGATTTGAACTATGTACTTTTCCCACAATAGGCACATCTATGGAGTTTTACCATCACGGACATTCTTGAGGTCAAAAATATGTGCGATCCCTTATTTTGTTGGTGCCTGCATTACTGGCTGCCATACGCGACTATTCAATTGACATTTTCTTCCCCACTGACTTCCAGATATTTCACTCTTTCTGAATGAAAAAATGATCTCCTTTGACTTTTTCGTGTAACATCCTCAAATTCTATATAATCTACTTTTTCCAGTTGTAAATCTCTTCATTATTTTAT
The DNA here is from genome assembly GCA_009733165.1 of Naja naja. Taxonomy (NCBI): domain Eukaryota; kingdom Metazoa; phylum Chordata; class Lepidosauria; order Squamata; family Elapidae; genus Naja; species Naja naja. The sequence goes on from CM019149.1 coordinate 21,167,080, forward strand.
CTTTTATGTCTCTTACCTGCTAATAAAGTAGATTAAGTCTGTGGTTTTTGAGGGAAATAGAAAATATTTTTATTTCTGTTTCAATTTGTTTGCTTTTCAGTGTTGCTTGTTAGTCTCCGTTGTCCAGTGTGCTTATATTGGCATCATCTTTGTCTGTAAGAGTCAAATGAAAATGTAAGTTTTATTGTTTATGAAACTGTTGCAGAAGATGTGAAAAAAGAAGGGTAATCCTTGAGGTATGACAGGCCATTCAACGAATGTTTGAAGTTTCAACACCCCTCCCCACACAAATGCTAAATACAAATCCACTTCAAAGTTCAATTTTTGCAGCGCCTCCCACCCTGGGGGTCCTTCACTGCAGAGATGCTGCAGCATAGCCACCCACCTATTTCTCTTCCATCTTGCCCAGTCAGTCTTCAGAGGCCCCAGACCCCAGTAGATTGGCCTGCTTTGTAATATACTGTGCATTCCTCCCCAACCATACTCCCTGTCACCATTCACTTAATTTTTGACGAGCTCAGGAACTCAGCTGGCCCAGGGTGGCATAATCAAGAAGAAGAAATACAAGCTCTTTTGTTGCCATGGCAATCCTTTTGCCCCAACCAGCATAAATTGTTAGTGATTTACCCTTGGTAACAAATCACTGCGGGTTTACCCTGGTTGAGGAGGAAAGGATTGCCATGGAAGCAAAAGAGATGAGATTTCCTCTTTGCTCTACCAGCGCAAGACTAGCATAAAGCTAGTGCTAGCAGGGCTAACAAAGAAATCATGCCTATTTTGCTTCCGTTGCAATCCTTTTCTTTCCAGGCAACATAAATGGTTTCTTCTTAGCTACACCGGCACTAGGTTTATGCTGGCAACGCTAAGAGGATATTGTCATGGTTCACCCTGGCTGGGGAGGAAAGGATTGTCATTGAAACAAGAGATCAGATGTCTTCTTTGCTCTATCAGCGCTAGCTTTATGCTAGTCTTATGCTGGTAGAGCAAAGAAGAAATCCCATCTCTTTTGTTTCCATGCCAATGATGCCAAGTTCACCAGCAAATCTACAACAGAATGGCTGAAAAAGAAAAGAATCAAGGTGTTGCAATAGCAGTCAAAGTCCAGATGTCACCCCAATTGAAATGCTGTGCTGGGGCCTCTAGAGATCTAGGCATAAACAAATGCCCACAAACCTCAATGAACTTAAAACACTGTTGTAAACAAGGGTGGGCCAAAAGTCCTCCACCACAATGCAGGAGACTGTTTTCTGTCATACAGAATACAATTCCTTGAAATTATTGCTGCTAAAGATGGCTCTACAAAATATTGAATCATGAGGTGTTTCTTTTCACACGTGGCTCCTCCATTTTGGCTTTCCTTTTGTAAAACACATGGTGACATGATGTAATATGCCATGTGTTGTTGTTCATCTGAGGTTGTATTTACCTACTTTTAAGACTGTAAAGACCAGATGATTATTTGTAGGTTCTGATATATAAAACCATACAACTATGATATGAATAGGCATCTATGATCTTATAGACAACGATCTCTCATCCCTTGATTGGCAATTTCTATTCACTGGATGCAATACTGTTGAAGACCATTACAGCATATTTTTACTTGAAGTCAAAAGAGTCATCAAACTATATGTACCAATAACAATGCCCAAAACCAGAAATATCAGATTACCCATAACAATAAGAAAACTTCAATCCAAAAAAACAAATCGGAAAAACAAATCTGGTCACGTTGCCAATTTCAAAAGCCGATGCAAAAATTTATGCCACCAGATAAAGACTGAATGCACCAATTATCACATTAAACAAGAGGAAAACCTTTTACGCACCAATTCCACCCGCTCTTTCTACAATGTTGGGAGCACGCACCCGCCATGTTTGTGCGGTTGCTCACTCCGACCCTATGGCCTCCTCCCAGGGGGGCATGGGAACTGGGACCCCTGGGCTTAGACTGGTGTATTTTAATGCCAGGTCCATGGCTAATAAGTCCACCCTCCTCCGTGAGGTAATTGAGGAGGAGGCTGCGGACCTGGCCTGCATCACCGAGACCTGGTTGGGCCCAGAGGGCGGTGTCCCTCTGGTAGATTTGTGCCCTCCAGGTTTTCGGGTTTTGCACCGGCCTCGGGCCCAGGGTAGGGGTGGTGGGGTGGCCGTGGTTATTCGGGAGACCTTGTTTCCAAGGGAGGTCACTGTTCCAGAGATAGGTGGGAGTGAGACACTCCTCTTGAGGTGGGGTCCTAATGGTCGGGTGGGCCTGCTGCTCGCATACCTTTCACCCAGCTATGTGACAGCGGCCCTACCTGGGCTTCTCGATGTTCTCTCAGGGGTGGCGGTGGAGTTCCCGGGGCTTATAGTCCTGGGGGACTTCAATCTGCCCTCCCTGGGGGGTGCGTCGGGTTTAGCCCAGGAATTCATGGCTTCTATGGAGGCCATGGGCCTGACCCAATTAATTCAGGGCCCGACCCATGAGGGGGGGAACACTCTTGACCTAATTTTGTCTCTGAACAGTGGCGTAGTGACAGAGGGCAGGCCATTTTTACGGCTGTGCCCGTTCCATGGTCTGATCACTATCTCCTACGGCTGGTCTTCCAACAGGCTGCCCCCCACTGCTGGGATGAGGAACGCTTAGATGGTTCTGCCCAGGCCTTTATGGACCCGGAGCGGTTCTCGGCGGAGCTGGGGTTTCTTCCCTCTTCTCTTGCCCACAGCTCTGTTGAGGACCTGGCGGCTGCTTGGCAGCAGGCCGCTTCAGAGGCTCTCGACAGGGTTGTCCCCATGCGACCCCTCACACGTCGTGGATCCCGGATGGCTCCTTGGTATTCGGAGGAGCTCCGGGAGATGAAACGCCGTCGGAGGGGCTTAGAGAGCAGGTGGAGGTCCACCGTTCCCAGTCCGACCGAGCCCAGCTAAGAGCCTATATTAGGACTTACCTGGTAGCTATGAGGGCGGTGAGGTCTTATCTCTCCGCCCTCATAGCGTCCGCAGATAACCGCCCAGCCGCCCTGTTTGGGTAACCCGCTCTCTCCTTTGTAGGGGAGGGGCGGACCCGCGCGGGCAGGGCTGAGGAGTTTGGTCAATATCTGTCGGATAAGATCGCTCGAATTCGGAGCGGGTTGCCCTCTGATTTGCAGTGGTCTGAGGAACGGGATGCAGGCAGTCTGGCCAGTACGATCTGGGATGAGTTCGACTCTGTTTCCGAGGATGAAGTGGACGGGATTATGTGACGTCTGAGTTCCACCACATGTTTGTTGGACCCGTGCCCTTCCTGGCTGGCTTATGCCGCCAGGGAGGTCACCTGCAGCTGGCTCGGCAGTTGTCAACGCTTCATTAAGGGAGGCGTCTTCCCACTGCCTTGAAGGAGGCGGTGGTGAGACCCTTCTGAAGAAGCCTGCCCTGGACCCTACCGTGTTAGACAACTTTCGTCCAGTCTCCAACCTTCGTTTTTAGCGAAGGTTGTTGAGAGTGTGGTGGCTCAGCAGTTTCCGCTTTTCCTGGATGAAGCGGACTACCTGGATCCGTATCAATCGGGCTTCCGGCCTGGTTTCAGCACGGAGACGGCATTGGTCGCACTGATGGATGATCTCTGGAGGGCTCGGGACAGGGGTTTTCCTCTGTCCTGGTCCTATTAGACCTCTCAGCGGCTTTCGATACCATCGACCATGGTATCCTCCTGCGACACCTCGGGGGGTTGGGTATAGGGGGCACTGTGCTTCAGTGGTTCACCTCCTACCTCTCGGGCGATCGAGTCGGTGTTGGCGGGGGCAGAGGTCTACCTCGAGGGTGCTCTCTTGTGGGGTCCCTCAGGGGTCGGTCCTCTCCCCCCTGCTATTTAACATCTACATGAAGCCGCTGGGTGAGATCATCCGTGGTTTTGGGGTGAGTTTCCATCAGTACGCTGATGATACTCAGCTGTACATTTCCACCCGAACCAGATCGGTGATGCCCTCTCCCTGATGACCCAGTGTCTGGATGCGGTACGGATTTGGATGAACGGAAACATGCTTCGTCTCAACCCGGCCAAGACTGAGTGGCTGTGCATACCAGCATCTCGGCCCAGTTTGGAGTGTTCATCTTTGGCCATAGGGGGAGTGGTATTACCCCCTGTGGATAGGGCGAATCTGGGGGTCCTCCTGGATGCTCGGCTCGGTTGGAGGAGCAGGTGGGGGCCGTCGCCAGGGGGGCCTTTGCCCAGCTTCGTCTGGTTCGCCAGCTGCGCCCTTTTCTGGACCGGGATGCCCTGCACACGGTTACTCATGCCCTTGTTACCTCCAGACTCGACTACTACAACGCTCTCTATTTAGGACTGCCCTTGCATACCATCCGAGATTGCAGCTGGTGCAGAATGCGGCGTGGGTGGTGATGGGAGTTTCCGGTTCTCCCATGTTACCCCCTCCTGCGCTGCCTTCATTGGCTACCGGTTGCGCTCGGGTGAGATTCAAGGTTTTAGTGTTAACATTCAAAGTCCTTCATGACATGGGTCCCCAATATTTAAGGGAGCGGCTCCTGCCGACATCAAATGCCAACCGCCCTGTGCGAGCACATAGGCAAGGACTCCTTGGGGTCCCATCGGCTGGCCAATGCCGGCTGGCGGTCCCCGACGACGAGCCTATTCTATAGCGCCCCAGACCTCTGGAACCAACTTCCCTGGAGCTCCGTCTGGCCCCTGACCTCCGCACCTTCCGCCATGACTTGAAGACCTGGTTGTTTAACCAATCCGGGTTGTGATTTTCTGGGGGGATGGTTTTATGGGATAGTTTTAAGGGATATTTTATGGGTGTACTGTAATTGTAATGGGGCTTATTTAGTTTAATCTGCTTTTATTTATTTATTGTTGTTGTTGTTTATTTGTCGAGTCTTCGGAGATGGGGCGGCATATAAGTCCCATTAATAAATAAATAAATAAATAAATAAATAAATAAATAAATAAATAAATAATTTTGTAAACAACAAACTAAAAGACTCAAGGTCCATCCCACCCCTGAAAGGACCTAATGGAAAAGACTGCAATGATGACACCATTAAAGCCAGCCTCTTTAATACATTCTTTGGCTCAGTATTTGTAAACAGCAATGGATCATGCCCAGTATTTCCTAGTCGAACCACAGACAACTACAATGATCTAATACGTATCGATGTTACAGAAGACAATGTTGAAAAAGCACAACGCAATCTAAAACCATCTCTATCTATTGGACCAGACGGAATATGTGCCTACTTCTTTAAAAAGCTATCCACTGCCATAGCCGAACTTCTAAGCATAATCTTTGAAAAATCTTTCAGGACCAGCTCCTTGCCAAAACTATGGTCACAAGTCACAGTCATCCCCATCTTCAAAAAGAGAGACCCCAGCCTAGTTGAAAATTACAGACCAATCTCTTTATGCTGCATCACCTGTAAAGTCATGGAATCAATTATTAACCAATCCATTATCCTCCACTTAGAGACAAACAACCTACTCTCTAATAAACAATTGGGTTTCAGAAAAAAACTATCCTGTAATCTACAACTCTTACACTGCAAAAACATATGGACTACACAACTCAATCAGGTCAAAGCAATAGACGCAATCTACATAGACTTCTGTAAAGCCTAAAACTAAAATCTTATGGTATCTCTAGACATCTGCATAACTGGATAGAAGCAATCCTGTCAAACAGACAACAAATGGTCAAAATTGTGAGCGTCCTATCAAATTCTGTACCTGTCAACAGTGGTGTCTCCCAAGGCAGTGTTCTAGGACCAACTCTCTTCATACTCTACATAAATGACCTCTGTGATCATATTAAGAGCAACTGTGTTCTCTTCGCTGATGATGTAAAGTAACACCACAGACAATACTGCTACCCTTCAAAAAGACCTTGACTATGTATCAGAATGGTCAAACAAATGGCAACTTCAAATTTCAACAAATAAATGCTCTGTCTTACATATTGGCAAAAAAAATCAGAAAATAAAATACAGGCTAAATAGTCAAGACCTTGTTGATGATCCAAACTCTGTCAAGGATCTTGGAGTACTCATCTCTAATGATCTAAGTGCTAGAGCCCACTGTAACCGGGCCAAAAAAGCGTTAAGAGTAGTTAACCTAATCTTACATAGCTTTTTCTCTGGTAATACTACACTTTTAACTACAGCATACAAAACATTTGCTAGACCAATTCTTGAATACAGCTCATCAGTCTGGAACCCACATTACATATCTGATATTAACAGAGTTGAGAAAGTCCAGAAATATTTCACAAGATGAGTTCTCCACTCCTCTACTCATTGCAGAATACCTTATGCCACCAGACTTGAAATTCTAGACCTAGAAAACCTAGAACTACACCACCTTCGGTCCGATCTAAGTATAGTATATAAAATCATACATTGCAATGTCCTACCTGTCAATGAATACTTCAGCTTCAACCATAACGATACAAGAGCACACAATAGATACAAACTCAAGGTTAACCGCACCAAACTTGATTGCAGGAAATACGACTTCAGCAACAGAGTGGTCAATGCCTGGAATACGCTACCCGACTCTGTGGTTTCTTCTCCAAAATCCAAAAACTTTAACCTTAGACTGTCTACTATTGACCTCACCTCTTTCCTAAGAGGTCTGTAGGGGGCGTGCATAAGCGCACCAACGTGCCTACTGTCCCTGTCCTATTGATTTTTTTAATTTTTCTTATATGTATCCATTTCATGTATTCATAACTATGTTTATACCTATTATCTTGTAAGCGATTGACAAATCAAATAAATAAATAAAATAAAAACTCAAAGAGGACGAACTTTGTTTTTCACATGGCTGCATATCTGGAAGCACTGGGGACAGATTATCCAGCTGCAGAGAGAATTACAAACACACCCCACTACAAATGTATATATGTGAAAAATCCATGTTTTCAGCTCGAAAAATGTCCCAAAACGGCTACAGTCAAACCTTCCGAGCTAAATTTAAGAGATGTGGGGGCTTTAACTGATGAATTGATGCCTAAAGCCTCTGCAAAATTTGAAGCACCAGTGATGCCCATGGGAGGACTCAACTCCAAATAAGGGCAGAAAACCCCTCTGGTGACCTCCTATTGACTGCATTTGGGACTGGCATCTGTGTCACTAAGCATGATTGACAGATGAAAGTGCCAACTAACATCTGTTTCTCTGCAGGTATTAAACAAATCACTGCGAGTTTTTAAAGGCAATTTCGCGTGGCTGCGACTTGCACCTTCTAGCCAGTCTCCCCACTGACTTTGCCTACGAGAAACTAGCCGGGAAGGTCACAAATGGGGATTATGAGACTGAGATGTTGCGACCATCCTAGACGTGCCTTGGCTGGCAGCGTCCGAACCAAACGGCCCAACTTGCTGCCGGTCTCTCCTCCCACCTGCCCTCAACTCACCTGACAGCCGAAGCTTCAACACTTGGAAGAGCACAAAAACCGCCCTGCAAGCCACCTTCCATCCATGAACGATCCGGTACAGGAAGCCCCTCTCTATGCTTCTCCTCTTCCTCCCTTTCTAGCAATAGAGCACTCGGTGGTTTTAACTCCTTTCAGATCAACCACAGATGCCGCTCCTATATTGACGGCTTTGCAGGCGCAGAAGTTGCCTGTCTGACCACCATGTCGCGACAGGAGGCGGTAAAACACTCTGGTTCCGTCTCTGCCTAAAGCGTTTGCAAGATGTTGTCACCGATTAAATGCTATCAAGTTGTTTTAGACTCCTAACAACCACCAACCTATCTTTGCAACTGCGCGAAGTGAAATGTGAAGCTTGTGAAGATTAGCTGCATGCTGAGCCCTAAATGTTTATGCAGTTCTTACAGAATTACAGAGTAAGAAGGGACCGACTCTCCAAGCAGGAGACCCTATATCATTCTAGACAAATGGCTTTCCAGTCTCCTCTTAAAAGCCTCCACTGATGAACCTTACACAAGTTGTCGAGGCAATTTGCTCCATTGATTACTTGTTCTCACTGACAGTTTCTTCTTAATTCTAGATTGGATCTTTGTTTGATAAGTCTCCCTCTGTTACTTTTTGTCCTACTTTCAGGTAGTTTATCACCCATCCCCTCCCACTTGTGACTGTTCTAATGACTGACTGTATGATTGGAGGGAAGTAAGCAGTGGGTTGTCACAGGGTTCTGTCTTAGGCCCAGTACTCTTCAATATCTTCAATACTCTTCAATAACACTAAGGAACACTAGATTACTGACTTTAGAAGGACGTGATTTGCTATTGGGGTGGCATGCATTCCTTTGGTATAAGGGAACTAAAACACAAGGGTATTTTAGAAGATATTATATCCGAGAAGCTTTGTTTTTAAACTGGGAGAAGACCAAAAAACAACATTACTTGAAAATTCCATCATGGATATCTACTATTGAAGCTTTTTCATATCCAGTAATATACAAAAAGGAACAAACAGTTAGATATGGTGGGATACTGAATGAAAAGGGTGAACTTAAATCTATGCAAGCGTTGAAAGAACAAGGTATAAAAATGAATTGGTTTTCATATTTGCAAGTACAATCTAGATTCGATAAAGATATTAAAATAGAAGGTATTTATAACAAGTTGACTGGGTTAGATAAAATATTGATGGGTACTGATGAAAAGGTGATTAAAAAACTTTATGGATATTTTTTAGAATTTAAAATGGAAGAGGAACAAGTTAAAGAAACAATGATTGCATGGGGGAAAATTTTGGATATGGGATTGATTTAGAGAAATGGGAAAAATTATGGTCTCGGAATTATAAAATGGCAATGTCAACTGCTTATAAAGAAAATTTGTATAAGATGTTTTACAGGTGGCATTTACCCCCAACGAGAATTACAAGAATGTTCAAGAATAAATCGGATAAATGTTGGAAATGTCATCAGATACCTGGATCATATTACCATATGTGGTGGACATGTTCGGATGCAAAAAGATATTGGACTAAAATCCACACATGGTTGGAAAAAATGATACAACAACACATAGACTTGAAACCTGAAATATTTTTATTGGGAATTATACCAGATATCTACCATAAAGAGTTGAAATATTTGTTTGTAAATGTTTTAACAGCAGCTAGAATTGTATTTGCTAAAAACTGGAAGAATGATAAAATACCTATGCAGGAGGAAGTGATTAAGAAAATTATGGATTGTGCTGAAATGAGTAAATTGACATTTGAAATTGACCTCTATTGCAGATTTTGTTTTCTGTCAGGTAATGGACTTTTCCCCTTCAATCGAAAAGAATTAACTTCTGAATACAAGATGTTTCAAAAGGAATCCTTTATTGAAAAGAGGTGATTCCAGCCTGATTCAAAGCAAAGTCTAACGGCTCCCAGGCAGGGAGTGATAGATAAGGGAAGTTAGGACTCCTCCCCTTATTTTGATGTGTATTTTGTCAAACAAAGAAACAACATGTTAATTCCCCCTCCCCTCCTCTGGGAACGATCTCTTGAAGTTTCCCAGGGAGTATCTTCCGAAGCTGGAATTTTTCTGGTCCCTTCTCCCCTTGCTGTCTCTTCAAGAGGTGATATGTTTCTGGACATCTGGCTCCCATCCTCCAGTTTTATATCATGTGTAAGTTATACAAATTCAATATAAGATTTAATATATTCAGGTTACATCAAAAAGGATTACTTATACCAACTTCCCTCCCCCCTTCTTCTTCCATTGAAGAATGGCAGATGCACGGATCTGACATTGGAAACTGAACAAGGAGAGATTCCACCTGGAAATAAGGAGAAACTTTCTGACAGTGAGAATGATCAACCAATGGAACAGAAGTTGCCCTCGGAAGTTGTGGGAGCGTCATCACTTGAGACTTTCAAAAAGTGATTGGACTGCCATTTGTCAGAAATGGTGTAGGGTCTCCTGCTTGGGCGGAGGGTTGGACTAGATGACCTGTAAGGTCCCTTCCAACTCTGATTATTGGTTAACTTTGTCGCTTGTATTCTTACGATTTATATTGACTGTTTCCTAGTATGATTTGATTGCTTATTGTACCCTATGACTATTATTGTTGTACCTTATGATTCTTGAGTCTTGAAGAACGTTATCTTTTATGTACACTGAGACTTATGCGCCAAAGAAAAATTCCTTGTGTGTCCAATCACACTTGGCCAATAAAGAATTCTATTCTGTTCTGTTCTGTTCTTTTTCTATTCTACACAGAATATTCTGTAGACACAGAACTGGGACAAACCAAGCCTGTGACTTTAATTTTAATACATTTTAATACCAGAAGATGGTAGAGGACAGGAAGGCCCGGAGGAACATTCATGGGGTCATGATGGGTCACACACGACTTCACAACTAACAACAAAAATGGAAGGAGTACAAGTGAAAGAAACAATGATAAGATGGGCTAAAAACTTTGCTTATTCAATAGAGTTAGATCAATGGCAGAAGTTGTGGGATAGAAATTGTAAACTAACAATGTCAATGGCCTATAAGGAAAACTTTTACAAAATGTTTTATAGGTGGCATTCACCACCAGACATGTTTAAAAATTTATCAGCTAAATGTTGGAAGTGTAATCAGATACCAGTTCATATTACCATATGTGGTGGACATGTCCAAAGGCAAAAAATATTAGACTAAAATACATACTTGGTCAGAAAAAATGATAAAACAACATATAGATTTGAAAACAGAGATATTCCTGCTGGGTATATTACCAGAACAGTATAATAAAGGGAATATACTCTTCGTTTTTCATGTAGTAATGGCAGCAAGAATAGTGTTTGCACAACAATGGAAAAATGATGAGGTCCCAATAGATGAAATTGTAATAAAAAAATATTAGAATGTGCTGAGGTGGATAGATTGACACTTAAGATAAAAGAAAAGGAACAAACAGAATATTTTTAACATAGGATTTATTTTACCAATGATTAAGTATTAGAAACAGGTTAGAAACTCAACAGAATTTTTAAAGATAATAAAATTTTGTATTGAAAATTTTGCAAGATGGATAAACTATCTGTATGATTACTCTGTTAATATTGATATGTTTATTAAGATTACTAGTATGATTATGGTTATTGTTATATCTTTACTTAAAATTAATTGTTCCCAGACAACACATTTTCAGATAGACATGGAATTTTTTTGTTTTTCAAAGAAAAATGTACAAATAAAACATATATTCAAACAAAAAAATAAATGAAACTTTCCTCACAATCTGGACCAGGGGTGTCAAACTCAAGGTCCACGGGCTGGATCCAGCCTGCAAGGTGGTTAGATCTGGCCCGCGGGTCTATCCTGAAAACATCAAAGGCCAGGTGCTGAACTGCCACCCCTGACAGCCATTAGGGCTCAGCTGCAGCCAGCTTTAGATATGTCCTGCCTTAGCACTGGGCCACTCATATGGTTTCTCTCCTGTATGAGTCTTCTACTGGTTCTCCAGATTGCAGTTCTGACTGAAACCTTTCCCAAACTCTGGACACTCTTATGGCTTCTCTCTGGTGTGAGTGCTCTGGTGCTTCAGCAAGGCAGAATTGTATCTGAAACCTTTCCCACAATCAGAACATTCGAAAGGTTTTTCTCCTGTGTGAGTTCTCTGGTGATACACCAAGGAGGATTTCTGACTGAAACTTTTCCCACAATGAGGACATTCAAAGGGTTTCTCTCCTGTATGAGTCCTCAGGTGATTCACAAGGTTGGAACTCTGACTGAAACATTTCCCACACTCTAGACACTTGTACGGTTTCTCCCCTGTGTGAATCCTCTCATGGTTCACCAAGTTAATATGGAAGCGGAAACTTTTCCCACAATCTAGACACTCGAACGGTTTCTCTCCTGTGTGAGTCCTCTGGTGTATCAACAGGCTGGAATTGTGACTAAAACTTTTCCCACAATCAGGACATTCAAAGGGTTTCTCTCCTGTGTGAGCCCTCTGATGGCTCACCAGGCTGTAATTCTGACTGAAATTTTTCCCACAATCAGGACATTCAAAAGGTTTTTCTCCTGTGTGAGTTCTCTGGTGAGAAACTAAGGAGGATTTCTTACTGAAATGTTTCCTACACTCAGGACATTCAAAGGGTTTCTCTCCTGTATGAGTCCTCTGGTGTATCAACAGGCTGGAATTCAGACTGAAACATTTCCAACACTCTAGACACTTGTACGGTTTCTCCTCTGTGTGAATCCTCTGGTGGTTCACTAGACTGGAACTTTGACTGAAATGTTTCCCACAATCAGGACATTCAAAGGGTTTCTCTCCTGTGTGAGTCCTCTGGTGTTTCACCAGGTTGTAATTGAGACTGAAATTTTTCCCACAATCAGGACACTGAAAGGGTTTCTCTCCTGTGTGAGTCCTGTGGTGTTTCACCAGGAGGAATACTGACTGAAACATTTCCCACACTCTAGACACTTGTACGGTTTCTCCCCTGTGTGAATCCTGTGGTGGTTCACCAAGTTGGAATACAAACTGAAACATTTCCCACAATCTAGACACTCATATGGTTTTTCTCCTGTGTGAGTACTCTGGTGTATCACTAGGTGGATATTCTGACTGAAGTTTTTCCCACAATGAGGACATTCAAAAGGTTTTTCACCTGTGTGAAATCTCTGGTGATATCTCAAGGAGGATTTCTGACTGAAATGTTTCCCACAGTCAGGACATTCAAAGGGTTTCTCTCCTGTATGAGTCATCAAGTGATTCACAAGGTGGGAACTCTGACTGAAACATTTCCCACACTCTTGACATTTGTATGGTTTCTCCCCTGTGTGAATCCTCTGGTGGTTCACCAGGTTAAAATGGTAACGGAAACTTTTCCCACAATCTGGACATTCAAAGGGTTTCTCTCCTGTGTGAGTCCTGTTGTGTATCACTAGGTGGGAATTCTGATTGAAACATTTCCCACATTCTAGACACTCATATGGTTTTTGTCCTGTGTGAGTCCTCTGGTGTCTCATGAGACTAGAATGGTAACTGAAAATTTTCCCACAATCAGGACATTCAAAGGGTTTCTCTCCTGTGTGAGTCCTCTGGTGTTTCAGCAGGCTGGAACTGTGACTGAAACTTCTCCCACAATCAGGACATTCAAAGGCTTTCTCTCCTGTGTGAGTTCTCTGGTGTATCACCAGGCTGGAATTTGCAGCAAAACTTTTCCCACACTCTTCACACTCATATGGTTTCTCCCTGGTGTGAGTCCTCTCATGTATCACAAAGTTGCCATGCTTGCTAAAGCATTTACCACATTGGGAGCAGTTGTAGGGCATCTTCTCCTAAGAGTATCCTTCTATGAATCACATTTGCTTTGCAATGTTGATTGTTGTCCAGTTTGCTGATATTGGCATCATCCTTGTCTATAAGATTAAAATGAAGGTATAAGTTTTAAAGTTTATAAAATGGATGCAGAAGATGTCAATAAAAGTAGTACAGGTAATCCTTGAGGTACGACAGGCCGTTCAAAGTATGTTCAAAGTAACAACATGGCCCCCAATGCTAAATACAAATCTCTTTGAAAATTGAAATTCTGCAGCCCTGCCCACCCACCCCTCCCTGTCCCTCACCCTAACGATCGACTGCAGAGATGTTGCAGCACAAACAAATTTCCCTCCCATCTTGCCTGGTCAATCCTCAGTCCTCAGAGGCCCCTGCTTTGCCAATATACTGGGTTCTATGCATTCCTCTTTAACCCCACTCTGCCGTCACTATTCCCATTACTTAACTTTAGACGAATTCAAGAAGTCAACTGGGCTACGTGGCATAATCAAGAAGAAGAAATATGTATGAGCGCACAGGCAGGGGCTCCTCGGGGTGCCATCTGCGAGCCAGTGCCAGCTGGCGGTGCCCCGGGGACGGGCCTACTCTGTGGCAGTTCTCACCTTGTGGAATCAGTTATCCCTGGGACTCTGTTTGGCCCCTGACCTTCGCACCTTCCGTCACGACTTGAAAACTTGGTTATTTGAACAGGCTGGGCTGTGCTGACCTCTGGGGGGGGGGTTAAATTTTTAAGTTGTATAATGTCCATTGGGGTTTTATAGTAATTGGGCTCGTTAGTATTTAATATTTTTAAGTAATTAATTTATTGTTGGTTTTTAGTTGTGAGCCGCCCCGAGTCCTTTTGGAAAGGGGGTGGCATACAAGTCCAAGTAATAAATAAATAAATAAATAAATAAATAAATAAATAAATAAATCTCTTTTGTTTCCATGGCAATCCTTTCGCCCCTAGTAGTGATTTACCCTGCCTGGGGAGGAAAGGATTCCCATGGAAGATGAGATTTCTTCTATGCTCTATCAGCGCTAGCTTTATGCTAGTCTTATGCTGGTAGAGTAAAGAAGAAAGCCCATCACTTTTGTTTCCATGCCAATCCTTTACTCCCCAGCCTGGGTAAACCACTATGATACCTTTTTAGCGCTGCCAGCATAAAACTAGCACCAGTGGAGCTAAGAAGAAATCACAGTAGTTTATGCTGGCTGTGGTGAAGGGATTGCCATGGAAACAAGAGATTGGATTTCTTTTTCTTGATTGGGCCACATGGCCCACTGAGGGAGTGGCCTCCTCTACTCTGACTTCCTGAGCTCATCAAAATGTAAGTAAGTGAAGGGTGATGGGTTGGAGTATGGAGGAGGCCCATAGGGCTTTGGGAAAACCAAGGGGCAGGAGGCAGAGCATGGCATATCCTAGTGGGGAGGGGAGAGACTCCTGGGAGTGCCTGTGCCCCAATAGGCCTCCCTCTGTTTCTCCCATCCCTGAGTCACCCCATGCTCTACCTAATGACGCGCACATTTGTTTAACAGACGCATTCGGAAAAGGAAGGAATAGGGAGGTTGTTAGGTGCTTCATTTAATGTAGTCCTCAACTTCCGCTATGAATTGGCAGGCTCCATTAATGTCATCGGTTGAGAACTACCTATTTTTAGTAGGTTCTGATATATAAAACCATACAACTCAAAGAGGGTGAACTTTGTTTTTCACATGGCTGCATATCTGGAAGCACTGGGGACAGATTATCCAACTGCAAACACACACACTTACAAATGTATATATATGAAAAATCGTTGTTTTCAGCCTGAAAACTGGAAGCACTGGGGACAGATTATCCAACTGCAGAGAGAATTTTTACAAACACACACGACTACAAATGTATATATGTGAAAAATCCACGTTTTCAGCCTGAAAAACATCCCAAAAGGGTTACAGTCAAACCTTCTCAGCTAAATTTAAGAGATGTGGGCTTTAACTGATGAAACGATGCCAAAAGCCTCTGCAAAATTTCAAGCACTAAGGGCAGAAAACACTGTCCAGAACCCCTCTGGTGACCTCCCCATGAGAGTAGTCCTCACTTACTGACTGCATTTGGGACTGGCGTCTGTGTCACTAAGCAGCCCGACCATTAAGCATGATTGTCACATGAAAGTGCCAACTAACATCTGTTCCTCTGCAGGTGTTAAACAAATCACTGCGGGTTGTTAAAGGCAATTTCGCGTGGCTGCGACTTGCACCTTCTAGCCAGTCTCCCCACTGACTTTGCCTACGAGAAACTAGCCGAGAAGGTCACAAATCGGGATCACGAGGGTGGGATGTTGCGACCATCATAGACGTGCATTGGCTGGCAGCGTCCGAACCAAACGGCCCAACTTGCTCCCGGCCATTCCTCTCACCTGCCTTCCACTCACTTGACAGCCGATGCTTCAGCACTTGGAAGAGCACAAAAGCCGCCCTGCAACCCACTTTCCACCTATGAACGAACGGTAGAGGAAGTTCCTCTCTATGCTTCTCTTCTTCCTCCATCCTTTCTAGCGATAGAACGCTCGGTGGTTTTAACTCCTTTCAGATCAACCACAGATAACCGCTCCTGGATTGACGGCTTTGTAGGTGCAGAAGTTGCCCATCTGATCGCCATCTCGCGACAGGAGGTGTAAGACATGCTGGTCCCGTCTTTGCCGATGTCGTCACCGATTAAATGCTATCAAGTTATTTTAGAGCCCTAGCAACCACCAGCCTATCTTTGCAACTGAGCCAAGTGAAATGTGAAGCTTGTGAAGATTTATGACCCAGATTTGTGACCCAGATTTGAATTTTTGAGGGCTGGGGGTGCATCTCCACCCATGCTGACATGACATTTTTGGAGCTTGGCAACCACAACCTGGAAGTTGTGGTCTTTAGTGTTCACTTAACAACTGCAGTGTTTGTTTTACAATTGTTGCATGCACTTAACAACTGCCACAAAATAGGTTGTTCAATTGGGCACCCATTAATGACCATCATGACTTACAAGTATAAATGCAGGCTAAATTACAGTTGTAAATTGAGGATTACCTGCATTTCCAATGTTGGTTTAATGCTGGTCATTGAAAAGCTACCCAGATGTTAAGATCTTAACATTGTATCTGGAAAGGAAGCTAATACATGGAGTCCTTCACTTACAAGTTCATTTAGTGAATGCTCAAGTCTGTCAAGATATTCCTAAAGTATTAGCTCTTCCCACCAACTTGGTGTCACCCGTAAATTTGATGAGTTCCCTTTCTATCCGTCATCTAGATCATTTATGAAGATGTTGAACATTATTGGGCCCAAGACTGAGCCTTGAGATATCCCATTGCATGCTTCTCTTACTAAGAAGTAAGTGGTGGTCAACTTTATTGAATGTCTTACTAAAGTCCAAGTATATTATTTCCATAGCATTTAACTGATCAACTAATTTAGTTACTTTATTTAAAAAGGCAATGGATTTTTCTGGCATGATCTATTTTTATCAAATCCATTCTGGCTTCAGTTACAGCTGCCCTTCATTTTGGTTTCTCCAGAAGCATTAGTGGGAACAAAGAGTTTTCTTCAGTTAAATCAATTGGAAATTTCCCAATCTTATAAAAGAAGGAATAAGGGCAGAGAGCCCAGAAAACCCAAGAGGGAAAGAAGCAGGCACCTCCAAGAAAAGGAGATCACAGCAGGAGTTGCTAATAAACCTGGAGATCTTGTGATCAAAGCCAGGATCCTTTTTCTCAACTCAATACTCCTACAGCTCATTTCTATCAGTTTGATCTGCAAGGTAGAACAGCCTTTACATGTGAAATTTTACATTGCTTTTTTCCTTGGGCCTACTAACTACACGTCCTTCACCCATCACGGAGGGAGGCAGCCACCATTTTCAGTCCACTCACAATTTATTAATATGGTCTGCATTGTTGAGGTAGGAACAAAGTGCAGTTTCTCCCTCTCCCACGTGACAATGACTCAGAAGCAGCCGCCATTTTGGCCCTGAGGCAGTTGTGGCAAAATGGCAGCCACTTCCACAAGTCCACCATATTGCCCAGGGATGAATAACGGGCAGGCTGAAAATAATGGCTGTTTCTAGGAAATAGTCAAGCAGCCCACAGATGTGTGTCCTACCCTCCTTCCCTAACATAAGGTTCAGAGATCTTCAAAAGATACAACAGGCTATGAGGCTATGATGCCTGGTTAGTTGGACTTAGGCCTAAGGACTACAGGGACCCTGTTTTAAGAAGGAAAGGCCTAAGAGATGGGTTATGGGAGACCTTTGGAAGGAAAGCCTGGGTCTGTGCTAGACCTCTATGATCTTCCCGCAATCCTGAGGTGGCCAGTGTTCCGCTTAACAACTTGCACATTCATTTAACGACTGCATCAAGGGGAGCAGGTGGGGGGGGCAATTAAGCAAAGAAATCTTGCTTAATGGCTGCTGCAAGGTGTAACCCTAATTGGTAGGCCCCGTGACAGTTATATCTCAAGGACTAATTGTACGTTGGCTGGGAAATTCTGAGGTTCAAAATCTGGAGTTCACCAAGAAGGCTGAAACTCCACATGTGGGAATTCCATAATCAATATACAAAAAATACCACCCCAAAAATACCACTCTTTGCAGAAATTCCACGACTTCTGCAAATGCAAACATCTGGAAAATACTGCTGATATTCAGAAACAGGTAGTTAGCCATTATCAAATTAATATTTTTTTTTTTCGCTGCACCTACAGGCCTAATCCTGAGATCTGTTGACTAAAAAGAATGAGGCCAGAATTTAAATAATCAATTTCTCATCTATACTCCGAATGGGAGATCAGAAATGAATTTCAAGCCTTCTCTAAACTGTTCAATGTTTGCCTCATGTGCACTTTCTTGTGAGCAGAGATGATTTACTCCTAAAGCATTATTCACAGGCTGGACATTTGAAAGGTTTCTCCCCAGTGTGTAAAAGTACATGATTTATAAGATTAAACCTAATACTGAAATCTTTCCAAAAATCAGGACACGGATATAGTTTCTCTCCTGTGTGAGTGTTCTGGTGGTTCACCAGATTGCAGTTCTGACTGAAACTTTACCCACAATCTAGACACTTGCATGGTTTCTCCAGTGTGAGACCTCTGGTATACTACCAGGTAGGAATTTTGACTGAAACATTTCCCACAATTAGGACATTCAAAGGGTTTCTTTCCTGTGTGAGTCCTCTGTTGTTTCACCAAGTTGGAATACAAAGTGAAACATTTCCCACAATCAGGACATTCAACAGGTTTCTCTCTTGTGTGAGTCCTGTGATGTATAACAGGGCCAGAACAATAACTGAAACTTTTTGTTAGGGGACTTCAATGCAATTCTGGATGCAAAATTGGATTATCGAAGCAGGAAAATAGGTAAAAAGGCACGGAAAACCCTGCCAAGGACTTCCTTTAAAATGACAAAAATCCCTTCAAGATGCATGGAGGGAAATGAGTTTAGAGAAGAACCAATATACGTTCTACTCAGATAAACGTCAGTCATGATCAAGAATAGATATGATATGGATGAGATCGGAATTAAGAACAAATGTAAAAGAGATAGAAATTGGACAAATGTATGGGCAGATCATAACCCAATAAAAATAAAACGGAAAGGTCAAAGGAAAAAAGCAAAATGCATGTTGAACGAAGCAATATTAAATATAAAAGAGTTTATACAAATAATGGAGGAAATGAATTTCCTTTTCAAGGAGAATAAAAAAGAAGAGACTTCACTACAAAATGTATGGGATACAGCAAAAGTATATATTTGGGGATTAGGGATCACCTATACAGCAAAATAGAATAAGAAAGATGCAAACAGAAAGAAGACCAGCAGAAGAATATAACACACTGGAAACAGAGTTACAGAAAGAACCGGAAACAAGAAATTAAAAAAAAAACAAATGGAACTGATAAAACACAAACTCAATTTATTGGAAAGCGAAGAATTAGCACAAAAGATTAAAAGAGCAAAACAAAACTACTTTGAAAATACCAACAAACATAAGAAAAGGCATGAGACAAGGATGTCCCTCCTACTATTGAGAATTAACACTGGATGTATTAAACAGAAATATTAGACAAGACTCAGAAATAGAAGGAATGGAAATAAAAACAGAGGAGTATAAGCTACAGGCATTTGCAGATGTGCTGGTATTTATTTTAGAAGAACCACAAAAATCTGGACCCAAGTTAATAAAAATGATAGCAGAGTATGGAGAAGTTGCAGGACTGAAAAGGAATAAAGAGAAAACTAAAATACTAGTTAAAAATGTTACAGAGAAACAAAAAAATATTTGGTAGAGAAGATAAGACACTCAGATAGTTAAATACTTAGGAATTCAAATGTGCAACTATGAAAGAAGATAACTATATAAAACTGTTACAACAAATCAAATAAGACTTGGAAATATGAAAAAAACTGCAGCTATTGTTGATAGGAAGGATAGCCACAATAAAAATGAACATTTTGCTAAGCCTGTTATTCTTATTCCAAACTCTACCGATAAAATTAGGAAAATGATTCTTTGAAGAACTAAATAAAATGATATTAAAACATATCTGGCAAGGGAAAAAAGCAAGAATAAGACTGAAACTGCTATAAGATACTAAACATAAGGGGGCTTTAGGTTGCCAGATTGGGAGCTATATTACCAGGCCTCTGCACTTGTAAATCTGAGACATAAAAGACTATTAACTTTGGAGGGACATGATCTCCAGCTGCGGTGACATGTCTTTCTATGGTAGGGGAAAAATAAAATCCATGGATATTTTCAAAGACACCTTGTTAGAAATGCACTGTTGTTAGTATGGGGGAAAATTAAAGAAAAACGTTACATGAAAATACCAGGCTGGCTCTCCACGATGGAGGCAATGATACATCCGAATGTGACTAATATATGTAGAAAATATTGTAAGGTATAAGAACATTTTGAATGATAAAGAGGAACTTAAATCTAAACAAGAACTGACTAATCAAGAGATTGATTTAGAATGGTGACATGTGCAAATACTATTAAGATATGAGAAAGATACAAGAATATATAGTTTCTATAAAGAACCAACAGAACTAGACCAGATATTACTAGGAACAGATGAAAAATTAATTTAAAAAATGTATAGCTACATACTGAGTATTAAAATAGAATTCGGAAGATTTCATTTTAATACTTAATTTTTGTTTAATACGTTTTAATACATCTCCAGAATATAGTAGAGGACAGGAAGGCCTGGTGGAATGTCCATGGGGTCGCAATGGGTCGGACACAACTTCGCAACTAACAACAAAAATAGAAGAAGTGCAAGTGAAAGAAACAATGATAAGATGGGCTAAACACTTTGGTTCTTCAATAGAATTAGATAAATTGCAAAATTGTGGGATAGAAATTATAAACTAACAATGTCAGCGGCCAATAAGGAAAACTTTTACAAAATGTTTTATAGATGGCATTCACCACCAGAGAGGTTAGCAAAGATGTTTGAAAATTTATCTGCTAAATGTTGGAAGTGTAATCAGATACCAGGTTCATATTATCATATGTGGGGGACATGTCCAAAGGTAAAAAATATTGGTCTAAAATACATACTTGGTTAGAAAAAAATGATAAAGCAACATATAGATTTGAAAACAGAAATATTCCTGCTGGGTATATTACCAGAACACTACAATAAAGGGAATAGATACTTAATTTTTCATGTAGTAATGGCAGCAATAGTGTTTGCACAACAATGGAAAAATGATGAGGTCCCGACAATGAAAGTGTAATAAAAGAAATATTAAAATATGCTGAGGTGGATAGATTGACACTTCAGATAAAAGAAAAGGAGCAAATAGAATATTTTTTAACATGGGATTTATTTTACCAATGCTTAAATATCAGAAACAGGTTAGAAACTAAACCGAATTTTTAAACATAATAAAAATTTATATTGAAAATTTGGCAAGGTGAATAAACTAATTGTATGATTACTCTGTGATTAATATTGATATGTTTATAAAGATTACTAGTATGATTATGGTAATTGTTATACCTTTGCTTAAAATTAATTGTGCCCAGACAACACACTGTTCAAATAGACATGGAATTTTTTTGTTTTTCAAAGAAAAATGTACAAATAAAACATATATTCAAACAAAAAAAATAAACAAAACTTTCCTCACAATCGGGACCAGGGGTGTCGAACTCAAGGTCCACAGGCTGGATCCGGCCTGCAAGGTGGTTAGATCTGGCCCGTGGGTCTCTCCTGGAAACACCAAAGGCCGGGCACAGATCTGCCACCCTCTGGCAGCCATTAGGGCTGGACTGTGGCCACCTTTAGATATGTCCTGCCTTAGCACTGGGCCACTCATATCGTTTCTCTCCTATGTGAGTCTTCTGGTGGTTCAGCAGATTGAAACGTTTCCCAAAATCTGGATATTCTTATGGTTTCTCTCCTGTGAGTCCTCTGGTGTTTCACCAAGGTAGAACGGTACCTGAAACCTTTCCCACAATCTGGACACTCATATGGTTTCTCTCCTGTGTGAGTCCTCTGGTGTTTCACCAGACTGGAATTCTGACTGAAACCTTTCCCACAATCAGGACATTCAAAGGGTTTCTCTCCTGTGTGAGTCCTGTGGTGTGTCACCAGGCAGGAATACTGTCTGAAACATTTCCCACACTCTAGACATTCGGCTTCTCCCCTGTGTGAATCCTTTGGTGGTTCACCAAGTTACGATACAAACTGAAACATTTCCCACAATCTAGACACTTAAATGGTTTCTCTCCAGTGTGACTCCTTTGATGTTTCACCAGAGTAGAACAATAACCAAAACTTTTCCCACAATCTGGACATTCAAAGAGTTTCTCTCCTGTGTGAGTCCTCTTGTGTCTCACTAGGTGGGAATTCCGACTGAATTGTTTCCCACAATCAGAACATTCAAAGGGTTTCTCTCCTGTGTGAGTCCTCTGGTGTTTCACCAGGCTGGAATTTTGACTGAAACTTTTCCCACACTCTAGACATTCATACGGTTTCTCACCTGTGTGAGTCCTCTGGTGTATCACCAGGTAGGAATACTGACTGAAACATTTCCCACACTCTAGACATTCATACGGTTTCTCTCCTGTGTGAGTCCTCTGGTGTGTCAACAAGTGTGAATTCTGACTGAAACTTTTCCCACATTCAGGACATTCAAAGGGTTTCTCTCCTGTGTGAGACCTCTGGTGCATCACCAGGTGGGAATTCTGACTGAAACATTTCCCACAGTCAGAACATTCAAAGTTTCTCTCCTGTGTGAGTCCTCTGGTGTTCACCAGGTGTGAATTCTGACTGAAACTTTCCCACATTCAGGACATTCAAAGGGTTTCTCTCCTGTGTGAGTCCTGTGGTGTTTCACCAGGTAGGAATACTGACTGAAACATTTCCCACACTCTAGACACTTGTACGGTTTCTCTCCTGTGTGTGTCCTCTGGTGGTTCACCAGGGTAGAACGATAACCAAAACATTCCCCACAATCTGGACACTTGTATGGTTTCTCCCCTGTGTGTGACCTCTGGTGTATCACTAGGTAGGATTTGAGACTGAAGTTTTTTCCACAAACAGGACATTCAAAAGGTTTTTCCCCCGTGTGAGTTCTCTGGTGATACATCAAGGAGGATTTCTGACTGAAATTTTTCTCACAATGAGGACATTCAAAGGGTTTCTCTCCTGTATGAGTCCTTAGGTGATTCACAAGGTTGGAACTCTGACTGAAACATTTCCCACACTCTAGACACTTGTACGGTTTCTCCCCTGTGTGAATCCTCTGGTGGTTCACCAGGGTAATATGGTATCGGAAACTTTTCCCACAATCTGGACATTCAAAGGGTTTTTCACCTGTGTGAGTCCTCTGGTGGTTAACCATGTTGGAATTCTGACTGAAACTTTTCCCACATTCTAGACATTCATACGGTTTTTCTCCTCTGTGAGTCCTCTGGTGTCTCATGAGACTAGAATGGTAACTGAAAATTTTCCCACAATCAGGACATTCAAAGGGTTTCTCTCCTGTGTGAGTCCTCTGGTGATTCACTAGGTGAGAACTGTAAGTGAAACATTTACCACACTCCAGACACTTATATGGTTTTTCTCCTATGTGAGTTCTCTGGTGTTTCATCAAATTGGAATGGTAACTGAAAATTTCCCCACAATCAGGACATTCAAAGGGTTTGTCACGTGAGTGTGTCCTCTGGTGTCTTATTAAGTGGGAATCCGTACTTTTACCACATTCAGCACATTCAAAGGGTTTCTCTCCTTTGTGAGTTCCCTGGTGTATCACAATTTTGCCATACTTGCTAAAGCATTTACCACATCGGGAGCAGTTTTATGGCATCTTTCTATGTGGATCCTTCTGTGAATGACAAGGGAGCTATTGTGACGAAAGCTTTTGTCACATTGAGAATATTTATATGCCTGTTCTCCAGTATGGATCCTCTTGTGATTTGAACTGTGTGCTTTTTCCACATTAGCTATGAATTCTATGGCTTTCTGAATGAAATGGAAAATAGTTTTTATTTCTGCTTCAATTTGCTTTGATTTTCAATGTTGCTTGTTGTCCAGTGTGCTGATATTGGCATCATCCTTGTCTATCAGATTTAAATGAAAGTATAAGTTTTATTGTTTATAAAACGGTTGCAAAAGATGTGAAAAAAGTAGTACAGGTAATTCTTGAAGTACCACAGACCATTCAAAGTATGTTCAAAGTAACAACATGACCCCCAATGTTAAATACAAATCTCTTTGAAAATTGAAATTCTGCAGCCCTGCCCCCCTTCATCCCCCCCCCCGTCCCTCACCCTAACGATCGACTGCAGAGATGCTGCAGCACAAACAAATTTCCCTCCCATCCTCAGTCCTCAGAGGCCCCTGCTTTGCCAATATACTGGTTTCTATGAATTCCTCCCCAACCCCACACCCCCATCACCATTCCCTTACTTAATTTTTGATGTGCTCAAGAAGTCAACTGGGCTACTCATGTATAAGGATCAAGAAGAAGAAATATTATCTCTTTTGTTTCCATGGCAATCCTTTCGCCCCTAGTAGTGATTTACCCTGCCTGGGGAGGAAAGGATTCCCATGGAAGATGAGATTTCTTCTATGCTCTATCAGCGCTAGCTTTACGCTAGTCTTATGCTGGTAGAGTAAAGAAGAAACCGCATCACGTTTGTTTCCATGCCAATCCTTTACTCCCCAGCCTGGGTAAACCACTATGATACCTTTTTAGCGCTGCCAGAATAAAACCTAGCACCAGCGGAGCTAAGAAGAAATCACAGTAGTTTATGCTGGCTGGGGTTAAGGAATTGCCTTGGAAACAAGAGATTGGATTTCTTTTTCTTGATTGGGCCACATGGCCCACTGAGGAGTGGCCTTCTCTACTCTGACTTCCTGAGCTCATCAAAATGTAAGTAAATGAAGGGTGATGGGTTGGAGTATGGAGGAGGCCCATAGGGCTTTGGGGAAAGCAAGGGGCAGGAGGCAGAGCATGGCATATCCTAGTGGGGAGGGGGGAGGCCTCCTGGGAGTGCCTGTGTTCCCAATAGGCCTCCCTCAGTTTCTCCCATCCCTGAGTCACTCCGTGCTCTACCTAATAACCCGCATATTTGTTTAACAGATGCATTGGGAAAAGGAAGGAACAGGGAGGTTGTTAGGTGCTTCATTTAATGTAGTCCTCAAGTTCCGACACGAATTGGCAGGCTCCATTAATGTCATCAGTTGAGAACTACCTATTTTTAGTAGGTTCTGATATATAAAACCATACAACTCAAAAAGGGTGTACTTTGTTTTTCACATGGCTGCATATCTGGAAGCACTGGGGACAGATTATCCAACTGCAGAGTGAATTACAAACACACACACACTTACAAATGTATATATGTGAAAATCCTTGTTTTCAACCTGAAAAATGTCCTAAAAAGGTTTACAGTCAAACCTTCTGAGCTAAATTTAAGAGATGTGGGGGCTTTAAATGATGAAATGAAGCCGAAAGCCTCTGCAAATTTGAAGCACCAGCGATGCCCACGGGAGGACTCAGCTCCAAATAAGGGCAGAAAACACTGTCCAGAACCCCTCTGATGACCTCCCCATGGGAGTAGTCCTCACTTACTGACTGCATTTGGGACTGGCGTCTGTGTCACTAAGCAGCCCTACCATTAAGCATCATTGACTGATGAAAGTGCCAACTAACATCTGTTCCTCTACAGGTGTTAAACAAATCACTGCGGGTTGTTAAAGGCAATTTCGCCTGGCTGCGACTTGCACCTTCTGGCCAGCATCCCCACTGACTTTGCCTACGAGAAACTAGCCGGGAAGGTCACAAATGGGGATCACGAAGGTGTGATGTTGTGACCATCATAGACGTGCATTGTCTGGCAGCGTCCGAACCAAACAGCCCAACTTGCTCCCGGCCTTTCCTCTCACCTGCCCTCAACTCACCTGACAGCCGAAGCTTCAACACTTGGAAGACCACAAAAGCCGCCCCACAAGCCACCTTCCAGCTATGAACGATCCGGTAGAGGAAGTCCCTCTCTATGCTTCTCTTCTTCCTCCATCCTTTCTAGCAATAGCGCACTCGGTGATTTTAACTCATTTCAGATCAACCACAGATGCCGCTCCTGTATTGACGGCTTTGTAGGCGCAGAAGTTGCGCGTCTGACCGCCATTCCTGACAGGAGACAGTAAAACACGGTAGTTCTGTCTCTGCCTAAGGCGTTTGCAAGATGTTGTCACCGATTAAATGCTATCAAGTTGTTTTAGACTCCTAGCAACTACCAACCTATCTTTGCAACTGCGCGAAGTGAAATGTGAAGATTAGCTGCATGCTGAGCCCTAAATGTTTATGAAGTTCTTACAGAATTACAGAGTAAGAAGGGACCAATTCTATCCCTCCGTTACTGCAGCCCAGCACTGCCTTGGCTCTTTTAGCAGCTGCCGCACACTGCTGGCTCATATTTAAGTGATTAGAATCCACTAGGATTGCAAGATCCCACCTGCAGTTACTGCTATTGAGAATATTCCTATTCTACACAGATGGTAGACACAGATGGTAGACACAGCACTGGGACAAGAGCAAGCCTGTGACTTGCAAATAGTCCTTGTCTTACAACCAGCGATTTAGCAACCATTCCAAAAACAAGTTATGACCCAGATTTGAGATTCTGAGGGCTGGGGGGGGCATCCACCCAGGGTCACATGACATTTTGGGAGCTTGGCAACCAGGCTGGAAGTTGTGCCCTTTAATGTTCACTCAAGAACTGCAGTGTTTGTTTTACAATTGTTGCATGTGCTTGACAACTGCCACAAAATAGGTTGTAGAATCGGGTACATTGTGTGGTGACCTGTTAATGAGCATTATGACTTACGTCTGTAATTCCAGCCACTTACAAGTTCATTTAGTGACCATTCAAAGTTACAACTACATTGAAAAAGTGACTTATGACCATTTTTCACGCTTACAACCTTGCTATCATCCCTATGAACATTGATCAAAATCCAGGTGCTTTGCAACTGGTTCATACTATGACCGCTGTGTCCCAAAGTCAGGTGGTCCCCTGTTGCAACCATTTGACGAGCAAAAGCAATGGGGAAGCTTACTTAACCATATTACTAAATTATCGACTGCAATGATTCCCCAAAAAGAAAGCTCATAAGATGGGATATAATTCACTTAGCAAATGTATCACTTAACAACAAAAATTTGGGGCTCGATCATTGTCTTAAGTCAAGGACTACCTGTAATTTTTCGGGTGGAAAAGACTATTTTCCTTAAAGATTCTCTTCTGACACATCTGACAAGATTTGGGGATTTTGCATTCAAGACATAAACCAAGGATTGTTGTGCATCACCTTAAAGGAAGCTAACAGGAAGATTTCACCGAAAGAAGAAATCTGAAGAAATGGAACGCTTTATAGCTGGCATCTGGAATTTGGCAAGTTTTGCTTATATTGGCCAAAGGGGGAAACAACTA
>CM019149.1:21195264-21404707 GCA_009733165.1 Naja naja
CCCCTTTTTCCTTGTAAAAATTATTGACAGTTCTTACACAATCCATTTTTAAAATGAAACATTTTCCACTGTACATTCCTTTTCTCACATTGCCATCACCAAGGGGATGACACAAATATGCCAGCATCTTTGTTATCATCAAGAGCACACAGGAGTTGCTAATCCATCTGAGACCGATCAAAACCTTTTCTCCTCAACTCAATATTGAGGTCATCTCCATTAGATTGATCTGCAAGGTAGAACAGCTTTTACAAGTGAAATTTTATATTGTTTTGTCAGGCCTTGGGCCTACTACCCACACACCCTTCACCCATCACACCTCTTGTAGATCTCCCAGAGGCAGCCGTCATTTTCAATGAACCCACAATTTATTAATTTGGTCTGATGTATTAAAGTGCAAAAAAAGCAGTTTCTCCCACACTGTCCCGCATGACAATATCCCAGAAGCAGCCAACATTTTGGCCCTGAAGTGGTGTGGCAAAATGGCAGCTGCTTCCATAAGTCAACTCAATGGCCCAGGGAAGAACCACAGGTACATTACAAATAAAAGCTGCTTCCAGGACATTGTCATGCGGAGACGGTACATGTCCTGGCCTCTTTCCCCAACATGAGGTTCAGAGATCTTCAAAAGATACAGAGGAGGAGAGGGTGTGAGGCCTGGTGGGGTCAGTGCTAAAGACTGCAGGGACCCAACAGGAGAGGAAAAATCCTGGGGGATCCTGTGGCAGAGGAGAGGCCTGGTGAGTCCTATTTGGGAAAGCCTGGGGGACACTGTGTGGAAGTAACAGACTTAAGGGGACTGACAGGGAGGAATTCAAGGGTTGGGGTAGAGGAGGCCTTTGGAAGGCAAGCCTGGCCCTGCGCCCCGCCTCCAAGAGTTTTCCCCAAACCTGAGGTAACCAGTGTTCTGCAGCTTCAACTCGATTCATTTAACTACATCAATAAAAGCAGGTTAAGTAAGCAAAGCAGGATCTCAACCTGTAGTGGGGCCTGCCAGGATCTAACTGGCAGGCTCCATTACAGTTGCATCCCGAGAACTACTTATATGTTGGCTACGGAATTCTGGGGCTCAATATACAGAGGACACCAAGGTAGAAGGCTGAAATGTGGAAATTCCATAATCAATGTACAAAAAACACCACCCAAAAGCCTCTTTGTGGTAATTTCACAAGTTCTGCTAAAGGAAATATCCAGAAACATCTGCTGATAACCAGAAAGTTAGCTTTTAACAGCCTATCATTTTCCATCCTTTTCTCTCACCACCAACTCCTGAGATGTTGACTAAAAAGAATCAGGGCAGAATTCTGTCCATTCATCTCCCAAATAAGAGATCAGAAATGACATTCAAGCCTTCTCTAAACTCATCAACTTTTGCCTCATGTGTATTACCTTCTTTGCGGTAAGAGGTGATTTGCTTCTGAAAGACTATAGACTGGACATTTGAAATCTCTCCCTTGTGTATAAAGTACATGGCTGATAATGTTAGGTCAAATATGGAAGTCATTACCACAACCTGGATACTTTTATGGTTTCTCTCCTGTATGTGTCCTCTGGTGTATCATCAGGTGTGAATTCTGCCTGAAACTTTTTCCACATTCAGAACATTCAAAGGGTTTCTCTCCTATGTGAGACCTCTGGTGCATCACCAGGTGGGAATTCTGACTGAAACCTTTTCCACAGCCAGAACATTCAAAAGGTTTCTCTCCAGTGTGAGTCTTCTGGTGTGTTACTAGCCTGGAATTGAGTCTGAAATGTTTCCCACAATCAGGACATTCAAAGGGTTTTTTTCCAGTGTGAGTCCTTTGGTGTATCACAAGATTAGAATGGTAACTGAAACTTTCCCCACAATCAGGACATTCATACGTTTTCCCTCCTCTGTGAGTCCTCTGGTGCATCACCAAGTGTGAATTCCGACTGAAACGTTTCCCACATTCAGGGCGTTCAAAAGGTTTGTCTCCTGTGTGAATCCTCTGGTGGTTCACTAGACTGGAATAGTGACTGAAACTTTTTCCACAAATAGCACATTTAAAGGGTTTCTCTCCTGTGTGAATTCTCTGGTGGTTCACTAGACTGGAATCGTGACTGAAACATTTCCCACACTCTAGACATTCATACGGTTTCTCTCCTGTGTGAGTCCTCTGGTGTGTCAACAGGTGTGAATTCTGACTGAAACTTTTCCCACATTCAGGACATTCAAAGGGTTTCTCTCCTGTGTGAGACCTCTGGTGCATCACCAGGTGGGAATTCTGACTGAAACATTTCCCACAGTCAGAACATTCAAAAGCTTTCTCTCCAGTGTGAGTCCTCTGGTGGTTCACCAGGTGTGAATTCTGACTGAAACGTTTCCCACATTCAGGACATTCAAAGGGTTTCTCTCCTGTGTGAGTCCTGTGGTGGTTCACAAGGTTGGAACTCTGACTGAAACATTTCCCACACTCTAGACACTTGTACGGTTTCTCCCCTGTGTGAATCTTCTGGTGGTTCACCAGGGTAGAACGATAACCGAAACATTCCCCACAATCTGGACACTTGTATGGTTTCTCCCCTGTGTGTGACCTTTGGTGTGTCACTAGGTGGGATTTGTGACTGAAGTTTTTTCCACAATCAGGACATTCAAAAGGTTTTTCTCCTGTGTGAGTTCTCTGGTGATATATCAAGGAGGATTTCTGACTGAAATTTTTCTCACAATGAGGACATTCAAAGGGTTTCTCTCCTGTATGAGTCCTCAGGTGATTCACAAGGTTGGAACTCTGACTGAAACATTTCCCACACTCTAGACACTCGTACGGTTTCTCCCCTGTGTGAATCCTCTGGTGGTTCACCAGGTTAATATTGTATCGGAAACTTTTCCCACAATCTGGACATTCAAAGGGTTTTTCACCTGTGAGTCCTGGTGGTTGGTTAACAAACATGTTGGAATTGTGATTCTGGTGTCTCATGAGACTAGAATGGTAACTGAAAATTTTTCCACAATCAGGACATTCAAAGGGTTTCTCTCCTGTGTGAGTCCTCTGGTGATTCACTAGGTCAGAACTGTAAGTGAAACAATTACCACACTCCAGACACTTATATGGCTTTTCTCCTATGTGAGTCGTCTGCTGTTTCATCAAATTAGAATGGTAACTGAAAATTTCCCCTCAATCAGGACATTCAAAGGGTTTGTCATGTATGTGTGTGTCCTCTGGCGTCTTATTAAGTGGGAATTCGTACTTTTACCACATTCAGCACATTCAAAGGGTTTCTCTCCTATGTGAGTTCTCTGGTGTATCACAACGTTGCCATGCTTGCTAAAGCATTTACCACATTGGGAGCAGTTTTATGCCATCTTTCTATGTGGATCCTTCTATGAATCACAAGGGAGCTATTGTGACCAAAGCTTTTGCCACATTAAGAATATTTATATGGCTGTTCTCCAGTGTGGATCCTCTTGTGATTTGAAGATTGTGCTTTTTCCACATTAGCTACGAATTCTATGGCTTTCTGAATGAAACGGAAAATATTTTTTATTTCTGCTGCAATTTGCTTTGATTTTCAATGTTGCTTGTTGTCCAGTGTGCTGATATTGGCATCATCCTTGTCTATCAGATTTAAATGAAAGTATAAGTTTTATTGTTTAGAAAACGGTTGCAGAAGATGTGAAAAAAGTAGTACAAGTAATTCTTGAAGTACCACAGGCCATTCAACATATATTAAAGGAAGAAGACACCCCCCCCAATGCTAAATACAAATCTGTTTGAAAATTGAAAGTTTGCAGCCCTGCCCACTCTCCCCCAATTCCTCACCCTTACGATCGACTGCAGAGATGCTGCAGCACAAACAAATTTCCCTCCCATTTTGCCTGGTCAATCCTCAGTCCTCAGAGGACCCTGCTTTGCCAATATACTGGGTTCTATGCATTCCTCCTCAACCCCACTCTCCCGTCACCATTCCCTTACTTAATTTTTGATGTGCTCAAGAAGTCACTGGGCCACATGCATAATCAAGAAGAAGAAATATGATCTTTGTTTCCATGGCAATCCTTTCAGCCTAGTAGTGATTTACCGTGCCTGGGGAAGAAAGGATTCCCATGGAAGCAAAAAAGATGAGGTTTCTTCTGTGCTCAACTAGTGTAAGACTAGCATAAAGCTAGCACTGGCGGCGCTAAGAAGAAAGCATGTCTATTTTGCTTCCATTGCAATCCTTTCCTTTTCAGCCAGCATAAGCTCCTAAGATTTCTTCTTAGTTTTACCAGCGCTAATTTTTTTTTAATTTTTAAAAACAACTTTATGTAGAAAAAGTTCAAAACATACAAATGAACAAATACACAAGATATAAATACATAAACAGTGCATAGAGCATTTCTTCATTTAACTTTGGATATCAAATTAGATATAGAATATTAGTCAAAGATTAATTAATTATAAATGGCATATATTGATTAATGCACTCTACAATTTATTTACTTTGGATTATAACTAATAACTAATCTATATAACCTTGATATAACCAGCACTAATTTTATGCTGGCAGTGCTACAAAGATATCGTAATGGCTGGGGAAGAGAGGATTGCCATGGCAACAAAAGAGATTGGATTTCTTCTTCTTGATTGTGCCACATGGCCCACTGAGCGAGTGGTCTCCTCTACTCTGACTTCCTGAGCTCATCTCTGCTCTATCAGCGCTAGCTTTACGCTAGTCTTATCCTGGTAGAAGAAGAAAGCCCATCACTTTTTCCATGCCACTCCCCAGCCTGGGTAAACCACTATGATATCTTTTTAGCGCTGCCAGCATAAAACTAGTGCCAGCAGTGATAAGAAGAAATTGTAGTAGTTTATGCTGGCTGGGGTGAAGGGATTGCCATGTAAACAAAAGAGATTAGATTTATTCTTCTTGATTGGGCCACATGGCCCACCGAGGATGTGGCCTCCTCTACTCTGACTTCCTGAGCTCATCAAAACGTAAGTGTTGGGTGATGGGTTGGAGTATGGAGGAGGCCCATAGGGCTTTGGGAAAACCAAGGGGCAGGAGGCAGAGCATGGCATATCCTAGTGGGGAGGGGAGAGACCTCCTGGGAGTGCCTGTGTTCCCAATAGGCCTCCCTCGGTTTCTCCCATCCCTGAGTCACCCCATGCTCTACCTAATAACCCACACATTTGTTTAACAGATGTATTGGGAAAAGGAAGGAATAAGGAGGTTGTTTGGTGCTTCATTTAATGTCGTCCTCAACTTCCGACATGATTGGGCAGGCTCCATTAATGTCACTGATTGAAGACTACCTATTTTTAGGAGGTTCTGATATATAAAACCATGCAACTCAAAGAGGGCGAACTCTGTTTTTCACATGGCTGCATATCTGGAAGCACTGGGGACAGATTATCCAACTGCAAACACACACACTTACAAATGTATATATATGAAAAACCCATGTTTTCAGCCTGAAAAACGTCCCAAAAAGGTTACAGTCAAACCTTCTGAGCTAAATTTAAGAGATGTGGGGGCTTTAACTGATGAAATGATGCCGAAAGCCTCTGCAAAATTTGAAGCACCAGTGATGCACGGGAGGACTCAGCTCCAAATAAGGGCAGAAAACACTGTCCAGAACCCCGCTGGTGACCTCCCCATGGGAGTAGTCTTCACTTACTGACTGCATTTGGGACTGGCGTCTGTGTCACTAAGCAGCCCGACCATGAAGCATGATTGACACATGAAAGTGCCAACTAACATCTGTTCCTCTGCAGGTGTTAAACAAATCACTGCAGGTTGTTAAAGGTAATTTCGCCTGGCTGCGACTTGCACCTTCTAGCCAGCATCCCCACTGACTTTGCCTACGAGAAACTAGCCGGGAAGGTCACAAATGGGGATCACGAGGGTGGGATGTTGCGACCATCATAGACGTGCATTGGCTGGCAGCGTCCGAACCAAACGGCCCAACTTGCTCCCGGCCTTTCCTCTCACCTGCCCTCAACTCACCTGACAGCCGATGCTTCAGCAGTTGGAAGAGCACAAAAGCCTCCCTGCAACCCATTTTCCACCTATGAACGATCCGGTAGAGGAAGTTCCTCTCTATGCTTCTCTTCTTCCTCCATCCTTTCTAGCGATAGAACGCTCGGTGGTTTTAACTCCTTTCAGATCAACCACAGTATTGACGGTTTTGTAGGTGCAGAAGTTGCCCATCTGATCGCCATCTCGCGACAGGAGGTGTTAAAACATGCTGGTCCCGTCTCTGTCGATGTCGTCACCGATTAAATGCTATCAAGTTGTTTTAGAGTCCTAGCAACCACCGGCCTATCTTTGCAACTGAGCCAAGTGAAATGTGAAGCTTGTGAAGATTTATGACCCAGATTTGTGACCCAGATTTGGATTTTTGAGGGCTGGGGGTGCGTCTCCACCCATGCTCACATGACATTTTTGGAGCTTGGCAACCACAACCTGGAAGTTGTGGCCTTTAGTGTTCACTTAACAACTGCAGTGTTTGTTTTACAATTGTTGCATGCACTTAACAACTGCCACAAAATAGGTTGTTCAATTGGGCACCCATTAATGACCATCATGACTTACAAGTATAAATGCAGGCTAAATTACAGTTGTAAATTGAGGATTACCTGCATTTCCAATGTTGGTTTAATGCTGGTCATTGAAAAGCTACCCAGATGTTAAGATCTTAACATTGTATCTGGAAAGGAAGCTAATACATGGAGTCCTTCACTTACAAGTTCACTTAGTGAATGCTCAAGTCTGTCAAGATATTCCTAAAGTATTAGCTCTTCCCACCAACTTGGTGTCGCCCATAAATTTGATGAGTTCCCTTTCTATCCGTCATCTAGATCATTTATGAAGATGTTGAACATTATTGGGCCCAAGACTGAGCCTTGCAATATCCCACTGCATGCTTCTCTTACTAAGAAGTAAGTGGTGGTCAACTTTATTGAATGTCTTATTAAAGTCCAAGTATATTATTTCCACAGCATTTCACTGATCAACTAATTTAGTTACTTTATTTAAAAAGGCAATAAGATTTTTCTGGCATGATCTATTTTTATCAAATCCATTCTGGCTTCAGTTACAGCTGCCCTTCATTTTGGTTTCTCCAGAAGCATTAGTGGGAACAAAGAGTTTTCTTCAATTAAATCAATTGGAAATTTCTCAACCTTCTAAAAGAAGGAATAGGGGCAGAGAGCCCAGAAAAGCCAAGAGGGAAAGAAGCAGGCACCTCCAAGAAAAGGAGATCACAGCAGGAATTGCTAATAAACCTGGAGATCTTGTGATCAAAGCCAGGATCCCTTTTCTCAACTCAATACTCCTACAGATCGTTTCTATCAGTTTGATCTGCAAGGTAGAACAGCCTTTACATGTGAAATTTTACATTGCTTTTTTTCCTTGGGCCTACTAACTACACACCCTTCACCCATCACAGAGGGAGGCAGCCACCATTTTCAGTCCACCCACAATTTATTAATACAGTCTGCATTGTTGAGGTAGAAACAAAGTGCAGTTTCTCCCTCTCCCGCATGACAATGACTCAGAAGCAGCCGCCATTTTGGCCCTGAGGTAGTTGTGGCAAAATGGCAGCCACTTCCACAAGTCCACCATATTGCCCAGGGATGAATAACGGGCAGGCCGAAAATAATGGCTGTTTCTAGGACATAGTCAAGCAGCCCACAGATGTGTGTCCTACCCTCCTTCCCTAACATAACGTTCAGAGATCTTCAAAAGATACAACAGAGGAAGAGGCTATGATGCCTGGTTGGTTGGACTTAGGCCTAAGGACTACAGGGACCCTGTTTTAAGAAGGCAAGGCCTAAGAGATGGGTTATGGGAGACCTTTGGAAGGAAAGCCTGGGGCTGTGCTAGACCTCTATGATCTTCCCGCAGTCCTGAGGTAGCCAGTGTTCCGCTTAACAACTTGCACATTCATTTAATGGCTGCATCAGAGGGAGCAGGTGGGGGAGGAATTAAGCAAAGAAATCTCGCTTAATGGCTGCTGCAAGGTGTAACCCTAATTGGTAGGCCCCGTGACAGTTATATCTCAAGGACTAATTGTATGTTGGCTGGGAAATTCTGAGGTTCAAAATCTGGAGTTCACCAAGAAGGCTGATACTCCACATGTGGGAATTCCATAATCAATATACAAAAAATACCACCCCAAAAATACCACTCTTTGCAGAAATTCCACGACTTCTGCAAATGCAAACATCTAGAAAATACTGCTGATATTCAGAAACAGGTAGTTAGCCATTATCAAATTAATATTTTCCATTTTTTTCTCTGCACCTGCACGCCTAATCCTGAGATCTGTTGACTAAAAAGAATGAGGCCAGAATTTAAATAATCAATTTCTCATCTATACTCTGAATGGGAGATCAGAAATGAATTTCAAGCCTTCTCTAAACTGTTCAATGTTTGCCTCATGTGCACTTTCTTCTGAGCAGAGATAATTTACTCCTAAAGCATTATTCACAGGCTGGACATTTGAAAGGTTTCTCCCCAGTGTGTAAAAGTACATGATTTATAAGATTAAACCCAATACTGAAATCTTTCCCAAAATCAGGACACGGATATAGTTTCTCTCCTATGTGAGTGTTCTAGTGGTTCACCAGATTGCAGTTCTGACTGAAACTTTACCCACAATCTAGACACTTGCATGGTTTCTCTTGTGTGAGACCTCTGGTATACTACCAGGTAGGAATTCTGACTGAAACATTTCCCACAATTAGGACATTCAAAGGGTTTCTTTCCTGTGTGAGTCCTCTGCTGTTTCACCAAGTTGGAATACGAAGTGAAACATTTCCCACAATCAGGACATTCAACAGGTTTTTCTCTTGTGTGAGTCCTGTGATGTATAACAGGGCCAGAACAATAACTGAAACTTTTTGTTAGGGGACTTCAATGCAATTGTGGATGCAAACTTGGATTATCGAAGCAGGAAAATAGGTGAAAAGGCACGGAAAACCCTGCCAAGGACTTCCTTTAAAATGACAAAAATCCCTTCAAGATGCATGGAGGGAAATGAGTTTAGAGAAGAACCAATATACGTTCTACTCAGATAAACGTCAGTCATGATCAAGAATAGATATTAATTAATTAATTGGTCTTATATGCCGCCCTATCTCCCTGGGAACTCAGGGCGACTCACATCATAAAAACATACAATATAAAAGTTAAAAGAAATTAAAAAGTTATTAAACCCAATACAACCAAATAAATTATCTAAAACCCCAAAACATAACATTTAAAAACTAAGACCCCACCCCCTCAGTCCAGGCCGGCTTGTTCAAATAACCAGGTCTTTAGACCGCGGCGGAAGAAGCGGAGGTCGGGGGCCAATCAGAGCTCCAGGGGAAGCTGGTTCTATAGAGTAGGTGCTCCCACAGAGAAGGCCTTACCCCTACGGACTGCCAGCTGACATTGTCTGGCCGACGGTACCCCTGTCTGTGGGAGCGCACTGGGTGATGGGAATTTGATGCTGGCAGGAGACGTTCCCGCAAGTACCCCGGCCCTAAGCCATATAGATATGATATGGATGAGATCGGAATTAAGAACAAATGTGCAAGAGATAGAAATTGTACAAATATATCAGCAGATCATAACCCAATAAAAATAAAATGGAAAGGTCAAAGGAAAAAAGCAAAATGCATGTTGAACGAAGCAATATTAAATATAAAAGAGTTTATACAAATAATGGAGGAAATGAATTTCCTTTTCAAGGAGAATAAAAAAGAAGAGACTTCACTACAAAATGTATGGGATACAGCAAAAGCATATATTTGGGGATTAGGGATCACCTATACAGCAAAATAGAATAAGAGAAAGATGCAAACAGAAAGGAGACCAGCAGAAGTATATAACAGACTGGAAACAGAGTTACAGAAAGAACCGGAAACAAGAAATTAAAAAAAAACAAATGGAACTGGTAAAACACAAACTCAATTTAATGGAAAGCGAAGAATTAGCACAAAAGATTAAAAGCAAAACAAAACTACTTTGAAAATGCCAACAAACATAAGAAAAGACATGAGACAAGGATGTCCCCCCTACTATTTATATTAACACTGGATGTATTAAACAGAAATATTAGACAAGACTCAGAAATAGAAGGAATGGAAATAAAAACAGAAGAGTATAAGCTACAGGCATTTGCAGATGTGCTGGTATTTATTTTAGAAGAACCACAAAAATCTGGACCCAAATTAATAAAAATGATAGCAGAGTATGGAGAAATTGCAGGACTGAAAAGGAATAAAGAGAAAACTAAAATACTAGTTAAAAATGTTACAGAGAAACAAAAAAGAGATTTGGTGGAGAAGATAGACACTCAGTTAAGAAAGTTAAATACATAGGAATTCAAATGTGCAACTATGAAATAAGATAACTATATAAAACTGTTACAACAAATCAAATTAGACTTGGAGATATAAAAAAACTGCAGTTATCGTTGATAGGAAGGATAGCCACAATAAAAATGAACATTTTGCTAAGCCTGTTATTCTTATTTCAAACACTACTGATAAAATTAGGAAAATGATTCTTTGAAGAACTAAATAAAATGGTATTAAAACATATCTGGCAAGGGAAAAAAGCAAGAATAAGATTGAAACTGCTACAAGATACTAAACGTAAGGGGGCTTTAGGTTGCCAGATTGGGAGCTATATTACGAGGTCTCTGCACTTGTAAATCTGAGACATAAAAGACTATTAACTTTGGAGGGACATGATCTCCAACTGGGATGGCATGCCTTTCTCTGGTAGGGGAAAAATAAAATGCATGGATATTTTCAGACACCTTGTTAGAAATGCACTGTTGTTAGTATGGGGGAAAATTAAAGAAAGACATTACATAAAAATACCATTTTGGCTCTCCACGATGGAGGCAATGATACATCCGAATGTGATTAATATATACTGCTCAAAAAAATAAAGGGAACACTTAAACAACACAATGTACAGTAGTTGAATGTGCTGACAACAAAATCACACAAAACTTAATAATGGAAATCAAATTCATCAACCCATGGAGGTCTGGATTTGGAGGTACACTCAAAACTAAAGTGGAAGAAAACACTACAGGCTGATCCAACTGTGATGTAATGTCCTTAACACAAGTCAAAATGAGGCTCAGTAGTGTGTGTGTGGCCTCCACGTGCCTGCATGACCTCCCTACAATGCCTGGGGATGCTCCTGATGAGGTGGCAGCTGGTCTCCTGAGGGATCTCCTCCCACACCTGGACTAAAGCACCCCCCAACTCCTGGACAGTCTGTGGTGCAACGTGGCATTGGTGGATGGAGCGAGACATGATGTCCCAGATGTGCTCAATTGGATTCAGGTCTGGGGAACAGGCGGGCCAGTCCATAGCATCAATGCCTTTGTCTTGCAGGAACTGCTGACACACTCCAGCCACATGAGGTCTAGCATTGTCGTGCATTAGGAGGAACCCAGGGCCAACCGGACCAGCATATGGTCTCATAAGTGGTCTGAGGATCTATTCTCGGTACCTAATGGCAATCAGGCTAACTCTGGCGAGCACATGGAGGGCTGTGCGGCCCCCAAAGAAATGCCACCCCACACCATTACTGACCCACTGCCAAACCGGTCATGCTGGAGGATGTTGCAGGCAGCAGAACGTTCTCCATGGCGTCTCCAGACCCTGTCACGTCTATCACATGTGCTCAGTGTGAACCTGCTTTCATCTGTGAACAGCATAGGGCATCAGTGGCAAATTTGTCAATCTTGGTGTTCTCTGGCAAATGCCAAATGTCCTGCACAGTGTTGGGCTGTAAGCACAACCCCCACTTGTGGACGTCGGGCCCTCATACCACCCTCATAGAGTCTGTTCTGACCGTTTGAGCAGACACATGCACATCTGTGGCCTGCTGGAGGTTATTGTGCAGGGCTCTGGCAGGGCTCCTCCTGTTCCTCCTTGCACAAAGGCGGAGGTAGCGGTCCTGCTGCTGGGTTGTTGCCCTCCTGTGGCCTCCTCCATGTCTCCTGATCTACTGGCCTTTCTCCTGGTAGCACCTTCATGCTCTGGACACGCTGACAGACACAGCAAACATTCTTGTCACAGCTCACATTAATATGCCATCCTGGATGAGCTGCACTACCTGAGCCACTTGTGTGGGTTGTAGACTCCATCTTATGCTGAACATGAGCCGCCAGCATTCAAGTGACCAAACCATCAGCCAGAAAGCATAGGAACTGAGAAGTGGTCTGTGGTCATTACCTGCAGAACCACACCTTTATTGGGGATGTCTTGCTAATTGCCTATAATTTCCACCTGTTGTCTCTTCCATTTGCACAACAGCATGTGGAATTGTTGATCAGTGTTGCTACCTAAGTGGACAGCTTGATTTCACAGAAGTGTGATTGACTTGGGAGTTACATTGTGTTGTTTAAGTGTTCCCTTTATTTTTTTGAGCAGTGTAGAAGAAATTGTAAGGTATAAGAACATTTTGAATGATAAAGGGAACTTAAATCTAAACAAGAACTGACTAATCAAGAGATTAATTTAGCATGGTGACCACATGTGCAAATACTATTGAGATATGCAAGAATATATAGTTTCTATAAAGAACTAACAGAACTAGACCAGATATTACTAGGAACAGATGAAAAATTAATTTTAAAAATGTATAGCTACTTACTGAGTATTAAAATGGAATTTGGAAGATTCCATTTTAATACTTAATTTTTGTTTTAATACGTTTTAATACATCTCCAGAATATAGTAGAGGACAGGAAGGCCTGGAGTTATGTCCATGGGGTCGCGATGGGTCGGACACAACTTTGCAAATAACAAAAGAAAGAATGCAAGTGAAAGAAACAATTATAAGATGGGCTAAAAACTTTGGTTCTTCAATAGAATTAGATAAATGGCAAAATTGTGGGATATAAATTATAAACTAACAATGTCAACGGCCAATAAGGAAAACTTTTACAAAATGTTTTATAGGTGGCATTCACCACCAGAGAGGTTAGCAAAGATGATTGAAAATTTATCGGCTAAATGTTGGAAGTGTAATCAGATACCAGGTTCATATTATCATATGTGGTGGACATGTCCAAGGGTAAAAATATTGGTCTAAAATACATACATGGTCAGAAAAAATGATAAAGCAACATATAGATTTGAAAACAGAAATATTCCTGCTGGGTATATTACCAGAACAGTATAATAAAGGGAATAGATACTTAATTTTTCATGTAGTAATGGCAGCAAGAATAGTGTTTGCACAACAATGGAAAAATGATGAGGTCCCGACGATGAAAGCGTAATAAAAGAAATATTAAAATATGCTGAGGTGGATAGATTGACACTTAAGACAAAAGAAAAGGAACAAACAGAATATTTTTTAACATGGGATTTATTTTACCAATGCTTAAATATCAGAAACAGGTTAGAAACTGAATCGAATTTTTAAACATAATACAAATTTATATTGAAAATTTGGCAAGATGAATAAACTAATTGTATGATTACTCTGTGATTAATATTGATATGTTTATTAAGATTACTAGTATGATTATGGTAATTGTTATACCTTTGCTTAAAATTAATTGTGCCCAGACAACACACTGTTCAGATAGACATGGAATTTTTTTGTTTTTCAAAGAAAAATGTACAAATAAAACATATATTCAAACAAAAAAAATAAACGAAACTTTCCTCACAATCTGGACCAGGGGGGTCAAACTCAAGGTCCATGGGCTGGATCCAGCCTGCAAGGTGGTTAGATCTGGCCCGTGGGTCTATCCTGGAAACATCAAAGGCCGGGCGCAGATCTGCCACGTCCTGGCAGCCATTAGGGCTGGACTGTGGCCACCTTTAGATATGTCCTGCCTTAGCACTGGGCCACTCATATCGTTTCTCTCCTATGTGAGTCTTCTGGTGGTTCACCAGATTGAAGTTCTCACTAAAAAGTTTCCCAAAATCTGGATACTCTTATGGTTTCTCTCCTGTGTGAGTCCTCTGGTGTTTCACCAAGGTAGAACGGTACCTGAAACCTTTCCCACAATTTGGACACTCATATGGTTTCTCTCCTGTGTGAGTCCTCTGGTGTTTCACCAGGCTGGAATTCTGACTGAAACTTTTCCCACAATTAGGACATTCAAAGGGTTTCTCTCCTGTGTGAGTCCTGTGGTGTGTCACCAGGCAGGAATACTGACTGAAATATTTCCCACACTCTAGACACTTGTACGGCTTCTCCCCTGTGTGAATCCTTTGGTGGTTCACCAAGTTGGGATACAAACCGAAACATTTCCCACAATCTGGACACTTATATGGTTTCTCTCCAGTGTGACTCCTTTGATGTTTCACCAGAGTAGAACGATAACCGAAACTTTTCCCACAATCTGGACATTCAAAGGGTTTCTCTCCTGTGTGAGTCCTCTTGTGTCTCACTAGGTGGGAATTCCGACTGAATTGTTTCCCACAATCAGAACATTCAAAGGGTTTCTCTCCTGTGTGAGTCCTCTGGTGTTTCACCAGGGTGGAATTCTGACTGAAATTTTTCCCACACTCTAGACATTCATACGGTTTCTCTCCTGTGTGAGTCCTGTGGTGTGCCACCAGGTAGGAATACTGACTGAAACATTTCCGACACTCTAGACACTTGTACGGCTTCTCCCCTGTGTGAATCCTTTGGTGGTTCACCAAGTTGGGATACAAACCGAAACATTTCCCACAATCTGGACATTCGTATGGTTTCTCTCCTGTGTGAGTCCTCTGGTGTTTCACCAAGGCAGAACGATAACCGAAACTTTTCCCACATTCTGGACACTTGTATGGTTTCTCCCCTGTGTGTGTCCTCTGGTGTATCAGCAGGGTGGAATTGAGATAGAATTTCTTCCCACAATCAAGACATTCAAAAGATTTTTCTCCTGTGTGAGTTCTCTGGTGTTCCACTAGGTTAGAATGGTAACTGAAACTTTTCCCACAATCTGGACACCTGTATGGTTTCTCTCCTGTGTGTGACCTCTGGTGTATCACTAGGTGGGAATTGAGACTGAACTTTTTCCCACAATCAGGACATTCAAAAGGTTTTTCTCCTGTGTGAGTTCTCTGGTGATACATCAAGTAGGATTTCTGACGGAAACGTTTCCCACAATCGGAACATTCAAAGGGTTTGTCTCCTGTATGAGTCCTCAGGTGATTCACAAGGTTGGAACTCTGACTGAAACATTTCCCACACTCTAAACACTTGTACGGTTTCTCACCTGTGTGAATCCTCTGGTGATTCACCAGGTTAAAATGGTAACGGAAATTTTTCCCACAAACTGGACACTCGAACGGTTTCTCTCCTGTGTGAGTCCGCTGGTGTATCAGCAGGCTGGAATTGAGACTGAAACTTTTCCCACAATCAGGACATTCAAAGGGTTTCTCTCCTGTGTGAGTCCTCTTGTGTCTCACTAGGTGGGAATTCTGACTGAAACATTTCCCACAATCAGGACATTGAAAAGGTTTTTCTCCTGTGTGAGTCCTCTGGTGGTTCACCAGGGTGGAATTCTGATTAAAACGCTTCCCACAGTCAGGGCAGTCAAAGCATTTCTCTCCTGTGTGAATCCTCTGGTGTAACACCAGGCTGAAATTGAGACTGAAACATTTCCCACAATCAGGACATTTAAAGGGTTTCTCTCCTGTGTGTGTCCTATGGTGTTTTACCAGATCTGAACTGTAGCTGAAACATTTACCACACTCTAGACACTTATATGGTTTTTCTCCTGTGTGAGTCCTCTGGTGTTTCATGAGATTAGAATGGTAACTGAAAGTTTTCCCACAATCAGGACATTCAAATGGTTTGTCACGTGTGTGTGTCCTCTGGTGTCTTACTAAGTGGGAATTCGTATTAAAGCTTTTCCCACATTCAGGACATTCAAAGGGTTTATCTCCTGTGTGAGTCCTCTGGTGTTTCACCAGGCTGGAATTGTGAGTGAAACTTTTCCCACAAATAGCACATTCAAAGGGTTTCTCTCCTGTGTGAGTCCTCTGGTGGCTAATGAGGTGGCTACTTTGACTGCATTTTTTTCCACATTCAGGACATTCAAAGGGTTTCTCTCCTGTGTGAGTCCTCTGGTGTTTCACCAGGCTGGAACTGTGACTGAAACTTTTCCCACAATCAGGACATTCAAAGGCTTTCTCTCCTGTGTGAGTCCTCTGGTGTATCACCAGGACGGAATTTGCAGCAAAACTTTTTCCACACTCTCACACTCATATGGTTTCTCCCTGGTGTGAGTCCTCTGATGTATCACAAAGTTGCCATGCTTGCTAAAGCATTTACCACATTGGGAGCAGTTGTATGGCATCTCTCCTAAGAGTATGATTCTATGAATCACATTTGCTTTCCAATGTTGCTTGTTGTCCAGTGTGCTGATATTGGCATCATCCTTGTCTATGAGATTAAAAAGAAAGTATAAGTTTTAATGTTTATAAAACGGATGCAGAAGATGTCAATAAAAGTAATACAGGTAATCCTTGAGCTACAACAGGCCATTCAAAGTATGTTCAAAGTAACAACATGCCCCCCAATGCTAAATACAAATCTGTTTGAAAATTGAAAGTTTGCAGCCCTGCCCGCTCCCCCCTCCTGTCCCTAACCCTAACGATCGACTGCAGAGATGCTGCAGCACAAACAAATTTCCCTCCCATTTTGCCTGGTCAATCCTCAGTCCTCAGAGGACCCTGCTTTGCCAATATACTGGGTTCTATGCATTCCTCCTCAACCCCACTCTCCCGTCACCATTCCCTTACTTAACTTTAGACGAACTCAAGAAGACAGCTGGGCTACGTGGCATAATCAAGAAGAAGAAATATGATCTCTTTTGTTTCCATGGCAATCCTTTCGCCCCTAGTAGTGATTTACCCTGCCTGGGGAAGAAAGGATTCCCATGGAAGCAAAAAAGATGAGGTTTCTTCTGTGCTCAACTAGTGTAAGACTAGCATAAAGCTAGCATTGGCGATGCACTAAGAAGAAAGCATGTCTATTTTCCTTCCATTGCAATCCTTTCCTTTCCAGCCAGCATAAGCTCCTACAATTTCTTCTTAGTTCCACCGGCACTAATTTTACGCTAGCAGCACTACAAAGACATTGTAGTAGTTTACCCTGGCTGGGGAGGAGAGGATTGGCATGGAAACAAAAGAGATTGGATTTCTTCTCTGCTCTATCAGTGCTAACTTTATGCTAGTCTTTACGCTACAATCGCTTAGCGATTTTAAATTTTAATTGATTTTTGTTAGGCTTGTATTTAGTTTAATTCTTTTTTATTATAAATGTGTATGGTTTTAATTTTGTTAGCCACCCTGAGTCCTTAGGGAGAGAGGGTGGCATACAGGTCTAATAAATAATAATAATAATAATAATAATAATAATAATTATTATTATTATTATTATTATTAGTCGTCTTATGCTGTTAGAGTAAAGAAGAAACTGCATCACTTTTGTTTCCATGCCAATCCTTTACTCCCCAGCCTGGATAAACCACTATGATAACTTTTTAGCGCTGCCAGCATAAAACTAGCGCCAGCGGAGCTAAGAGAGAAATCACAGTAGTTTATGCTGGCTGGGGTGAAGGGATTGCCTTGGAAACAAGAGATTGGATTTCTTCTTCTTGATTGTGCCACATGGCCCACCAAGGGAGTGGCCTCCTCTACTCTGACTTCCTGAGCTCATCAAAATGTAAGTAAGCAAATGGTGATGGGTTGGAGTATGGAGGAGGCCCA
This sequence comes from Naja naja, assembly GCA_009733165.1. NCBI lineage: Eukaryota > Metazoa > Chordata > Lepidosauria > Squamata > Elapidae > Naja > Naja naja. The sequence goes on from CM019149.1 coordinate 21,212,955, forward strand.
TAGGGCTTTGGGGAAACCAAGGGGCAGGAGGCAGAGCATGGCATAACCAAGAAGGGAGGGGGGAGGCCTCCTGGGAGTGCCTGTGTCCCCAATAGGCCTCCCTCGGTTTCTCCCATCCCTGAATCACCCTGTGCTCTACCTAATAACCTGCACATTTGTTTAACAGATGCATTGGGAAAATGAAGGAATAGAGAGGTTGTTTGGTGCTTCATTTAATGTCGTCCTCAACTTCCGACGTGATTGGGCAGGCTCCATTAATGTCACTGATTGAAGACTACCCATTTTTAGTAGGTTCTGATATATAACACCATACAACTCAAAGAGGGCGAACTTTGTTTTTCACATGGCTGCATGTCTGGAAGCAGTGGGGATAGATTATCCAACTGCAGAGAGAATTACAAACACACACGACTACAAATGTATATATGTGAAAAATCCAAGTTTTCAGCCTGAAAAATGTCCCAAAAGGGTTACAGTCAAACCTTATGAGCTAAATTTAAGAGATGTGGGGGCTTTAATTGATGAAATGATGCCTAAAGCCTCTGCAAAATTTGAAGTACCAGGGATGCCCATGGAGGACTCAGCTCCAAATAAGGGCAGAAGACACTGTCCAGAACCCCTCTGGTGACCTCCCCATGGGAGTATTCCTCACTTACTGACTGCATTTGGGACTGGCGTCTGTGTCACTAAGCAGCCCTACCGTTAAGCATGATTGACTGATGAAAGTGCCAACTAACATCTGTTCCTCTGCAGTGTTAAACAAATCACTGCGGGTTGTTAAAGGCAATTTCGCGTGGCTGCGACTTGCGCCTTCTAGCCAGCATCCCCACTGACTTTGCCTACGAGAAACTAGCCGGGAAGGTCACAAATGGGGATCACGAGGGTGGGATGTTGCGACCATCATAGACCTGCATTGGCTGGTAGCGTCCGAACCAAACGGCCCAACTTGCTCCCGGCCTTTCCTCCCACCTGCCCTCAACTCACCTGACAGCCGAAGCTTCAACACTTGGAAGACCACAAAAGCCGCCCTGCAAGCCACCTTCCACCCATGAACGATCCGGTAAAGGAAGTCCCTCTCTATGCTTCTCTTCCTTCCTTTCCAGCAATGGCGCACTCTGTGGTTTTAACTCCTTTAAGATCAACCACAGATGCCGCTCCTGTATTGACTGACGGCTTTGTAGGCGCAGAAGTTGCCCGTCCGACCGCCATTGCCGACAGGAGACGGTAAAACACAGTAGTTCCGTCTCTGCCTAAGTCGTTTGCAAGATGTTGTCACCGATTAAATGTTATCAAGTTGTTTTAGACTCCTAGCAACCACCAACCTATCTTTGCAACTGAGCCAAGCGAAATGTGAATCTTGTGAAGGTTAGCTGCATGCTGAGCCCTAAATGTTTATGCGGTTCTTACAGAATTACAGAGTAAGAAGGGACCGACTCTCCAAGCAGGAGACCCTATATCATTCTAGACAAATGGCTTTCCAGTCTCCTCTTAAAAGCCTCCACTGATGAACCTCGCACAAGTTGTGGAGGCAATTTGTTCCACTGATTAATCGTTCTCACTGAGTTTCTTCTGAATTCTAGATTGGATCTTTATTTGATAAGTCTCCCTCTGTTACTTTTTGTCCTACTTTCAGGTAGTTTATCACCCATCCCCTCCCACTTGTGACTGTTCTAATGACTGTATGATTGGAGGGAAGTAAGCAGTGGGTTGTCACAGGGTTCTGTCTTAGGCCCAGTACTCTTCAATATCTTCATTAACTACTTAGGTGAGGGAATAGAAGGGGAACTTACCAAATTTGCAGATGATACTAAGCTGGCAGGAATAGCTAACACCCAAGAAGATAGGCTCAAGATCCAGAGGGATTTTGACAGACTAGAACACTGGGCCGTATCTAACAAAATGTAATTCAATGTAGAGAAAAGTAAAGTCCTACACTTAGGCAAGAAAAACCAAAAATACACATATCAACTGGGTGAATTACAGAGTAAGAAGGGACCAATTCTATCCCTCCCTTACTGCAGCCCAGCACTGCCTTGGCTCTTTTAGCAGCTGCCACACACTGCTGGCTCATATTTAAGTGATTAGAATCCACTAGGATTGCAAGATCCCTCCTGCAGTTACTGCTATTGAGAATATTCCTATTCTACACCTGTGCAGATGGTAGACATAGAACTGGGACAAGAGCAAGCCTGTGACTTGCAAATAGTCCTCGTCTTACGACCAGCGATTTAGCAACCATTCCAAAAACAAGTTATGACCCAGATTTGAGCTTCTGAGGGCTGGGGTGGGGGCATCCTCCCAGGGTCACATGACATTTTGGGAGCTTGGCAACCAGGCTGGAAGTTGTGCCCTTTAATGTTCACTCAAGAACTGCAGTGTTTGTTTTACAATTGTTGCATGCGCTTGACAACTGCCACAAAATAGGTTGTAGAATCGGGTACATTGTGTGGTGACCTGTTAATGAGCATTATGACTTACGTCTGTAATTCCAGCCACTTACAAGTTCATTTAGTGACCATTCAAAGTTACAACTACATTGAAAAAAGTGACTTATGACCATTTTTCACGCTTACAACCTTGCTATCATCCCTATGAACATTGATCAAAATCCAGGTGCTTCGCAACTGGTTCATACTTATGACCGTTGCTGTGTCCCAAAGTCAGGTGGTCCCCTGTTGCAACCATTTGACGAGCAAAAGCAATGGGGAAGCTTACTTAACCATATTACTAAATTATCGACTGCAATGATTCCCTGTGGCAAGAAAGCTCATAAGATGGGATATAATTCACTTAGCAAATGTATCACTTAACAACAAAAATTTGGGGCTCGATCATTGTCTTAAGTCAAGGACTACCTGTAATTTTTCCGGGTGGAAAAAGACTATTTTCCCTTAGCAAGATTCTCTTCTGACACATCTGACAAGATTTGGGGATTTTGCATTCGCACATAAACCAAGGATTGTTGTGCATCACCTTTAAAGGAAGCTAACAGGAAGATTTCACACTCCGGAAAGAAGAAATCTGAAGAAATGGAAAGCTTTATAGCTGGCATCTGGAATTTGGCAAAGTTTTGCTTATACTGGCCAAAGGGGGGAACAACTACAAAGATGGAGGTTTCTTTTCCCTTCCCCACCCAGAAATACTGTTTTATAATACATGATTTTGACAGAGGGAAATAATTCCAGCGTAGGATGCCTTCAATTGATCAGCAGAAAAGAAAACCAGTCTTCTCAAGCTTGAATTCAGCAGGGATCCATCCACACCAATCAAGATCCTAAAGCATGCCTGGGAATCAGATCCTCTACCCACCTTCAGTCTGTGAGCATAATTCACAACATGCAACATTTTTTCATATTACAGGTAATCCTCCACTTATGACCACAATTGAGCCCATAATTTCGGTGGTAAGTCGTCATGGTCACAAAGCAAGTTATCACATGACCAGACCTGATTTTATGACTTTTGTGGCAGTCAGTAAGTAAAACTTGTGGTTGTTAAACAAACCCAGTGTCTGCTATGGGGCACTTCTTGCCAGAAGTAAACACCAGTTACCAGGAAAAGTGTCATAAATTGGGCTCTCAATGATAAAGTGCTGCTGACACCCGTAAATGTGAGCCAGCTGTTGAACACCCAAAATGCAGTCATGTCATCATGGTGGGGATGATGGAACTTTGAATTCGTGTCTCAAGTGGCTTTTGGAGGGTCCATTCTAACGTCAAATGTTCAAAAGCTCCCAGTCATATTTAAGTTAATATGACCGCTATTTTATGTTAAAGGAATTCATCTCCAGGTTTTTCGAAACATTTTTGTCCACTCGCTGTCTCCATCCATGGGGACCTCAACTATAGGTACGGTAGATTACAGGTAGCTTAACAACTATAGTGTGTTAGAAACAATCATATGTATGGGGATCTCGCCACCGAGCAAGACTGAGACAAAGGTTTTATATCATCTTTTTATTATTAAATGTATCTATTAATAAACTTATTCGCTACTCATCATGCAATTTGAGGCAGTTTTAAGTATTTTGCCTTGCCATAATGTTCACAGCCACACTGACAATACCCCTTTTTTCTTGTAAAAAATTATTGACAGTTCTTACACAATGCATTTTTAAAAATGAAACATTTTCCACTGTACATTCCTTTTCTCACATTGCCATCACCAAGGGGGATGACACAAATATGCCAGCATCTTAGTGTTGCTATCATCAAGAGCACACAGGAGTTGCTAATCCATCTGGAGATCCTGTGATCAAAACCTTTTCTCCTCAACTCAATATTGAGGTCATCTCCATTAGGTTGATCTGCAAGGTAGAACAGCTTTTACAAGTGAAATTTTATATTGCTTTTTTGCCTAGGCCTTGGGCCTACTACCCACACACCCTTCACCCATCACACCTCTTGTAGATCTCCCAGAGGCAGCCGTCATTTTCAATGAACCCACAATTTTTTAATTTGGTCTGAAGTGTTCAAGCACCAAAAAAGCAGTTTCTCCCACATTGTCCCGCATGACAATATACCAGAAGCAGATGATATTTTGGCTCTGAAGTTGGTGTGGCAAACTGGTATGCTGCTTCCACAAGTGAACTTCATGGCCCAGGGATGAATCACAGATACATTAAAAATAACAGCTGCTTCCGGTACATGTCCTGGCCTCTTTCCCCAACATGAGGTTCAGGGATCTTCAAAAGATACAGAGGAGGAGAGAGTGTGAGGCCTGGTGGGGTCAGGGCTAAGGACTGCAGGGACCCAACAGGAGAGGAAAAAATCCTGGGGGGATCCTGTGGCAGAGGGAGAGGCCTGGTGAGTCCTATTTGGGAAAGCCTGGGGGACACTGTGTGGAAGTAACAGACTTAAGGGGACTCTGACAGGGAGGGATTCAAGGGTTGGGGTAGAGGAGGCCTTTGGAAGGCAAGCCTGGCCTTGCACCCCGCCTCCAAGAGTTTTCCCCAAACCTGAGGTAACCAGTGTTCCGCTTTATAACTCGCATTCATTTAACTACATCAATAAAAGCAGGTTAATTAAGCAAAGCAGGATCTCAACCTATAGTGGGGCCTGCCAGGATCTAACTGGCAGGCCCCATTACAATTGCAACCCAAGAACTACTTATATGTTGGCTACGGGATTCTGGGGCTCAATATCCAGAGGACACCAAGGTAGAAGGCTGAAATGTGGAAATTCCATAATCCATGTACAAAAAACACCACCCAAAAGTCTCTTTGTGGTAATTTCACAAGTTCTGCTAAAGGAAATATCCAGAAACATCTGCTGATATCCAGAAAGTTAGCTTTTAACAGCCTACCATTTTCCATCCTTTTCTCTCTCCACCAACTCCTGAGATGTTGACTAAAAAGAATCAGGGCAGAATTCTGTCCATTCATCTCCCAAATAAGAGATCAGAAATGAAATTCAAGCCTTCTCTAAATTCATCAACTTTTGCCTCATGTGTATTACCTTCTTTGCGGTAAGAGGTGATTTGCTTCTGAAAGACTATAGACTGGACATTTGAAATCTCTCCCTTGTGTATAAAGTACATGGCTGATAATGTTAGGTCAAATATGGAAGTCATTACCACAACCTGGATACTTTTATGGTTTCTCTCCTGTATGTGTCCTCTGGTGTTTCACAAGCCTAGAAGCATAACTGAAAGTTTTCCCACATTCTGAACAGTCATACGGTTTCTCTCCTGTGTGAGTCCGCTGGTGTATCATCAGGTGTGAATTCTGCCTGAAATGTTTTCCACATTCAGAACATTCAAAGGGTTTCTCTCCTATGTGAGTCTCTGTGTGTATCACCTGGAATTCTGACTGAAACATTTTCCACAATCAGAACATTCAAAAGGTTTTCTCCAGTGTGAGTCCTTCTGGTGTGTTACTAGCCTGGAATTGAGTCTGAAACGTTTCCCACAATCAGGACATTCAAAGGGTTTTTTTCCAGTGTGAGTTCTCTGGTGTATCACAAGATTAGAACGGTAACTGAAACTTTTCCCACAATCAGGACATTCAAATTTTCCCTCCTCTGTGAATCCTCTGGTGCATCACCAAGTGTGAATTCCGACTGAAACGTTTCCCACATTCAGGACATTCAAAGGGTTTGTCTCCTGTGTGAATCCTCTGATGGTTCACTAGACTGGAATTGTGACTGAAACTTTTCCACAAATAGCACATTCAAAAGGGTTTCTCTCCTGTGTGAATTCTCTGGTGGTTCACTAGACTGGAATCTGACTGAAACATTTCCCACACTCTAGACATTCATGTGGTTTCTCTCCTGTGTGTGTCCTCTGGTGTGTCAACAGGTGTGAATTCTGACTGAAACTTTTCCCACATTCAGGACATTCAAAGGGTTTCTCTCCTGTGTGAGACCTCTGGTGCATCACCAGGTGGGAATTCTGACTGAAACATTTCCCACAGTCAGAACATTCAAAAGTTTTCTCTCCGGTGTGAGTCCTCTGGTGGTTCACCAGGTGTGAATTCTGACTGAAACGTTTCCCACATTCAGGACATTCAAAGGGTTTCTCTCCTGTGTGAGTCCTGTGGTGGTTCACCAGGTAGGAAGACTGACTGAAACATTTCCCACACTCTAGACACTTGTACGGTTTCTCCCCTGTGTGAATCCTCTGGTGGTTCACCAGGGTAGAACGATAACCGAAACATTCCCCACAATCTGGACACTTGTATGGTTTCTCCCCTGTGTGTGACCTCTGGTGTACCACTAGGTGGGATTTGTGATTGAAGTTTTTTCCACAATCAGGACATTCAAAAGGTTTTTCTCCTGTGTGAGTTCTCTGGTGGTATATCAAGGAGGATTTCTGACTGAAATTTTTCTCACAATGAGGACATTCAAAGGGTTTCTCTCCTGTATGAGTCCTTAGGTGATTCACAAGGTTAGAACTCTGACTGAAACATTTCCCACACTCTCCAGACTCTCATCAGTGAATCCTCTGGGAACCTTTTTAACCTGTGTTTGAAACTTTTCCTCTGTCAAAGGGTTTTTCACCTGTTTGAGTCCTCTGGTGGTTAACCATGTTGGAATTGTGACTGAAACTTTTCCCACAGTCTAGACACTCATATAGTTTTTTCTCCTGTGTGAGTCCTCTGTTGTCTCAGGAAACTAGAATGGTAACTGAAAATTTTCCCACAATCAGGACATTCAAAAGGTTTCTCTCCTGTGTGAGTCCTCTGGTGATTCACTAGGTCAGAACTGTAAGTGAAACATTTACCACACTCCAAACACTTATATGGCTATGTGAGTCATCTGGTGTTTCATCAAATTAGAATGGTAACTGAAAATTTCCCCACAATCAGGACATTCAAAGGGTTTGTCACGTGTGTGAGGCCTCTGGTGTCTTATTAAGTGGGAATTCGTACTTTTACCACATTCAGCACATTCAAAGGGTTTCTCTCCTGTGTGAGTTCTCTGGTGTATCACAACGTTGCCATGCTTGCTAAAGAATTACCACATTGGGAGCAGTTTTATGGCATCTTTCTACGTGGATCCTTCTATGAAGCACAAGGGAGCTATTGTGACCAAAGCGTTTGCCACATTCAGAATATTTATATGGCTGTTCTCCAGTGTGGATCCTCTTGTGATTTGAACTCTGTGCTTTTTCCACATTAGCTATGAATTCTATGGCTTTCTGAATGAAATGGAAAATATTTTTTATTTCTGCTTCAATTTGCTTTGCTTTTCAATGTTGCTTGTTGTCCAGTGTGCTGATATTGGCATCATCCTTGTCTATCAGATTTAAATGAAAGTGTAAGTTTTATTGTTTATAAAACCGTTGCAAAAGATGTGAAAAAAGTAGTACAGGTAATTCTTGAAGTACCACAGACCATTCAAAGTATGTTCAAAGTAACAACATGACCCCCAATGTTAAATACAAATCTCTTTGAAAATTGAAATTCTGCAGCCCTGCCCCTTCATCCCCCCGCCCGTCCTTACTAACGATCGCTGCAGAGATGCTGCAGCACAAACAAATTTCCCTCCCATCTTGCCCGGTCAATCCTCAGTCCTCAGAGGACCCTGCTTTGCCAATATACTGGTTTCTATGAATTCCTCCCCAACCCCACACCCCCCCACCATTCCTTACTTAATTTTTGATGTGCTCAAGAAGTCAACTGGGCTACTCATGTATAATAATCAAGAAGAAGAAATATGATCTCTTTTGTTTCCATGGCAATCCTTTCGACCCTAGTAGTGATTTACCCTACCTGGGAGGAAAGGATTCCATGGAAGCAAGATGAGGTTTCTTCTGTGCTCTCAATTAGTGTAAGACTAGAATAAAGCTAGGATGAGGTTTCTTCTGTGCTCAATTAGTGTAAGACTAGAATAAAGCTAGCTGAGGCTTAAGAAGAAAGCATGTCTATTTTGCTTCCATTGCAATCCTTTCCTTTCCAGCCAGCATAAACTCCTATGATTTCTTCTTAGTTCTACCGGCACTAATTTTTAATTTTTAAAACAACTTTATTTACAAAAAGTTAAAACATACAAATGAACAAATACACAAGATATAAATACAAATAGTGCATAGAGCACTTTCTTCATTTAACTTTGGATATCAAATTAGATATAAGATATTAGTCAAAGATTAATTAATTATAAATGGTGTATATTGATTAACGCACTCCTGGTCAATCCTCAGTCCTCAGAGGACCCTGCTTTGCCAATACTGGGTTCTGTGAACCTCCTCAACCCCACTCTCCGTCACCATTCCCTTACTTAACTTTAGGCAGACTCAAGAAGACAGCTGGGCTCGTGGCATAATCAAGAAGAAGAAAATATGATCTCTTTTGTTTCCATGGCAATCCTTTAGCCCTAGTAGTGATTTGGAGTGCCTGGGGAAGAAAGGATTCCATGAAATAAAAAAGATGAGGTTCTTCTTCTGCTCAACTAGTGTAAGACTAGCATAAAGCTAGCACTGGCGGCGCTAAGAAGAAAGCATGTCTATTTTGCTTCCATTGCAATCCTTTCCTTTTCAGCCAGCATAAGCTCCTAAGATTTCTTCTTAGTTTTACCAGCGCTAATTTTTTTTTAATTTTTAAAAACAACTTTATGTAGAAAAAGTTCAAAACATACAAATGAACAAATACACAAGATATAAATACATAAACAGTGCATAGAGCATTTCTTCATTTAACTTTGGATATCAAATTAGATATAGAATATTAGTCAAAGATTAATTAATTATAAATGGCATATATTGATTAATGCACTCTACAATTTATTTACTTTGGATTATAACTAATAACTAATCTATATAACCTTGATATAACCAGCACTAATTTTATGCTGGCAGTGCTACAAAGATATCGTAATGGCTGGGGAAGAGAGGATTGCCATGGCAACAAAAGAGATTGGATTTCTTCTTCTTGATTGTGCCACATGGCCACTGGTAGTGGTCTCCTCTACTCTGACTTCCTGAGCTCATCTCTGCTCTATCAGCGCTAGCTTTACGCTAGTCTTATCCTGGTAGAGTAAAAAGCCCATCACTTTTGTTTCCATGCCAATCCTTTACTCCCCAGCCTGGGTAAACCACTATGATATCTTTTAGCTGCCAGCATAAAACTAGTGCCAGCAGTGATAAGAAGAAATTGTAGTTTATGCTGGCTGGGGTGAAGGGATTGCCATGTAAACAAAGAGATTAGATTTATTCTTCTTGATTGGGCCACATGGCCCACTGAGATGTGGCCTCCTCTACTCTGACTTCCTGAGCTCATCAAAATGTAAGTAAAGTGAAGGGTGATGGGTTAGATGGAGGAGGCCCATAGGGCTTTGGGAAAACCAAGGGGCAGGAGGCAGAGCATGGCATATCCTAGTGGGGAGGAGGGCCTCCTGGGAGTGCCTGTGTTCCAATAGGCCTCCTCGGTTTCTCCCATCCCTGAGTCACCCCATGCTCTACCTAATAACACACATTTGTTTAACAGATGTATTGGGAAAAGGAAGGAATAAGGAGGTTGTTTGGTGCTTCATTTAATGTAGTCCTCAACTTCCGAAAAGGCAATTTCGGGTGGCTGCGACTTGCACCTTCTAGCCAGTCTCCCCACTGACTTTGCCTACGAGAAACTAGCCGGGAAGGTCACAAATGGGGATCACGAGGGTGGGATGTTGCGACCATCATAGACCTGCATTGGCTGGTAGCGTCCGAACCAAACGGCCCAACTTGCTCCCAGCCTTGCCTCTCACCTGCCCTCAACTCACCTGACAGCCGATGCTTCAGCACTTGGAAGAGCACAAAAGCCACCCCGCAAGCCACTTTCCACCTATGAACGATCCGGTAGAGGAAGTTCCTCTCTATGCTTCTCTTCTTCCTCCATCCTTTCTAGCGATAGAACGCTCGGTGGTTTTAACTCCTTTCAGATCAACCACAGTATTGACGGCTTTGTAGGTGCAGAAGTTGCCCATCGGATCGCCATCTCGCGACAGGAGGTGGTAAAACATGCTGGTCCCGTCTCTGCCGATGTCGTCACCGATTAAAGGCTATCAAGTTATTTTAGAGTCCTAGCAACCACCAGCCTATCTTTGCAACTGAGCCAAGTGAAATGTGAAGCTTGTGAAGATTTATGACCCAGATTTGAATTTTTGAGGGCTGAGGTGCGGCTCCACCCATGGTCACATGACATTTTGGGAGTTTGGCAACCACAACCTGGAAGTTGTGACCTTTAGTGTTCACTTAACAACTGCAGTGTTGGTTTTGTTGCATGCACTTAACAACTGCCACAAAATAGGTTGTTCAATTGGGCACCCATTAATGACATCATGACTTACAAGTATAAATGCAGGCTAAATTACAGTTGTAAATTGAGGATTACCTGCATTTCCAATGTTGGTTTAATACTGGTCATTGAAAAGCTACCCAGATGTTAAGATCTTAGCACTGTATCTGGAAAAGAAGCTATTACATGGAGTCCTTCACTTACAAGTTCATTTAGTGAATGCTCAAGTCTGTCAAGATATTCCTAAAGTATTAGCTCTTCCCACCAACTTGGTGTCACCCGTAAATTTGATGAGTTCCCTTTCTATCCGTCATCTAGATCATTTATGAAGATGTTGAACATTATTGGGCCCAAGACTGAGCCTTGAGATATCCCACTGCATGCTTCTCTTACTAAGAAGTAAGTGGTGGTCAACTTTATTGAATGTCTTACTAAAGTCCAAGTATGTTATTTCCACAGCATTTCACTGATCAACTAATTTAGTTACTTTATTTAAAAAGGCAATGGATTTTTCTGGCATGATCTATTTTTATCAAATCCATTCTGGCTTCAGTTACAGCTGCCCTTCATTTTGGTTTCTCCAGAAGCATTAGTGGGAACAAAGGGTTTTCTTCAATTAAATCAATTGGAAATTTCTCAATCTTCTAAAAGAAGGAATAGAGGCAGAGAGTCCAGAAAAGCCAAGAGGGAAAGAAGCAGGCACCTCCAAGAAAAGGAGATCACAGCAGGAGTTGCTAATAAACCTGGAGATCTTGTGATCAAAGCCAGGATCCCTTTTCTCAACTCAATACTCCTACAGCTCGTTTCTATCAGTTTGATCTGCAAGGTAGAACAGCCTTTACATGTGAAATTTTACATTGCTTTTTTCCTTGGGCCTACTAACTACACGTCCTTCACCCATCACGGAGGGAGGCAGCCACCATTTTCAGTCCACCCACAATTTATTAATATGGTTTGCATTGTTGAGGTAGAAACAAAGTGCAGTTTCTCCCTCTCCCGCATGACAATGACTCAGAAGCAGCCACCATTTTGGCCCTGAGGCAGTTGTGGCAAAATGGTAGCCGCTTCCACAAGTCCACCACATTGCCCAGGGATGAATAACGGGCAGGCTGAAAATAATGGCTGTTTCTAGGACATAGTCAAGCAGCCCACAGATGTGTGTCCTACCCTCCTTCCCTAACATAAGGTTCAGAGATCTTCAAAAGATACAACAGGCTATGAGGCTATGATGCCTGGTTAGTTGGACTTAGGCCTAAGGACTACAGGGACCCTGTTTTAAGAAGGCAAGGCCTAAGAGATGGGTTATGGGAGACCTTTGGAAGGAAAGCCTGGGTCTGTGCTAGACCTCTATGATCTTCCCTCAATCCTGAGGTAGCCATAGTTCCGCTTAAAAACTTGCACATTCATTTAATGGCTGCATCAGGGGGAGCAGGTGGGTGGCTGGGGGGCAATTAAGCAAAGAAATCTCGCTTAACGGCTGCCGTGTAGGCCTGTGTAGACCCCGTGACAGTTATATCTCGAGGACTAATTGTACATTGGCTGGGAAATTCTGAGGTTCAAAATCTGGAGTTCACCAAGAAGGCTGAAACTCCACATGTGGGAATTCCATAATCAATATACAAAATATACCACCCCCAAAATACCACTCTTTGCAGAAATTCCACGACTTCTGCAAATGCAAACATCTAGAAAATACTGCTGATATTCAGAAACAGGTAGTTAGCCATTATCAAATTAATATTTTCCATTTTTTTCTCTGCACCTGCCTAATCCTGAGATCTGTTGACTAAAAAGAATGAGGCCAGAATTTAAATAATCAATTTCTCATCTATACTCCGAATGGGAGATCAGAAATGAATTTCAAGCCTTCTCTAAACTGTTCAATGTTTGCCTCATGTGCACTTTCTTGTGAGCAGAGATGATTTACTCCTAAAGCATTATTCACGGGCTGGACATTTGAAAGGTTTCTCCCCAGTGTGTAAAAGTACATGATTTATAAGATTAAACCTAATACTGAAATATTTCCAAAAATCAGGACACGGATATAGTTTCTCTCCTGTGTGAGTGTTCTGGTGGTTCACCAGATTGCAGTTCTGACTGAAACTTTACCCACAAACTAGACACTTGCATGATTTCTCCTGTGGGAGACCTCTGGTATACTACCAGGTAGGAATTCTGACTGAAACATTTCCCACAATTAGGACATTCAAAGGGTTTCTTGCCTGTGTGAGTCCTCTGTTGTTTCACCAAGTTGGAATACAAAGTGAAACATTTCCCACAATCAGGACATTCAACAGGTTTCTCTCTTGTGTGAGTCCTGTGATGTATAACAGGGCCAGAACAATAACTGAAACTTTTTGTTAGGGGACTTCAATGCAATTGTGGATGCAAACTTGGATTATCGAAGCAGGAAAATAGGTAAAAAGGCATGGAAAACCCTGCCAATGACTTCCTTTAAAATGATAAAAACCCCTTCAAGGTGCATGGAGGGAAATGAGTTTAGAGAAGAACCAATATATATTCTACTCAGATAAACGTCAGTCATGATCAAGAATAGATATGATATGGATGAGATCGGAATTAAGAACAAATGTACAAGAGATAGAAATTGTACAAATGTATGGGCAGATCATAACCCAATAAAAATAAAATGGAAAGGTCAAAGGAAAAAAGCAAAATGCATGTTGAACTAAGCAATATTAAATATTTATTTATTTATTTATTTATTCGACTTATATCTCCGAAAGGACTGGAGGCTTACAAATAAAATCACACAACAATAAGTTAGATAAAACCAGATTAAACAATCAAGCCGAATTAACACTAAGAACGGAGCATTGAAACTCTAAAAACCACCCCACCCCAGGGTCACAGCCCGGATTGGTTAAACAACCAGGTCTTCAGGTCGCGACGGAAAGTGCGGAGGTCAGGGGCCAGGCGGAGCTCCAGGGGAAGTTGATTCCAGAGGTCAGGGGCCGCGACAGAGTAGACCGTGTGGGGGACCGCCAGCGGCACTGTCCAGCTGGCGGGACCCCAAGGAGCCCCTGTCTGTGAGATCGTGCAGAGGCGGTTAGTGTTCGATGTCGGCAGCAGTCGCTCCCTTAAATAATAGGGACCCATGTCATGAAGGACTTTGTATGTTAAAGTTAGAACCTTGAACCTCACTGGAGCGCAACCGCAACCAATGCAGGCCGCGCAGGAGAACATGGGAGAACCGGGAACTCCCATCACCACCAGGCCGCATTTTGCACCAGCTGCAATCTCGGATGGTGTGCAAGGGCAGTCCTAGATAGAGAGCGTTGCAGTAGTCGAGTGTGAAGTAACAAGGGGAGTGACCGTCGCAGGGCATCGTCCAGAAACGGGCTGCTGGCGAACCAGCCGGACCTGGGCAAAGCCCCCTGGTGACGGCTCCCACCTGCTCCTCCAGACCGCTGCATCCAGGAGGACCCCAGGTTCCTAGCCCTATCCACAGGGGCAGCACCACTCCCTATGGTCAACGATGGACATTCCAAACTGGACCGATATGGTATGTACAGCCACTCAGTCTTGGCCGGGTTGAGTCAAGCATATTTCCGCCCATCCAGATCCGCATCGCATCCAGACAGCGAGTCATCACGGAGAGGGCATCACTGATCTGGCCTGGGTGGAGATATATAACTGTGTATCATCAGCATATTGATGATACCTCACCCCAAAACCACGAATGATCTCACCCAGCTGTTTCATGTAGATATTAAATAAAGGGAGAGAGAACCACCCCCTGAGGGACCCCACAAGTGAGTGCCCTCGGGGATCTCTGCCCTGCTAACACCATTGCACAGCCAGAGGTAGGAGGAGAGCCACCAAAACAGTGCCCCCACCCCCAACCCCGTGAGGCGTGCAAAAACCATGGTCGATGGTATCGAAAGCCGCTGAGAGGTCTAACAGGACCAGGACAGAGGAAAACCCCTGTCCGCGCCCTCCAGAGATCATCCATCAGTGCGACCAATGCCTCGTGCTGAAACCAGGCGAAGCCCGATTGGCACGGATCTAGGTAGTCCGCTTCATCCAGGAAAAGCGGAAATTGTCTGGCCACCACATTCTCAACAACCTTAGCCAAAAGCGAAGGTTGGAGACTGGACGAAAGTTATCTAACACAGTCGGGTCCAGGGCAGGCTTCTTCAGGAGGGGTCTCACCACCGCCTCTTTCAGGGCGGAGGGGAAAACACCCTCCCTAGCGCGTTGACCACTGCCCGGATCCAATCAGGTGACCTCCCTGGCAGCATAAGACAGCCAGGAAGGGCACGGGTCCAACAAACATGTGGTGGAACTCAGGCGCGATAATCCCGCCCACTTCATCCTCGGAAACAGGATCAACTCATCCCAGAACACACTGGCCAGACTACCTGTATCCCGCTCCTCAGACCACTGCAAATCAGTGGACAACCCACCGAATTCGAAAGTGATCTTATCCGACAGATATTGGCCAAATTCCTCAGCCCTTCCTCAGGATCCGCCTCCCCAGAGCAAAGGAGAGAGCGTAACCCGAACAGGGCGGCTGGGGTTATTCATGACGCTATGAGGGCGGAGAGATAAGACCTTCTCGCCACCCTCATAGCTCCCAGGTAGGTCCTAATATGGGCTCTTAACTGGGTTCGGTCGAACTGAGAGCGGTGGCCCTCCACCTGCTCTCTAAGCCCCTCCGGCGGCGCATCTCCCGGAGCTCCTCTGAGTACCAGGGAGCCATCCGAGATCATGGCGGTGTGAGGGGCGCATGGGGACAACCCTGTCAAGGGCCTCAGCTGCCCGCTGCCAAGCGCCGTCAGATCCTCAACAGAGCTGTGGGTAAGGGAAGAGGAAAAGGCCCCAGTTCCGCCTGGAACCGCCAGGGTCCATAAGGCCTGGCGGAACCATCTAAGAGGCTCCCTGTCCCAGCAGTGGGGGTGGCCTTTGGAAAACCAGCCGCAGGAGATAGTGATCAGACCATGGAGCGGGCAGAGCCGTATGAACAGGTTGCCCTCTGTCACTACGCCACCACTCAGAGACAAAAACTAGGTCTAGAGTGTTCCCCCCCTCATGAGTGGGGCCATAAATTAATTGGGTCAGGCCCATGGCTTCCATAGAAGTCATGAATTCCGGGCCAATCGACGATCCCCAGGGAAGGCAGGTTAAAGTCCCCAGGACTATAAGGCCTGGGAACTCCACCGCCACCCCGAGAGGACGTCAAGAAGTCCCGGCAGGGCCGCTGTCACATAGCTGGGAGAAAGGTATGTGAGCAGCAAGCCCACCTGAGCGTTAGGCCCCCACTTCAGGAGAAGGGTCTCACTTCCGCCTATCTCTGGGATAGTGACCTCCCTTGGAAGCAAGGTCTCCCTAATAACCACAGCCACCCCACCACCCCTTCCCTGGGCCCGTGGCCGGTGCACAACTCGAAAACCTGGAGAGGTTTATACAAATAATGGAGGAAATGAATTTCCTTTTCAAGGAGAATAAAAAAGAAGAGACTTCACTACAAAATGTATGGGATACAGCAAAAGCATATATTTGAGGATTAGGGATCACCTATACAGCAAAATAGAATAAGAGAAAGATGCAAACAGAAAGGAGACCAGCAGAAGAATATAACAGACTGGAAACAGAGTTACAGAAAGAACCGGAAACAAGAAATTAAAAAAAAAAACAAATGGAACTGATAAAACACAAACTCAATTTAATGGAAAGCGAAGAATTAGCACAAAAGATTAAAAGCAAAACAAAACTACTTTGAAAATGCCAACAAACATAAGAAAAGACATGAGACAAGGATGTCCCCCCTACTATTTATATTAACACTGGATGTATTAAACAGAAATATTAGACAAGACTCAGAAATAGAAGGAATGGAAATAAAACAGAAGAGTATAAGCTACAGGCAGTTGTAGATGTGCTGGTATTTATTTTAGAGGAACCACAAAAATCTGGACCCAAGTTAATAGAAACGATAGCAGAGTATGGAGAAATTGCAGGACTGAAAAGGAATAAAGAGAAAACTAAAATACTAGTTAAAAATGTTACAGAGAAACAAAAAAAAGATTTGGTAGAGAAGACACTCAGATAGTTAAGAAAGTTAAATACTTAGGAATTCAAATGTGCAACTATGAAAGAAGAGAACTATATAAAACTGTTACAACAAATCAGACTTGGAGATATGAAAAAAACTGCAGCTATTGTTGATAGGAAGGATAGCCACAATAAAAATGAACATTTTGCTAAGACTGTTATTCTTATTTGAAATACTACTGATAAAATTAGGAAAATAATTATTTGAAGAACTAAATAAAATGATATTAAAATATCTGGCAAGGGAAAAAAGCAAGAATAAGATTGAAACTGCTACAAGATACTAAACGTAAGGGGGCTTTAGGTTGCCAGATTGGGAGCTATATTACTAGGCCTCTGCATTTGTAAATCTGAGACATAAAAGACTATTAACTTTGGAGGGACATGATCTCCAACTGGGGTGGCATGCCTTTCTATGGTAGGGGAAAAATAAAATGCATGGATATTTTCAAAGACACCTTGTTAGAAATGCACTCTTGTTGGTATGGGGGAAAATTGCCAGCAACTGTTTCCCATCGTCCTGTGCGCTCTCACAGAGTGGGCCTCCTTGGGGTTCTGTTAGCCAGAGAGTGTCAGCTGGCGACCCCTAGGGGTAGGGCCTTCTCTGTGGGAGCACCCACCCTGTGGAACCAGCTCCCCCTGGAGCTTCGGGTGGCCCCGACCTCTGCTCCTTCCGCCGGGGCCTCAAAACTTGGTTCTTCCAACATTCTGACCTGGGCTGAGGGTGGGGAGGGGAGGATTTTTTTAAAGACAATGTTTTTATTATTTTTAGCTTTAATTGGGTTTCTTATTTAATATTTTTTAATTGTATATTTGTATTGTTTTATGATTGTACACCACCCCGAGTCCTTTGGGAGATGGGGCAGGTTAGAAATCCAATAAATAAATAAATAAATAAATAAATAAATAAATAAATAAATAAAAAGACATTACATGAAAATACCAGTCTGGCTCTCCACGATGGAGGCAATGATACATTTGAATGTGATTAATATATGTAGAAAAAATTGTAAGGTATAAGAACATTTTGAATGATAAAAGTGAACTTAAATCTAAACAAGAACTGACTAATCAAGAGATTGATTTAGCATGGTGACCACATGTGCAAATACTATTAAGATATGAGAAAGATGCAAGAATATATAGTTTCTATAAAGAACCAACAGAACTAGACCAGATATTACTAGGAACAGATGAAAAATTAATTTTAAAAATGTATAGCTACTTACTGAGTATTAAAATGGAATTCAGAAGATTCCATTTTAATACTTAATTTTAGTTTTAATACATTTTAATACATCTCCAGAATATAGTAGAGGACAGGAAGGCCTGGAAGAATGTCCATGGGGTAGCGATGGGTCGGACACAACTTCGCAACTAATAACAAAAATAGAAGAAGTGCAAGTGAAAAAACAATGATAAGATGGGCTAGAAACTTTGGTTCTTCAATAGAATTAGATAAATGGCAAAATTGTGGGATAAAAATTATAAACTAACAATGTCAACAGCCAATAAGGAAAACTTTTACAAAATGTTTTATAGGTGGCATTCACCACCAGAGAGGTTAGCAAAGATGATTGAAAATTTATCCACTAAATGTTGGAAGTGTAATCAGATACCAGGTTCATATTATCATATGTGGTGGACATGTCCAAGGGTAAAAAATATTGGTCTAAAATACATACTTGGTTAGAAAAAAATGATAAAGCAACATATAGATTTGAAAACAGAAATATTCCTGCTGGGTATATTACCAGAACAGTATAATAAAGGGAATAGATACTTAATTTTTCATGTAGTAATGGCAGCAAGAATAGTGTTTGCACAACAATGGAAAAATGATGAGGTCCCGACGATGAAAGTGTAATAAAAGAAATATTAAAATATGCTGAGGTGGATAGATTGACACTTAAGATAAAAGAAAAGGAGCAAACAGAATATTTTTTAACATGGGATTTATTTTACCAATGCTTAAATATCAGAAACAGGTTAGAAACTAAACCGAATTTTTAAACATAATAAAAATTTATATTGAAAATTTGGCAAGATGAATAAACTAATTGTATGATTACCCTGTGATTAATATTGATATGTTTATTAAGATTACTAGTATGATTATGGTAATTGTTATACCTTTGCTTAAAATTAATTGTGCCCAGACATCACACTGTTCAGATAGACATGGAATTTTTTTTTCAAAGAAAAATGTACAAATAAAACATATATTCAAACAAAAAAAATAAACGAAACTTTCCTCACAATCTGGACCAGGGGGGTCAAACTCAAGGTCCATGGGCTGGATCCAGCCTGCAAGGTGGTTAGATCTGGCCCGCGGGTCTATCCTGGAAACATCAAAGGCTGGGCGCAGATCTGACACGTCCTGGCAGCCATTAGGGCTGGACTGTGGCCACCTTTAGATATGTCCTGCCTTAGCACTGGGCCACTCATATCATTTCTCTCCTATGTGAGTCTCCTGGTGGTTCACCAGATTGCAGTTCTCACTGAAACAGTACCCAAAATCTGGATACTCTTATGGTTTCTCTCCTGTATGAGTCCTCTGGTGTTTTACCAAGGTAGAACGGTACCTGAAACCTGTCCCACATTCTGGACACTCATATGGTTTTTCTCCTGTGTGAGTCCTCTGGTGTTTCACCAGGCTGGAATTCTGACTGAAACTTTTCCCACACTCTAGACATTCATACGGTTTCTCTCCTGTGTGAGTCCTGTGGTGTGTCACCAGGTAGGGATACTGACTGAAACATTTCCCACACTCTAGACACTTGTACGGCTTCTCCCCAGTGTGAATCCTTTGGTGGTTCACCAAGTTGGGATACAAACCGAAACATTTCCCACAATCTGGACATTCGTATGGTTTCTCTCCTGTGTGAGTCCTCTGGTGTATCATCAGGTGTGAATTCTGCCTGAAACTTTTTCCACATTCAGAACATTCAAAAGGTTTCTCTCCAGTGTGAGTCTTCTGGTGTGTTACTAGCCTGGAATTGAGTCTGAAACGTTTCCCACAATCAGGACATTCAAAGGGTTTTTTTCCAGTCTGAGTCCTCTGGTGTATCACAAGATTAGAACGGTAACTGAAACTTTTCCCACAATCAGGACATTCATACGTTTTCCCTCCTCTGTGAGTCCTCTGGTGTATCACTAAGTGTGAATTCCGACTGAAACGCTTCCCACATTCCGGACATTCAAAGGGTTTGTCTCCTGTGTGAATCCTCTGGTGGTTCACTAGACTGGAATTGTGACTGAAACTTTTTCCACAAATAGCACATTCAAAGGGTTTCTCCCCTGTGTGAATTCTCTGGTGGTTCACTAGACTGGAATCCTGACTGAAACATTTCCCACACTCTAGACATTCATACGGTTTCTCTCCTGTGTGAGTCCTCTGGTGTGTCAACAAGTGTGAATTCTGACTGAAACTTTTCCCACATTCAGGACATTCACAGGGTTTCTCTCCTGTGTGAGACCTCTGGTGCATCACCAGGTGGGAATTCTGACTGAAACATTTCCCACAGTCAGAACAGTCATACGGTTTCTCTCCTGTGTGAGTCCTCTGGTGTATCACCAGGTGTGAATTCTGCCTGAAACTTTTTCCACAGCCAGAACATTCAAAAGGTTTCTCTCCAGTGTGAGTCCTCTGGTGTGTTACTAGCCTGGAATTGAGTCTGAAACGTTTCCCACAATCAGCACATTCAAAGGGTTTTTTTCCAGTGTGAGTCCTCTGGTGTATCACAAGATTAGAACGGTAACTGAAACTTTTCCCACAATCAGGACATTCATACGTTTTCCCTCCTGTGTGAGTCTTCTGGTGTATCACCAAGTGTGAATTCCGACTGAAATGTTTCCCACATTCAGGACATTCAAAGGGTTTGTCTCCTGTGTGAATCCTCTGGTGGTTCACTAGACTGGAATTGTGACTGAAACTTTTTCCACAAATAGCACATTCAAAGGGTTTCTCTCCTGTGTGAATTCTCTGGTGGTTCACTAGACTGGAATCGTGACTGAAACATTTCCCACACTCTAGACATTCATACGGTTTCTCTCCTGTGTGAGTCCTCTGGTGTGTCAACAGGTGTGAATTCTGACTGAAACGTTTCCCACATTCAGGACATTCAAAGGGTTTCTCTCCTGTGTGAGTCTTGTGGTGTTTCACCAGGTAGGAATACTGACTGAAACATTTCCCACACTCTAGACACTTGTACGGTTTCTCTCCTGTGTGTGTCCTCTGGTGGTTCACCAGGGTAGAACGATACCCGAAACATTCCCCACAATCTGGACACTTGTATGGTTTCTCCCCTGTGTGTGACCTCTGGTGTATCACTAGGTGGGATTTGTGACTGAAATTTTTTCCACAATCAGGACATTCGAAAGGTTTTTCTCCTATGTGAGTTCCCTGGTGATACATCAAGGAGGATTTCTGACTGAAATTTTTCTCACAAAGAGGACATTCAAAAGGTTTCTCTCCTGTGTGAGTCCTCTGGTGGTTAACCATGTTGGAATTGTGACTGAAACTTTTCCACATTTTAGACATTCATACGGTTTTTTTCCTCTGTGTGTCCTATGGTGTCTCATGAGACTAGAATGGTAACTGAAACTTTTCCCACAATCAGGACATTCAAAGGGTTTCTCTCCTGTGTGAGTTCCCTGGTGTATCACAATTTTGCCATACTCGCTAAAGCATTTACCACATCGGGAGCAGTTTTATGGCATCTTTCTATGTGGATCCTTCTATGAATCACAAGGGAGCTATTGTGACCAAAGCGTTTGCCACATTCAGAATATTTATATGGCTGTTCTCCAGTGTGGATCCTCTTGTGATTTGAACTGTGCTTTTTCCACAATAGCTATGAATTCTATGGCTTTCTGAATGAAATGGAAAATATTTTTTATTTCTGCTTCAATTTGCTTTGCTTTTCAATGTTGCTTGTTGTCCAGTGTGCTGATATTGGCATCATCCTTGTCTATCAGATTTAAATGAAAGTATAAGTTTTATTGTTTATAAAACGGTTGCAAAAGATGTGAAAAAAGTAGTACAGGTAATTCTTGAAGGCCATTCAAAGTATGTTCAAAGTAACAACATGACCCACAATGTTAAATACAAATCTCTTTGAAAATTGAAATTCTGCAGCCCTGCCCCCCTTCATCCCCCCCCGTCTCTCACCCTAACAATTGACTGCAGAGATGCTGCAGCACAAACAAATTTCCCTCCCATCTTGCCCGGTCAATCCTCAGTCCTCAGAGGCCCCTGCTTATACTGGTTTCTATGAATTCCTCCTCAACCCCCCATCACCATTCCCTTACTTAATTTTTGATGTGCTCAAGAAGTCAACTGGGCTACTCATGTATAATAATCAAGAAGAAATATGATCTCTTTTGTTTCCATGGCAATCCTTTCAACCCTAGTAGTGATTTACCCTGCCTGGGGAGGAAAGGATTCCCATGGAAGATGAGGTTTTTTTCTATGCTCAGCCAGTGTAAGACTAGCATAAAGCTAGCACTGGCGGCGCTAAGAAGAAAGCATGTCTATTTTGCTTCCATTGCAATCCTTTCCTACAACATCTTCTTAGTTCTACCGGCCTAGTTTTTAAAAAAAAAAACACTTTATTTACAAAAAGTCAAAAACATACAAATGAACAAATACACAAGATATAAATACCTAAATAGTGCATAGAGCACTTTCTTCATTTAACTTTGGATATCAAATTAGATATAAGACATTAGTCAAAGATTAATTAATTATAAATGGCGTATATTGATTAACGCACTCTACAATTTATTTACTTTGGATTATAACTATTAACTAGTCTATATAACCTTCATATAACCGGCACTAATTTTACCCTGGCAATGCTACAAAGATATCTTAGTGGTTTAGCCTGGTTGGGGCGAAGGGATTGCCATGGCAACAAAAGAGATTGGATTTCTTCTTCTTGATTGTGCCACATGTCCCACTGAGGGAGTGGTCTCTTCTACTCTGACTTCCTGAGCTCATCAAAATGTAAGTAAGCGAAGGGTGATGGGTTGGAGTATGGAGGAGGGCCATAGGGCTTTGGGGAAACCAAGGGGCAGTAAGCAGTGCATGGCATAACCAAGAAGGGAGGGTGGAGGCCTCCTGGGAGTGCCTGTGTTCCCAATAGGCATCCCTCGGTTTCTCCCATCCCTGAGTCACCCCGTGCTCTACCTAATGACCTGCACATTTCTTCAACAGATGCATTGGGAAAAGGAAGGAATAGGGAGGTTGTCAATTACGTGCTTCATTTAATGTCGTCCTCAAGTTCCAACATGAATGGGCAGGCTCCATTAATATCATCGGTTGAGGACTACCTATTTTTAGCAAGTTCTGACATATAAAACCATACAACTCAAAGAGGGTGAACTTTGTTTTTCACATGGCTGCATATCTGGAAGCAGTGGGGACAGATTATCCAACTGCAAACACACACACTTACAAATGTATACATGTGAAAAACCAATGTTTTCAGCCTGAAAAATGTCCCAAAAGGGTTGCAGTCAAACCTTCTGAGCTAAATTTAAGAGATGTGGGGGCTTTAACTGATGAAGTGATGCCTAAAGCCTCTGCAAAATTTGAAGCACCAGTGATGCCCATGGGAGGACTCAGCTCCCTCAACTCACCTGACAGCCGATGCTTCAGCACTTGGAAGAGCACAAAAGCCGCCCCGCAAGCCACTTTCCACCTATGAACGATCCGGTAGAGGAAGTTCCTCTCTATGCTTCTCTTCTTCCTCCATCCTTTCTAGCGATAGAACGCTCGGTGGTTTTAACTCCTTTCAGATCAAACACAGTATTGACGGCTTTGTAGGTGCAGAAGTTGCCCATCGGATCGCCATCTCGCGACAGGAGGTGGTAAAACATGCTGGTCCCGTCTCTGCCGATGTCGTCACCGATTAAATGCTATGAAGTTGTTTTAGAGTCCTAGCAACCACCGGCCTATCTTTGCAACTGAGCCAAGTGAAATGTGAAGCTTGTGAAGATTTATGACCCAGATTTATGACCCAGATTTGAATTTTTGAGGGCTGGGTGTGGATCTCCACCCATGGTCACATGACATTTTGGGAGCTTGGCAACCACAACCTGGAAGTTGTGGCCTTTAGTGTTCGCTTAACAACTGCAGTGTTTGTTTTGTTGCATGCACTTAACAACTGCCACAAAATAGGTTGTACAGTTGGGCACCCATTAATGACATCATGACTTGCAAGTATAAATGCAGGCTAAATTACAGTTGTAATTATTTAAAAAGGCAATAGGATTTTTCTGGCTTGATCTATTTTTATCAAATCCATTCTGGCTTCAGTTACAGCTGCCCTTCATTTTGGTTTCTCCAGAAGCATTAGTGGGAACAAAGAGTTTTCTTCAATTAAATCAATTGGAAATTTCTCAATCTTCTAAAAGAAGGAATAGAGGCAGAGAGTCCAGAAAAGCCAAGAGGGAAAGAAGCAGGCACCTCCAAGAAAAGGAGATCACAGCAGGAGTTGCTAATAAACCTGGAGATCTTGTGATCAAAGCCAGGATCCCTTTTCTCAACTCAATACTCCTACAGCTCGTTTCTATCAGTTTGATCTGCAAGGTAGAACAGCCTTTACATGTGAAATTTTACATTGCTTTTTTCCTTGGGCCTACTAACTACACGTCCTTCACCCATCACGGAGGGAGGCAGCCACCATTTTCAGTCCACCCACAATTTATTAATATGGTTTGCATTGTTGAGGTAGAAACAAAGTGCAGTTTCTCCCTCTCCCGCGTGACAATGACTCAGAAGCTGCCGCCATTTTGGCCCTGAGGCAGTTGTGGCAAAATGGCAGCCGCTTCCACAAGTCCACCACATTGCCCAGGGATGAATAACAGGCAGGCCGAAAATAATGGCTGTTTCTAGGACATAGTCAAGCAGCCCACAGATGTGTGTCCTACCCTCCTTCCCTAACATAACATTCAGAGATCTTCAAAAGATATAACAGAGGAAGAGGCTATGATGCCTGGTTAGTTGGACTTAGGCCTAAGGACTACAGGGAACCTGTTTTAAGAAGGAAAAGCCTAAGAGATGGGTTATGGGAGACCTTTGGAAGGAAAGCCTGGGTCTGTGCTAGACCTCTATGATCTTCCCGCAATCCTGAGGTAGCCAGTGTTCCACTTAACAACTTGCACATTCATTTAACAGCTGCATCAGAGGGAGCAGGTGGGTGGGTGGGTGGCAATTAAGCAAAGAAATTTGACGTAACGGCTGCTGCAAGGTGTAATCCTAATTGGTAGGCCCCGTGACAGTTATATCTCGAGGACTAATTGTGCGTTGGCTGGGAAATTCTGAGGTTCAAAATCTGGAGTTCACCAAGAAGGCTGAAACTCCACATGTGGGAATTCCATAATCAATATACAAAAAATACCACCCCAAAAATACCACTCTTTGCAGAAATTCCACGACTTCTGCAAATGCAAACATCTGGAAAATACTGCTGATATTCAGAAACAGGTAGTTAGCCATTATCAAATTAATATTTTCCATTTCCTTCTCTGCACCTATAGGCCTAATCCTGAGATCTGTTGACTAAAAAGAATGAGGCCAGAATTTAAATAATCAATTTCTCATCTATACTCCGAATGGGAGATCAGAAATGAATTTCAAGCCTTCTCTAAACTGTTCAATGTTTGCCTCATGTGCACTTTCTTGTGAGCAGAGATGATTTACTCCTAAAGCATTATTCACAGTGTTAAGTTTGCATGAAGAGACAGACGTGGAGTGCTTCAAGCTCTTTGTTTATTAGTGACTACAGCTCCAGAATGAACCCACTTTGGCTGGGCTGCGGCTGCTACTTATAGCCAGCAGCCGCACTTGCCAGCCAATCAGAGTGCAGGGTTTTCCCGCACTTTTTAAACCAATCATTTCTTACATTTTACAAGAACAGTTCAAAGTAAACCAATGACTTTAAACCTGCATACATAACACCCCTCCCCACTAGGTTCAGTCCATACTCAAACCCCAGCCTATCTAATATATTCTTTTAAATAGGTGGGGCTCTTACGTGTACGTTGAGACCTATGTGGTTCAGATGTTTTAAGGTTCTCAGCTTGTAAGGGAGGAAATGTGTCTGTTGACATTTCCTTACTAGGACTTGTAGTAATGGTAGAACCTGTTTGGTTACTACAACCTGGTCTCTCCTCCCAATCCATCTCCAACCTAATGTCAGCATCTAAATCAGGTAATGATGTGCAATCTTCCATTTGTGAAAATGGTTGTTGGTATTGTGACAGGTTTTGGGATGGTTCCTGTCGTGTTAGCTCGTTACACATGGGGTTGATTCTTGCTTGTTCATTACACTCATGATCCTCCCCTTCCCCCCTAGAAGAGGCAGTAGGTATGGGGACCAGAGAGGAGCAAGGGCGATGCTCCTGAGGTAATCTGGATCTTAACTGATCAATGTGCCTGCTCCAGAGGACACCATCCTCCGTTTGTACCCTGTAAGACCTGGGGCCTGTGATTTGGGTTATCTCAGCAGGAATCCATAATGGTTCACCCATAAGGTTCATAAACAGAATCACCCACAATGAATGTGCGAATTTTGCTAGTGGAATCTAGTGGTGCGTTGGGTGCGTAAGTGGGATGAAGGCGGTCAAGGGGGGACCTGAGTTTCCTACCCATCAATAATTCAGCTGGGGTTAAATTAGTTGAGGGGTTGGGAGTGATATGCTGGACACTGAGTAGTTTTTCAACTTTCTCAATGATGTCCCCTGGACCCAATTGCTGAAGCTTTTCCTTGGTAAATCGTACCATGCGTTCAGCCTGGCCGTTAGCCGAAGGATGCCCAGGGGCTGTCAGGGCATGTCTGATACCCTGCTGTGCTAGATATGATTCAAAAAGGTTGGATGTAAATTGAGGACCAATGTCAGAAACAAGCACATCAGGTAACCCATGAGTTACAAAAGCTTTTAAGCTGTTTGATGACAGCTTCAGCTGTGGTGGATGCCATAGGGATAACCTCTAGCCATTTGGAATATGCATCTACTATAATAGGGAAAGTGTGCCCTTTGGTAGGGCCAGCAAAATCAATGTGAATCCTGGACCATGGGCCCCTAGGACATTCCCATTCCTGTGTGGGGGCGAGAGGTGGGGTAAGTCTGACTACCTGACAGTTGGGACAAGATGCAACCCAGTTTTCAACCATTTTGTCAATACCTGGCCACCATACATAACTCCTGGCCAATCCCTTCATTCTGACAATTCCCGGGTGACCCTCATGTAACATTTCCAAAACCTCTTTTTGTAGTTTTGCAGGAATAACCACCCTGTTACCCCACAAATACATCCTCTTAATACAGGTAATTCAGTTTGCCTGGATTTAAAAGGTTGGGCAAGTTGAGGTAGATCTTGAAGTGGCCAACCTTTCTTAATCCAGCCTATAACAGGAGCCAATAAAGTGTCTTTGGCAGTCTCTCTGGCAATTTCAGCAGCATGTACTGGAAGCTTGGCAACAGTTTCTAGAAAAAAGGTGTGAGTCTCAGGAACAGGGTCCTCAATGTGTGAAGGAAGTGGGCAGTGACTCAAAGCATCTGCGTGCCCAATGTCTTTACCAGGTCTGTGGATCAGTTTGTATGAATAAGCAGCAAGAAATTCGGTCCATCTCAGCATTCTTGGTGACAGGATCGTGGGTGTTGGTTTGTCTCCTGCCACGATGCCTAAAAGAGGTTTGTGCTCTGTGACAATAGTAAATGTTCTCCCATATAGATACTCAAGGAATTTCTTGACAGCTGCTACAATTGCCAAAGCTTCCTTGTCCAGTTGGCTGTAGTTTCTCTCTGCTTTAGTCAAGGTGCGAGAGTAAAATGCAATAGGGGCTTCCCTTCCGCTGGGAAGCATGTGGCTTAACACTTCCCCCACTCCAAAAGGGCATGCATCACAAGTCAGTACAACAGGCAAGTTCTCAGAGAACTGTATCAGTACAGAATCAGACGTGATTTGTCTCTTAATATTGTTAAATGCAGCTTGTTCCTTTCTGCCCCAGACCCATGCAGATTTTTTGTCCAGTAATCTGTGTAGGGGTTCTGCAATGGTTGCCTTCTGAGGTAGAAACATATGATAGAAGTTAATGAGTCCCAAGAATGCTTGCAAATCTGTTTTACATTTTGGCCTGGGGGCTTCTTTGATTGCCTGAACTTTGGCCTCTGTGGGGTGGATGCCATGTTTATCGATCATATAACCCAAGAATTCCATTTTATCTGTTCTAAGTGTGCATTTTCTTCTTTGACTTTTAACCCCGCTTTTTTGAATCTGATTAAGACTTCTCTGAGTCTCTCGTGTAACTGAGTGTCATTTTCAGCAGAAATTAAAACGTCATCAAAATAGGGCACCACCCCTGGCAACCCTTGTAACATCCTTTCCATAAGGCTTTGGAAGATGCCTGGTGCCACGCTTACTCCAAATTGCAACCTTTTGCATTTGAAAGCACCTCTATGGGTCACAATGGTTTGGGCTTCTGCAGTGGCATCATCAACTGTTAACTGTTGATATGCCTGTGCCAAGTCCAATTTGGCAAAAACTGTGCTCCCTCCAAGAGAATGTAATAAATGATGCACTACTGGAACTGGATATGCGCTCTGTTGTAGCGCATGCTTCAATGTCCCCTTGTAGTCTCAGCAGATTCTCACAGACCCATCAGCCTTGACTGGTGTGACTATGGGTGTCTCCCACCTGGAGTGGTCAGTGGGCTCTAAAACCCCTTGGGCTATTAGTTTATCTAATTGTGCATCAATTTTTTCCTTTAAGGCAAATGGAACCCTTCTGGGTTTTAAACGGATTGGTTGTACCTTGGGATCTAGGTTAAAGGAGAGAGGGGTCCCCAAGTACTTGCCTAATCCGTCGCTGAAGACCTCTGGAAACTCAGACTTCAAGGCCTCTTCCCACTCAGTGTTGCTCACGTGATTGATGCCAGTCACCTCGATGCCCAGCGGGTTGAACCATTCAAGGCCCAGCAGACTTGGGCGATCCTTGTCCACGATGGTCAGTGGTAGGCCCTTGAATTTCACATTGAATTCTCTTGTTCCAACTACTGGAATCTTGTTCCCTTGGTAGTCTTTAAGAGTCAGTGCTTGCTTCTTGAAGTGATTCTTCTGGATGTTAGGAAGTAGTCTGTGAATAGTGTCCCATGACACCATAGATAGGTAAGAGCCTGAGTCCACTTCCATTTGGCAAGGCCTTCCTTCAATAAGTACCTTGACATGCACTTTTCTGCTTTTAAAGGGAAGAATGACCAATAGTTACTGTTTGATGAGTTTCATTCTTCCCATTTGCTTCTGTACTGCGCCCCATTTTCTCACTGAGGTTGTTAGGCTTGAATTCTTTGTCTTTGCTTGCAGCAAACTTCCTTCTGTTGGGTGGAGTTCTGGATGATTTGCAGACTCTTGCTAGGTGTCCTCTTTTTTCACAATGGAGGCAAATGGTGTCTAGAAACTTGCATTCAGTGTGGGGGTGGCTTCCCCCACAACCTCTGCAGTAAAAATCTTGCCTCTTTCTTCCCAGGTCTTTCTTTTTCCGCTCCATTCTGAGTCTGTAAATTCCTTCCTCCACCTCACTGCAGTCTGACTCAGAATCTAGTTCCTCACAATGATTTGTGGTGGACTTTTCCACATCAGAATGGCTCGTGGCCTTGTTAATCTTCTTCATGGCTGCTGCTGAGGACTTGGTAGCTTCTGCTGAAGAGGCTTCTTCTATTGCTTCTTTCAGCGTGATCTTAGGTTTCATTAAAAACTTGCTCCGTAGCACCTTGTCTTTAAGGCCCAAAACGAAACGATCGCGCATGGCCTCCTCTAAACTGTTGAATTCGCATGCGCCCCCAATGTCTCTTAAACTTGTCACGAAGTCGTTTATACTTTCGTTTTCCCCCTGATCGCAACAGTAAAACTTGTGTCTCTTAATGAGGCACGATACTTGTGGCGCGTAATGGGCTCTTAACAACCTTTCCAGATCAGGCCAAGCCATTACCTTCACGTCTGCTGCTCCTGCGAGTGCCTTCGCCATCTTGAAAACTGCCGGACCGCAGTACGTAAGGAAGACCGCCCTCTTCCGCTGCTTGGAAATGGCGGCAAGATCGTTTCCCTCCAAATATATTTGGAAACGATCTGCATACGACTCCCAGTCTTCTGCCGTCGGATCGAACGGGGCTGGGGGGGTGTTCAGAGCAGCCATCTCGCTCTTCTTCTGTTCCGCGTTGCCTTCTTCTTCAGGGGAGTCCCACCTTCATCGCCAGTGTTAAGTTTGCATGAAGAGGCAGATGCGGAGTACTTCAGCTCTTAAGTTTATTAGTGACTTCAGCTCAGAACGGACCCAACTGGCTTTGCTGCGGCTGCTATTTATAGCCGGCAGCCGCAGCTGACAGCCAATCAGAGTGCAGGGTTTTCCCGCACTTTTTAAACCAATCATCTCCAACACTTTACACAGCCATCACCTTACTCGCCATAAAAGGATCCACACAATGGGAAAGCCAAGATAAATACATGGACTTTGGAGAAAGCTTTAAGAGGAGAAATGACCTAATTTCCCATACAGAGATAAGCTTGGATGGGAACATATGTTAATTCTAGAAGGTTACTGTTATGTATGTAGGTTTGAATGTTATTGGTTTATTTGAACTGTTCTTGTAAAATGTCAAATGGTATTGGTTTAAATAGTGCGGGAAGAAACCCTGCACTCCCATTGGCTGGCAACTACGGCTGCAGGCTATAAGAGGCAGCTGTAGCCCAGCCAGCTCGGGTCCATTCGAGCTGTAGTCACTGAATAAACTCTTCACTGAAGCTCTTCGCATCTGACTCTTCATGCAAACATAACAGTTACATTTATGAATGTTCATATTTACAGACTGACCTTGCAAAGGAATTTTTTACTTAGCTCGCTCCTTCCTATTGTCAGATTGAGGGATATGAATTTTCTAATGAAAATAAAAACAATGGACAAGTGCCATTTGATTATGACCTGGATTATTGATGGTATCTATATTTAAGTATCATCTATTTTCTTTCCAAAAGTGAGATTCCTACTCCCCACTTGTTTGTTCTTCCCACTTAATCATACTCAAAAGGGTTTAAATTCACCTTCTTTTTCCTAATCTTTCAATTGTTTCCCCTCCTTTTGTCATTCATTAAAAGACACTCAATTAGAGTACTTTTCTGTGTCCTCAGAAAAGTTGGAAATGGTGTAACAGAGAGATTCTAGGCTTTTTAAAATATGTGTATAATCCAAAGTGAATTCAAGTTCCATCAAAGTTTAGAGCGAGGTAGAATTTGAAATTGAGTTGTCTCATTGAGTAATTGTGATATTGCTTTAATTGTGACAAGTAAGAGGTTTTCTACTTTGAATTTGTCATTATTCCCCCTCCCTCTCTTTTGTCCCAAGTTAGGGATACTCACTAAAGTAACAAAGTGATGCCAATGTTCTGACAAACCAATGTTCTGACAAACCAATGATTTCAAACACTGCATACATAACAGAAACAAAAGAGATTGGATTTCTTCTCTGCTCTATCAGTGCTACCTTTATGCTAATCTTTATGCTAAAATCACTTAGCGATTTTAAATTTTAATTGATTTTTATTGTTAGGCTTGTATTTAGTTTAATTCTTTTTTATTGTAAATTTGTATGGTTTTTGTTAGCCACCCTGAGTCCTTAGGGAGAGAGGGCTGCATACAAGTCTAATAAATTATTATTGTTATTATTAGTCTTATGCTGGTAGAGTAAAGAAGAAACCGCATCACTTTTGTTTCCATGCCAATCCTTTACTCCCCAACCTGGGTAAACCACTATGATATCTTTTTAGTGCTGCCAGCATAAAACTAGCACCAGTGGAGCTAAGAAGAAATCGTAGTAGTTTATGCTGGCTGGGGTGAAGGGATTGCCATGGAAACAAAAGAGATTGGATTTCTTCTTCTTGATTGGGCCACATGGCCACTGGGGAGTGGCCTCCTCTACTCTGACTTCCTGAGCTCATCAAAATGTAAGCAAAGGGTGATGGGTTGGAGTATGGAGGAGGCCCGTAGGGCTTTGGGGAAACCAAGGGGCAGGAGGCAGAGCATGGCATATCCTAGAGGGGAGGGGGGAGGCCTCCTGGGAGTGCCTGCGTTCCCAATAGGCCTCCCTCAGTTTCTCCCATCCCTGAGTCACCCCATGCTCTACCTAATGACCCGCACATTTATTTAACAGATGCATTGGGAAAAGGAAGGAATAGGGAGGTTGTTAGTTGCTTCATTTAATGTCGTCCTCAACTTCCGACATGAATGGGAAGGCTCCATTAATGTCATCGGTTGAGGACTATCTATTTTTAGTAGGTTCTGATATATAAAACCATACAATTCAAAGAGGGCGAACTTTGTTTTTCACATGGCTGCATATCTGGAAGCACTGGGGACACATTATCCAACTGCAGAGAGAATTTCAAACACACATTTAACAGCCCGCACCACCAAGGCTCACTTTTGCCTCATGTGTATTAACTTGTATGCAATAAGAGGTGATTTGCTTCTGAAAGACTATAGACTGGGCATTTGAAATCTCTCCCTTATGTATAAAGTACATGGCTGATAATGTTAGGTCAAATATTAAGAATATTAGGAAATATTAGAAGGGCCTTGGTGGTGCAGGCTGTTAATAGCCTAGCACTTAGTTCCAGCTGCCTGTAATTATTGCAGGCTCGAATCCCACCAGGCTCAAGGTTGACTCAGCCTTCCATCCTCTCGGGTAGGTAAACTGAGGACCCAAGATTGTTGGGGGCAATATGCTGACTGTCATGACTCCAGGGCTGACAGACATGGAGCCATGACACCTGGAAGCTGGGTCAAGGATGAACACGTAATCCACTCATATATAATCCCCAAACAGTACATATAGTAGCAACATAGAGGGGATGCAAAAGTCTGTTAGCCATAACTCATCTGGATGGTGGCCAGTGAGAATGTCCAGAAGTCGGTTATGTAATGATAATAATTAACCTAATGTAATAATTAACCTAACCGAGCACGTAGATGATTGTATAAATACAGCTCTGAGCTGCAGAGCCAGCCAGAGCTGACTTTGAGTGTATGTATATGGTCACCGTAGTAGAGAAATAAACGGATCTTTGACAAGCTTCGGAGGATCATAGTTCTCTTACTTTTGGCGTTTGGCGAACGGTGCTTGACAGAAAAAGTCAGCTCTGCCTCTTCTTTTTGAGAAGTTTATTCTTTTGCTGAGCCATGGCTGAGGGCCGGGATATCACAGCGTTGTTGCCAATAGACGTGGAAGAGGAGGAGACCAAGGGCGAGCCGGCAGAGCGAGAGGAGAGTGATGACGGGGAAAGGGCGGTCGTCGCTCCAGCAGCTCCAGGGCTGGTGAAAACGAAAGTCCGGGTGTAGCGGCGAAGTGGAGTGGAGCTTTTGGAGTCAGGACAGAGCCAACTAGCAGATGACATTGAGCGTGGAGAGAAGGAGAGGAAGGGTGTTGCAGCAGCACCAGAGGTGGTGCGACCGAAGGTTCGGATGGAACAAAGAAGTGGGATGGAGTTTCAGGAAGAGATGGGACAAAGAGGCAGCTGGAGGAAGCTCCCTCTATAAGTTCCATTGGGCCCTGAGGCAGGTGGAAAGTGGAAGGAGAGACGTATCAGGGAAGAGGACGAGTGGAGTACTACCACTTCCACCCTTGGGGCAAGTACCCTTGAACTCCTTCGTGTTAGGTATGGGGAGTTAAGCATTAAAGATCAGCCCCTCAGGCAGGCATGGGGGGATAGAACAGAAAGTACATCATGGTTTACCCCCTTGCCTCGGGACGAAAGGGGCCATGTCAGCAGATGTACTCCCCAGGAGACCCCTCCAACGTTTGTTTTCCCCCTGGCTGAAGTGGTTGGGTCGGAGCCTAGAATGAGAGCTACCACTTCATTATCAACCAGCAGAGGCCAGGGGGAGTCCGGAAGTCACCGTGACCAGCGTGAAAGTGATTGGGACTCTTACAGAAGGCTTGGCCCGTGGGACAGTCAGCGTATGGGGTGGGGCCCACCCCCCCTTCAAACATCCTTTGATGGTAACCCTGATCGAGTGGCATTATTCCTAAGTCAGGTAGTAAGCCATTTAGAGTTATATGGCCATTTCTATCCATCCCAATGGTCCATCATTGTAGCAATAACTGGGGTGTTGACTGGGGATGCAGCAGACTGGGTGGCTGAACTGCATAACACTCGTGCGAATGAACTAGTTGATGTGGGATTGTTCCTTGAGGCGTTAAGGAGTCAATTTGAGGATAAATCACGGGTGTATCAAACCGAGGAGGCTTTAATGTCCCTACAACAACGTAGGAGGCTGGCTATAGAATATGTGAAAGAATTTAAGCGGTTAGCTGGAAAACTGCGAACTTGGCCCGAGCGTCTTCTCATTAGGGAGTTCAAAGCTGGTCTAGATTGCAACCTGAAACAGGTGTGTGTATATAGAGGGGTGCCACAAAAACTGTCAGAGTGGCTTAAAGTAGTGGTAGAACTGGG
Source organism: Naja naja (assembly GCA_009733165.1). Classification (NCBI taxonomy): domain Eukaryota; kingdom Metazoa; phylum Chordata; class Lepidosauria; order Squamata; family Elapidae; genus Naja; species Naja naja. The sequence goes on from CM019149.1 coordinate 21,247,257, forward strand.
TGTGGGACTAAAAGGGTTCAGGGAGAGACCAGAGCCTTCAAGAAAGTTAACCCCACATGGTCTTTCAATGGGTATTAATAGGGACAAACAAAGGGTTGTTCCATTCAACACTAGGAGTAGTATGAATTTCAGGTGTTTCCGTTGTAACATGTTGGGCCATCGGGCATTTGAATGTCCCAGCATGGAAACAGACTACATGAAGCAGACCGCAAAACTCCCCACTGGCACAGTACCATCAACCAGTTAAAGCAGACGAAAGGTGGCCAGTTCTGAAAGGTCACAGAGATTGACACAGGATGAGCAGATAAGAATGCCAGTCCCTCAGGAATCAAGAAACGAAGAGCCAAGAAACCTGAAAGGGGTCTCTGGACTATGTGATAGTGAAACTGAAGACCAAGTTGATGATATGGTAAGCTCCCCTGTTAGGCCTTTCGTGATTCCTATTGTGTTGAATAATGTTAATGGCGGTATAAGGGGCCAGTTTGGTGCATTGATAGATACGGGATGTACTAGATGTTTGATCAACCAATGTCTTGTAGAGAAGTTACAGTTGCCGATGGAACCTCTTCCACAGCCTATGAAGTTTGAACAAGTGGATGGTTCATTATTGGGGGCACCTGCTGCCATGATGACTAGTCATGTACAATTGGAAATTGGAACACATTGGGAACATTTACGGTTCATTGTAATTCCTCAAATGAGAGAGGATGTTATACTCGGGTTGGTTTGGTTAGATAGATGGAGGCCCACCATTTGGTGGGAAGGTGGGTTTCGGCGTTTACGGTTAACTACAGGCCCCAAGCCACCCCCTCCAGAAAACCTGGTAAGACAGCAGGATTCAAGCACTGAACCAGTGGCTACATTAGAAGACACTGATGTGATCCTCATTCCAGCTGTGTATCACGATTTAGCTGAGGTATTCAGTGAACAAAAATGTGAAATGTTACCACCCCATCGACAAACGGACTGTGCGATAGAATTGGTGCCAGGGGCAACTTTACTGAAACCTCGCATGTATGCTATGACCCCCCCAAAAAAGATGGAGATGCAGAAATTCCTAGAAAAGAACCTAGAACGTGGATTTATTAAACCCAGGCATTCGAGTGTAGCTGCACCAGTATTGTTTCGAGAAAAAAAAGATGGTGGGTTAAGATTATGCGTTGATTTCCGAGGTCTGAATGCCATATGTGTGAATAATTTGTATCCCTTGCCTTTAATTAGTGAGCTGCTAGCCACCTTATCAACTGGGCAGGTGTTTACTAAGCTAGATTTACAGGAGGCCTACTATCGGGTATGAGTGAGAACCGAGGACGAATGGAAAACCACATTCAATTGTCCTCTGGGTAGTTATCAATTCTGGGTGATGCCGTTTGGCTTGAAAGGAGCCCCTGCTGTTTTTATGCAGTTAATCAATAGTATACTTCAGGAACATTTATATCAAGGAGTGTTGGTATACCTAGATGACATATTAATATATACAAAGACAATGGAGGAACACGTCCACCTTGTAAGGAGTGTACTACGTAAATTGTTGAGGGCTAAACTGTATGTGAAACTTTCAAAATGTGAGTTCCATCGTACAAAACTCGATTATTTGGGGTATCGCATATCTAGTACAGGATTAGAGATGGATCCGAGTAAAGTGAAAACCATTGTGGAATGGGAACCACCCCAAACTTGGAAACAAGTACAAAGCTTTTTAGGGTTTGAACTTTACAGGCAGTTTATACCTCAATTCGCCAGCATCGCTTTGCCTATAACTGACCTGTTAAAATGGGAAGGCAAGCAGAAAAACCAAACCAAACCAGAAAATAGCATGGTCCACAGAGTGTCAACATTCATTTGATGCATTGAAATCATTATTTTCCCAAGAACCCATTCTACAACATCCTGACCCAACAAAGAAATATGTAGTACAGGCAGATGCGAGTGATGTTGCTGTGGGGGCTGTTCTCCTACAAGAGAATGACGAGGGTATACTAAACCCTTGTGCATATACGTCCCATAAATTTAGTTCCACAGAAAGAGGTTGGGCAATATGGGAAAAAGAGGCTTTCGCAGTCAAATGGGCCCTAAGCACCTGGAGACATTTCTTAGAAGGGGTACAAGAAAAATTCGAGGTCTGGACTGACCATCGCAACCTCAAAGCATTACAAAAGCCCAGGAAGCTGTCCCCTAAACAAGTAAGATGGGCTCTGTATTTCCAATGGTTTAATTTCACATTAAGGTATGTTCCTGGAGGGAAAAACTTTATGGCAGATGCCCTCTCCCAACTACCTCAATACCAAGCAGAAAAAAACGTCATTATACAGCCTTTAATCAATAATAATAGTGTAGAACCTGGACGAGTAACACGGCTACGAGAAGTAAACTATGAAAGGTTGCAGAAAGAAACATCAATTGATGAATGGTTGAGAGAACATCCACAAGTGTGTTCTTATAAAAATTGAATAGCTTGGAAAAGAGATAAAATGTATGTACCGCGTACAATGAGGGAAGATATACTGAACAAGTGCCATGATGAAAAACCAGCTGGACATTTCGGGTTCCTCAAAACCTTACATTTAACACATAGGCAATTTTGGTGGCCCAACATGAGACCTGAGATAGAACACTATGTAAAAACCTGTCATGTCTGTGCAATGTCTAAACCCCGAACAGGCAAGCCGTTAGGATTATTACAACAGGTATCAGAACCTTCAAGACCATGGCAAGACATTGCGATGGATTTCATTGTGGAATTACCAAGCAGTAAGGGGTACAATGTCATATGGACTATAGTAGATTTGTTTTCAAAACAGGCCCATTTTGTTCCCTGTAAAGGACTTCCATTGGCAGGCAAGCTAGCTGAACTGTTCATCCAACATGTATATAGGTTACATGGATCCCCTAGGAGAATAATATCTGACAGAGGAGTCCAGTTTACTGCTCAGTTCTGGAAGGCTTTTGTCAAGTTGTTAGGATCATCTCAGGGATTAAGTTCAGCCAATCACCCGAGTACCAATGGGGAGGCTGAAAGAGCTAATGCTATGGTTGAACGGTATTTGAGAACATATATCGCCTATCAACAACAAAACTGGGTGGATCTGTTACCATTCGCAGAAATCGCATGTAATAATGCTGTCCATAGTAGTACAGGATACAGTCCGTTTTATATAGTGCATGGCATTGAATTTGGCCCTATTCCAACTTTTACATGTCAACCAGAGGATCCACTCAGTGTTAAGGGATGGGCAGAAAAGATTCAGGAGTCTTGGGGACAGGTACAAAAATCATTGAGGAAAATGACTAGCGCCCATGAAACCCAAGCAAATAAAAAACGACAGGATCATAAACCTTTTGCTGTTGGGGATAAGGTTTACGTGTCTACTAAATACCTTACACTGAAATTACATAGCCGTAAGTTAGGACCCAAATAGGACCTTTCCCTATACTTAAAGTAATTAACCCTGTAACCGTGAAACTTAAATTACCGCTGTGGCTAGGACGTGTTCACCCAGTGTTTCATGCAAGTCTACTAAAAACCAGTAAGACTAGGGAGACTAACTCACATGTAGAACCAACCCAAATAACCTCAAACCACATGGAAATAGATAGAGTATTAGATGCTCGGATAAAAAGATGGGGCATGCAATACCTGGTACGTTGGAAAGGATATCCCAACACCGAAGCCTCATGGGTGAATGCATCTGACGTCTGTGCGAATAGACTTATCAGGCACTTCCATAAAAAGCACCCCAATAAATTGAAAACCAATGCCTGAATCCCTTCCAAAGCACTCTATATGTTATTATATCAATTTATATTTTGACAGGCAGAGGCCTGGTAGGAGGGGCAGCCTGTCATGACTCCAGGGCTGACAGACATGGAGCCATGACACCTGGAAGCTGGGTCAAGGATGAACACGTAATCCACTCATATATAATCCCCAAACAGTACATATAGTAGCAACATAGAGGGGATGCAAAAGTCTGTTAGCCATAACTCATCTGGATGGTGGCCAGTGAGAATGTCCGGAAGTCGGTTATGAAATGAACGCTTAATTAACCTAACCGAGCACATAGATGATTGTATAAATACAGCTCTGAGCTGCAGAGCCAGCCAGAGCTGACTTTGAGAGTATGTATATGGTTGTTACCCCCCCACCCTGTAATAGAGAAATAAATGGATCTTTGACAAGCTTCGGAGGATCGTAGTTCTCTTACTTTTGGCGTTTGGCGAATGGCGCTTGACACCGACTTTGTAAAAATGCCGCTTAGTAATAAGCAGGCATATACAATGGAATGAAGGCTATTGCTGAGTGCATTGGGTTGTATCCCAAAAATTGTAAGCTGCCCTGAGTCTCCGAAGGGCGGGATATAAATATAAATTAAAAAAAAATATTGAAATCATTCCCACAATCTGGATACTTTTATAGTTTCTCTCCTGTATGTGTCCTCTGGTGTTTCACAAGCCCAGAAACATAACTGAAAGTTTTCCCACACTCTGGACATTCATATGGTTTCTCTCCTGTGTGAGTCCTCTGGTGTGTCAACAGGTATGAATTCTGCCTGAAACTTTTCCCACATTCAGGACATTCAAAGGGTTTCTCTTTTGTGTGAGTCCTCTGGTGTGTCAACAAGTGTGAATTCTGATTGAAACATTTCCCACATTCAGGACATTCAAAGGGTTTCTCTCCTGTGTGAGTCCTCTGGTGTTTTACCAGGTGTGAATTCAGACTGAAAGTTTTCCCACATTCAGGACATTCGAAGGGTTTCTTTCCTGTGTGTGTCCTCTGGTGTATCACCAGGTGTGAATTCCGACTGAAATGCTGAGTCCTGAATGTTTATGAAGTTCTTACAGAATTACAGAGTAACAGTAAGAAGGGACTGACTCTCCAAGCAGGAGACTCTATATCATTCCAGACAAATGGCTGTCCAGTCTCCTCTTAAAAGCCTCCAGTGATGAACTTCGCACAAGTTGTGGAGGCAGTTTGTTCCACTGATTAATTGTTCTCACTAAAAGTTTCTTCTTAATTCTAGATTGGATCTCTGTTTGATAAGTTTTTGTCCTACTTTCAGGCACTTTATCACCCATCCCCTCCCACTTGTGACTGTTCTAATGACTGTATGACTGTATGATTGGAGGGAAGTAAGCAGGGATGGGATCCAACTGATGTAACTACCGATTCTGCTGTTCTGCATCGCGCGCGCATGCGCAAGTCATGCAACTCGCTTGAGTGCAATTTACGACCTGCTGAGCTGCCCAGACAGCTCAGCAGCACTGCGTGCAGGTGCGCAGCAGTTGAAAAAGCCCTTTTTTCCTGCTTTTTCAACCACAGCTATGCCGCACAAACCAGCTGAGGTTGAAAAACCAGGAAATAAAGGACAGATAAGAACCCGGGTGGGTGGGTGGGCCAAAACAGCAGCAGACATAGAATCGGCTCTATGTCTGCTGCTCTTCAGTGCAACTGGTTCTATAGAGGTAGACAGAAGCGGTAGAATCCCACCCCTGGAAGTAAGCAGTGGGTTGCCACAAGGTTCTGTCTTTTAGGGCCAGTACTCTTTAATATCTTCATTAACTACTTCGTTGAGGGAATAGAAGGGGAACTTACCAAATTTGCAGATGATACTAAGCTGGCAGGAATAGCTAACACCCAAGATAGGCTCAAGATCCAGATGGATCTTGACAGACTAGAACACTGGGTTGTATCTAACAAAATGAAATTGAATGTAGAGAAAAGTAAAGTCCTACACTTAGACAAGAAAAACCAAAAGTACACATATTGACTGGGTGAAACCAGGCTCAGTAGCAGTAACTGTGAGAGGGATCTTGGAATCTTAGTGGACAACCAGCTAAATATGAGCCTGTAGTGTGCAGCAGCAGTCAAAAAAGCTAATACGATCCTAAGTTGCATTAACAGAGGGATACAATTGAGATCAAGTGAGGTACTAACACCTCTCTATAAAGCCTTTGTAAGACCACACCTAGAGTACTGCATCTAGTTTTGTTCAGTACATTATAAAAAAAATGTTGAGACTCTAGAAAAAGTACAAAGAAGAGCAACCAGGATGATTAGGGGACTGGAGACTAAAACATATGAAGGAACTGGGCATCACTAGTCTAGTGAAAAGAAGGACCAGGGGAGACATGATAGCAATCTTCTAATATTTGAGGGGCTGCCACAGAGAGGAACGGGTCAAGCTATTTTCTAAAGCACCTGTAGGCCTGATAAGATGGTAACTGACCAAGGAGAGATTCAACCTTGAAATAAGGAGAAACTTCCTGACAGTGAGAACAATCAATCAATGGAACAGCTTGCCCTCTGAAGTTGTGGGAGCATCATCACTTGAGACTTTCAAGAAGAGATTTGACTGCCATTTCTCAGAAATGGTGAAGGGTCTCCCGCTTGGGTGGTGGGTTGGACTAGATGACCTATACGGTCCCTTCCAACTCTGATTATCTGTTATCTGTTAACTTTGTCGCTTGTATTGTTACAATTTATATTGACTGTTTCCTAGTATGATTTGATTGCTTATTGTACCCTATGACTATTATTAAGTGTTGTACCTTATGATTCTTGACTCTTGATGAATGTATCTTTTATGTGGTGGTTTCGGGTGCTCTTTTTGGCAGTTCCTGGTAGTTACCTCTCCCTGCCATTTGCTGACTCTCATATTTCTCGTTGGGAGAGGGAGCTGACAAAGAAACTACACCTGCTAGGTTTTACAGGGGATGCCCTGGGAGATTATGGCCTTAAGGACGCCCAATTTAGGGTAGTACAACGGCTTGTGGACATTGACTTGCAATATCTAAGAGCCAGAGCCAACAAAACCTGCTCCCCTCTGATCTTCAGCCAATTTAATAAGTATGGACTGAGGATGGCTTCTTATTTTTACACTCTAACCATCCCCAAGTATAGAAGAGCTTTCTCCCTAGCTCGTTTCAATGTCTTGCCCTCAGTACTACTGGACGGGTGATTCAAGAGGCTCCCGATTAGTGAGCGGCTATGCCCCTGTGATAGAGCTGAGGTTGAAACTGTAGAGCATGTCTTTTTATACTGCCCTATGTATAACGTAGGCAGAACTAAGTTACTGTCTCTCCTTGAAATAGACCCCTCTAGACCCAATGCTAGTAATTTGTTCTTATATTGTCTAGGGGACAGCTCCTCATACATCACTTCTCAGGTTTCCAATTTTTTTTAAAGAGCTGTAACCATCAGAGGAGAACGCTGTAATTACCCTCAGTCAAAGTTTCTGGTGACCAATTGTCCATGAACTTATTTTTCCCATGTTTTTCTTTTGTTGTGTCTGTGTTTTGGTCTGTGACCGCAAATTAAATAAATAATAGTATCTTTTATATACACTGAGACATGTGCCAAAGAAAAATTCCTTTGTGTCCAATCACACTTGGCCAATAAAGAATTCTATTCTATTCTATTCTGTTCTATTCTATTCTACATCTGTGCAAATGGTAGACACAGAACTGGGACAAGACCAAGCCTGTGACTTTAATTTTAATACATTTTAATACATCTCCAGAAGATGGTAGAGGACAGGAAGGCCTGGAGGAACATCCATGGGGTTGCAATGGGTCAGACACGACTTCACAACTAACAACAACAAAAATGGAAGAAGTGCAAGTAAAAGAAACAACGATAAGATGGGCTAAAAACTTCAGTTATTCAATAGAATTAGATAAATGGCAAAAATTGTGGGATAGAAATTGTAAACTAACAATGTCAATGGCCTATAAGGAAAACTTATGCAAAATGTTTTACAGGTGGCATTCACCACCAGAGATGTTTAAAAATTTATCAGCTAAATGTTGGAAGTGTAATCAGATACCAGGTTCATATTATCATATATGGTGGACATGTCCAAACGCAAAAAAATATTGGACTAAAATACATACTTGGTCAGAACAATGATAAAGCAACATATAGATTTGAAAACAGAAATATTCCTGCTGGGTATATTACCAGAACAGTATAATAAAGGGAATATATACTTAATTTTTCATGTAGTAATGGCAGCAAGAATAGTGTTTGCACAACAATGGAAAAATGATGAGGTCCCAATAGATCAAATTGTAATAAAAAAATATTAGAATGTGCTGAGGTGGATAGACTGACAAATAAAAGAAAAGGAACAAACAGAATATTTTTAACATAGGATTTATTTTACCAATGATTAAATATTAGAAACAGGTTAGAAACTAAACAGAATTTTTAAACATAATAAAAATTTATATTGAAAATTTGGCAAGATGGATAAACTAATCGTAAGATTACTCTGTGATTAATATTGATATGTTTATTAAGATTACTAGCATGATTATGGTTATTGTTATATCTTTACTTAAAATTAATTGTGCCCAGATAACACACTGTTCAGATAGACATGGAATTTTTTATGTTTTTTGAAGAAATAGGTACCAATAAACATATATTCAAACAAAAACAAAAAAACTGAAACTTTTCCCACAATCTGGGCCAGGGGTGTCAAACTCAAGGTCCACAGGCCGGATCTGGCCTGAAAGGTGGTTAGATTTGGCCCGTGGGTCTATCCTGGAAACATCAAAGGCCAGGCACTAATGTGCCACCCCCTGGAAGCCATTAGGGCTGGACTGCGGCTAGCTTTAGATATATCCTGCCTTAGCACTGGGCCACTCATATGGCTTCTCTCCTGTGTGAGTCTTCTGGTGGTTTACCAGATTGCAGTTCTGATTGAAACCTTTCCCAAAATTTGGACACTGTTATGGCTTCTCTCCGATATGAGTGGTTTGATGTTTCACCAAGGCAGAACTGTACCTGAAATCTTTCCCACAATCAGGACATTCAAAAGGTTTTTCTCCTGTGTGAGTTCTCTGGTGATACACCAAGGAGGATTTCTGACTGAAACTTTTTCCACAAAGAGCACATTCAAAGGGTTTCTCTCCTGTGTGAGTCCTCTGGTGTATCACCAGGATGGAATTCTGACTGAAACATTTCCCACACTCTAGACACTTGTATGGTTTCTCCCCTGTGTGAATTCTCTGATGGCTCACCAGGTTAATATGGGAACGGAAACTTTTCCCACAATCTGGACACTCGAACGGTTTCTCTCCTGTGTGAGTCCTCTGGTGTATCAGCAGGCTGGAACTGTGACTAAAACTTTTCCCACAATCAGGACATTCAAAGGGTTTCTCTCCTGTGTGAGTCCTCTGATGGCTCACTAGGTGAGAATTCCGACTGAATTGTTTCCCACAACCAGAACATTCAAAGGGTTTCTCTCCTGTGTGAGTCCTCTGGTGTTTCACCAGGCTGGAATTTTGACTGAAACTTTTCCCACAATCAGGACATTCAAAGGGTTTCTCTCCTGTGTGAGTCCTGTGGTGTTTCACCAGGTAGGAATATTGACTGAAACATTTCCCACACTCTAGACACTTGTACGGTTTCTCCCCTGTGTGAATCCTCTGGTGGTTCACCAAGTTGGAATACAAACTGAAACATTTCCCACAATCTGGACACTCATATGGTTTCTCTCCAGTGTGACTCCTTTGATGTTTCACCAGTGTAGAACGATAACCGAAACTTTTCCCACAATCTGGACACTTGTATGGTTTCTCCCCTGTGTGTGTCCTCTGGTGTATCACTAGGTGGATATTCTGACTGAAGTTTTTCCCACAATCAGGACATTCAAAAGGTTTATCTCCTGTGTGAGTTCTCTGGTGTTCCACCAGGTTAGAACGGTAACTGAAACTTTTCCCACAATCAGGACACTTGTATGGTTTCTCTCCGGTGTGTGATCTCTGATGTGTTACTAGGTGGAAATTCTGACTGAAGTTTTTCCCACAATCAGGACATTCAAAAGGTTTTTCACCTGTGTGAGATCTTTGGTGATACATCAAGGAGGATTTCTGACTGAAATGTTTCCCACAATCATGACATTCAAAGGGTTTCTCTCCTGTATGGGTCCTCAGGTGATTCACAAGGTTGGAACTCTGACTGAAACACTTCCCACACTCTAGACACTTGTACGGTTTCTCCCCTGTGTGAATCCTCTGGTGGTTCACCAGGTTAAAATGGTAACGGAAACTTTTCCCACAATCTGGACATTCAAAGGGTTTCTCTCCTGTGTGAATCCTGTTGTGTATCACTAGGTGGGAATTCTGATTGAAACATTTCCCACAATCGGAACATTGAAAAGGTTTTTCTCCTGTGTGTGTCCTCTGGTGCTTCACCAGGGTGGAATTCTGATTGAAACGCTTCCCACAGTCAGGGCAGTCAAAGCATTTCTCTCCTGTGTGAATCCTCTGGTGTAACACCAGGCTGGAATTGAGAGTGAAGCTTTTCCCACAAATAGCACATTCAAAGGGTTTCTCTCCTGTGTGAGTCCTCTGGTGGCTAATGAGATGGCAACTCTGACTGAAATTTCTCCCACATTCAGGACATTTAAAGGGTTTCTCTCCTGTGTGAGTTCTCTGGTGTATCACAAGGAGGGAATTTGCAACAAAACATTTCCGACACTCTGGACAATCATATGGTTTCTCCCTGGTGTGAGTTCTCTGATGTATCACAAAGTTGCCATGCTTGATGAAGCATTTACCACATTGGGAGCAGTTGTAGGGCATCTTCCTATGTGGATCCTTCTATGAATCACAAGGGAGCTATTCTGACCAAAGCGTTTGCCACATTCAGAGTATTTATATGGCGTTTCTCCAGTGTGCATCCTCTTGTGATTTGAACTCTGTGCTTTTCCTACAATAGCCACACATTGTGTGGCTTTCTGAAAGAAATGGAAAATATCTTTTATTTCTGCTTCCATTGCCTTTGCTTTTCAATGTTGCTTTTTGTCCAGTGTGCTGATATTGGCATCATCCTTGTCTATAAGATTTAAATGAAAGTATAAGTTTAATGTTTATAAAACGGATGCAGAAGACGTCAATAAAAGTAGTACAGGTAATCCTTGAGCTACAACAGGCCATTCAAAGTATGTTCAAAGTAACAATACGCCCCCCCCAATACTAAATAAAAGTCTGTTTGAAAATAGAAATTTTGCAGCCCTGCCCCGCTCCCCCCCGTCTCTCACCCTATTGATCGATTGCAGAGATGCTGCAGCACAAACAAATTTCCCTCCCATCTTGCCCGCTCAATCCTCAGTTCTGAGAGGCCCCTGCTTTGCCAATATACTGGGTTCTATGCATTCCTCGTCAACCCCACTCCCCTGTCACCATTCCCTTACTTAACTTTAGACGAGCTCAAGAAATCAACTGGGCTACGTGGCATAATCAAGAAGAAGAAATATGATCTCTTTTTTTCCATGGCAATCTTTTCACCCCTAGTAGTGATTTACCCTGGTTGGGGAAGAAAGGATTCCCATGGAAGTAAAAAAAAGATGAGGTTTCTTCTGTGCTCAATCAGTGTAAGACTAGCATAAAGCTAGCACTGGCGGCGCTAAGAAGAAAGCATGTCTATTTTGCTTCCATTGCAATCCTTTCCTTTCCAGCCAGCATAAACTCCTACGATTTCTTCTTAGTTCTACCGGCACTAATTTTTTTTAATTTTTAAAAACAACTTTATTTACAAAAAGTTAAAAACATACAAATGAACAAATACACAAGATATAAATACATAAATAGTGCATAGAGCACTTTCTTCATTTAACTTTGGATATCAAATTAGATATAAGATATTAGTCAAAGATTAATTAATTATAAATGGTGTATATTGATTAACGCACTCTACAATTTATTTACTTTGTATTATAAGTATACTTATAATCTATATAACCTTGATATAACCAGCACTAATTTTACGCTGGCAGCGCTACGAAGATATCGTAGTGGCTGGGGAGGAGAGGATTGCCATGGCAACAAAACAGATCGGATTTCTTCTCTGCTCTATCAGCACTAGCTTTATGCTAGTCTTATGCTGGTAAAGAAAAAACCGCATCACGTTTGTTTCCATGCCAATCCTTTACTCCCCAGCCTGGGTAAACCACTATGATATCTTTTTAGCGCTGCCAGCATAAAACTAGTGCCAGCAGTGATAAGAAGAAATTGTAGTAGTTTATGCTGGCTGGGGTGAAGGGATTGCCATGTAAACAAAAGAGATTGGATTTCTTCTTCTTGATCGTGCCACATGGCCCACTGAGGGAGTGGCCTCCTCTACTCTGACTTCCTGAGCTCATCAAAATGTAAGTAAGCGAAGGGTGATGGGTTGGAGTATGGAGGAGGCCCATAGGGCTTTGGAAAAACCAAGGGGCAGGAGGCAGAGCATGGCATATCCTAGTGGGGAGGGGAGAGACCTCCTGGGAGTGCCTGTGCCCCAATAGGCCTCCCTCGGTTTCTCCCATCCCTGAGTCACCCCGTGCTCTACCTAATGACGTGCACATTTGTTTAACAGATGCATTGGGAAAAGGAAGGAATAGGGAGGTTGTTAGGTGCTTCATTTAATGTAGTCCTCAAGTTCCGACACGAATTGGCAGGCTCCATTAATGTCATCAGTTGAGAACTACCTATTTTTAGTAAGTTCTGATATATAAAACCATACAACTCAAAGAGGGTGTACTTTGTTTTTCACACGGCTGCATATCTGGAAGCAATGGGGACAGATTATCCAACTGCAGAGAGAATTACAAACACACACACACTTACAAATGTATATATGTGAAAAATCCACGTTTTCAGCCTGAAAAATGTCCCAAAAAGGTTACAGTCAAACCTTCTGAGCTAAATTTAAGAGATGTGGGCTTTAACTGATGAAACGATGCCAAAAGCCTCTGCAAAATTTCAAGCACTAAGGGCAGAAAACACTGTCCAGAACCCCTCTGGTGACCTCCCCATGAGAGTAGTCCTCTGGCGTCTGTGTCACTAAGCAGCCCGACCATTAAGCATGATTGTCACATGAAAGTGCCAACTAACATCTGTTCCTCTGCAGGTGTTAAACAAATCACTGCGGGTTGTTAAAGGCAATTTCGCCTGGCTGCGACTTGCACCTTCTAGCCAGTCTCCCCACTGACTTTGCCTACGAGAAACTAGCCGGGAAGGTCACAAATGGGGATCACGAGGGTGGGATGTTGCAACCATCATAGACGTGCATTGGCTGGCAGCGTCCGAACCAAACGGCCCAACTTGCTCCCGGCCTCTCCTCCCACCTGCCCTCAACTCACCTGACAGCCGATGCTTCAACACTTGGAAGAGCACAAAAGCCGCCCTGCAATCCACCTTCCACCCATGAACGATCCGGTAAAGGAAGTTCCTCTCTATGCTTCTTTTTCCTCCATCCTTTCTAGCAATAGCGCACTCGGTGATTTTAACTCATTTCAGATCAACCACAGATGCCGCTCCTGTATTGACGGCTTTGTAGGCGCAGAAGTTGCCCGTCTGACCGTCATTGCCGACAGGAGGCGGTGAAACACGCTGGTCCCGTCTCTGCCTAAGGCGTTTGCAAGATGTTGTCACCGATTAAATACTAAGTTGTTTTAGAGTCCTAGCAACCACCAACCTCTTTGCAACTGAGCCAAGTGAAATGTGAAGCTTGTGAAGATTAGCTGCATGCTGAGCCCTAAATGTTTATGAAGTTCTTACAGAATTACAGAGTAAGAAGGGAGCAATTCTATCCCTCTGTCACTGCAGCCCAGCACTGCCTTGGCTCTTTTTGCAGCTGCCACACACTGCTGGTTCATATTTAAGTGATTAGAATCCACTAGGATTGCAAGATCCCTCCTGCAGTTACTGCTATTGAGAATATTCCTATTCTACACCTGTGCAGATGGTAGACACAGAACTGGGACAAGAGCAAGCCTGTGACTTGCAAATAGTCCTTGTCTTACCACCAGCGATTTAGCAACCATTCCAAAAACAAGTTATGACCCAGATTTGAGCTTCTGAGGGCTGGGGGGCATCCACCCAGGGTCACATGACATTTTGGGAGCTTGGCAACCAGGCTGGAAGTTGTGCCCTTTAATGTTCACTCAAGAACTGCAGTGTTTGTTTTACAATTGTTGCATGCGCTTGACAACTGCCACAAAATAGGTTGTAGAATCGGGTACATTGTGTGGTGACCTGTTAATGAGCATTATGACTTACGTCTGTAATTCCAGCCACTTACAAGTTCATTTAGTGACCATTCAAAGTTACGACTACATTGAAAAAAGTGACTTATGACCATTTTTCACACTTACAACCTTGCTAGCATCCCTATGAACATTGATCAAAATCCAGATGCTTCGCAACTGGTTCATACTTATGACCGTTGCTGTGTCCCAAAGTCAGGTGGTCCCCTGTTGCAACCATTTGATGAGCAAAAGCAATGGGGAAGCTTACTTAACCATATTACTAAATTATCGACTGCAATGATTCCCTCTGGCAAGGAAGCTCATAAGATGGGATATAATTCACTTAGCAAATGTGTCCCTTAACAACAAAAATTTGGGGCTCGATCATTGTCTTAAGTCAAGGACTACCTGTAATTTTTCAGGGTGGAAAAAGACTATTTTCCCTCAGCAAGATTCTCTTCTGACACATCTGACAAGATTTGGGGATTTTGCATTCGCACATAAACCAAGGATTGTTGTGCATCACCTTTAAAGGCAGCTAACAGGAAGATTTCACACTCCAGAAAGAAGAAATCTGAAGAAATGGAACGCTTTATAGCTGGCATCTGTGGAATTTGGCAAAGTTTTGCTTGAACACCCAAAATGCAGTCATGTCATCATGGTGGGGATGATGGAACTCACATCTCAAGTGGGTTTTGGAGGGTCCATTGTAATGTCAAATGGTCAAAAGCACCCAGTCATATGTTAATTTAATATGACCGCTATTTTATGTTAAAGGAATTCATCTCCAGATTTTTCGAAACATTTTTGTCTACTCGCTGTCTCCATCCATGGGGACCTCAACTGTAGGTATGGTAGATTACAGGTAGCTTAACAACTGTAGTGAGTTAGAAGCAATCATATGTATGGGGATCTCGCTACCGAGCAAGAGTTGAGACAAAGGTTTTATATCACATTTTTATTATTAAATGTATCTATTAATAAACTTATTCGCTACTCATCATGAAGTTTGAGGCAGTTATAAGTATTTTGCCTTGCCATAATGTTCACAGCCACACTGACAATACCCCTTTTTCCTTGTAAAAAATTATTGACAGCTCTTACACGATATATTTTTAAAAATGAAACATTTTCCACTGTACATTCCTTTTCTCACATTGCCACCACCAAGGGGGATGCCACAAATATGCCAGCATCTTAGTGTTGCTTCATCAAGAGCACACAGGAGTTGCTAATCCATCTGGAGATCCTGCGATCAAAACCTTTTCTCCTCAACTCAATATTGAGGTCATCTCAATTAGATGGATCTGCAAGGTAGAACAGCTTTTACAAGTGAAATTTTATATTGCTTTTTTGCCTAGGCCTTGGGCCTACTACCCACACACCCTTCACCCATCACACCTCTTGTAGATCTCCCAGAGGCAGCCGTCATTTTCAATGAACCCACAATTTATTAATTTGGTCTGATATGTTAAGGTGCAAAAAAGCAGTTTCTCCCACACTGTCCCGCATGACAATATCCCAGAAGCAGCCGACATTTTGGCCCTGAAGGTGTGGCAAAATGGCAGCTGCTTCCACAAGTCAACTCAATGGCCCAGGGAAGAACCACAGGTACATTTAAAATAAAAGCTGCTTCCAGGACATTGTCATGCGGGACATTGCGGTACATGTCCTGGCTTCTTTCCCCAACATGAGGTTCAGAGATCTTCAAAAGATGCAGAGGAGGAGAGGGTGTGAGGCCTGGTGGGGTCAGTGCTAAAGACTGCAGGGACCAACGGGAGAGGAAAAAATCCTGGGGGAAAACTGTGGCAGAGGGAGAGGCCTGGTGAGTCCTATTTGGGAAAGCCTGGGGGACACTGTGTGGAAGTAACAGACTTAAGGGGACTCTGTCAGGGAGGGTTGGATTCAAGGGTTGGGGTAGAGGAGGCCTTTGGAAGGCAAGCCTAGCCCTGAGCCCCGCCTCCAAGAGTTTTCCCCAAACCTGAGGTAACCAGTGTTCTGCTTCATAACTCGCATTCATTTAACTACATCAATAAAAGCAGGTTAATTAAGCAAAGCAGGATCTCAACCTGTAATGAGGCCTGTCAGGATCTAACTGGCAGGCCCCATTACAGTTGCATCCCGAGAACTACTTATATGTTGGCTACGGGATTCTGGGGCTCAATATCCAGAGGACACCAAGGTAGAAGGCTGAAATGTGGAAATTCCATAATCCATGTACAAAAACCACCACCCAAAAGCCTCTTTGCAGTAATTTCACAAGTTCTGCAAAAGGAAATATCCAGAAATATCTGCTAACCAGAAAGTTAGCTTTTAACAGCCTACCATTTTCCATCCTTTTCTCCGCCACCAACTCGTGAGATGTGTTGGCAAAAAAGAATCAGGGCAGAATTCTGTCCATTCATCTCCCAAATAAGAGATCAGAAATGAAATTCAAGCCTTCTCTAAACTTATCAACTTTTGCCTCATATGTATTACCTTGTATGCAATAAGAGGTGATTTGCTTCTGAAAGACGATAGACTGGACATTTGAAATCTCTCCTTTGTGTATAAAGTACATGGCTGATAATGTTAGGTCAAATATGGAAGTCATTCCCACAATCTGGATACTTTTATGGTTTCTCTCCTGTATGTGTCCTCTGGTGTTTCACAAGCCCAGAAGCATAACTGAAAGCTTTCCCACACTCTGGACATTCATACGGTTTCTCTCCTGTGTGAGTCCTCTGGTGTATCACCAGGTGTGATTTCTGACTGAAACTTTTCCCACATTCAGGACATTCAAAGGGTTTCTCTCCCATGTGAGACCTCTGGTGTATCATGAGGTGGGAATTCTGACTGAAACATTTCCCAAAGCCAGGACATTCAAAAGGTTTCTCTCCAGTGTGAGTCCTCTGGTGTATTACTAGCCTGGAATTGAGACTGAAACGTTTCCCACAATCAGGACATTCAAAGGGTTTTTCTCCAGTGTGAATCCTCTGATGTATCACAAGATTAGAACGGTAACTGAAACTTTGCCCACAATCAGGACATTCATATGTTCTCCCTCCTGTGTTAGTCCTCTGGTGTATCACCAAGTGTGAATTCCGACTGAAACGTTTCCCACATTCAGGACATTTAAAGGGTTTGTCTCCTGTGTGAATCCTCTGGTGGTTCACTAGACTGGAATTGTGACTGAAACTTTTTCCACAAATAGCACATTCAAAAGGGTTTCTCTCCTGTGTGAATTCTCTGGTGGTTCACTAGACTGGAATCATGACTGAAACATTTCCCACACTCTAGACACTTGTACGGTTCCTCTCCTGTATGAATCCTCTGGTGATTCACCAGGTTAATATGGGAACGGAAACTTTTCCCACAATCTGGACATTCAAAGGGTTTCTCTCCTGTGTGAGTCCTGTGGTGTTTCACCAGGTAGGAATTCTGACTGAAACATTTCCCACACTCTATACACTTGTAAGGTTTCTCTCCTGTGTGTGTCCTCTGGTGGTTCACCAGGGTAGAACGATACCTGAAACTTTCCCCACAATCTGGACACTTGTATGGTTTCTCCCGTGTGTGTGACGTCTGGTGTATCACTAGGTGGGATTTGAGACTGAAATTTTTTCCACAATCAGGACATTCAAAAGGTTTTTCTCCTGTGTGAGTTCTCTGGTGATACATCAAGGAGGATTTCTGACTGAAATTTTTCTCACAATGAGGACATTCAAAGGGTTTCTCTCCTGTATGAGTCCTCAGGTGATTCACAAGGTTGAAACTCTGACTGAAACATTTCCCACACTCTAGACACTTGTACGGTTTCTCCCGTGTGAATCCTCTGGTGGTTCACTAGGTTAATATGGTTATCGGAAACTTTTCCCACAATCTGGACATTCAAAGGGTTTTTCACCTGTGTGAGTCCTCTGGTGGTTCACCAGGTTGGAATTGTGACTGAAACTTTTCCCACACTCTAGACACTCATACAGTTTTTCTCCTGTGTGAGTCCTCTGGTGTCTCATGAGACTAGAATGGTAACTGAAAATTTTCCCACAATCAGGACATTCAAAAGGTTTCTCTCCTGTGTGAGTCCTCTGGTGGCTAATGAGGTTGCAACTCTGACTGAAACTTTTCCTAAATTCAGGACATTCAAAGAGTTTCTCTCCTGTGTGTGTCCTCTTGTGTATCACTAGGTGGGAATTCCGACTGAAACATTTCCCAGAACCAGGACATTGAAAAGGTTTTTCTCCTGTGTGAGTTCTCTGGTGGTTCACCAGGTTGGAATTTTGACTGAAACTTTTCCCACAATCAGGACATTCAAAGGATTTCTCTCCTGTGTGTGTCCTCTAGTGATTCACTAGGTCAGAACTGTAAGTGAAACATTTACCACACTCTAGACACTTATATGGTTTTTCTCCTGTGTGAGTCCTCTGGTGTTTCATCAGATTAGAATGGTAACTGAAAATTTCCCAACAATCAGGACATTCAAAGGGTTTATCATGTGTGTGTGTCCTCTGGTGTC
The DNA here is from genome assembly GCA_009733165.1 of Naja naja. NCBI lineage: Eukaryota > Metazoa > Chordata > Lepidosauria > Squamata > Elapidae > Naja > Naja naja. Next base: position 21,265,773 of record CM019149.1, read on the forward strand.
TTATTAAGTGGGAATTCGTACTTTTACCACATTCAGGACATTCAAAGGGTTTCTCTCCTGTGTGAGTTCTCTGGTATATCATAACATTGCCATGCTTGCTTGGGAGCAGTTTTATAGCATCTTCCTATGTGGATCCTTGTATGAATCACAAGGGTGTGACCAAAGCGTTTGCCACATTGAGAATATTTATGCGGCTGTTCTCCAGTGTGGAGCCTCTTGTGATTTGAACTCTCTGCTTTTCCTACAATAACTACAAATTCTATGGCTTTCTGAATGAAATGGAAAATATTTTTTATTTCTGCTTCAATTTGCTTGCTTTCCAATGTTGCTTGTTGTCCAGTGTGCTGATATTGGCATCATCCTTGTCTATAAGATTTAAATGAAAGTATAAGTTTTATTGTTTATAAACCGGTTGCAGAAGATGTGAAATAAAGTAGTACAGGTAATTCTTGAAGAACATATGTAAAGTAACAACACCCCCCCCCCAATGCTAAATAAAAATCTGTTTGAAAGTTGAAATTTTGCAGCCCCCCCTGCAACCCCTTCCACCATCACTCACCCTTATGATTGACTGCGGACAGTTATTTATTTATTGTTTGTTTGTTTGTTTGTTTGGATTTGTATGCCATCCTATCTCCCGAAGGACTCAGGGCGGCTCACAACACTAAAAACACAAAATAGAAAATTTAAAATTACTAAAGGATATTAAATAAAAACCCAAACAATATCTAAAATCCAACTAAACTTCAAATAAAAACCCATAAAAACCCATCCCTCAGTCCAGGCTGGCCTGTTGGAACAACCATGTCTTCAGGTCGCGGCGGAAGGAACGGAGGTCAGGGACCAACCGAAGCTCCAGAGGAACTGATTCCACAGGGTGGGTGCTCCCACAGAGAAGGCCCTACCCCTGGGGGTCGCCAGCCGACACTGTCTAGCCGACAGCACCCCAAGGAGGCCCTGTCTGTGGGACCGCACAGCGCGATGGGCAGATGTTGCTGGGAGGAGACGTTCCCGCAAATACCCCGGACCTAAGCCATGTAGGGCTTTATAAATCAATACCAGCACCTTGAATCTCACCCGGAGGGCAACCGGTAACCAGTGCAGCTCACGCAGGAGGGGTGTAACATGGGAGTATCGGGATACTCCCATCACAACCCGCACGGCCGCATTTTGCACTAGTTGAAGCCTCCGAGTGGTCCACAAGGGCAGCCCCACGTAGGGAGCATTGCAGTAGTCAACCCGGGAGGTAACGAGTGTGTGAGTGACCGTACGTAAGGCATCTCGGTCCAGAAAGGGGCGCAGCTGGTGCATGAGGCGAACCTGGGCAAATGCCCTCCTGGTCACGGCTCCCACCTGATCCTCCAAACTGAGCCGTCCATCCAGGAGGACACCAAAGCTGCGCACCCTATCTATGGGGCGCAACACCTCTCCCCCCATAACTAATGTTGGCACATCCTGGCAAACCCAAGATGCCGGTACGTACAGCCACTCGGTCTTGGAGGGGTTGAGCTGAAGATGCTGCAGCACAAACAAATTTCCCTCCCATTTTGCTCAGTCAATCCTCAGTCCTCAGACGCCCCTGCTTTGCCAATATACTGAGTTCTATGGATTCCTCCCCAACCACATTCCCCTGTCACCATTCCCTTACTTAATTATTGATGAGCTCAAGAACTCAACTGGACTACGTGGCATGATCAGAAGAAGAAATATGATCTCTTTTGTTTCCATGGCAATCGTTTCACCCCTAGTAGTGATTTACCTTGGCTGGGGAGGAGAGGATTGCCATGGCAACAAAAGAGATTGGATTTCTTCTTCTTCGTTGCGCCACATGGCCCACCGAGGGAGTGGCCTTCTCTAATCTGACTTCCTGAGCACATCAAAATGTAAGTAAGCGAAGGGTGATGGGTTGGAGTATGGAGGAGGCCCATAGGGCTTTGGGGAAACCAAGGGGCAGGAGGCAGAGCATGGCATATCCTAGAAGGGAGGGGGGAGGCCTCCTGGGAGTGTCTGTGTCCGCAATAGGGCTCTCTCAGTTTCTCCCATCCCTGAGTCACCCTGTGCTCTACCTAATGACACGCACATTTGTTTAACAGAACAGGAAGGAATAAGGAGGTTGTCAGTTAGGTGCTTCATTTAATGTCATCCTCGACTTCTGACATGAATCGGCAGGCTCCATTAATGTCATTGATTGAAGACTACCTATTTTTAGTAGGTTCTTATATATAAAACCATACAACTCAAAGAGGGTGTACTTTGTTTTTCACATGGCTGCATATCTGGAAGCACTGGGGACAGATTATCCAACTGCAGAGAGAATTACAAACACACACACCTACAAATGTATATATGTGAAAAATCCACGTTTTCAGCCTGAAAAATGTCCCAAAAGGGTTACAGTCAAACCTTTTGAGCTAAATTTAAGAGATGTGTGGGCTTTAACTGATGAAATGATGCCTAAAGCCTCTGCAAAATTTGAAGCACCAATGATGCCCATGGAAGGACTCAGCTCCAAATAAGGGCAGAAAACATTGTCCAGAACCCCTCTGGTGACCTCCCCATGGGAGTAGTCCTCACTTATTGACTGCATTTGGGACTGGCGTCTGTGTCACTAAGCAGCCGACCATTCAGCATGATTGTCACATGAAAGTGCCAACTAACATCTGTTCCTCTGCAGGTGTTAAACAAATCACGACAGGTTGTTTAAGGCAATTTCGCGTGGCTGTGACTTGCACCTTCTAGCCAGTCTCTCCACTGACTTTGCCTACGAGAAACTAGCCGGGAAGGTCACAAATGTGGATCACTAGGGTGGGATGTTGCAACCATCATAGATGTGCATTGGCTGGCAGCATCCGAACCAAACGGCCCAACTTGCTCCCGGCCTCTCATCCTACCTGCCCTCAACTCACCTGCCAGCCGATGCTTTGATCCTTGGAAGAGCACAAACAACACTCTACACACCACCTTCCTCCCATGAATGATCTGGAAGAGGAAGTTCACTTCGCTTCTCCTCTCCTCCCATCCTGTCTAGCAATACGGTACTCAATGGTTTCAGTTCCTTTTAGCTCCAACACATGCCGCTCTTGTGGTGTTGGCTTTCTAATCGCAAGTGCTGCCTATCGGACCGCCATCTCGCCATTGGAGGTCGAAAAACAGGCTTGTCCTTTCTCTGCCTAAGGCATCTTCAAGATGTTTTCATTTATTACATCCTGTCGTTTTCGATTCCCAGCAACTGATCCAAGTGAAATGTGAAACTACTTAGCTTGTGAAGTTTCGCTGCGTGCTGAGTCCTAAAAGTTTATGAAGTTCAAACAGGAATAAGAGCTGGAAAAACAAATCTGGTCATGTTGCCAACTTCAAAAGCCGATACAAAAATTTACGCCACCAGATAAAGACTGAATGCACCAATTATCACATTAAACAAGAGGAAAACCTTCTACGCACCAATTCCACCAGCACTTTCTACAATTTTGTAAACAACAAACTAAAAGACTCAAGGTCAATCCCATCCCTGAAAGGACTTAATGGTAAAGACTGTAACGATGACATCATTAAAGCAAATCTTTTTAACACATTCTTTGGCTCAGTATTTGTAAACAGCAATGGATCATGCCCAGTATTTCTTAGTCGAACCACAGACAACTACAATGATCTAATAAATACAGATTTTACAGAAGACAACGTTGAAAAAGCACTACGCAATCTAAAACCATCTCTATCTATTGGACCGGACAGAATATGTGCCTACTTCTTAAAAAAGCTATCCACTGCCATAGCCGAACCTTTAAGCATAATCTTTGAAAAATCTTTCAGGACCAGCTCCTTGCCAAACCTATGGTCACTAGCCACGGTCATCCCCATTTTCAAAAAGCGAGACCCCACCCTAGTTGAAAATTACAGACCAATCTCTTTATGCTGCATCACCTGTAAAGTCATGGAATCAATTATTAACCAATCCATTATCCTCCACTTAGTGACAAACAACCTACTCTCTAATAAATAATTTGGTTTCAGAAAAAAAACTATCCTGTAATCTGCAACTCTTACACTGCAAAAACATATGGACTACACAACTCGATCAGGGCAAAACAATAGATGCAATCTACAGACTTCTGTAAAGCCTTTGATTTAGTGGTACACAACAAACTACTATTAAAACTAAAATCATATGGTATCTCTGGACACCTGAATAACTGGATAGAAGCATTCCTGTCAAACAGACAACAAATGATCAAAATTGGAAACATCCTATCAAATTCTGTACCTGTCAACAGTGGTGTTCCTCAAGGCAGTGTTCTAGGACCAACTCTCTTCATACTCTACATAAATGACCTCTGTGATCATATTAAGAGCAATTGCGTTCTCTTCGCTGATGATGTAAAACTATTCAATACCACAGATAATTCTTCTACCCTTCAAAAAGATCTTGACTATATATCAGAATGGTGAAACAAATGGCAACTTGAAATCTCAACAAATAAATGCTCTGTCTTACATATTGGCAAAAAAATCAGAAAATAAAATACAAGCTGAATAGTCAAGACCTTGTTGATGATCCAAACTCTGTCAAGGACCTTGGAGTACTCATCTCAAATGATCTAAGTGCTAGAGCCCACTGTAACTACATAGCCAAAAAGGCATTAAGAGTTGTTAACCTAATCCTACGTAGCTTTTTCTCTGGTAATATCACACTACTAACTAGAGCATACAAAACATTTGCTAGACCATAACTTGAATACAGCTCACCAGTCTGGAACCCACATTACGTATCTGATATTAATACAGTAGAGAAAGTCCAGCAATATTTCACAAGAAGAGTTCTCCACTCCTCTTACTCATTGCAGAATACCTTATGCCACTAGACTTGAGGTTCTAGACCTAGAAAACCTAGAACTATGCCACCTTTGGTCCGATCTAAGTATAGTATATAAAATCATACATTGCAATGTCCTACCTGTCAATTAATACTTCAGCTCCAACCATAACAATACAAGAGCACACAATAGATACAAACTCATGGTTAACTGCACCAAACTTGACTGCAGGAAATACAACTTCAGCAACAGAGTGGTCAATGTCTGGAATACTCTACCTGACTCTGTGGTGTCTTCCCCAAACCCCAAAAACTTTAACTTTAGACTTCCTACTATTGACCTCACCCCTTTCCTAAGAGGTCTGTAGGGGGCGTGCATAAGTGCACCAAAGTGCCTACTGTCCCTGTCCTATTGTTTCTTTTATTTTCTTATATGTATCCATGTATTTATAACTATGTTTATCTTATACCTATTATCTTGTAAGCAATTGACTAATCAAATAAATCAAATAAATAAAAAATGAGTCCTAAAAGTTTATGAAGTTCAAACAGGAATAAGAGCTGGAAGGGACCATTTCTCTAAGCAGGAGACTATATCATTCTGGACAAACAGCTGTCCAGTCTTCTCTTAAAAAATCCCATTGTTGGAGTACCCACAAGTTGTGGAGGCAAGGTGGTTTAACGGAGAGGGAGTGTCCCTTTTCTTGGATGGATTTGGTTTTGATGTCTCCCTCTGTTACTTCTTTTACTGCTCTCGGGCACTTTGGAGAATAGGTTGACCCCCTCTTAATGTGTCAGACCCTGAAATACCGAAAAACTGCTATCATGTCACCCTTACTCCTCTGTGTCAGACATACTCAGTTCTTGCAACCGCTCACCCGATGTTTTAGCCTCCAGCCTCTTAAATACCTTTGTTGCTCTTTTCTGCACTCTTTCTAGAGTCTCAACATCTTTTTTTTGTATCATGGTAACCAAAACTGGATGCAATATTTCATGTGCAGCAGTAATTCATTACCAACACTTCATGTGATTTTTTTGATGCTATCCCCAAAGTGATGCAGACTAGGACTGTGTTGGCTTTTTCTGCAGGTGCAGCACACTGCTAGCTTGTACTTATGTGATTGTCCATTAGGGTTCCTAGATCCCTCTCACTGCTGTTGGGAAAGGTACATTCAATCATAAAATTTACTTGTTTGATACCAAATTCATAGTTATCGACATACATGTCTGGAAATGCTGTGGTCAGATTATACATATATGTGGGTGTGCTCACACTTTTTGATCTAATTTTAGAGAGACAGGGTGAGGCTTAATTGATAAAATGATCCTAAGAGTCTCAGCAAGTTTTAAAGGATCATTTTTGGCCATGGAAGTCCACCACTCCAAATAAGAAAAAGGCAAGAAATACTGTCCACAACCACACTGGTGACATCCCAATTCAGGCAATCCTCACTCACCGAAAGCCATTGGAACCGGCACATCCATTCCTACATGGTGTGATCGTCAAGTATGAGATCACTTAACCATGCCACCTTACAATATCCTTCCTGGCTGTGGTCATTAAGCAAATAATCTTGGTCTGCTCAGAGCCATGTCACATGACTGTGACTTGCAACTTCCTGTCAATTTCAAATTGATTTGGTTTGTTGGAAGCCAATTGCAGAAGGTTCAAATTGGTGAGTCCATGATTCTGGGACACTGCAACTGTCATGCATGCAAGCCAGTGCCACCCCCACAAATAACTGTGATGGTCACAACTTTGAGGAAAAGTTGTAAGTCTTCCTTTTTCAGCACCATTGTAACTTTGAAAGCTGAGTGGGAAAGGTAAGCAAGGACTGTCTATAAATCTGAACATCCCAAATGGTGCTCAGTAGCTACTTTAAAAAAAGTCCCGGGATAAGTGCAGTTGTGCCAGGTTAATACATGGACGGCGTATCACTAGGAAATCTGAATGCCCATCAAAACAGATCCAGTTTAGCCATTCTAATTGTTTAACTGTGCATAAAGAAATGTTATATGTTCATAGAACTTAAGGCTGGGGGTTGATAGTAATACAACCATAAGAGGCAGAAACCTAACTGCAACTCACATCGTCAGATAGTGAGTGACTGGACTGATATACAATGCAAATTTAAACTGGCCCAGTTTATGGATTGTAATTTTAGTGTAGTTAGTATAGTAATTGACAGACTGGATTTTATTATAGATTTTAGTTGTTATTTATTATTTTATACTAGAATTTTTAATTGTACTGAGCGTTTTTATTTGTTGTGGTCTGTAATAAACTGATTATCAAATTTTAAATGTATGAGGAAGGAAAGAAAGCTGAGGAAGATGGATTAGTCATAGAGATGCAGAATGTACAAGAGGCAGATTACAGATTAGCTGAAAAATTGTAGTGCCTTAGAAACTCACTGTATGTATGGAGACCTCACCACAGAGCAAGAATTAAGAAAAGGGCTTTACGTTACAATTTTATTATTAAATTTATTATTAAACTTATTCACTGTACACCTCGCACTTTGAGGCAACTCTGTCTTGCTTTGCCCTAGGCTAGCGTTTATAGCAACTCACGCTACCCATTTTTTTTGTCAAAAGCTATTGATAGTTCTAACACAATGCATTATTAAAAATGAAAGATTTTCCACTGTTCAGTTTTTTTCTCGGTGTCACCACCAAATAGGGTTACAACGAATATGTCAACAATATGGTGCTGCTATAAACAGCCATCAGAGTAACAAGCAGGCACTTCTGAGAAAAAGAGATTCCAGCAGGAGTTGCTCATAAACCCAGAGATTCTCAATCCCTTTTCTCTTCAGCTCAATATTCCTACAGCTCTTCTTCATCAGGTTCATTTCCAAGGCAGAACAGCTTGTGAAATTATTGTTTTCATTGGGCCTTGGGCCTTCTCCCAACAAGTCCCTTACCCATCGCACACTTACCTTTTGGAGACTTCCTGGAGGCAACCACCATTTTCAGTGCATCCACAATCCCTTAATGCAGTTTGCAGAGTGTTAAGGTAGCGAAACAGCATTTCTCCCTCCCCTGTGCGACAGTGACCCAGAAACAGCCACCATTTTGGCCCAGAGACAAGTGTGACAAAATGCAAACACTTCCATAAGTCCATCACATGGCCCAGGGTTGAATCCTGGGCACACTGAAAATAACGGCTGCTATCAGTGGTGGGATTCAATTTTTTTTACTACCGGTTCTGTGTGTCACTACGTTTTTTTTTAATTTGTCTGCTAAGTATCTAGGCTAAGATTTGCAGCCTGCTAGAACATTGTTATCTTGTTTCTATAGCAACGAGGTAAGACTGTCTTGTGATGTCTGATTTACTGCGCATGCTTGAAACAAGTTTCCTTTTCTTTCCTTCACTTCTTGTACATTCTCTATATGTCTTTGTGTATGCTTAAACTGCCGGTAATGTAGTCAGTTAGTTTTTGTTATTTTTGTAAATAAAAAGATGTTTCGTAGATTAGTTTCTGGGTTTTATTTAATCAAAGTATACAGCAGAAGAAAAGCACGTTTATCACCTCTAATTAGCAGGGATTTATGGAAGCCGTTTTTTACGCCCTGACACTGTGGGCATGGCTTGGTGGGCATAGCTTGGTAGTCTTGTGACTGTGTGGGTGTGGCTTGGTGGGCATGTGACTGGGCAGGTGTGGCTGGGTAGTCATGTGACCAGGTGGGCATGGCCTTAGACAAAGCAGATTTTCTTGAGTTGCTGTGTGTACACTCACTCTCTCTCTCCTGTGTGAGTTCTCTGGTGTATCACCAGGTGGGAATTGCTTGGTGACAAAAAGACTGCCTGCCTTAACTATTCAGAGGCTTTATTAACCATCATTTAGTTTGGAAGCAGCAGAGCAACTTCCGTTACAAATAATTTTACCCTCATTAACTAATAGACAGAGAAATTAGCACATGACCCCAGGTTGCTGCATCCATTGTAAATATATGCTGGTTGCCAAGCACCAGAATTTTGATCATGTGACCATGGAGATGCTGCAGCAGTCATAAGAGAGAGGATCAGTCATAAGTCACTTTTTTCAGTGCTGTTGTAAGTTTCAATGGAGGCTAAACAAATGGTTGTAAGTCAAGCACTATCTGTATCTGCAGCTTTAACCTTCCAATTAGCATCTAACTAGATTTCTGCTGCATCTCTGCACCAGGCACAATAGGATAATTTCCTTATTCCCAAAATGCAGGAAAATAACCCAGGCTCACAAGAAATTATTGTACTTCTGAATGTTTTTCAAGCTTAGCAACTTTAAGACAACAAGAGCCTTGGTGGTGCAGGCTGTTAAACGCCTAGCACTTAGTCCCAGCTGCCTGCAATTAGTGTAGGCTCGAATCCCACCAGGCTCAAGGTTGACTCAGCCTTCCATCCTCCCGAGGTAGGTAAAGTGAGGACCCAAGATTGTTGTGGGCAATAAGCTGACTTTGTAAAAATGGCGCTTGGGGAGGGGGGGGCAAAAAAAGCCCTAGTAATAAGCAGGCATATACAATGGAATGAAGACTATTGCTAAGCGCATTGGGTTGTGTCCCAAAAATTGTAAGCCACCCTGAGTCTTTGGAGAAGGGCGGCATATAAATGTAATAAAAAAAAAGACATGTGGACTTCAATTCCCAGAATTCCCCAGGCAACAGAAGACCTGACCATTTGATTACTCCCAAGTCAGTAACATGAAATAATTACCAACTTTAAAGATACTGAGCATTGTATCTCTGTATGAATTGATTTAATAAGATTCCATACTTACCACATTCGTGTCTCTGCTTGGACAGAACTATCAAGGCACTTCTACTAGATTGCCCCTTGTACCATTTTGGGGGGCTCTGATTTAATATAGCCTCCCCCTCACTAAATGCATGGATTGACCTTAAATGGATGTTGTTCCCTATTTTCTACTGGTGGATTAATCTATAAAACTGTAATATAAGCTGCCCCTTCATCACAAGGACACAGCTTTAAAGAGTAAAGTTCCCCCCTCCCCTAAATATCTCTCCCAGGATGGCTGTTCCTAGTCCATTAAAATGTTCTAGGATTAATGCTGTCTTAAATTTAGAGATAGGTATTTGGTTTACTTATATTAGTAGTTTAAAACAGCAGCGATTGACTACTGAAAATCATAGCTAGGAAGGCCAGCAAACCTAACTGCCTTTCTACCTCCATAACATAATTTTAAGGCTCAGTATTATCTGTTTATAGCCCATCATAAGCACTACATCCCATGAAAAGCCATAACAAAACAATTTCCAATGAATTAGTCAATTAAATAATAATTTTAAACTACTTTCTCTCCAGCAATCTGGGCTAAAGCAGAATTAAACCGTATCTGCTCCTTTGTGTTTTCTGAATGGATTTTATAGTAAGGAGGCTTAATTTCACACCCACACTCACCAGCCACTTCCCACTCAATCTACCTCATTTAGGAAGCATTGAGGAGGTAGTCAGCAACAGCAAAACTTAATATCTTCCAAATGGGATGGTGGGGGGGGGGAAGGAGAGAAAAGGATTCTTGCTCCAGGCTATTTTAAAATGCTTTAAAGTCCCACCGTTCAGCTCCAGCAACGTTATCTTCAGCCTCATCCAAGACGAGTAGCTGGGAGGGGAAGGGGCGTGGCCAGGTGTGCAGCACTACCAGTTCGGGAAAACTGGACCGGACCAGCTGAATCCCACCACTGCGTCTGCTTCCAGGACACAGTCATATGTCCAAGGAATGCGTGTCCTGCCCTCTTTCCCCAACATGAGGTTCAGAGATCTTCAAAAGATGAGGAGGAGGAGGGTGTGAGGCCTAGTGGAGTGGGAGTCAGGCCTAAGGACTTCAGGGACATAGTGGGAATGAAAAGGCCTGTAGGGATCCTGTGGGGGAGGGAAGGCCTTTGGAAGGCAAGCCTGGGCCTGTGCTATGCCCCCAACCCTAAGGTAACCACTATTCTGCTTAACAACTCACAAATTTATTTAATGGCCACATAAGAGAGAACAGAGGGTTGGGGGTACTTCAGCAAAGCAGTCTTGCTTAAGGGCCATTGCAACATGCAACAGTAATTAGTTCTTTATCTTGAGGACTACTTGTATGCTGGCTGGGGTAATTCTGGCACTCAAAATCTGGAGGACACCAAGGTAGAAGACTGAAGCACAGCCTGTGGGAATTCCATAATCAATATGCAAAAAATACCACCAAAAAGCCTTTTTGAGGAATTCCACAACTTCTGCTGATAACCAGAAACAGTTATTTATCTTTTATCAAACTAACATTTTCCATTTTCTTCTCCCCATCTATAGGTCTAATCCTGAGATATGCCTGAGTAAAAACAATCAGGCAGAATTCAAATAGTAAATTTCTAACCTACACTTTCAATGGGAGATCTCAAATTTCAGGCCTTCTCTAAACTCATCAACTTTTGTCTCATGTGGATTGCCTTGTGTGCAGTAAGAGATGATTTATGCCTGAAGTATCGTCCACAGATTGGACATATGAAAGGTTTCTCCCCTGTGTGTAAAACTACATGATTTATAAGATTGGAACTAGTGCTAAACTCTTTCCCACATTCCGGACACTCATACGGCTTCTCTCCTGTGTGAGTCCTTTGGTGTTTCACCAGGTCAGAATGGTAACTGAAACTTTTACCACAGTCTGGACACTCATATGGCTTCTCTCCCGTGTGGGTCCTCTGGTGTATCAGCAAGTTGCCATTTTCACTAAAGTATTTACCACATAGGGAGCATTTGTAGGGCTTCTCTCTTGTGTGGGTCCTCTGGTGTTTCACAAGCACAGAAGGGTAAGTGAAACTTTTCCCGCAATCTGGACACACATATGGTTTCTCTCCTGTGTGAGTCCTCCGGTGTTTTCCCAGATTAGAATGGGAACTGAACGTTTTCTCACACTCCAGACACGCATACGGTTTCTCCCCTGTGTGAGTCCTCAGGTGTTTCATCAGGTTAGAACGGTAACTGAAACTTTTCCCACACTCTGGACATTCATACAGTTTCTCTCCTGTATGTGTTGCCTGGTGTATCACCAGGTTGGAATTCTGGCTGAATCTTTTCCCACAATCAGGACATTCAAAGGGTTTCTCTCCTGTGTGAGTTCTCTGGTGTATCACCAGGTGGGAATTCTGTCTGAAACTTTTCCCACAATCAGGACATTCAAAGGGTTTCTCTCCTGTGTGAGTTCTCTGATGGCTCACCAGGTCAGAATCCTGACTAAAACATTTCCCACAATCAGAACATTCAAAGGGTTTCTCTCCTGTGTGAGTTCTCTGATGTCTTACCAGGTTGGAATTGTGACTGAAACGTTTCTCACAATCAGAACACTGAAAGGGTTTCTCTCCTGTATGAGTTCTCTGATGTCTTACCAGGTTGGAATTGTGACTGAAACTTTTCCCACAAAGAGGACATTCAAAGGGTTTCTCTCCTGTGTGAGTCCTCTGATGTATCACTAGGTGAGCATTTGTAATGAAACTTTTCCCACAAACAGGACATTCAAAGGGTTTCTCTCCTGTATGAGTCCTCTGGTGTTTCACCAGGTCAGAATTCTGACTGAAACTTTTCCAACAAAGAGGACATTCAAAGGGTTTCTCTCCTCTGTGAGTCCTCAGGTGTCTCATGAGGTGGGAATTTCCAGTGAACAGTTTCCCACAATTAGAACAGTCACACGGCTTCTCCCTGGTGTTAGTCTGCTGATGCATCACCAAGTTTCCATTTTTGCTGAAGCATTTAGCAAATTGGGAGCACTTGTAGGGCATCTCTCCTCTGTGGGTCTTTCCACGAACCAAAAATGAGCAGTTCTGACAAAAGCTTTTACCACATTCAGATAATTAGTATGGCTGTTCTCCAGAGGGATTCTCCCCTGCATAATCACTTGTCATTTGCAAGGCCTGCATTACTGTCTGCCCGATGTGCCCATGCAATTGACCTTTTCCTCCTCACTGACTTTCAGATATTTCCCTCTGTTTCTGAAATGGAAAAATAATGTCCTCTGACCTTTTTATGTAATGTGTCTGAGTTCCGCTAATGTGTCTTTTTTTTCCAGCTCGAAATCTCTTGATTTTCTTTCCTTTGTCTTTCACCTACTGGAGAAGGAGAAGAATTGTGCGGTTTTTCTGAAGGAAATGGAGAATATTTTTATTTCTGCCTCAATCTGCTTTGCTTTTCAATCTTGCTTGTTATTTTCAGTTGTTCAGTGTGGTCTTCTGGCATCATCTTTGTCTGTAGGATTCAAATGAAAATGTGACTTTTATTGTTTATAAAAGGATTGCAGAAGATGTGAAAAAAGGAAGCATACATTACACTGAAAAAGCAAACATGCCACCATGTTAGATTAATTTCTTACATTAATTGTAAGACATTTGACTAATGGGATCCAAATTCCATTATCTATTCAATGATGAAATTCACTTGCTGACTTGTGTCAGTCACAAATTCTTAGCCCTGCAAAGGGTTGTCATCAAATACAGTTATGAGAAAAACAAAGTACATTCTCTTTCTTCCATAGGTATGAAGAGACTAAATAGCAGCCCAGTGATGCTAATCAAGTGCTCTTGATGAATTATCATCAGCAAGCGTGACTGCATCTATAAAAGCCAAAGTTCGGACTTCCGGTTGATTTTGCAGCTCTACCGGACACGAGGAGTGGGGCTTCGTGAACTCGTGCTTAATTCCTTTGTTGGAGGAATTCACCCGTGTAGGGGTGACGAAGAGTGGAGGGGTGCCCTGCAGGTCACAGAGAGTAGAGGCTCTCCTGCTTGACCCAGGGCTAATTCCCTCTCATCCAACAATGAAGAGGAGAGGTAGCCATTATGGCTGCCATGAAGCTGGGGCAGCCAAAGAAATGAAGAATGTGGTGGAGCGATGTGGATGAACACTGACTGGAACTAGGTGAGGTGATTCTTTTCTTTCTTTTTTACCTAAAACCTACCATAAAGAAAATAAATTCTGGAAAGGAGACTCTTTGAAAAGTTTAAGTGGTGAACAATCAGAGAGAAAAATCACAGATCTGAAAGAAAAGATTCTAAAAGGAAAGCACAAAACCTTTAAAAACATAGAAAGATTGGATTTCTAATTTTTATGGGCAATAAGACATTTTAAAATGCTGGAATTACTTGTCTGAATTTTGATTATTTGTTTGAATAAATACCAACAGAACCTGTCAGATTTTGTGCAATATTGAAAGTTAAGCTGAAGGTGCCACCTATTGGTGAATACTCCTATAACCCTGGGAAAAATACTGATAAGACAGAGGAGAGAGTGGAAATAAATAACATCTGGAGGACTGCTGTGCTATCTACTGCTTTATACTTATCTATTTCACGACTACTGCAGCTCTAACGGTGAGAACACAGGGCATCTAAATAAAGTGACTTTCAAATACCAGGAGTTATGATTGAACTTATAGAGTAGACTTAAGGAGACATTTTGAAATCTTCCTGGATTACCTAAAAATAACTTGTTGACCAACTGTGGGATAAGAATTGAAATAGTAAAACGGACAAGAGATGATTGATAGAGGAAATGTTTTGTAACACAAGATTGTAATAGCTAGATGTAAAGGTTAGATGTTGAAAGATGGTGACACTATGTATGTTTTAATTATACTGTTATTGTCATTAGAAACGCGGATTAAAATGCTGAACAACTGAATAATGAAGGCCTATATTTTAACGTAAATATGTATAATAACATTATAATTACATAAGTGATTTAAGTAACAAATATTATTAATGCTACTATTACTACTTGTATTCAAATGAATGATTCCCAGATGCCTCACCATTCATGTATTGATATTGATGTAAGTATATTCAAAAATAAACAAACAAACCAAAAAAAGCCAAAGTTCTAGGAGTTTGCTGGTCTCTGGAATTGAGGCTGTGTTAAATGCCAAAGAGTAAAGATGAAAGCAGGGACCTTAGAGAAGCAATTGTTGCTGGTCATCTACAGTGCATTCAGAAAGTATTCAGACTCACCTTCATTTTGTCAATTTTGTTATGCTGCAGCCTGATTCTACAGTTGTTGAAAATCATTTTTTTTCTCATTAATGTACACTCAGAACCCCATAATGACAACATGAAAACAGAAGTACTGAGTGTTGATTAATGAGGGAAAAATTAATTTCAGCAACTGTAGAATCAGGCTGCTGCATTACAAAATTTACAAAAATGAAGGGGGCCTGAATACTTTCTGAATGCACAGTATGTGAATGCTCCAACACTGGAAATTTTAAACAAGAGATTGGACAACCATTTGTCTGAAATGGTATAGGTTTCCTACCTGAGCTGGGGATTGGACTAGAAGACTTCCAAGGTCCCTTTCAATTCTGTTATTCTGTTTTCTGGGAAGGGTTATAAGACTATTTTGAAACAATGAAACTCCATCATTCTACATTCCACATTCATAAGTGGAAAATATTCAAGACACTACCCAATCTTCCCAGGAATGGAAGTCCCAGCAAATTCACCCCAAGTTCAGAACGTGCAATGCTCAGAGAAATTACAAAAAATCCAAGCATTGCATCTCAGGCTCTACAGGCCTCATACAGCACGTTAAGTGTTGAAGTTCATGACAGTACCATTAGAAAAAGACTGGACAAGTACGGTTCATTTGGAAGGGTTGCCAGGAGAAAGCCTCTGATTTCTACACATGGCAGCAACGCTTAGATTTGCAAATTTGCATCTGAACAAATCACAAGACTTCTGGAACACCGTCCTTTGGACAGATGAGACCAAAGTGGAGATGTTTGGCCATAATGCACAGTGCCATGTTTGATGAAAATCAAACACAACATATCAGCACAAACATCTCATACTGACCATCAAACACAGTGATGGAGGGGTGATGATTTGGGTTTGCTTTGCAACTACCGGACTTAGACACCTTGCACTATTTGAGTCTCCTATGACCTCCTCTCTATAGTAAAGTATTCTAGAGTCAAATGCGTCCAACAGCTAGAGCTTGGCCAACATCGGATTATGTAACAGGACAATGATTGCAAGCTCACCAGCAAATCTCCAACAGAATGTCTGAAAACTAAAGGAATCAAGGTGTTGCAATTGCAAAGTCCAGACCTCAACCTGATTGAAGGTCCCGCTGTGGTGGGACTTCTAGAGAGCTGGGCATAAACAAATGCCCACAAACCTCAATGAACTGAAGCAATGTTGTAAAGAAGAGCGGGCCAAAATTCCTTCACAGCGATGTTACAGACTGATAAAGTCATACAGAAAACAATTGCTTCAAGTTATTGCTCCTATAGGTGGCTCTGCAAGATGTTCAATCATAAGATGTTACTTTTTCACATAAGGCTTCTCTATTTTGGCTTTTTGTAGAATAAATGGTGACATGTCAGGTATTATTGTTTATCTGAGGTTGTGTTTACCTACCTTTAAGAATTGCTAAGGACTAAGGATTTTTACTGTATTCTGATATGTAAAATCATAAAAGTCAAGGAGAGTCTACTTTCTTTTTCACATGGCTGCATATCTGGAAGTGCTGGGAACAGATTATCCAATTGCAGATATATGCATACAGAGAGAAGTACAAATACACGGACCAACAAATGTATATATGTGGAAAATCCATCAGTTTTCAACCCGAAAAATGTCCTAAAATGGCTACAGTCCAACCTGAGTTAATTTGAGAGATGTGGTGGCTTTAACAGATGAAATGATGCCTAAAGCCTCTGCAAGATTTGAAGCACCAATTTTGCCCATTAAACAAATCACTGTGGGTTCTTAAAGGCAATTACACATAACTTGCAACTTCATACTAGTATTCCCATTGATTTTGTTTGTCAGAAAGCTAGCTGGAAAGTTCACTAATGGGAATCATGAGTGTGGGATGCTGCAACCATCATCAATGTGCAGCGGTTGGCAATATCTCAATTGGTGCAACTCCCTTTCCTGCATCTTCATACCCACAGGAACTTCTGAAGTGTGGTCACTGAATGTGCTACGATTACCACAAATTTGTGTACAAAGTGAACGTCTGCTTTTAAAGTGCCATTGTAACTTTGAAGGCTCAGGGAACAAGTGGTAAGTGAGGACTACCTATAAAACTGAACATCCCAAAGGATCCCCAATAATTTTTGTTTTTACCAAGTGCTGGATTAAGCACAGTTGAACCTGCTTAATACACGGATGGCGCACCAATAGGAAATATTGTGCTTGTTGGCTAGATTTGAAGTAAGAGAGCAGATACAGATCAGTCCAATATTGTTGCCAAGACAACAGCAAGTCCATAACAGAATAACAAAGTTAGAAGGGACCTTGGAGGTCTTCTAATCCAATCCCCTCAGGCAGGAGACTATTATCAGTCTGCACTAACAGATGTCCAATCTCTTCTTAAGTGATCTAGCACCCAGAACTTCTGGAGGCAAGCTGTTCCCAGGGAATTAACCTTAACTTGAAGGAGACTTTTAAAACCTTCTCACCAGCAGAAAACTGCAGCCACCAATTTAACAGCATGCAACACAAGCGGACTTGCATTTCGAGAGGCTCCCAGCCTCTCCTACGATCTGCCCTCAACTCACCTTCCACATTCTGTTTCGACGCTGGTGCAGAGCACAAAAGCCACTTGCCACACCAACTTTCTCCCATGCGTGATCCGGAAGTTCCTCCCTCCCATCCTTTCTAGCAATGCTGTACTCGATGGTTTTAACTCCTAAACACATATGCCTATTAAGGGCTTTCTAGTAACTGATAAATGACTGCCATCTCCCGATAGGCCAATGAGCATGCTTGTTTTGTTTCTACCTAAGGCGTTTGCAAGATGTTTTCACTGATTAAATGCTATGAAGTCGTTTTTGACTCCTAGTAACCTACCTTTGCAACTGATCCATGTGAAAGAGTTAAATGTGATGCTACTTACTGTAGCTTGTGAAGATGAGCCATCTGCTGAGTGCTAAAGTTTTATAAAGTTTTTACAGAATTACATAAAAAGAGGTGAGAGAGACCAACTCTCCAAGCAGGAGAGTTGTGTAAGGGTGTCAAACTTGTGTGTAAACATGGTTGTAATGTGACCTATCACGACTTTTTCCCCTTCACTAAACCGGAAGTGGGTGGGCATGGCCAGTATGATGCATCCGCTCCTGGAGCCACAAGTTTGACACCCCTGCGGCCTATACTGTTCCAGACAAATGACTGTCCAATCTCCTCTTAAAAACCTCCAACTGATGGAGCACCCACAGCTTCTGGAGGCAAGACATTTCCATTAATTGTTCACACTGAAAGGAAATTTCTCATTTATAGGTTTGATTTCTTTTTGATAAATCTCCCTCTGTTACTTCTGCTACACTCAGGCACATTGGACAATAGGTCCACTCCTTTTTTTCTGTGTCAGCTCCTCAAATATTGAAAATATTGCTATGATGTCATCCCTAGTCCTTCTCTGTTTTAGACTAGACATATCCAGTTCCTGCAATAGTTCATTGTAGAACTACTTCGGAGTAGAGATAAATTACAAGAAGGAGGGTATGTTCTAAGTCAAAAGAAGAAAAGAGAACATTTTTAAAAAATATATGGAAAGTTGTGAAAGTGTGCAAACTCCCATGACACCAGATTGTCAAACCATCAAAAATAGAGCAATTTGTAATCTGGAACTCTATCAGGCAGTCCTAGGAGGTCTGTTATGCAGTATTTATTGCATACTGTGGCCAGATATTACCAATTTGGTCGACATTTTAAACTACTACACATAACAATCTACACAACAACACTGATTAGGAATTAAAAGGATACTTGTTATTTAAAGGGAATCATGGATTTAGGATTGCATTTACAATCATCAAGTGAATTGGAATTGAAATGCTTTGTAGACAGTATTTGGGCTGATGATCTACAAGACAGAAAGTCAGTGTCAGGATTTGTAACAATGTTAGCAAACACATTAACTAGTTGGAAATCTAGAAAAAAGACTTCAGATGTCATTTCCACAGCTGCAGCCCAATTCATAGCATTATCAGAATTGTCTTCAGAGATGACATGGTATATATAGTTAGTAAAGGATTTGGATATTGAAGGAGTTAATACTAATATTTCAAGATAACACAAAATGTATATAAATGGCAACCGATGCAAGTACCAACCAGAAGGAAGCATGTTGACATAAAATAATGTAATGTCAGGGAAGTGGAGAAAGAAAACGTAATAAGACATAACTTATTGTCCACCAGAAAATAATTTTGCTGACCTCATTGGAAAACCATTAAAACCTCCTACATGAGGCAACCTATGCTGTAATTGGTTGCTGTAGATGCACAACGGGACTTTCCCGGTTTTCCTGCTTTTTTTTCTTCTGTGTTCTTTATACTATTTGGATTTACCTCACAATGTCCGTGTTCCTGACCATCTTCTTTGTTGTAACTATGTTAAATATATTTATTTATATAAAACTACAAAGTGCCTCAGTGTCACTGACTTCATTTTGAAACTTGCTGCACCATTCCCTGACAGAGGACTGTCTCTATTACATCCAGAGAATAAATCCATTTGCAGTGGATGTCATTTGCTGGAAACATCACAGGGAGGAAATAATTGTTGTCATATCCAGCAGTTGGATTACCCAGAAGGATGTAAAGGATCATGGTGAGAAAAAACATTTCCGCTCTGGGAGGTCCCCTTCCTCTGGGACTGATGTAGGAGTTTGGGATTATGAGGGCACACAAATGAATGGATTTGTGAGCCTGAGGTCTTCCCAAGAAGCTCCCGCGGGGAGCACAGTCACTTCTTAAAAGACCCCTCACCACGGTTTGGAAACTACAGGTTTCTTTGGAGAAGGCTGAAGCGGATGTGGCTCCTACAGATTTGGAGTTAATAGACTCTATGCATGATGAACTGGACTTTGGTAAGAAGACTGGAGAATGGACCTACCATATCTAACTTGAAAACCATTTGGAAAATGGATCGACCAAGAGGTGTTATGATTTGGGGGAATAAGACACAACTGTTGTCTTATTGTTCTCAACTTAAATTTTAAGTTTTATTAATAAAAATCAAACAAAGATATTTCATCCCAGACAAATCAGAGACAATGATTCTGATGATTTATGGTAAACAAAAAGCCATTCTAAACTTTATACAAATTAAATGGAGTAGTATTATTAACAAAGTGCTTTGATGTTTAACTTCGTTGTTAAATAATTACATTGCCTTTACATATCGTATATAGATGAACATCGAATTGGATGTAAACAGAAGTTTATAAATTTTGGGCCTGCTTCAGAAGGGGAGGAAGCTAATATTGGTCCAATATACTTATGAATATTCAAGTGAGGGGTGTAATATAAGTAAATCTGTTTTTGTCTTTTTTACTGCACATTTTTTCTTTTTAAATGTTTTCTCTATCCTTGTTTTGCTTTTGAAAAAAATCTTTTCTTTTTTTGCAATTTGTAATGTATATTAATTTTCTGAAGAAAATAATCCTTTAAAAAAAAAGTCCCATTACCACAAGCACATTTATGGGGCTACTCTGTACCTATTTTCTAAACTGCCTCTAAATTCATAGAATCATAGCATCATGGGGCTGGTTGTATTGTGGTGACCAGAACTGGACACACTATTCCAGGTGTGCTGTCATCAGGTGTGCTCTATCACTTCTTCTTATCTTGACTCTATGCCTCTGTTGATGCAGCCTAAGACTGCATTGGCTTTTTTGGCATTGCAGCACAATATTGGCAGAAGTGGTACTTGTCTATTTCTGATGTGGCCCAAGTATACATATCCTGCCCTTCTGGAGATTTCCAGGAGGCAGCCACCATTTCCAGTGCACTCACAATTCCACAACACAATCTACAAAGTGCTAAGGTAGCAAAACAGAATACTTTGTCCCAGTCCCATGTGACAGTGACCCAGAAGCAGTCACCATTTTGACACAGAGGCAGGCATGGCAAATGGCGGCTGCTTCCACAAGTCCACCGAATGGCTCAGGCATGAATCCCAGGCACAGTCAAAATAACGGCTGCTTCCACGACAGAGTCATGCAGCCCACAAATACGTGTCTTGCCCTCCTTCACCAACATGAGGTTCAGTGATCTTCAAAAGGAGGAGGTTGTGATGCCTGGTGGGGTGGGAGTCAGGCCGAAGGATTGCAGGGATCCAATGGAAGTAAGAAAATGCCTGTGGGGATCCAAATGTTGGGATATTGGAGGCTAGGCCTTCAAGAGATTCCTACAACCCTGAGGTAGTCACTATTCTGCTTAACGACTTCAACATTTGTTTAACAGCTTCATCAGGGACAGAAGGGGTGAGAATAGTTAAGCAAGGCAATTTTGCTTAACTACCATTGCAACATGCAATCGTAACTGACAGGCCCTATTACAGTTGTATCTAGAGGACTACTTGTGTGGTGGCTTGGGTATTCTGGGGCTCAAAATCTGGAGGACATCAAGGTAGAATATGGAAAGTCTACCTGTGGGAATTCCATAATCAATATACAAAAAATACCAAAGCCTTTTTGAGGATATCCACTACTTCTACAAAAATAAAATATCCAGAAATTGCTGCTGATAACCACAAACTGGTAGTTAGCCCTTTTCCATTTTCCTTTTCTTTCCACCTACAAGTCTAATCCTGAGACATGTTTGAGTAAAAAGAGTGAGGCCAGAATTCAAATAGTCAATTTCTCATCAACATTTCTCTTGTGTGGATTTGCTTGTGGGCAATAAAGGACAATTTATGCCTGAAGATCGTCCACTGACAGGACAGTTGAATGTTTCACTCCTGTGTGAGTCATCTGGTGTCTCATGAGATGGAAATGTTTAATGAAACTTTTTCCACACTCTGGACACACATATAGTTTCTCTCTTGCATGAGTCCTCTGGTGTTCAGTCAGAATTCTAACTGAAATATTCCCACAGTTAGGATACTGAAAGGGTTTCTATCCTGTGTGAGTTCTCTGATGTCTTACAAAGTTGGAATTCTGACTGAAACTTTTCCCACAATAAACACATGTAAAGGGTTTCTCCCCTGTGTGAGTTCTCTGATGTCTTACCAGGTTGGAATTGTGACTGAAACTTTTCCCACATACAACACATGCAAAGGGCTTCTCCCCTGTGTGAGTTCTCTGGTGTTTAACCAGGCTGTAATTCTGACTGAAACTTTTCCCACAATGAGAACATTCAAAGGGTTTCTCTCCTGTATGAGTTCTCTGATGTTTCATCAGGTTGTAATTCTGACTGAAACTTTTCACACAATCAGGACATTTAAAGGGTTTCTCTCCTGTGTGAATCCTCTGGTGTTTCACCAGGTTGGAATTCTGACTGAAACTTTTCCCACAAACAGGACATTCAAAGGGTTTCTCTTCTGTGTGAGTCCTCTGGTGTATCAGCAGACTGCAGTATCGACTGAAACTTTTCCCACAATCAGGACATTCAAAAGGTTTCTCTCCTGTATGAGTCCTCTGATGGATCACCAGGTCAGAATTCTGACTGAAACTTTTCCCACAATCAGGACATTCAAAGGGTTTCTCTCCTGTATGAGTCCTCTGGTGTTTCACCAGGTCAGAATTCTGACTGAAACTTTTCCCACAAAGAGGACATTCAAAGGGTTTTTCTCCTGTGTGAGTCCTCTGATGATTCACCAAGCAGGAATTCTGACTGAAACTTTTCCCACAAACAGGACATTCAAAGGGTTTTTCTCCTGTGTGAGTCCTCTGATGATTCACCAGGCAGGAATTCTGACTGAAACTTTTCCCACAATCAGGACATTCAAAAGGTTTCTCCCCTGTGTGAGTTCTCTGATGTCTTATCAGGTTGGAATTGTGACTGAAACTTTTCCCACAATCAGGACATTCAAAGGGTTTCTCTCCTGTATGAGTCCTCAGGTGTCTCACAAGATGAGAATTTCCAATGAAATGTTTCCCACAATCAGGACAGTCATACGGCTTCTCTCCTGTGTGGGTCCTCTGGTGTATCAGGAAGTTGCCATTTTCGCTAAAACATTTACCACATTGGGAGCACTTGTAGGGCATCTCTCCTATGTGGGTCCTTCCATGAAACAAAAGGGAGCTGTTCTGACCTGAGCTTTTACCACATTCGGATAATTTATATCTGCTTTTCTCCAGAGTGGATTCTCCCCTGCATAATCACTTGAAAATATGTGTGATCCTTTGGTGCTTTGATTTAAGTCCTTTTCTTTCTTCCAGGGCAAGGCCTGTATTACTGTCTGCCCTATGTGCCCATGCAATTGACCTTTTCATCCCCACTGCCTTCCAGATATTTTCCTCTTTTTCTGAAAAAAGACCTTTTTGTGTAAGGTATGTTTGAGTTCCGCATACTCTACATTTTCCAGTTTGAAGTCTCTTCTTGATTTTCTTTCCTTTATTTTTCACCTGTTGGGGAAGGAGAAGTATTGTGTGGTTTTTCTGAAGAAAATGGAGAATATTTTTATTTCTGCCTCAATTTGCTTTGCTTTTCAATGTTGTTTGTTATTCTCAGTTGTCCAGTGTGGTCTTATTGGCATCATCTTTAATGTCTGTAAGATTCAAATGAAAATGTAGCTTTTATTGTTTGTAAAAGGGTTGCAGAAGATGTGAAAAAAAGAAGTATACATCACAATGAAAAAGCAAACATGCCACAATGCTAGAATAATCTCTTACATTAATTGTGACATTTGACTACTGAGATCCAAGTTCAAATATCCATTCAATCATGAAATTCACTTGTACACTTAGGTCAGTCACAAATTCTCAGCCCTACAAAATCAAATACAGTTATGTGAAAAAGAAAGTACACCCTCTTTGTGTTCCATGATTTTACATATCGCAATATAGTAAAAATCATCCAGTCCTTAGCATTTCTTAATAATGGATAACTATAATGTCAGATGAACAAAAACAGATGACACATTATATGAGATGTGAAAAACTAAAAACACTCTTCCTTCTTCCATAGGTATGAAGAGGCAAAGTAGCAGCCAGTGCTGCTGATCAAATGCCCTTGATCAATTGATCATCAGCAAATGTGGGTATATCTATAAAAGCCAAAGTTGTAGGATTTCCTGGTCTCCAGCACTGAGGTGTGAATTAAGTGCCAAAAAGTAAAGACATCAGTGGGGATCTTAGAGAAGCAATTGTTGCTGCCCATCAATCTGGGAAGGGTTATAAGACTTTTTCCAAACAATTTAAACTCCATCATTCTAACGTTCCACATTCACAAGTGGAAAACATTCAAGACCCTTGCCCATTTTCTCATGAGTGGAAGTCCCAGCAAATTCACCCCAGGTTCAGAACGCACAATGCTCAGAGAAATTACAAAAAATCCAAGCATTACATCTCAGGCTCTACAAGCCTCATTTAGCATGTTAAGTGTTAAAGTTCATGACAATTAGAAAAAGACTGAACAAGTATGGTTCATTTGGAATGGTTGCCAGAAGAAATCCTCTAATTTCTAAAAACGACATGGCAGAAGCACTTCGGCTTTGCAAAGTTTCATTTCAACAAATCACAAGACTTCTAGAACACTGTCCTTTGGACAGATGAGACCAAAGTGGAGATAAATCCCACAGATTATTACCCTTTTCTACTATTACATGTAGGGATGAATTTCACAAAAAAGGACTTGAAAACAATATTGAGAGAAAAAAAACCAAAAACCACCTTTGGATTGCTGGATCATGCTCTGCACTACCTCCATGATTGGCTTTTGGCAAGGGATGGGCTGCACCTCACAAAGACTGGGAAGAATATTTTTGGAAAACAACTGGATCAACTTATCAGGGGGGCTTTAAACTAAAATTGAGGGGGGAGGGTGACTAATCTTTAGGATCTCCAGGATCTAATTCCAAGCAAAAACTCATACAAAACAAGTCAAATAATGAGGTAAGGAAGGATGGGAAGGAAGACAAACTCAAATACCAAATAGGAGACATAGGAAGCATACTCAAAAGACATAAAGACCTCAAGTGCCTTTATACAAATGCACAAAGTTTGGGGAACAAAGGGTGAACTTGAACTATTAATACATGAAGGTAGATATGATATAGTTGGAATTACAGAAACTTGGTGGGACGGAACCCATGACTGGAACATACTGATAGAAGGATACAAACTGTTCAAAAAAACCAGACCCCATAAAAGAGAAGGTGGAGTTGCACTGTATGTAAAGGACCATTATATTGCTACAGAAATGCACAAAAGCAAGATGAAAACCTCCTAGGATGCATATGGGTCAATATAAAAGATAAAAAGAATGACACTGCCATTAAGTGTATACTACATGCTATCCAACCAAGCAGAAAAAAAATAGATGTCCTTTTGGCCAATCAACTAACAAACATATGCAGGAAACACAGAAATGGGGGAATTCAATTACCCTGACGTCAATTGGAAGACTAATTCCACTCCAAGTGAGAAATTGAATAGGTTCCTGACCAACCTAGCTGCCAACTTTGTTGCCCAAAAGGTAGAGAAGGCAACTAGAGGGATAACCATACTGGACTTAATTTTTACAAATGAAGAAGTGATAGAGGGAGTTGAAACTGCAGGAACCTTGGGTGAGAGTGTCCATATCATACTAGAATTTAACATAACACAAACACAAGCAATAGAACATGATACTAGAGTCTTAGATTTTAAAAGGGCTGATTTTAACAAACTCAGAGAGAATTTGGGAAAGATTCCTTGGATTAAAATCCTAAAGGGGAAAACAACTCAAGAAGCTTGGGAAACTGAAAAATATGATCATAAAAATATGATCATAAAAGCCCAGTCCAGCATACTACTGAAAAAGAAAACAAGAAAATCCAAGAAGAAACCAGCATAGCAGCACAAAGATCACTCTGACAAATTGAAAGACAAAAAGGACAAGTACAAATAACTAAGGTAGCCAAAAAAGCCAATGCAATCCTAATTTGCATTAACAGAAGGATACAACCAAGATCAAGTGAGGTCAAATATCACTCTATAAAGCCTTAGTAAGACCACACCTAGAGTACTGCATCCAGTTTTGGTCATCACACTGTAAAAAAGATTTACACTCTAGAAAGCATGCAGAGAAGAGCAACCAAGATGATTAAGGGACCGGAGGCTAAAATATATAAAGAACGGTTGCAGGAACTGGGCATGGCTAGTGAAGAGAAGGACCCAGGAGACATATTAGCAGCATTCTAATACTTGAGGGGCTGCCACAGAGAGGAAGGGGTCAAGCTATTTTCCAAGGCACCTGAAGGCCAGACCAGGAATAATGGGTGGAAACTGACCAAGGAGAGATTCAAGAAATAGGGAGGAATTTTCTGACAGTGAGAACAATCGATCAATGGAACAGCCTGCCCTAGGAAGTTGTGGGAGGTTCATCACTGGAGGTTTTCAGGAAGAGATTGGAATGCCATTTGTCAGAAATGGTGTAGGGTCTCCTGCTTGGGCAGGGAGCTTGACTGGATGACCTACAAGGTCCCTTCCAACTCTGTTAATCTGTATCTGTAAGGATGCTGTGACTATCATTAATGTTCACTAGTTGGCAGCACCCGAACCAAACAGGCCAACTTGGTCCCAGCCTCTCCTCCCACCTGCCCTCAACCCACCTGCCAGCTGATGCTTTGATCCTTGGAAGAGCACAAACAACACTCTACACACCACCTTCCTCCCATGAATGATCTGGAAGAGGAAGTTCACTTCGCTTCTCCTCTCCTCCCATCCCGTCTAGCAATACGGTACTCAGTGGTTTCTGTTCCTTTTAGCGCCAACAGATGCCGCTCTTGCGGTGTTGTCTTTTTAATGGCAGATGCTGCCTATCGGACCGCCATCTCGCCACTGGAGGTCGAAAAACAGGCTTGTCCTGTCTCTGCCTAAGGCATCTGCAAGAAGTTTTCACTCAGTACATGCTGTCGTTTTCGACTCCCAGCAACTGAGCCAAGTGAAATGTGAAACTACTTAGCTTGTGAAGTTTCGCTACATGCTGATTCCTAAGTTTATGAAGTTCAAACAGGAATAAGAGCTGGAAGGGACCATCTCTCTAAGCAGGAGACTATATCATTCTGGACAAACAGCTGTCCAGTCTTCTCTTAAAAAATCCCATTGTTGGAGTACCCACAAGTTGTGGAGGCAAGGTGGTTTCACGGAGAGGGAGTGTCCCTTTTCTTGGATGGATTTGGTTTTGAGGTCTCCCTTTGTTATTTCTTTTACTGCTCTCAGGCACTTTGGAGAATAGGTTGACCCCCTCTTAATGTGTCAGACCCTGAAATACCGAAAAACTGCTATCATGTCACCCTTACTCCTCTGTGTCAGACATATTCAGTTCTTGCAACCGCTCACCCGATGTTTTAGCCTCCAGCCTCTTAAATACCTTTGTTAATCTTTTCTGCACTCTTTCTAGAGTCTCAACATCTTTTTTTTGTATCATGGTAACCAAAACTGGACACAGTATTTCATGTGCAGCAGTAATTCATTACCAACACTTCATGTGATTTTTTGATGCTATCCCCTGGTGATGCAGACTAGGACTGTGTTGGCTTTTTCTGCAGCTGCAGCACACTGCTAGCTCATACTTAAGTGATTGTTCATTAGGGCTCCTAGATCCCTCTCACAGTTGTTCCTGTTGGGAAAGGTGCAACCTCTTCTATAGATATATTTAGTGGGGGTTGGGGGGGTCCCGTTGTAATGTCAAATGGTCTCAAAGTGACCAGACATGTTAATATGACCAATCTCTTAGGTTAAAGGAATTCAAGCCCAGGTTTTTCGAAACACTGCCTACTCACTGTCTCTATCCATGGGGACCTCAACTACCAGTAGATTACAGGTTACAAGTAGTTTAACAATTGTAGTGGGTTAGCAACCCACTGTGTATGTGGGGAGATGGGATGGCCTGGAAAGAAATCCAGAAAAAAGGGGAAGTAGTTTTTTTCCAAACAGCTTTGGAAAAAAACGGGGGGAAAAAACCCTGGTTTTTTTGTCGAATTTTTCCGTTTTTTCCCCCTGGGTCTTCCCATCTCAATTTGGGAGCTCAGCAGTAAACAAGAGTTGAGAAAAGGGCTTTGCATTACCTTTTTATTATTAAAAGCATTTATTAATAAACGTATTTACTGTCCATCTCGCAGTTTGAAGTGGCTTTGAGTTTCTTGCTTCGCTCTAATGTTCATAGCAATTCCCACTTTTTTTTCTTTTCAGTGTCACCACCAAATAGGGATACAACAAATATGTCAGCAATATGGTGCTGCTATCACCCAGCAGCCATCAAAGGGAAACAAGCAGGCACTTCCAAGAAAAAGAGATCACAGCAGGAATTGCTAATAAACCTGGAGATCCTTTGATGAAAGCCACAATCCCTTTCCTTCTCAACTCAATATTCCTACAGTGTGTTAATCTGCAAGGCAGAACAGCCTTTCCAGGTGAAATTTTACACTGCTTTTTTCCCTGGGCCTCATCACACACTTAACTTTTGAAGATTTCCCAGAGACAGCCATCATTTTCAGTGCACCCACAATTCCTTAATGCTGTCTGCAGTGTTAAGGTAAAAAAAAAGATCAGTTTGTCCCTCTCCCACATGACAATGACCCAAAAGCAGCTGCCATTTTGGCCCTGAGAGGCAGGCGCGGCAAAATGGCAGCTGCTTCCACAAGTCCACCACATGGCCCAGGGATGAATAACAGGCATATTGAAAACAATGGCTGCTTCCAGGAACACAGTTATATGGCCCAAGGATAAGTGCCCTGCCCTCTTTCCCCAACATGAGGTTAAGAGATGTTCAAAAGGGATGGAGGAGGAGGCTGTTAGGCCTGGTGGGATGGGAGTCAGGCCTAAGAACTGCAGGAGCCAGGCGGAAGTAGGGAAAAGCCTGTGGAACCCTGTTTAGGAAAGCCTGGGGGATGCTATGGGGGGAGATAGAGGCTTCAGTGGAAAGGCCTGGGAGGACTCAAGGGTTGAGGTAAAGTAAGCCTTTGGAGGTCAAGCCTGGGCCTGCGCTAGAACCTCAAGAATTTTCTTCAGCAATGAGGTAGCCAGTGTTCTGCTTAATGACTTGCATGTTCATTTAATGGCTGCATCAGGAACAGCAGCGGTAGGGGTAGTTAAGCAAAGCAGGCTCTCAAGCATAACTGGCCCCATTACAGTTGTATCCCAAGGACTAATTGTAAGCTGACCAGGGAATTCTGGGCCTCAATATCTGGAGTTCACCAAGATAGAAGGCTGGAATTCCACATGTGGGAATTCCATATACAGGTGAAAGTCGAAAAATTAGAATATTGTGCAAAAGTTCATTTATTTCCGTAATGCAACTTAAAAGGTGAAACTAATATATGAGATAGACTCATTACATGCAAAACAAGATAGGTCAAGCCGTGATTTGTCATAATTGTGATGATTATGGCTTACAGCTCATGAAAACCCCAAATCCACAATCTTAGAAAATTAGAATATTACATGCAATCAATAAAACAAGGATTGTACATAGAGCAATATTGGACCTCTGAAAAGTATAAGCATGCATATGTACTCAGTACTTGGTTTGGGCCCCTTTTGCAGCAATTACTGCCTCAATGCAGCATGGCGTGGAAGCTATCAGCCTGTGGCACTGCTGAGGTATTATGGAAGACCAGGATGCTTCAATAGTGGCCTTCAGCTCTTCTGCATTGTTCGGTCTCATGTCTCTCATCTTTCTCTTGGCAGTGCCCCATAGATTCTGTATGGGGTTCAGGTCAGGCGAGTTTGCCGGTTAATCAAGCACAGTAATCCCACGGTCATTGAACCAGGTTTTGGTGCTTTTGGCAGTGTGAGCAGGTGCCAAGTCCTGCTGGAAAATGAAGTCAGCATCCCCATAAAGCTTGTCTGCAGAAGGAAGCATGAAGTGCTCCAAAATCTCCTGATAGATGGCTGTGTTGACCCTGGAGTTAATGAAGCACAGTGGACCAACACCAGCAGATGACATGGCTCCCCAAATCAACACAGACTGTGGAAACTTCACACTGGACTTCAAGCATTTTGCAGAGTGCACCTCTCCATACTCTGGGTCCTTGGTTTCCAAATGAGATGCAAAAGTTGCCCTCATCAGAAAAGAGGACTTTGGACCACTGAGCAACAGACCAGGTCTGTTTTTCTTTAGCCCAAGTAAGACGCTTCTGATGTTTGTTGTTCAGGAACGGCTTGACAAGAGGAATACGACATTTGAAGCCCATGTCCAGGATCCGTCTGTGTGTGGTGGCTCTTGATGCACTGACTCCAGCCTCAGTCCACTCCTTGTGAAAGTCCCCAACACTTTTGAATGGCCTTTTCCTGACAATCCTCTCCAGGCTGCAGTCATCCCTGCTGCTTGTGCACCTTTTTCTTCCATGCTCTTCCCTTCCACATAACTTTCTATTAATGTGCTTTGATACAGCACTTTGGGAACATCCAACTAATTACCTTTTGAGGCTTTCCCTCCTTATGGAGGGTGTCAATGATGGTTTTCTGCACAACTGTCAGGTTAGCAGTCTTTCCCATGATTGTGATTCCTACTGAACCAGACTGAGAGACCATTTAAAGGCTCAGGAACCCTTTGCAGGTGTTATGGCTTAATTAGCTGATTAGAGTGGGACACTTTGAGCCTAGAATATTGCACCTTTTCATAATATTCTAATTTTCTGAGATTGTGGATTTGGGATTTTCATGAGCTGTAAGCCATAATCATCACAATTATGACAAATCACGGCTTGAACTATCTTGCTTTGTATGTAATGAGTCTATCTCATATATTAGTTCCACCTTTTAAGTTGCATTACTGAAATAAATGAACTTTTGCACGATATTCTAATTTTTCGAGTTTCACCTGTATACAAAAAAACACCCAAAAGCCTGTTTGCAATAATTTCACAACTGCAAAACAGAAACATCTGCTGATAACCAGAAAAAGTTAACCTTTATCAAAGTAACATTTTTCATTAAGCAACCTGGCTCTCCTGTACATCAGTCTCTGTTCCCCAAAATCCTCTACAGGCAATTATTAGAGCTCCCAGGCTTGTCACTTAACCTGAAATTCTGATACCTTTCTAAATATCACAGAACCCCCTTGATCTCTATGGAAAGCTGTTTGTAAAAAAAAAAACTAGTGGAAAGCTTCTTTTTCAGGGTAGATTATACAACACCTAGAAGAACTAAAATTAAATTTGAAAACCTTTGCTGGCAGGGCTGTTCAGTTACGTGGGCAGAGAGAAACAGGGTTGCAGCAGTCACCAGAAAGGGAATCTGAGCAAGTAAGAGAGGCAGATTCAGGTTTTGCATCTCCAAGAAAGCTCACCTGGACGCCTCTCCGGTCTCCGTCACCTGCCTTTCAGATGTCACCGGCCTCCCCTCCAGCCACGAGCCCTCTGAACCCAGATCCTCTTCCTCCCCTCCAGATCCTGGGAGGAGGATCCTCCTCAGCAGCCACAGGGGAACGTGGGAACGGTGGTGCCCAATCTTCCTCAGCCCCAGGCGGCGTCACCCTGGGAGCCGGGCTGCACCAAATGTTGGGCTCCGGGAAGGAGGGGGTGATCTCAGAGGGAGGATTTTAAGGGGGTCGGAGAACCGTTCGCAGAAGCAGCAACCGGAGAAGCGGCGGCGCAGCGGTTCCCACGGAACAGAAAACCTTGCGAGGAAAGGCGGGGACTCGGAAGGGGCGCAACTGGGGAAACCCCACCTGGTTCTCCTTCCCTCCCCCCAGGAATCCCTCCTCCCTTCCCGCACCTGGGAATCCCCGGTCATCCCCCCCGCGCAGCGTCCTTGCCCATCTGGCGCCCAGCCCCGCGAGGGGATGCCTGCAGCCTCGGCGTAAGAAATGTCGGGAGACCAGGATGAGGAGCGTGAAGGAGGGGAGAGAAGCTGGGTTCCCAGCCCCCTTTCCTGCCTCCTCTGTAGGCGCAAAAGTTCTCTGCGTTTAACTTTAACCCCTTCGCTGAAGCCGCCGAGCAAGACCAAACGTCCTGTAGCCGGGCCCAGCAAAAGACCGTCATCTCCGCCGCCCCCAGGGGAAACTAAACGATCAAAATAAGGGTCAAGATTGAAAAAGATACTTGCATATGCTAATTGCAAATTAGGAATTCATCGCTATTAAAGATTGGCGAGAAGGTCCTGTAAATGTGGTTGGACTACAACACCCACCATCCTTCACCCAGGCTTTAGACGCTGCGTTTTGCTGAAGTGTCTAACCTCATGCAGTTATGTCACGCAGTCTTGGTAGCATCTCTTCTAAGAGATTGTATTAAAATGAGTAACTCACCGAGTCTGCAAAAGTGCTATTCTGTGTCATCCGCTTTTTGGCTCCCATAGACTCACACAGCTCTCCTCCCCAAAATATGGAGAATCCCTGGTTCTGAGGAGGATCCATTTCATACCTGCCTTTTTAAAGGTTTTCATCTCAATGAAGCTGCATTCACTTCACTCTCCCTTTCCACCAATAGAATTACATGTTCCCCAGGGATAAAATGAAATTAGGCACAGGAGCAATGCCACAACTATTGTAACCCCCTTTCCTAACTGCTATCGGCATTTGCAGTCATTTCAAGCTAGTCACCCCTTCCTGTTTGATTGGCAGCAACATTTATTTAATTTGTTTGTCAAACATGTACAAGATAACAAGTATTATCTAAATAAACATGAACAAAGGGAGTAAATACAGATAAATGGGGACAGTAAGACAGGGACGGTAGGCACGCTGGTGCGCTTATGCACGCCCCCTTTAAGGACCTCTTAAGAATGGGGCGAGGTCCATGGTAGACAGTTTGAGATTGAAGCTGTGAGGGGTTGAGGCTGTAACAACGGAATCGGGTAGGGCGTTCCAGGCGTTGACCACTCTGTTGCTGAAGTTGTATTTTCCGCAATCGAGTTTGAAGCAGTTTACCTTCAGTTTGTATCGTTTGCCTGTATATTATTGTGGTTGAAGCTGAAGAAGTCATTGACAGGCAACACGTTGTAGCAGACAATTTTGTGTCCTATGCTTAGATTGGACTGCAGGCAGTACAGTTCCAGATTGTCCAAGTCCAGAATTTCAAGCTTGGAGGCATAGGGAATTCTATTGTGAGTAGAGGAGTGGAGAACTCTTCTCAAGAAATACCTTTGAACCCGATCAATCACATTAATGTCCGATATACAGTGTGGGTTCCAGGCGGACAAGCTGTATTCAAGAATTGATCTGGCAAAGGTTTTGTATGCCATAGTTAGCAACTCAATGTTCTTTGAATTGAATTGAATATGTTATTTCAAACACATTTAACTGTTTAGTGCTAAGGGAGGTTTCAAGAAGCTGTGATGTGTTTTCATCCCTGTACCTACTGGCACCTCTGTTTCGTTGCTAACTCTGCAATGAAGCTCCCTACTGTTTATAGCTTGTAGTGTCACAAAGAGGAACACTTGGGAGAAGCACTCTACTCTCAGGATTTTTGTTGCCAGCTTGCTCATAAATCTGGAACTTTACTGTTGCAAAATAGGGCTTTAAAGGAAAAAGTAGCCACAAGAGGAAAAAAATGGAATGGCTCCTTTACAAATGTAGTAGGGAGAGCCAGCCGCCCGCATGGTGTGAGGGGGAGAAGAGAGGAGAAAAGGGAGAAAGGGAGACCAGCAGAGGAGGCAAAGCAAGCAGAGGCCTGAGGAGAGGTGGGGGAAGGAAGGGTTTATCAGCCTGCCCTGCCCCCAGCCTGCTGGCAAGGGCTGCATCTGAGGAGGGAAAGGCCTGAGGGAGAGAGAAGGGAGGAAAAGGGTGAAGTTGATCCAGAGAGAAAAAGCAAAGCTGATCTAAAGAGAATAGAGAGAGAGAGAGAGAGAGAGAGAGAGAGAGAGAGAGAGAGAGAGAGGTGATCCAGGCGAGTGAGCGAGACAGCGGCCTGTGAGGAGCGCCAGACACACTAGAAAAAAAGGGAGGCAAATGAATCCACAGAAGGACAAAGGAGGTGAACTGACCTGGGTCAGTGGAAGTGTGACCAGAACAGGCTGAAGGCCAGGAGGAAGCACAGAGCAAGAGCCTCTGAGAAATTAGACCAGTGACTGAGGGCAGGAAGTCTCCAAATTGCCAAGGAGAAAGAGACAAAGGGATCCGGACTTTTGCACCCTTTCAGGATAGCACTTCACAAAGAAATCCAAAAAGACCCATTAAACAATCAAGCTTCCCAGCCGACTTCCAATAACATAGACTATGCATTTACTTAGCGACGTGTGGTTGGTTTAACAATCACAGTAAAAATTGACATAAAATGGGGTCAAGTGATGACTCACTTCACAAATGCATGTGACTGAAATTCTAGCCCCAAAAGTTGTTGTCAGTTGAGGACAATATGCACCCCTGAAATGGCAAATTCACAAAATAAATCCTGAGGGAAAGAATTAAGGCAGAAAGAAACAGAAACTTTGCGTGGCACGATAGTTTACACAGGAACCAAGGAATGTTGGGTGTCTTCTCAGGTGAAAAGCAAAGGAAAAAAATATCCCACTGAATGATATGGCCAATTGATAAGCTGGCCAACCTTCCTAGAGGGACACCGTACATACAGCAGTACTCTGGATGCAGACCCAAAATGCTGTGGATGTGATGATGATCTAACCACTAGAGTTAAGAGGCCAGTTCAGCTTTTGGCCCTAAGCTCTATTCTATGGAGGAATCTGAATTTTTAAAAACAACAACAACATATATTTTATATATTTTCTCATTGAGGAATTCAAGAGGGCATACAAAACATTCCCATCTTTGTATATAGTAGTCCTCAACTTACAAGTATTCATTTAGTGACCAAAGTTACAACACTGAAAAAAAAGTGACTTATTGCAGTTTTTCACACTTAGGACTGTTGTAGCATGCTCAGGGTCATGTGATCAAAATTTGAAAGCTTAGGCAATTGGTTATTGATGATGGCTGTGGCGTCTTGGGAGTCATGTGATACATTTTGTGACCTTCTGACAACCAAAGTCAGTGGGGAAGCCAGATTCACTTAACAACCGTATTCTTAAGAACCGCAGTGATTCACTTAATATCTGGGGCAAGAAAGGTTGTAAAATGGGGCAAAACTAACTTAACAAACAGCAGCAGAAATTTTGGGCTCAATTGTGGTCATAAATCAAGAACTACCAGTAATATATTTTTAAAATTTGCACCAGCTTACTGTAGCCTCCCAGAAATGTTGTTCCCATGTTTCCCTGTTGCTGCCGGGGAGGATCAGCTCCCTAGTGTTTGGAGAGGAGAAGGGGACTTGGGGAAATCTGAGATCAGAGGAAAAACGTGAAAGAGGCTGAAGGGGCCCCCCTCCAAAGGTGTGATTTGTCTTAGGAAGACACCAGTGGCATCTGAAGGCAGGTGACAGATACCTGAGAGGCATCCTAGCCTTGACCAATGGGCAGCCCTGTCCAGGTGGACTTACTTGGAGATGGAGCACCTCAATTTGCCTCTCTTACGTGCCCAGATTCCCTTTCTGATGATTGCTGCATCCCTGCTTATCTCTGCCCCACTAACTGAACAGCACCATCCCAATGGAGGTTTCAGTTGTTGCAAAAAATGCTATATGGAGCCATTTTATAAGACCTGCTTTCTCTAGCTATTCCATTACAATCTTCCCTTTCCAATTTTCACTTCCCTCCCAATTTCATGTCTGAAAGTAGGCATGGCATTTCTGAGTCTCTCCACCTTCACTTTTATAGCTTTCACTTTCCATGAAGATTTCCAAAAGTATTTTAACATAAAGCAAATCTTGGGGCAGTTCAGCACCTATTAACTTCAGCCTGGAGCATGGATGATGGTATTTTGACTGGGCTTTTTTAAAGGGGAGGACAAAGATCCATTTTCTCCAGGCGCTTTGAAAGGATAAACCAATGTCTGGATCAATCATTTTTAATGTAAAACTGCTCAGTTAGTTTAATGCCAAGGGCATGTCCTACAAATGTTCCCACAGAATGAAGTACTGAATTAAAAATAACTTTAAAAAGTTCCTTGGCATAGAATACAGGAAAAAGAAAGTATGAACATTCAGATGAATATTTGGCCCCCATAGCTCTCCAGTTTTAAAACAAGGACCTTGACTTTGACCCCACACAACAGCAGTAAATGAGAGGGATCTACAATGGACAACTCACCTAAGTATGAGATAGCAGTGTGCTGCAGCTGCAGAAAAAGCCAATGCAGTCCTAAACTGTCATCAGCAGTGAACAGTATCAAGATCACATGAAGTGTCCGTATTGCATTATATTGCACTGGTAAGACTACATTTGGAATATTGCATCCATGTTTGGCACCATGATACAGTGAAGACTCTAGAAACAGTGCAGAGAAGAACAACAAAGATGATTAGGGGACTGTTGGGGGGGGGTGTAAAACTGTTAAGATGAACAGTTGCAGGAACTGGATATGTCTAATCTAACACAGAGAAAGGCCAAGGATGATTAGCAGTCTTTCAATATTTGAATGGATGACACAGAAAAGAGCGGGTCGATCTATTCTCTAAAGTACCTGAGAGATGGACAATAAGTAAGTGGGAGACTTATCAAAAAGAGATCCAACCTAGAATTAAGGAGAAATCTCCTGTCAGTGAGAATAACCAATCTGTGGAACAATCAGAAGTTGTGGGTGCTCCACCAGTGGAGGTTTTTAAGAGGAGACTGGAAATGGGGAAATGCCTGAGGGGACTCTATGGGGGAGGGCAAGACCTAGTAGGAGCCTTTTAAGGAGGCAAAGGCATGGGGTGGCCAAGGGTTGGGAATCAGAGCACAAGATGTCTCTGAGGGTAATGCAGGCCTGTGGAGGCAAGCCTGGGCCTATGTTAGGCCTCAAAGAACTTCCCACAATCCTGAGGTAGCCAGTGTTCTGCTTAATAACTCGCACATTTGTTCCATGGCTGCATCACGGAGATCAGGGAGTGGGGTAGTTAACTAAAGCACTCTTGTGTAACA
Organism: Naja naja; assembly: GCA_009733165.1. Classification (NCBI taxonomy): domain Eukaryota; kingdom Metazoa; phylum Chordata; class Lepidosauria; order Squamata; family Elapidae; genus Naja; species Naja naja. Next base: position 21,302,384 of record CM019149.1, read on the forward strand.
GCCATTGGAAAATGCAACTCTAACTGGCAGCTCCCATTACATTTGTATGTCTAGGACAAAATATGGAGGACACCAAGAAAGAAGGCTGAAACTTGACAGGTGGAAATTCCAAAATCAATATACAAAAAAAAAACCTACGCAAAACCCCTTTTGAGGACTTCCACAAATTCTGCAAAAGGAAAAATAACAGTAACTTTTGCTGAAAAGTGAAAAGGGGGTTAGCCTTTATGAAAGTAGCATTTTCCATTTTTTCCTCTCCACCTACAAATCTAATCCTGGAGAGATGTTGACTAAAAAGAATCAGGCTAGTATTCAAATAGTCAATTTCTCAGCTACACTCCCAATTGGAAATCCAAAAATGAAACTCAAGCCTTTTCTAAACTCATCAACGTTTGCCTCATATGGATTTCCTTGTGTGCAATAAAGGACGATTTGTGCCTGAAGTACCGTCCGCAGACTGGACATCTGAAAGGTTTCTCCCCTGTGTGTAAACCTACATGACTTAGAAGACTAGACCTACTACTAAAATCTTTCCCACAATCTGGACACTCATATGGTTTCTCTCCTGTGTGAGTCCTCTGGTGAATCACCAGGCTGGAATTCTGACTGAAAAGTTTTCCACAATCAGGACATTCAAAGGGTTTCTCTCCTGTGTGAATCCTCTGGTGTCTCACCAGGTTGGAATTCTGACTGAAACCTTTCCCACAATCAGGACATTCAAAGGGTTTCTCTCCCGTGTGACTCCTCTGGTGTATTGCCAGGTCAGAACAGTGACTGAAACTTTTTCCACAATCTGGACACTCATACGGTTTATCTCCTGTGTGAGTCCTCTGGTGTTTCACCAGGTTGAAATTCAGACTGAAAGTTTTTCCACAATCAGGACATTCAAAGGGTTTCTCTCCTGTGTGAGTCCTCTGATGTTTCACCAGATTGGAATTCTGACTGAAACTTTTCCCACAATCAGGACATTCAAAGGGTTTCTCTCCTGTGTGAGTCCTCTGGTGTTTCACCAGGTCAGAACTGTAACTGAAACATTTACCACACTCTAGACACTCATATGGTTTTTCTCCTGTGTGAGTCCTCTGGTGTTTCATCAGATCAGAACGGTAACTGAAAGTTTTCCCACACTCTGGACACTCATAGGGTTTTTCTCCTCTGTGAGTCCTCTGGTGTATCACCAGATCAGAATTCAGACTGAAACTTTTTCCACAATCTGAACATTCAAAAGGTTTCTCTCTTGTGTGAATCCTCTGGTGTTTCACCAGGTTCGAATTCTTACTGAAACATTTCCCACAATCAAGACATTCATATGGTTTCTCTCCTGTGTGAGTCCTCTGGTGAATCACCAAATGGGAATTCTGACTGAAACTTTTCCCACAGTCAGGACATTCAAAGGGTTTCTCTCCTGTGTGAGTCCTCTGGTGTATCACCAGGTTGGAATTCAAACTGAAACTTTTCCCACAATCAGGACATTCAAATGGTTTTTCTCCCGTGTGAGTCCTCTGATGTTTCAACAGGCTGGAATTCTGACTGAAACGTTTCCCACAATCAGCACATTCAAAAGGTTTCTCTCCTGTGTGAGTCCTCTGGTGTATAATCAGGTGGGAATTTGCAATGAAACCTTTCCCACACTCAGAACACATATATGATTTCTTTCCTGTGTACGTCCTGTGGCGTATCATCAGATTGGAATTCGGATCAAAACTTTTACTACAATCAGGGTATTCAAATGGTTTCTCTTCTGTGTGAGTCCTCTGGTGTTTCATCATGCTAGATTTCTGACTGAAACGTTTCCCACAATCAGGACATTCAAAGGGTTTCTCTCCTGTGTGAGTCCTCTGGTGTATCACCAGGTGGGAATTTGCTGTAAAACTTTTCCCACAATCAGGACACACATATGATTTCTTTCCTGTGTACGTCCTGTGGTAAATCACCAGGTCGGAATTCGGATCAAAACTTTTACTACAACCAGGATATTCAAATGGTTTCTCTTCTGTGTGAGTCCTCTGGTGTTTCACCAAGCTAGATTTCTGACTGAAACTTTTCCCACAATCAGCACATTCAAAGGGTTTCTCTCCAATGTGAGTCTTCTGATGTATCACCAGGTGGGAATTTGCCATAAAACTTTTCCCACAAATAGGACAGTCATAGAGTTTCTCCCTGATGTGAATCTTCTGATGTATCTCCAATTTGCCATTTTCGCTAAAGCATTTACCACATTCGGAGCACTTGTAGGGCATCTCTCCTGTGTGGGTTCTTCCATGATCCACAAGGGAGCTATTCTGGCCAAAGATTTTGTCACATTCAGATAACTTGTATGGTTGTTCTCCAGAGTGGATCGTGTTGTCGATAATCAGCTCTGATTTGCAATCTGTTGTTCTTTTCCCATAATAGGCAGATCTGTGGAACTTTTTCAACACTGATATTCTTGAAGAGGTCAAAAATATGTGTGATCCTTGTTTGATGGAGCTTTGATTCAAGCTATTGTTTTCTTCCTCACAGGGTGAAGCCTCCATTACTGTCTGCCCTGTGTAGCTTCCCAATTGACCTTTTCCTTCCCAGTGACTTCCAGATATTTCACTCTTTTCCTAAATGGAATAATAATCTCCCTTCACTTTTCATGTAATACTTCCTTGTGTTCCGGGTACTCCACTCTATTCCAGCTTGAAATCTCTCTTGATTTTCTCTCTTTTGTCTATCTCCTCCTGGCGAAGGAGAAGAATTGTGTATTTTTCTGAAGGAAATGGAAAGTATTGTGATTTCTGGATTGATTTGCTTTGCTTTTCAAAGTTGCTTGTTATTCTCAGTTGTCCGGAGGTCTCTTATTGGCATCCTCTTTTTTCTGTAAGATTCAAATAAAAATGTAACATTAATTGCTTATAAAATGGTTGTAGAATGTGTGACGAAAATAAATAAAAGTATACATTACAAGTAAATAGCAAACATACCACAATGGTAAAATAACCCTTTACATTAATTATGATTGATTCTTTCCTGTGTACATCCTGTGGTATATTAAAGATTACTGAGATTCAAGCTTGAATATCAATTCAATCATGAAATACACTTGTTGAATTGGATCACAAATTCTTAGCACTGCAATTATTGGGTAGAATCTCTGTAATTAAGATAAATGTTTTACCAAAGATGTTTTTCTGTTGCAGACTTTACCAAAATTTGTAACTGATACTCCATTTAAATAATGGCATATAGACATCTGTAAGTTTATATGGCACGGGGAAAAATAATTAAATATAAATTATTGCAAGACACTAAGGAAAGAGGAGGTTTGAGCTTACCAGATTTGCAATTGTACTTTGATGCTTGTTGTTTTGTCTGTCAAAAAGAGTGGGTGACTCTCCAAATTAAGAGGTTACTTGAGCTACATTAAGATTTGGATGGCATGGCTATTTATGGATTGATAAGGTTAAAGCAAATTTTGATTTTAACTTTTTAAAACATGCAATCCTAAGAGTTTGGAATAAATATAAAGTAAGGTTTTCTGCAACGATGCCTTTTTGGGTATTTCTTCTGGGAAACTTTTTTTAGAAAAGGAATAGTGGCAAGGCCAGACTGTTAGACTTATGGTCAAATAATACTGTGTTTCCCCGAAAATATGACCTCCTCAGAAAGTAAGTCCTAGCTTGATTTTTACATGTGTGCCCAATATAAGCCCTATCCCCAAAATAAGCCCTAATTAAAACCCCACCCACTCTAGGGTGCACAGGTAAAAATTAAGCTAGGGTGGGGATGAGTTGGTGGTGGAGCTGCCCTACTACTTACCTTCAGATAGTTGCAGCCAGGCCTCACACGCCTCGGCCCATTTCTTCTGCAGACAGCAAGGCTTTCCTGAAGGCCTCTGTTGCTGATAACAGAGCTCCAAATCGATCCAGAGCTCTGTTATCGGCAACAGACGCCTTCAGGAAAGCCTTGCTGGCTGCAGAAGAAATCAGCTGAGGTGTGCGAGGCCTGACTTCAACTATCCAAAGAATTTCCTGAAGCCCTCTGATAGCAAAAAGGAGGCTGGGAGCTATGCACACAAGTGAGGTGAGTCAGTGGATGACATCCCCCCGAAAATAAGACCTGGTGCCTTTTTTGGTGGAAAAAAAATATAAGACAGGGTCTTATTTTTGGGGAAACATGGGTAATTTTCAATTATGGTGACCCTACCCTCAGGTCTACAGAGCAGTTGGAATCAGAATGATGTGTTTCACATTGGTTTACATATTTACAATTGAAAGAAAGATTTAAACTAGACAAAAAGGGATATGGATTTGAATTTGCAAAAAATGAATTAGAAATCCTATTGTGTGGTAATGATGAACATATTATTACGAAGGCTTATGAATTGTTATTGAAATTGAACTTGGAGAATGAGTATGTAAAACATTGTATGATTCAATAAGCGAAGAATTTGGATATAATACTTGAATAATGGGAGAATATGTGGATGAAAGGTCTAAAATTCACATTAAAATATAATTCAAAAGAACATTTTTATAAGATGCTATACTGTTGGTATCTGACACCGAACAAATTGTCAAGAATCCATAAGGGTACCACAAATAAGTGTTGGAAATATAAATGTAAAGAAGGAACGTTTAATCATAAAATTAATAACATGACTGAAATGTACTAATGGAAGGATACAAATGATTCAGAAGAAACAGACCTAACAAAAGAGGAGATAGACTTGCATTATATATTAGAGATCACTACATCTCTACAGAGATGCACAAAACTAAGGATGAAAGCCTTCTAGAATGCATATGGGTCAACATAAAATGAAAAAAGAACAACATTGTGATAGGTGTATACTACAGGCCCCCCAACCAAGCAGAAGAAATAGATGAACTTTTTGCTAATCAAATAAGAAACACACTGCAGTAATGGGGGACTTTAACTACCCTGATATCAACTGGGAGAAAAACTCAGCAACAAGTTGGGAATCGAATAGGTTCCTAACCAGCTGACAACTGTGTCACCCAAAAGGTAGAGGAGGCAACTAGAGGGACAGCTATACTGGAACTTATTCTTACCAATAGAGAAGAAATGATAGAGGGAGTTGAAGTTGCTGGAACTTTGGGGGAGAGTGATCATGTCATATTATAATTCAATATAAAATAGACACAAGCAACAGAACATAATCAACCCCGAGTGTTAGAATTTAAAAGAGCTGACTTTAACAAATAGAGAGATCTTGGGAAGGATCCCATAGATGAAAATCTTAAAAGAGAAATCAACTCAAGAAGCTTGGAAAACTCTGAAAAATATGATTATAAAAGCCCAGTCCAGCTCAATACCACTGAAAAAGAAAAACAAGAAAACCAAGAAAAAAACCAACATGGTTGCACAAAGAAATCTCAGATCAACTGTAAGAAAGAAAAGGGTAAGTACAAAAAAAATGGAAAGAGGACAAATAACAAAAGCAGAATACCAACAAATAGCCTGAATCTGTAAAGATAAAGTTAGGAAAGCTAAGGGCCAGAATGAAGTAAGACTTGCAACGTATATCAAAAACAATTTAAAAAGCTTCTTTCAATACATAAAAAAACAAGGAAAAAGTCAAAGAAACAATCGGTCCACTAATGGGAGATGATGGCAAGGAAATAGCGGGCAGTAGAGAGAAGGCAGAACTGCTTAATTCATTGTTTGCATCTGTCTTCACTCAAAAGAAAATACAAACCAACTTATCAAAAACAAAACCGTAAAAGACAGGCTAGAAATGCAAATTAAAATAAGCAAAAATACTGAAGGAACTGGCAGAAATGATCTCAGAAACTCTGAGCCACATCTTTCAAAGTTCTTGGAGCACTGGGAAACTACCAGTTGATGTGAATATTTTAAAAAAGAAAAAAAAAACCACCCTGGTGGAGAGATGTTCCCTGAAGATGGGCTCCAGCATTAATCCGAAAGCTTGGAAGATAAAACCTCTGATCTCAGTCACCGACCCAAATTGAAGCCTGAAAAAAAAATTCAGGAAACTACAGACAAATCAGCCTGACATCATTATCAGGGAAGATCTTGAAAAAAAATAATCAAGCAACAAATCTGGAAACACTTAAAAGCAAACCAAGTTATAACCAGAATCTAATCTCACCCACACTTGGAATACTGCATTCAGTTTTGGTCACTACAATATAAAATGAATGTTGAAACTCTGGAAAAAGTTCAGAGAAGAGTAACCAAATTGATTAGGGGGGCCTAAAGACTAAAACGTGAAGAGCGATTGCAGGAATTGAGGAATTGAGCCTAGTCTAGTGAAAAGAAGGACTAGGGAGATATTATAGCAGTATTCCAGTATTTCAGGTTCTGACACAAATATATGGGAGGTAAACTATTTTCCAAAGCACCGGAAGGCAAGACAAGAAGAAACAGTTAGTAATTAATCAAGGAAAGAAGCAACCTGGAATTAAAGAGAAAATTTGTAACGGTGATAACAATTAACCACTGAAACAACTTGCCTTCAGAAGTTGTGGTTGCTTCATCACTGGAGGCTTTTAAGAAGAGACAGCCATTTGTCTGAAATGGTATAGACCCGTGTTGGCGAACCTATGCCATGCGTGCTGGAAGTGGCACACAGAGCCATTTCCCTCGGCACGTGAGAGATCGCCCGGAAGAGGCCCACTGTGTATGTGCACGCTGCCATCCAACAGCTGATTGTTGGGTATCTAACACGCATGCGCAGGGGTGCGGAGGGGTGTGTGCGGGAGATGTGCGGACACGCACAGGGATGCACTGTGCACAAGGAGATCGCACGCACATGCGCAGATGCGCTGCACGCAAGGGGGGAATCACACATGCATGGCAGATGCAGCGCGCGAGGGGGAATCGCGGGCGCATTTGCAAAGACACGTGGCGCATGAGGGAATCGCGCGCGCATGCACAGACATGTGCGCAAGGGGAAATCGTGCACGCATGCGCAGGGGGCGTGGGGGCCCCCAGCACGCATTGCCTTCTGGATGCCGGCATGTGAGTGTGTGCAAGCATGCGCAAGCGCAATTATCAGCACAGGAACCAAAAAAGGTTAGCCACCACTGGTATAGACTCTCCTGCTCGAGCAGGCTTTGGACTAAGTGACTTCCAAGACCCCTTCCAACTCTGTTGTTCTATATTACATTATCATTTATAATGGATAAAGCAAAGGAATATTGGATTCACATCTTAATACATGGCTTGGGGCCGGGGTACTTGCGGGAACATTTCTTGCCAGCATCGAGTGCCCATCGCCCTGTGCGCTCCCACAGATAGAGCCTCCTTGGGGTGCCGTCGGCCAGACAGTGCCGGCTAATGACCCCCAGGGGTAGGGCCTTCTCTGTGGGAGTGCCCACCCTGTGGAATCAGTTGCCCCTGGAGCTGCGGTTGGCCCCTGACCTCCGTTCCTTCCGCTGCGGCCTAAAGATGTGGTTATTCAAACAAGCCGGCCTGGACTGAGGGTGGTGGTGGCTTTTTTTAGATGTTTTAAATGTTAGTGTCTTATGTGGGTTTTAGATATTGTTTGGCTTGGGTTTAATAATTTTTAATTAATTTTAAATTTTTGTATTGTGGGTTTTTATGATATGAGCCGCCCTGGGTCCTTTGGGAGATAGGGCAGCATACAAGTCCAAGCAATAAATAAATAAGCAATACCTAAGATTCTTAAAGATAAGCATAAAGATAAAACCAGAGTGTTTTCTTTTAGGCTTAATGGATAAAGAACTTGAAAAAATATTGGAATTTTGATGTTATATATGTTAACAGCAGCAAAAATAGTTTATGCACAAAAATGGAAGGATACTTTGATTCTCACAATGGACCATGGCTGCAAAAGTTGATGGAGTTAACAGAGATGGACAAATTACTGCTTTGATTAAAGAACACAATTAATTTTGATTCTATGTAGAAACTGCTGTTGGATTTTGTCCTTGAGATAGAAAAAAATGAAACTCTGATTTTAGGATTTTTTAAATTAAATACAGTAAGTTTGTTGTTAGAGAAATAGCTACTATACATTATTATATGAAACTAAAAAGTTGAGGTTTTATATTAGTACCTCATTCTACTGCATTAAAAGGAGTCAAAAATCAATACTTTTTTTCTTTTTCCTTTCCCCTTAATCCTGAATTTTTCTCTCTCCCCCTCTTCCTCCCTTATTTTACAATTATTTTCATTTTTTTCTTTATATTTCTGTATTTTATATGTTGATAAAATGGCAGCTCAGTCCAACATTATTGCCAAAAAACAGGAGATCTATAACAGAACAGAACTGGAATGGACCTTGGAGGTCTTCTAATCAAATCCCCTGTTCAGGCAGGAGGCCTTACACCAGGGGTTCCCAAACTTGGCAACTTTAAGACTTGTGGACTTCAACTCCCAGAATTCTGGGAGTTGAAGTCCACAAGTCTTAAAGTTGCCAAGTTTGGAGACCTCTGCCTTATACCATTCCAAATTACTGCCCTCTTAAATGTCTTCTTAAATGTTCCTTTTGAACCTGACAACTTTGTCATCCAAAAGGTAGAGAAGGGAATTAGAGTGTCAGCTATACTGGACTTAATTAAAGGTAGCCCTCAAATTACAACCACAATTAAGCCCAAAATTTAAATTGCTGAGAAACTTATTGAGTTTTGCCTCATTTTAAGGCTTTTCTCCCCACATTTGACAAGTGAATGACTGCCGTTCTTAAAATAGTAACATGGTTGTTAAGTGAATCTGGTTTCCCCATTGATTTTGCTTGTCAGAAGGTGGCAAAATGACTCCAGGACACTGCAACCGTCATAAATGTAAGTCTAGCATCTGAATGTAAATCATGTAACTATGGGGACGCTACAACGGTTATTAAGTGTGAAAAATGATCATAAGTCACTTTTTTCAGCACCGTTGTAACTTTGGTCACTAAATGAACTGTTGTAAGTTGAGGACTACCTGTACTTACTAACAGAGAAATGAAAGGGCAACAAACATGATTGAGGGTAGAGGATAAAACATATGAAGAACGGTTGCAGGAAATGAGCAAGTCTAGTCTAGTGAAAAGAAGGATTAAGGGTGACATGATACTAATATTCCAATATTTGAGGGGCTGCCACAAAGATGAGGGGGTCAAATTATTTTCCAAAGCACCAGAAGGCCAAACAAGAAACAATGGATAGAAACTAAGCAAGGAGAGAATCAACCTAGAAACAAGGACAAATTTCCTGATAGTGAGAACAACTGATCAGTGGAATGGCTTGCCTCCAGAAGTTGTGGGCGCTCGTCACTGGAGGCTTTGAAGAGGACACTGGACAGCCATTTATCTGAAATGGTATAAGGTCTCTTGCTCAAACAGGGAGCTGGATTAGATGCCCCCTTCAACTCTTTTATTCTATTTCTAGGGAGATCCTCAACCATCTAGCTCATGGTTTTCAAAGGTGCTTTTTTTCAAGAGGCAACTGGACTTTCTGGTTTTTCTTTGAAGACATTTAGCTTCCTGGATGACAAGCAAAACTTCTTCAAAGAAAAACCAGAAAGTCCAGTTGCCTCTTGAAGAAAAAACACCTTTGGGTCGGTTATTCTATATTCTATTCTCTACCCTCGGATTCAGCCTCTCCTCCGACCCCTCAACTCACCTGCCAGCTGCTGCTTCGACCCTGGGAAGAGCACAAAAGCCACTCTGCACACCACACTCCGCACACCACCTTCCTCCCATTGAGTGATCCAGTGGAGGAAGTTCCTCTGAGCTGCTCCTCTCCTCCCATCCTTTCTAGCAATACAGTACTCGATGGTTTTAACTCCTTTAAACTCAAACACAGGTGGTGCTATTACATTGTCTGCTTCCTAGGCATGGATGTTGCCTATCTGACCGCCATCTCGCGACCAGTGGCAGGAAAACACATCTGCCCTGTTTGCAAGATGTTTTCGCTGATTACATGCTATCTAGTCCTTTTCGACACCTAGCAATCGAATTCTGCAATTCAGCCAAGTGAAATGTGACGCTACTTCTCTTGTGAATATTAGCTATGTACTGATCCCTAAAAGTTCATGAAGTTTCTACTGAGTTACAGAATAAAAGTCGGAAGGGTCCAACTCCCTAATCAGGAGATCCTATATCATTCCAGGCAAATGGCTGTCAAATTTCCTCTTAAAAACCTCCACTGATGAAGCACCTTCTGCAGGCAAGCCGTTCACTAACTGTTCTCCTTTCTCCTTGATTCTAGATTGGATCTTTTTTTGATAAGTCTCCAGCTGTTACTTCTTGTCCTGCTCTCAAACGCTTTGGATAATAGATTGACTCAACCCCCTCAAATGTATCAGCCCCTCAAATATTGAAAGATTGCTATTATGTCACGCCTAGACCTACTCATACCGTATTTTAGCATTCAGTCCCTAATTTTTTTGTGTGTGGCTTTTTTCTGCACTCTTTCTAGATTCTCATCATCTTTTTTCTATCATAGTGAGCAAAACTGGACACAATATTCCAAGTGTAGCCTTACCAGTACAGGATAATGCAGTACTGATACTTCATGTGATCTTGATACTATCCCTCTGTTGATGCAGATTAGGACTGCATTGGTTTTTTCTGCAGCTGCAGCACACTGCTAGCTCATATTTAACAGATAGCAGATAGTCAGAGTTGAAAGGGACCTTGAAGGTCATCTAATCCAACCCCCCGCCCAAGCAGGAGACTGACAGATGGGAGTCCAATCTCTTCTTGAAAGACTCAAGTGATGGCACTCCCACTTCCGAGGGCAAGCTGTTCCATTGGTTGATTGTTCTCACTGTCAGAAAGTTTCTCCTTATTTCCAGGTTGAATCTCTCCTTGTTCAGTTTCCATCCATTGTTCCTTGTCTGGCCTTTGGGTGCTTTAGAAAATAGCTTGACCCCTTCCTGTGGCAGCCCCTCAAATATTGGAAGACTACTATCATGTCTCCCCTGGTCCTTCTCTTCACTAGACTAGCCATGCCCAGTTCCTGCAACCATTCTTCATGTTTTAGTCTCCAGTCCCCTAATCATCCTGGTTGCTCTTCTCTGTACTTTTTCTAGAGTCTCAACATCTCTTCTATAATGTGGTGACCAAAACTGGATGCAGTTGGGGTGATTGTTCATTGGAACTCCTAGATCCCGCTCACAATTACTGCTGTTGAGCCAAGTACAACTTCTTCTATAGATGTGCATTTAGTTTTTTAAGTGTAAAACTTACTTTTCTCACCGCTGAATTACATTGTGCCAAAAAGGACCCAATGTTCAAGTCTGTTATGATCCTTCTGTCATCTCCAAATTGGTAAGTTCCCCTTCTATCCCTTCACCAAAATCATGTTGAAGAATACTGGGCCTAAGACAGAGCCTTGGGACATCTCCACTGCATGCTTCCTTCCAGGTAGATGCAATTCATCTTTTGCCATCTTTTGATAAGCAAAGTCAATGAAAAGCCAGATTCACTTTACAAATGTGTTACTAAGTTAACAACTGCAGTGATTCTCTTAACAATTGTGGCAAGAAACATAAAATGGGTAAGGCTCACTTAATAACTTTCTTTCTTAGCAAGAGTTTTCTCTTCCTTGTCTGTCTGTCGCCTGCAGGGGGAAAAGGAGTTTTACAGCCTTTCCAGAGGAACTGTAAGATTTTTATTGCTGCCTTGGTTTGCTGTCCATTTTAATGCTGCTTGTGATTCTCAGTCCTCCACAGTGCTCTCTTTGGCATTCTTTTGATACACATAAAAGAGTTAGTTTCATTATAGTTTATAAAATGGCCACGTGAATTTGCAAAAACGAGAAAAAAGCATACATTACAATTAAAAAACACACACCAAAATGTTTACCTCTTACATTAATTATCACTCATTGTCAACATACAGGTCTTTTGAGATCCAAGTTCAAATATTCATTCAATCATGAAATTTACTTGTTTGATTCACAAACTCATAGAAAGGGTTATCAACATATATAGCTGGAAGTGCTGAGGACAGATTATACATATACACATATATGTGGGTGCACTCACACTTTTTGATCTAATTTTAGAGAGATGGGGTGAGGCTTAATTGATAAAATGATCCTAAGAGTCTCAGCAAGATTTAAAGGACCATGTTTGGACATGGAAGTCCATCACTTCAAATAAGAAAAAGGCAAGAAATACTGTCCACAACCACACTGGTGACAACCCAATTCAGGCAATCCTCACTTTCAATTTTCTTGTATATATGTTCAGTGACAATAAAGGTTATTATTATTACTTACGAAAGCCGTTGGAACCGGCACATCCATTCCTACATGGTGTGATCGTCAAGTATGAGATCACTTAACCATGCCACCTTACAATATCCTTCCTGGCTGTGGTCATTATGCAAATTACCTTGGTCTGCTCACAGTCATGTCACATGACTGTGACTTGCAACTTCCTGTCAATTTCCAGTTGGTTTGGTTTGTTGGAAGCCAATTGTGAAGGTTCTAAATCAGAGGTCTGGAGTTGAAGTCCACAAGTCTTAGAGTTGCTAATTCTGGGAGCTGAAGTCCACAAGTCTTAAAGTTGCCAAGTTTGGAGACCCCTGCTCTAAATGGTGAGTCCATGATTCTGGGACACCGCAACTGTCATCAATGCAAGCCAGTGCCATCCACCACCCTCAAATAACTGATGGTCACCACTTTGAGGAAAAGTTGTAAGTCTTCCTTTTTCAGCACCACTGTTAACTTTGAAAACTGAGTGGTCAAAGGTAAGCAAGGGCTGCCTATAAATCTGAACAATCCGAAATGGTGCTCAGTAGCTAAGTCCTGGGATAAGCGCAGTTGTGCCAGGTTAGTACGTGGATGGCGCACCACCAGGAAATCCCATGTTTCTTTGCTAGATAGGAAAGTAAAAAATGAAGCTCCTGAAGACAGCACTGGCAGATCAGTTTCACACTGTTGCCAAGAAAAGAACACGCCCATAAAATGTAAAAGGAGTCAACCCTAACAGGGAGGAGACTTTTAAACTCTCCCAACAAGCCAAAACTTGTACAGGCAGCAGCTTTAAAGCATGCACCACCAGTGGAAGGAAGGAATATGTAGCAGCTGACATGTTTCAGCCTCGTTGCTTCTCTGCTTTTACACCACGGAGGAAACCCAAACAGCTCTACTTGCTTCCGGCCTTTTCACCACCTGTGCTCAACTCACCTTTCAGCTGCTGCTTCGATCCTGGGGAAGACCAGGAGAGCCACCCTCCTCGCCTCAATTTTCTCAGCTCAGAGCCGGAAGAGGAAGTTCCCCTGCTGTTCTTCTTCCTCCTCCTCCTCCTCCTCCTTTCCTCCAAGTCCTCTCTAGCAATCTCCTTTGGCCTCCATTACCGAGGCTCGGTATTTGTAGTGACAGTTTTGTCTACCGCGGGCGTTGCTTATCTATAGTGCGCCATCTAGCGGCACAAAGCAGGTTCTTCCGTCTCTATCTAAGACGGTTGCAAAGTATTTTTTAAAAAAAATTATGTTAACAGAATAACAAAGTTGGAAGGGACCTTGGAGGTCTTCTACTCCAACCCCTCCTCAAACAGGAGACCCTGTACCATTCCAGATTTAACCTGGAAATAAGGAGAAACTTTCTGACAGTGAGAACAATCAACCATAATTTATTATTTCACAAGAAGAGTTCTCCACTCCTCTACTCATTGCAGAATCCCTTATGCCACCAGACTTGAAATTCTAGACCTAGAAAACCTAGAAATAAGGTTCTACACCGTCTTTGGTCCGATCTAAGTATAGTATATAAAATTATACATTGCAATGTTTTACCTGTCAATGAATACTTCAGCTTCAACCATAACAATACAAGAGCACACAATAGATACAAACTCAAGGTAAACTGCACCAATGTTGATTGCAGGAAATACGACTTCAGCAACAGAGTGGTCAATGTCTGGAATACTCTACCTGACTCTGTGGTGTCTTCCCCAAACCCCAAAAACTTTAACTTTAGACTGTCTACTATTGACCTCACCCCTTTCCTAAGAGGTCTGTAGGGGGCGTGCATAAGCGCACCAACGTACCTACTGTCCCTGTCCTATTGTTTCTTTTTGTTTTTCTTATATGTATCCATTTCATGTATTCATAACTATGTTTATACTTATACCTGTTATCTTATAATTGCTTGACAAAATAAATAAAATAAAAAAATAAACCAATGGAACAGAACTTGCCCTCGGATGTTGTGGGATCACCATCACTTGAGACTTTCAAGAAGAGATTGGACTGCCATTTGTCAGAAATGGTACAGGGTCTCCTGTTTTGGTGGGAGGTTGGACTAGATGACCTACAAGGTCCCTTCCAACTCTGATTATCTGTTATGTAAATTCAAGGATTGTGTGCAAAGCTGTTTTTTTTAAAATATTATAATCTTGAATGGTTACTAAATGAGGCAAATGGTGAGGACTATCTATATTACACCCAGAAAAAGAAGCCATTTTAAGTGGATGTCATTTGCTGCAAGCATCATGGGGAAGAAATAATTGTTGTATCCAGCTGGTGGATTACCAGAAGGATGTGAAGGATCATGGTGAGAGAAAAAAACATTTCTGCTCTGGGAGGTCCCCTTCCTCTGGGACTGATGGAAATGTTTGGGATTATGAGTGCACACAAATAGATGGGTTTGTGAGCCTGAGCTCTTCCCAAGAAGCTGCCACATGGAGCACAACCACTTCTTAAAAGCCCCCTTACCATGGTTTGGGAATTGCAGGTTGGTTGGAGAAGGCTGAAGCAGATGTGGATTCTACAGATTTGGGGTTAACAGATTTGATGTGTGAGGAAGTGGACTTTCTTAAGAAGTGGTGATCACTGGGGAATAAAATCAGGAGGCACAGAGCCCAGAAGAATCAAGGGGTCACTACAAGCACTTTCAAATACCCCAAGCACCATACTCAGAACCAGCTTTCAAACTGATCAGCCAAGTTCTTCTTATGTTAAAGAAATTCATCCCCAGGTTTTTGAAACATTTGTGCCCATCTTTCCATTCAACCATCCCTGAATCTGAGAAGAATGCCAATCAAAACAGATCCAGGTTAACCATTCTAATTGTTTAACTGTGCATTAAAAATGTTGTATGTTCATAGAATTTGAACTTGGCACTTGGGGGCACATAGCAATTCAACAATAAATTAAGAGGCAGAAGAAGCCTAACTGCAGCTCACATCATCATAGGCAGAGAGTGGCTGGACTGATATACAATTCAAAATTTAAATTTATAATGAGGAAGGAAAGGAAGCTGAGGAATACATATTAGTCATAGAGATGCAGAATGCACAAGAGACAGATTACAGGTAGCTGAAAAATCGTAGTGTGTTAGAAACTCACTGTATGTGTGGAGACCTCACCACAGAGCAAGAATTTAGAAAAGGGCTTTAGGTTACTGCACATCTTGCACTTTGAGGTTGCAACTCTGACTGTCTTGCTTTACCCTAGACTAGCGTTTATAGCAACACTGACACTACCCAATTTTTTCCTCATCAAAAGCTATCGATAGTTCTAACACAATGCATTATTAAAAATGGAAGATTTTCCATTGTTCAATTTTTTTCTCAGTGTCACCACCAAATAGGGTTACAACAATATGTCAGCAATATGGTGCTGCTATCACCCAACAGCCAGTAACAAGCAGGCATTTCTGAGAAAAAGGGATCCTGGCAGCAGTTGCTCATGTGACCCTGGGGTGGGGTGGTTTTTTAGAGTTTTAATGTTGTGATTTCAGTGTTAATTCGGCTTGATTGTTTAATTTGGTTTTATCTAACTTATTGATGTGTGATTTTATTTTGTAAGCCGCCCCGAGTCCTTTCGGAGAGGGGGCGGCATATAAGTCGAATAAATAAATAAATAAATAAATAAACCCATTCTCAATCCCTTTTCTCCTCAGCTCAATATTCCTACAGCTGTTTTTCATCAGGTTCATTCCCAAGGCAGAACAGTTTGTACATGTGAAATTGTTTTCATTGGGCTTTGGGCCTACTCCCAACATGTCCCTCACCCATCACACACTTACCTTTTGGAGATCTCCTGGAGGCAACCACCATTTTCAGTGCAGTATCTCCCTCTCCCATGTGACGATGACCCAGAAGCAGCCACCATTTTGGCCCAGAGCAGGTGTGATAAAATGGCAACCGTTTCCACAAGTCCATCACATGGCCCAGGCATGAATCCCAAGCAGAGGTGGAACAGAAAAATTGTACAGTGAGCAAGAACAGGAAGTTCTAAGTTGATTGGTTGGAGAGTGCTGGCTCCTGCATGAGGCAATTTATGCTATGATTGGTTCAGTGGTGGTATTTAGCCGGTTCGCACCACTTCAGGAGAACCGGTAGCAACAATTTGGCCTGGGTCGTTGAACCGGTAGCGACTTCTGGCTGGCCACACCCACGACCCAGTTGCCACTCACTTGCCCCTTCTGGCTGCTCGATGCTCTATCACCTTTTCCAGCTGCTCAATGCTTGCCCTGCCCACCCTGCCCTATATATGTTGCTTTCGCCACATGGCCCAGCTAATCGCCTCACCAGTTGCCTTGCTGGTGCCCAGTCAGCTCAGCCCACCAAAGGTAAGCAATGCATACTGCCTGCTTGCCCTTAGCCTCGGCTGGGTCAGGGAACATGTGATTCCCCAGCTTCAGCCTTGCCCCGGAGCCACCACCCACTTGCCACCTGCTCTCCCTTAAGTGTGGTGCGTCGCCCATTTTCCCCTCCTTCAGAGGCCCTGGCCCTTAATCTCCTCGCTTCCTCCCCTACGACCGCCTCTTACATCTTCTGTGGCCGCGACTTTACCTTCCTTCCGCGGGTGGCTGCACCTCGCCCCCCCTTGTTGTGAGATGCTTGCAGCTGCTGCCTCTTTTTTTCGGAGAAGCCTCCCTGCTGATGTCTCTTTGCCAGCCAGAACCGAGCCAGCTGGCTGGAGGCTTCTTGCACTGAAAACTACCGGCCTCCGCTTTTCGAACGCGCCAAAAAAGAACTTCAGTCCCACCGCCATCTCCTCCCTGTTCTTTGCACTGGCCATGCATGTGCACCCCATTGCCTGCTGCACCGGAGGGACTTGCCTGGGCAAGTACCTCCACTCTGGTGCAGCAGGCAATGGGGTGCACCCCAGTGCGAAGAACAGGGCAGCAAATCCCAGCTGCTTCTTCTTTGCCAGCCGGAACCAAGCCAGTAGCTCATGCGCCATCTCCTAGCAGAAGGTCCCAGGACCTTACGTGCACAAGTGAGGCCCAGACCTTCTGCGAGGAGATGACGCATGGGCGAGTCCCTGTGGAACCGTGAGATGCATTGCTCTGTGTATGCCCGAGAAGGAGGAGTAGACTTGGATGAACTTTTCTGCCTCCCTTCACTTCGCTCCACTGCTGCTCGGAAGGCAGCCGCCCCAGCCTGTCCCTTTAAGGTACTTCGATGCAGAGGGAGGGACCAAAAAGGGACAGGCAGGGCGCAGGAGCTGCCTTCTGACTCTCGGCTGAGTCTCGCCGTGTCCCCATCCCCACGCCAACAATCCTCCAGCCGCTGCTCCCGGCTCGGTTCCGGCCAGCAAAAGAAGTGATAGCTGCAGGTCCTTCATGCTTGCAAAAAACAGCATGAGAAGCCTCAAGCCACCACCTCTTTGCTGGCAGGAGAATCCTCCAGCTGCCACTCCTGGCTCAGTTCCGGCCAGCAAAGATGTGCCAAAAAGACATTGCAGTTGTAGTCTTCTTGCAGTGAATATTACTGAGTTCTGGCTTTGTTCCGCTTCTCCAACATGTGGCTGCGGCCACATTCTAAGCACTGGCCACACAGGTCTACCCATGGCCTGCTGCACCGCTCTGTTCAGACTTGCTTGGGCAAGTCCCTCCGGTGCAGCGGGCTCAATGGGGTGCACCTGCATGGCTGGCGCCTAGAACGCGGCAGTGGCGGTGCATTGGAGAAGCGGAGCGAAGCCAGAGATCGGTAATTTTTGTTGCAAGAAGACTACAGCCACCATGTCTTTTTTTCAATGCAGCTGGAGTCCAGACGCACACAAAAAAAAACTCCACAAGGCGGCTGCAGGCATCTTGTGACAAGGGCAAGATGTGGGCTGGCAGGGAGCCTAGAGACAACAATGGCTCAGCCCTGGCTTGCCTTCCCTGGCAGCCAGTCATGGGAGAAAGGTAAAGTCACAGCCGTGGGACAACAAAAGAGGCAGTCATGGAGGAGGAAATGAGAAGGGCCAGGGCCTCTGAAAGACGGGAAACGGGGTGATGCGTGTGACTGGTGAAGGGAGAGCGGGTGCCATGCAGGATAAGGCCGGGCCTTTGACAGATTAGGCAAGGCCTGCCTTGGCAGAAAATAGGTAGATAGCTAGAAATTCATATTTTTTTCCTACTGGGTTCTGTGGCTGTGGCTTGGTGGGGGGGGGTCATGTGACTGAGTGGGAGTGGGTGGGAGTGACATCAAGTTGGACATGCCCATTCAGTCATATGACCCTCCCCCACCAAGCCACACCCACAGAACCAGTAGGGAAAAAATTGAATACCACCATTGGATTGGTTGCTGTAGGGGTAAAGGGGGAGTTTCCCATTTTCCTCCCCCCTTTTTTCTCTGTGGTCTGTATCCTATTTGGATTTACCTCAGGGTGTTTCTGTGTTCCTGACCACCTTGTTTATTGTAAATATGTTAAATGTATTCATTTATATAAAACTAAAAATTTACCTCAGTGTCTCTGATTTGATTTGGAAACTTGTTGCATAATTCTCTGACAGAGGACTAATCCTATTACATCCAGAAAATAAATCCATTTGCAGTAGATGTCATTTGCTGGAAGCATCACAGGGAGGGAGTTAACAGAGTTGATGCATGATGAACTGGAGTTTCTTAAGAAAACTGGATAATGGACCTACTATATCTAACTGGAAAACCATTTGGAAAATGGATTGACCAAGAGGTTTTAGGATTTGGGGGAATAAGGCACAACTGTTCTCTTAATTGCTCTGAACTAAAATCTTAAGAAAAAGTTTTATTAATATGAATCAAACAAAGATATTTCATCCCAGACAAATCAGAGACAATGATTCTGGTGATTTATGGTAAATAAGAAGCCATTCTAAATTTTATACAAATTAAACGGAATAGTAGATTGTTAACACAGTGCTTTGATGTTTAACTTTGTAGTTGGTTCACCTGTTATTTACAATGCCTTTATAGATCGTAGATAGATGAACATCAAATTGGTTGTAAATAGAGGTAGATTTTTATAAATGTTGGGCCTGCTTCAGAACTGGAGGAAACTAATATTGCTCCAATATATTGGTTGTAAATTCATAGAACTGCCTCTCAATTCATAAAATCATAGCAACATGGGATTGGTTATATCATGGTGACCAGAACTGGACACACTAATCTAGGTTAGCTGTCACTAGCACAGTGTAAACCAACTCTATCACTGCTTCTTTTCTTGACACTACACCTCTCTTTATTGCTGCCTGGGACTGCATTCAGCAGGTGCAGCACTATAGAGCACAATATTGGCACAAGTGGTATTTAGCGTATGGTCTGGGGATACTTGGCCTGCCGTTTTGGAGATTTCCCAGAGGCAGCCACCATTTTCAGTGCACCCACAATTCCTTAACACAGTCCACAAAGTGTTAAGGTAGCAAAACAGAATACTTTGTCCTAGTGACAATGACCCAGAAGCAGCCACCATTTTGACACAGAGGCAGGCATGACAAAATGGCAGCTGCTTTCACAAGTCCACCACATGACCCAGGCATGAATCCCAAGCAGAGGTGGTATTCAGCAGGTTCTGACCAGTTCTGGAGAACCAGTAGTGGAACTTTTGAGTAGTTCGGAGAACCGGCAAATACCACCGCGGACTAGAGATTTTACAGTATCCTTCCCCTGCCATGCCCACCAAGCCAGGCCCACCGAACTGGTAGTAAAAAAATGTGAATCCCACCACTGATCCCAAGCACGTTCAAAATAACAGCTGCTTCCACGACACAGTCATGAAGCCTACAAATGCGTTCTTGCCTTACTTCACCAACATGAGGTTCAGAGATC
The DNA here is from genome assembly GCA_009733165.1 of Naja naja. Lineage (NCBI taxonomy): Eukaryota > Metazoa > Chordata > Lepidosauria > Squamata > Elapidae > Naja > Naja naja. The sequence continues at coordinate 21,322,328 of CM019149.1, forward strand.
TTCAAAAGGTATGGAGAAGGAGGAGGCTGTGATGCCTGGTGGGTTGGGAGTGAGGCCTAACAATTGCAGGGACCAAGTGGGAACAGGAAAATGCCTGTGGGGATCCAAAGGTGGGGTAGTGGAGGCTAGGCCTCCAAGAGATTCCCACAACCCTGAGGTAGTCACTGTTCTGCTCAATGACTTGAACGTTTAACAGCTTCCTCAGGTAGAGAAAGGGATGGGGATAGGTAGTTAAGCAATCTCACTTAACAACCACTGCAAGATGCAACCGTAACTGACAGGCCCCATTACAGTTGTATCTAGAGGACTACTTCTATGGTTGCTGGGGAATTCTGGGGGACAAAATATGGAGGACACCAAGATAGAAGACAGAAATTCCACGTGTGGAAATTCCATAATCAATATACAAAAAACACCACCCAAAAGCCTTTTTGAGGAATTCTACTACTTCTGCAAAGATGAAATTGCTGCTGATTACAAGAAACTGGTAGGCAGCTCTTTTCCATTTTCCTTTTCTTTCCACTTACTAGTCTAATTCTAAGATATGTTTTCACCTACATTCCTAATGAGAGATGAGAAATGAAAGCCTTCTCTAAACTCATCAACTTTTCTCTCGCTTGCATTTCCATGTGGGCAATAAGGAACAATTTATGCCAGAAGCATCATCCAGAGACAGATTTGTCTCCTCTGTGAGTCCTGCAGTATACCGCCAGTTTCACATCCTGACAGAAACATTTGCCACAAAAAGGACATTCAAAGGGTTTCTCTCCCGCGTGAGTCCTGTGGTGTTTCACCAAGTAGGAATTGTGACTGAAATATACCCACAATCAGGTTGCTGAAAAGGTTTCTCTTGTGTGAGTCCTCTGGTGTTTCAGCGGGTCAGAATTCTCATTGAAACTTTCCCCACACTCTACATATGCAAAGGGTTTTTCTCTTGTGTCGATTCTCTGATGTCTTACCAAGTTGGAATTGTAACAGAAATGTTTCCCACAATCAGAAAATTCAAACAGTTTCTCTCCTGCGTGAGTCCTCTGATGGTTCACCAGGACAGAATTCTGACTGAAACTTTTCCCATAATCAGAACATTAAATGGGTTTCTCACCTATGTGAGTCCTCTGATGCTTTACCAGATGAGAATTCTGACTGAAACTTTTCCTACAAACAGGACATTCAAAGGGTTTTTCTCCTGTGTGAGTCCTCTGATGGCTCACCAGGCTGGAATTCTGACCAAAACTTTTCCCGCATTCCACACATGCAAATGGTTTCTCTCCTGTGTGAGTGCTCTGATGGCTCACCAGGCTGGAATTCTGACTGAAACTTTTCCCACAAACAGGACATTCAAACGGTTTCTCTCCTGTGTGAGTCCTGTGATGGTTCACCAGGTGAGAATTCTGACTGAAACTTTTCCTACAAAGAGGACATTCAAAGGGCTTTTCTCTTGTGTGAGTCCTCTGATGGCTTACCAGGCTGGAATTCTGACCAAAACTTTTCCCGCAAACAGGACATTCAAAGGGTTTCTCTCCTGTGTGAGTCCTCTGATGGTTCACCAGGTGAGAATTCTGACTGAAACTTTTCCTACAAAGAGGACATTCAAAGGGCTTTTCTCCTGTATGAGTCCTCTGATGGTTCACCAGGTTGGAATTCTGATTGAAACGTTTCCCACAAACAGGACATTCAAAGGGTTTCTCTCCTGTGTGAGTCCTCTGATGGCTCACCAGGCTGGAATTCTGACTGAAATGTTTCCCGCAAACAGGACATTCAATGGGTTTCTCTCCTTTGTGAGTTTTCTGATGGTTCACCAGGTTGGAATTCTGACTGAAACATTTCCCACAAACAGGACATTCAAAGGGTTTCTCTCCTGTGTGAGTCCTCTGATGGTTCACCAGGAGAGAATTCTTACTGAAACCTTTCCCACAATCAGGACATTCAAAGGGTTTTTCTCCTGTGTGAATCCTCTGATGGCTCATCAGGCTGTAATTCTGACTGAAACTTTTCCCGCAAACAGGACATTTAAAGGGTTTCTCTCCTGTGTGAGTCCTTTGGTGTTTCACCAGGTTGGAATTCTGACTGAAACTTTTCCAACAAAGAGGACATTCAAAGGGTTTCTCTCCTGTGTGAGTCCTCTCATGGTTCACTAGGTTGGAATTTTTACTGAAACATTTCCCACAATCAGGACATTCAAAGGGTTTCTTTCTTGTATGAGTCCTCAGGTGTCTCATGAGGTGGGCATATCCAATGAAATGTTCCCGACAATCTGGACAGTCATATGGCTTCTTCCTGTTGTGAGTACTCAGATGTATCACCAAGTTGTCATTTTTGCTAAAGGGTTTACCACATTGGAAGCACTTGTAGGGCATCTCTTCTGGGTAGGTTCTTCCGTGAACCAAAAGGGATCTGTTCTGACAAAAGCTTTTGCCACATTCAGATAATTTGTATGCTCTTTTCTCCTCAGTGGATTCTGTTCTGCATAATCACTTGCGATTTGAAGTCTGCATCTTCCATGATAGGCACACCAATGGAGTTTTTCCACCACTGATATTCTTGAGACGGTCAAAAATATGTGTGATCTCTTGTTTAGTGGTGCTTTGATTTAAGCCCATTTCTTCCTCCCAGGGCAGCGCAAGGATTACTGTGTGTCCTATGTACCAATCCAATTAATTTTTGCTCCCCACTCACTTCCAAATATTTTCCTCTTTTTCTGAATGGAAAAAAACCTTCCTTGACCTATTTGTATATTGTGTCCTTGAGTTCCACATACTCTACTTTTTGCAGCACAAAATCTCTTATTGATTTTCTTTCCTTCGTCTCTCAACTGCTGTGGAAGGAGAAGAATTGTGTGGTTTTTCTGATGGAAATGGAGAATATTTTTATTTCTGCTTCAATCAGTTTTGCCTTTCAATATTGCTGGTTATTCTCAGTTGTTCAGTGTGGTCTTCTGGCATCATCTTTGTCTGTAAGATTCAAATGAAAATGTGACTTTTATTGTTTATAAAAGAGTTGCAGAAGATGTGCAAAAAAGTGTACATTACAATGAAACAGCAAACATGCCAATATGGTAGAATAATCACTTACATTAATTGTGATATTTACTACTGAGTTCCAGCTCAAATATCCATTCAATCATTAAATTCATTTGTTTACTTAGGTCAGTCACAAATTCTCAGACCTGCATAGGGTTATCATCAAATACAGTTATGTGAAGAAGAAAGTACACCCTCAATTTTTATGATTTTGTGTATCACGACATAGTAAAAATAATCTCATCCTTAGCAGTTTAAAAATAGGTAAATATAACATCAGACAAGCAACAACAGATGAGCGGGGCTGCTTGTATACCCTTTTTATACTTGGTTCTTGGCTGTTGGACTTTGTTGTGCCTCCCGCTGTGGTGAGAGAGCAGCGTGAGGGGTGCACTTTTTCCTTCTGGGAGCCACTCAACATCTTCTGGTCATCTGTCCGGATGGATCTTGCTGGGGGTGCCTGCGGTGAGAGTGTGAGGCTTAGTCCTGGTGGAGGCCCTGGCCATTGGCCACAGGGTTGCTGTCTGGATGCGGTACGGATCTGGATGGACGGAAACATGCTTCGACTCAATCCGGCCAAGACTGAGTGGCTGTACATACCGGCATCTTGATCCAGTCAGGAGATTCCACCGTTGGTCACAGGGGGAGAGGTGTTGCCCCCTGTGGACAGGGCATGGAACCTGGGGGTCCTCCTGGATTCATGGCTCCGGTTGGAGGAGCAGGTGGGAGCTGTGGCCAGGGGAGCCTTTGCTCAGGTCTGGCTGGTTCACCAGCTACACCCATTTCTGGACCGAGATGCCCTGCGTACAGTCACTCATGCACTTGTTACCTCCCGACTGCAACGCTCTCTATTTAGGACTGCCCTTGCATACCATCTGGAGATTGCAGCTGGTGCAAAATGCGGCCGCGCGGGTGGTGATGGAAGTTTCCTGATTCTCCCATGTTACACCCCTCCTGCGCGACCTGCATTGGTTGCTGGTTGCTCTCCGGGTGAGATTCAAGGTTTTAGTATTAACATTCAAAGTCCTACAAGACATGGTTCCGGGATATTTATGGGAGCGTCTCCTGCTGATATTGAGTGCCAACTGCCCTGTACGAGCACACAGACAGGGGCTTCTCAGGGTGCCATCGGCGAGTCAATGCCAGTTAGCGGTGCCCTGGGGATGAGCCTACTCTGTGGCGGTTCCCGCCCTGTAGAATCAACTACCCCTGGGGCTCTGTCTGGCCCCTGACCTTCGCACCTTCCGTCACGACCCGAAGACTTGGTTATTCGAACAGGCTGGGCTGTGCTGACCTCCTGGGGGGGGGGGATTTTTTAAATTTTTAAATTTTAACTTCTTAATATTATAATGTATTGGGCTTGAGATTGTTTAATTTTCTTTTAAGTAATTTATTGTTGATTGTCTGATTTTAGCTGTGAGCCGCCCCGAGTCTTCGGAGATGGGGCGGCATACAAGTCCAATAAATAAATAAATATATATATTATACCCATGTCATTCTTTTTTTACAAAAACAAAAACACTATTACTTCTTTCATAGCTATGAAGAGGCAAAGTAGCAACCAGTGCTGCTGATCAAATGCACTTGATCAATTGATCATCAGCAAGTGTAACTATATCTATAAAAGCCGAAGTTGTAGGAGTTTCCTGGTCTCCAGCACTGAGGTGTGAATTAGATGCCAAAGAGTAAAGACATCAGCGGGGATCTTAGAGAAGCAATTGTTGCTGCCCATCAATCTGGGAAGGGTTATAAGACATTTTCCAAACAATTTAAACTCCATCATTCTACGTTCCACATTCACAAGTGGAAAACATTCAAGACACTTGCCAATCTTCTCAGGAGTGGAAGTCCCAGCAAATTCACCCCAGGTTCAGAACGTGTAATGCTCAGGGAAATTACAAAAAATGCAACATTACATCTCAGGCTCTACAGGCCTCATTTAGCATATTAAGTGTTAAAGTTCATGACAGTACAGTTAGAAAAAGGCTGGACAAGTATGGTTCGTTTGGAAGGGTTGCCAGGAGAAAGCCTCTGATTTCTAAAAAGAACATGGCAGCAACACTCATATTTGAAATTTGCATCTGAACAAATCACAAGACTTCTGGAACACTGGATCAGACCAACATGGAGATGTTTGGAAGCAAAAAGAAGGCAAGAAGTCCTGCAAACGCCAAACATTGGCAACAGCACACAAAACTCCCTTGCCAATTTTCTCAGGAGTGGAAGTCCCAGCAAATTCACCCCAGGTTCAGAACGCACAATGCTCAGAGAAATTACAAAAAATCCAAGCATTACATCTCAGGCTCTACAGGCCTCATTTAGCATGTTAAGTCATTTAGCAGGCCTCATTTAGCAGGTTCATGACAGTACAATTAGAAAAAGACTGGACAAGTATGGTTCATTTGGAAGGGTTGCCAGGAGAAAGCCTCTGATTTCTAAAAAGGAAACACTTAAGACTTCTGGAACACTATCCTTTGGATGAGACCAAAGTGCAGATGTTCGGCCATAAAGCAGAATGCCATTTTGATGAAAATCAAACCAAAAGATATCAATACAAAGATCTCACAGCAACCGACAAGCAGTGATGAAGGGGTGATGATTTGGGGTTGTTTTGCAGCCACAGGACCTGGCTACTTCAAACTTGGCAAGTTTAAGACTTGTAGACTTCAACTCCCAGAATTCCTGAGCTGACATGACTTGAGGAGGAATTCTGGGAGTTGAAGTCCACAAGTCTTAAAGCTGTCAAGTTTGAAGACCCCTGCTGTATATTATACTATCCAGAATCAGAATAGATCTGGGAGGGACCCTAAAGGTCTTCTAGTACAACCCTCTGCTCATGCAGGAGATTCTGTATTAATATTCTATATTATTTCAGACAAGTGACTATCCAGTGTCTTCTTCAAAACATCCAGTGATGAAGCACCCACAAGGCCTGAAGGCCAGCTGTTCTACAGGTTAATTGTCCTTCATTGTTAGGAAGTTTATCCTTAATTCCAGATTGCTTCTCTCATTGATTAGTTTCCATCCATTATGTCTTGCCCTGCCTTCAGGTGCTCTGGAAAATAAGTTGTCTCCCCTCCTTTGTGGCAGATTCTTAAATACTGGAGTACTGCTATCATGTCCCCTCTAGTCCCTCTTTTCTGTAAACTAACCAAACCCAAATCCTACAACTTCATGTTTTGGTCTCCAGGCCTTTAATCAACTTATTTCTCTTCTTTGTACTTTTTCTAAAGTCTCAACATCTTTTTTGTAATTTGATGACCAAAACTGGATGCAGTATTCTAGATATGGACTTACTAAGGTTTTATAAAGCGGTGCTAATACTTCATGTGATTTTGATTCTAGAGTCAAATGTGAGACCATCTGTCCAATAGCAGTTTCTCACACATGGCTTCTCTGCTTTGCCTTTCTTTTTGCAAAATACATCATGACAAGATGTAATATGTTCATGTCTTGTTGATCATCTGAGGGTATATTTACCTACTTTTAAGATTTCTAAGACCCAGATGATTTTTATTATGTGCTGATAGGTAAAACCATAGAACTCAAATAGGGTGTACTTTGTTTTTCACATGGCTGCATATTTGGATGAAAAGGGGATAGATTATATATTTGGAGATATATGTGTACAGAGAGAAATACAAATGTATAAATGGAGAAAATCCACATGTTTCAAGCCTGAAAAAAGTCCCAAAATGGTTGAAGTCAAACCTTCTGAGGTAATTTATAGATGTGGGGCTTTAATTGATGAAGTGATGCCTCAGCAAGATTTGAAGCATAGTTTTGCTCATGGAAGTCCTCAGCTCCAAATAAGGACAGAAAACACTGCCCAGAACCCCTCTGATGACATCCCCATTCAGGTAGTTCTCCATTATTCAGCATAATTGGGACTGGCATCATTGTCACTAAGAAGCCCAGTCATGAAGCCTGATGTCACATGACAGTGCCAACTTACCTCTCTTCCTTTGCAGTTGTTAAACAAATCCCTGTGGGTTGTTGAAGGCAATTTCATATGACCTGACTTGCTACTTCCTGCTGGCATCTCCACTGATTTTGCTTGACAGAAGCTAACTAGGAGGGTCACAAATGGGGATCCTGATGCTTCAACAACCATAAATGTGCAGCAGTTGGCAGAACCCAAATTGGTGCAAGTCCTTTTTCTGCACCTTTATATCTACTGGAACTGCTGATGTGTGGTCACTGAACAAGTGCTACAATGACCACAAATTTGTGGAAAAGATGTACATCTGCTTTTACAGTGCCACTTTAACTTTGAAGGCTCAGGAAACAAGTGGTAAGTGAGGACTACCTATACACCTGAACATCCCAAAAAGTCATCCATAGGAAGATCAGTCCGATATTGTTGCCAAGAAAACAGCTGGTCCATAAGAGAATAACAGAGTTGGAAGGGACCTTGGAGGTCTTCTAGTCCAATCCCTGCTCAGGCAGGAGACTTTATGTCATTCCTGATTAATTGCAATCCCGTCTCTTCTTTAAACCCTTCAGTGATGAAGAACTCACAACTTTTGGAGGCAAGCTGTTCCCAAGGAATTAACCTTAATTTGAAGGAGACTTTTAGAAATTTTCCCACCAGCAAAAAATTCCGGCCATCACTGTTAAAGCATGGAGCACCAGTGGACTCAAAATCTGGGGAGGGAGGGAACATGTAGCAGCAGCTGATAGGCTTCAGTCTAGTTGCTTCTCAGCTTCCACATCCCGGAGGAAACACAACAGCCCTACTTGCTCTCAGCCTCTCCTCCGACCTGATCTCAACTCACTTTCCAGCTACTGCTTCGACCCTGGGAAGAGCAGAAAAACCACTCGGCACCCCACATTCCTCCCTTGAGTGAACCGGAAGAAGCAGCTCCTCTCCTCCCATCCTTTCTAGCAATGCTGTACTCGATGGTTTTAACTCCTTTAAGCTCAGCCACAGACGCCTATTAATGGCTTTCTAGTCACTGATAAGTGACTGCCACTCCTGATAGGAGGCAAAAGAACACACTTGTCTGTCTGTAACGTGTTTGTAAGATGTTTTCACTGATTAAATGCTACCAAGTCGTTTTCCAGTTCTAGCAATCTATCTTTGCAACTGATCCATGTGCAATAGTGAAATGTGACACTAAAGTAGGTTGTGAAGATTAGCTATGTGCTGAGCCCTAAACGTTTATGAAGTTCTTACAGAATTACATAGAGTTGGAAGAGACCAACTCTCCAAGCAGGAGACCCTATTCTGTTCCAGACAAATGGCTGCCCAATCTCCTCTTTACAAATCCCATTGATGGAGCATCCACCACTTCTACAGGCAAAGCATTTCCACTGATTGTTCTCACTGAAAGGAAATTTCTTTTTGAAATGCTGATGATACCCAGCTTTTCATCTCCACCCCAACCAACCCAGTGATGCCCTCAACGTGATGTCCCAGTGTCTGGAGGCAGTACAGGTCTGGATGGGGAGGAACAGGCTCCGGCTCAACCCGGCTAAGACGAGTGGCTGTACATACCAGCATCTCGAGTTGTCCAGGATATTCCATCTTTGGCTATGGGGGGAGAGGTGTTGCCCCCCATAGATAGGGCATGCAACTTGGGCATCCTCCTGGATACACGGCTCAGTTTAGAGGTTTAGAGGAGCAGGTGGGAGCCGTGGCCAGGGGGGCATTTGCCCAGGTTCGCCTGCTGCACCAGTTGCATCCCTACCTGGACCGAGATGCCCTGCATACAGTCACTCATGCACTCGTCTCCCATCTGGACTACTGCAATGCTCTTTACATGGGGCTGCCCTTGAGGACCACTCAGAGGCTTCAACTGGTCCAGAACGCAGCGGCATGGGTGGTGATGGGAGGATCCCGATACTCCCATGTTACACCGCTCCTGTGTGAGCTGCACTGGTTACCAGTTGCCCTCTGGGTGAGATTCAAGGTGCTGGTGTTGACCTATAAAGCCCTTCATTGCATTGGACCAGGATATATGTGGGAGACCCTGATGCCGACAACAGCTTCCTGGCATCCCGTGCGCTCCCATCAACAGGGCCTTCTCCGGGTGCCGTCAACTCGGCAATGTCGACTGGCAATTCCCAGGGGTAGGGCCTTCTCGGTGGGAGTACCCACCCTATGGAACCAGCTTCCCTGGAGCTCCGGGTAGCCCCTGACCTCCGCTCCTTCCACTGTGACCTAAAAACCTGGCTGTTCCAACTGGCCTACCAGGACTGATGGGGGGGAGGGTTTTTAGCATAGTTTTAATTGGCATGAGACCCTTGGTTTAATAGTTTATTAATATTTGTATATATGCATTGGATTATTTTATTTTGTAAGCCGCCCTGAGTCCTTCGGGAGATAGGTCAGCATATAAGTCTCATAACTAACTAACTAACGGAAGGAAGGAAGGAAGGAAGGAAGGAAGGAAGGAAGGAAGGAAGGAAGGAAGAAAGTAAGTATAAACATGAGTAAGAATACAGAAAACAGGTACGATTAAATGGGGACAATAGGACAGGGACAGGAGGCATGATGGTGCACTTATGCACGCCCCTTACAGACCTCTTAAGAATGGGGTGAGGTCAATAGTGGATAGTGGACCTCATGACAAAATCATTAAGTTTACAAAAAACACAAAGATCTTGTGAAACAATTTGGTTTCAAAGCTGTCCAGCTATAAATTGGAGGGGTGTTAAGATATTAAATTTAGTAGCTGGAACAGTAAAATTGTACAATGGGCAAGAACAGGCAGTTCTAAGCTGATTGGTTGGAGAGTGCTGGCTCCTGCATGAGGCAATCTACACTATGATTGGTTGCTTAGGTGTAAAGAGGGAGTTTCTCATTTTTCCTGCTTTTTTCCTTCTGTGTACTCTGTATCCTATTTGGATTTACCTCAGGATGTTTCTGTGTTCCTGACCATCTTGTTTGCTGTAAATATGTTAAATGTTTCATTTATATAAAATTACAAATTAGCCTCAGTGTCTCTGATTTGATTTGGAAACTTGCCGCATAATTCCCCCACAGAAGACAACCTCTATTACACCCAGAAAATAAATCCGTTTGCTGGAAACATCACTGGGAGGGAGATAATTGTTGTTATTTGTAGCTGGTACATTAGCCAGAAAGATGTAAAGGATCATGGTAAGAAAAAACATTTCTGCTCTGGGAGGTCCCCTTCCTCTGGCACTGATGGAGGAGTTTGGGATTATGAGCACACACAAATGAATGGCTTTGTGAGACGGAGCTCTTCCCAAGAAGCTCCCACAGGGAGCACAGTTGGTTCTTAAAAAACCCCTCACCATGGTTTGGAAACTGCAGGTTTGCTTGGAGAAGGTTGAAGCAGATTTATTTATTTATTTATTTATTCGACTTGTATGCCCCTCCGAAAGGACTCAGCGCTCACAGCTAAAAATACAACAATAAATTACCTAAAAACATATTAAAGAATTGCAAGCCGAATTGGAATTAAAACCCCAAAGTTAAAATAAACAAACCCCCAGAAAGTCAGCACAGCCCGGATTGTAGAAACAGCCAGGTTTTTAACTCGTGGCGGAAGGTGAGATCAGGAGCCAGCCGGAACTCCGGCGGAAGGAGATTCCATACAGTGGGAGCCGCCACAGAATAGGCCCTCCCCCGGGTCACCGCCAAGTGACATTGAGTCGCTGGACGGCACCCCGAGACCCCGTCTGTGCGCCCATACAGGGCGGTTGGTATTTGATGCTGGGAGGAGTCATTCTCGTAAATATCCTGAACCCATGCCATGTAGGACTTTGAATATTAACACCAAAACCTTGAATCTCACCCGGAGGGCAACCGGAAGCCAATGCAGGCCGCGCAGGAGGGGTGTAATATGGGAGTATCGGGAAGCTCCCATCACTACTCACACGACCGCATTCTGCACCAGCTGAAGCCTCCGAGTGGTATGCAAGGGCAGTCCTAAATAGAGAGCGTTACAGTAGTCGAAGTCGGAGATAACGAGCCTGAGTGATCATGCGCAGGGCATCTCGGTCCAGATACGGGCACAACTGGCAAACCAACTGGATCTGGGCAAAGGCTCCTCCTACAGATTTGGAATTAATAGACTTGATGCATGATGAACTGACCTTTCATAAGAAGACTGGAGAATGGACCTAACCATGTCTAACTGGAAAACAATTTGGAAAATGGATCGACCAAGAGGTTTTAGGATTTGGGGAATAAGACACAACTGTTCTCTTAATTGCTCTCAAGTTAAATTTTAAGAAAAACTTTTATTACTAAGAATCAAACAAAGATATTTCATCCCAAACAAATCAGAGAGAATGATTCCAGTGATTTATGGTAAATAAGAAGCCATTCCAAATTTTATACAAATTAAACGGAATAGTAGATAGTAAATAAGGTGCTTTGATGTTTAACTTTGTTGTTGGTTCACCTGTTAATTACAATGCCTTTATAGATCGTAGATAGATGAATGTCGAATTGGTTGTCAATAGAGGTAGAATTTTATAAATTTTGGACCTGCTTCAGAAAGGGAGGAAACTAATATTGCTCCAATATACTTACAAATATTCTAGTGAGGGGATAATAAAAGTAAATCTGTTTTTTCTCTTTTTTAATGTACATTTTTTATTTTTATGTTTTTCTATTATTGTTTTGATTTTGAAAAAAAAATTGTTTTTGGAGTTTGTATTGTATATTAATATTTTCAATAAAATCACCTTTTGAAAAAAATCCCTTTACCACAAGTACGTTTATGGCGCTACTGTGGACCTATTTTCTAAACTGCTTCTAAATTCATAGAATCATAGACACATGGGATTGGTTGTATCATGGTGACCAGAACTGGACACAATATTCTAGGTCTGCTGTCACCAGTACAGTGTAAAGCAACTGTTATCACTGCTTCTTGTCTTGACACTATAGTTCTGTTGATGCAGCCTGGGACTGCATTGGCTTTTTTCGGCAGTGGCAGCACTATACAGCACAATACTAGCAAAAGAGGTACTTAGCATATGGCCCAGGGATACTTGGCCTGCCCTTTTGGAGATTTCTCAGAGGTAGCCATCATTTTCAGTGCACCCACAATTCCTTAACACAGTCTACAAACAGTCTACTGTAAACTGAATACTTTGTCCTAGTCACAATGACCCAGAAGCAGCCACCATTTTGATACAGAGGCAGGCATGACGAAATGGCAGCCACTTCCACAAGTCTGCCACATAACCCAGGCATGAATCCCAGGCACATTCAAAATAACAGCTGCCTCCATGACACAGTCATGAAGCCCAAAAATGCGTTCTTGCCTTCCTTCACCAACATGAGGTTCAGAGATCTTCAAAAGGTATGGAGAAGGAGGAAGCTGTGATGCCTGGTGGGTTGGGAGTCAGGCCTAACAACTGCAGGGACTGAGTGGGAATAGGAAAATGCCTGTGGGGACCCAAAAGGTGGGGTAGTGGAGACTAGGCCTCCAAGAGATTCCACAACCCTGAGGTAGTCACTGTTCTGCTTAACCACTTGAACATTTGTTTAAAATCTTCATCAGGGAAAGAAGGGGACGGGGATAGGTATTTAAGCAAAGTAATCTCACTTAACAACCACTGCAAGATGCAACCATAACTGGCAGGCTCCATTACAGTTGTATGTAGACGACTACTTCTATGGTGGCTGGGGAATTCTGAGGGTCAAAATATGGAGGACACCAAAGTAGAAGACGGAAATTCCATGTGTGGAAATTCCATAATCAATATACAAAAAATACCGCCCAAAAGCCTTTTTGAGCAATTCCACTACTTTTGCAAAAATGAAATTGCTGCTGATAACGAGAAACAGGTTAGCCCTTTTCCATTTTCCTTTTTCTCTCCACTTACAAGTCTAGTTCTGAGATATTTTTTCACCTACACTCCTAATGAGAGATGAGAAATGAAATTCAAGCCTTCTCTAAACTCATCATTGGATTTCCATGTGGGCAATAAGGAGCAATTTATGCCAGAAGCATCATCCACCGAAAGATTTGTCTCCTTGGTGAGTCTTGCGGTATATCACCAGGTTCACATTTCTCTTGTGTTGATTCTCTGATGTCTTACCAAGTTGAAATTGTAACAGAAACTTTCCCACAATCAGGAATTTTAAAGGGTTTCTCTCCTGTATGAATCCTCTGATGGTTTACCAGATGAGAATTTTGACTGAAACTTTTCCTACAAGGAGGACATTCAAAGGGCTTTTCTCTTGTGTGAGTCCTCTGATGGCTCACCAGGTTTGAATTCTTACTGAAACATTTCCCACAAACAAGACATTCAAAGGGTTTCTCTCCTGTGTGAGTCCTCTGATGGTTCACCAGGACAGAATTCTGACTGAAACATTTCCTACACTGAGGACATTCAAAGGGCTTTTCTCCTGTGTGAGTCCTCTGATGGCTCACCAGGCTGGAATTCTGACTGAAACTTTTCCTGCAAACAGGACATTCAAAGGGCTTCTGTCCTGTGTGAATTCTCTGGTGTCTCACCAACTCACAATTCTGACCGAAACTTTTCTTACAAAGAGGACATTCAAAGGGCTTTTCTCTTGTGTGAGTCCTCTGATGGCTCACCAGGTTTGAATTCTGACCGAAACTTTTCCCGCAAACAGGACATTCAAAGGGTTTCTCTCCTGTGTGAGTCCTCTGATGGCTCACCAGGCTGTAATTCTGACTGAAATGTTTCCCGCAAACAGGACATTCAAAAGGTTTCTCTCCTGTGTGAGTCCTCTGATGGTTCACCAGGATCGAATTCTGACTGAAACTTTTCCCACAAACAGGACATTCAAAGGGTTTCTCTCCTGTGTGAGTCCTCTGATGTCTCACCAGGCTGTAATTCTGACTGAAACTTTTCCCACAAACAGGACATTTAAAAGGTTTCTCTCCTGTGTGAGTCCTTTGGTGTTTTACCAGGTTGGAATTCTGACTGAAACTTTCCCCACAAATAGGACATTCAAAGGGTTTCTCTCCTGTGTGAGTCCTCTGATGGCTCACCAGGCTGTAATTCTGACTGAAACTTTTCCCGCAAACAGGACATTTAAAAGGTTTCTCTCTTGTGTGAGTCCTTTGGTGTTTCACCAGGTTGGAATTCTGACTGAAACTTTTCCCACAAATAGGACATTCAAAAGGTTTCTCTCCTGTGTGAGTCCTCTGGTGGTTCACCAGGTCAAAATTCTGACCAAAACTTTTCCAACAAACAGGACATTTAAAGGGTTTCTCTCCTGTGTGAGTCCTCTGATGGTACACCAAGTCAGAATTCTTACTGAAAACTTTCCCACAGTCAGGACATTCAAAGACTTTCTTTCCTGTGTGAGTCCTCAGGTGTCTCACGAGGTGGGAATATCCAATGAAATGTTTTCCACAATCTGGACAGTCATACATCTTCTCCCTGCTATGAGTCCTCAGATGTATCACCAAGTTGTCATTTTTCTTAAAGGATTTGGCACATTGGAAGCATTTGTAGGGCATCTCTCCTGGGTGGGTTCTTCCATGAACCAAAAAGGATCTGTTCTGACAAAAGCTTTTGCCACATTCAGATAATTTGTATGCTCTTTTCTCCTCAGTGGATTCTCTCCTGCATAATCACTGCGATTTGAAGTCTGCTCCTTCCATTATAGGCACACCTATTGAGCTTTTCCACCACTGATACTCTTGAGAAGGTCAAAAATATGTGTGATCCCTTGTTTAGTGATGCTTTGATTTAAGCCCATTTCTTCCTCTCAGGGCAACGCAAGGATTACTGTCTGCCGTATGTGCCCATCCAATTAACTTTTTTTCCCCACTAACTTCCAGAAATTTTCCTCTTTTTCTGAATGGAAAAATAACCTTCCTTGACTTATTGTATATTGTGTCCTTGAGTTCCACATACTCTACTTTTTGCAGCACAAAATCTCTTATTGATTTTCTTTCCTTCGTCTCTCAACTGCTGTGGAAGGAGAAGAATTGTGTGGTTTTTCTGATGGAAATGGAGAATATTTTTATTTCTGCTTCAATCAGTTTTGCCTTTCAATATTGCTGGTTATTCTCAGTTGTTCAGTGTGGTCTTCTGGCATCATCTTTGTCTGTAAGATTCAAATGAAAATGTGACTTTTATTGTTTATAAAAGAGTTGCAGAAGATGTGAAAAAAGCGTACATTACAATGAAAAAGCAAACATGCCAATATGCTAGAATAGTCACTTACATTAATTGTGATATCTACTACTGAGCTCCAGTTCAAATATCCATTCAATCATTAAATTCATTTGTTTACTTAGGTCAGTCACAAATTCTCAGACCTGCACAGGGTTATCATCAAATACAGTTATGTGAAGAAGAAAGTACACCCTCAATTTTTATGATTTTATGTATCACGACATAGTAAAAATAATCTCATCCTTAGCAGTTTAAAAATAGGTAAATATAACCTGTTCTACAGGTTAATTGTCCTTCATTGTTAGGAAGTTTATCCTTAATTCCAGATTGCTTCTCTCATTGATTAGTTTTCATCCATTATGTCTTGCCCTGCCTTCAGGTGCTTTGGAAAATAAGTTGTCTCCCCTCCTTTGTGGCAGATTCTTAAATACTGGAGTACTGCTATCATGTCCCCTCTAGTCCCTCTTTTCTGTAAACTAACCAAACCCAAATCCTACAACTTCATGTTTTGGTCTCCAGGCCTTTAATCAACTTATTTCTCTTCTTGTACTTTTTCTAAAGTCTCAACATCTTTTTTGTAATTTGATGACCAAAACTGGATGCAGTATTCTAGATATGGACTTACTAAGGTTTTATAAAGCGGTGCTAATACTTCATGTGATTTTGATTCTAGAGTCAAATGTGAGACCATCTGTCCAATAGCAGTTTCTCACACATGGCTTCTCTGCTTTGCCTTTCTTTTTGCAAAATACATCATGACAAGATGTAATATGTTCATGTCTTGTTGATCATCTGAGGGTATATTTACCTACTTTTAAGATTTCTAAGACCCAGATGATTTTTATTATGTGCTGATAGGTAAAACCATAGAACTCAAATAGGGTGTACTTTGTTTTTCACATGGCTGCATATTTGGATGAAAAGGGGATAGATTATATATTTGGAGATATATGTGTACAGAGAGAAATACAAATGTATAAATGGAGAAAATCCATGTGTTTCAAGCCTGAAAAAAGTCCCAAAACGGTTGAAGTCAATCCTTCTGAGGTAATTTATAGATGTGGGGCTTTAATTGATGAAGTGATGCCTCAGCAAGATTTGAAGCATAGTTTTGCTCATGGAAGTCCTCAGCTCCAAATAAGGACAGAAAACACTGCCCAGAACCCCTCTGATGACATCCCCATTCAGGTAGTTCTCCATTATTCAGCATAATTGGGATTGGCATCATTGTCACTAAGAAGCCCAGTCATGAAGCCTGATGTCACATGACAGTGCCAACTTACCTCTATTCCTCTGCAGTGTTAAACAAATCCCTGTGGGTTGTTGAAGGCAATTTCATATGACCTGACTTGCTACTTCCTGCTGGCATCCCCACTGATTTTGCTTGACAGAAGCTAACCAGGAGGGTCACAAATGGGGATCCTGATGCTTCAACAACCATAAATGTGCAGCAGTTGGCAGAACCCAAATTGGTGCAAGTCCTTTTTCTGCACCTTTATATCTACTGGAACTGCTGATGTGTGGTCACTGAACAAGTGCTACAATGACCACAAATTTGTGGAAAAGATGTACATCTGCTTTTACAGTGCCACTTTAACTTTGAAGGCTCAGGAAACAAGTGGTAAGTGAGGACTACCTATACACCTGAACATCCCAAAAAGTCATCCATAGGAAGATCAGTCCGATATTGTTGCCAAGAAAACAGCTGGTCCATAAGAGAATAACAGAGTTGGAAGGGACCTTGGAGGTCTTCTAGTCCAATCCCTGCTCAGGCAGGAGACTTTATGTCATTCCTGATTAATTGCAATCCCGTCTCTTCTTTAAACCCTTCAGTGATGAAGAACTCACAACTTTTGGAGGCAAGCTGTTCCCAAGGAATTAACCTTAATTTGAAGGAGACTTTTAGAAATTTTCCCACCAGCAAAAAATTCCGGCCATCACTGTTAAAGCATGGAGCACCAGTGGACTCAAAATCTGGGGAGGGAGGGAACACGTAGCAGCAGCTGATATGCTTCAGTCTACTTGCTTCTCAGCTTCCACATCCCGGAGGAAACACAACAGCCCTACTTGCTCTCAGCCTCTCCTCCGACCTGACCCCAACTCACCTTCCAGCTGCTGCTTCGACCCTGGGAAGAGCAGAAAAACCACTCGGCACACCACCTTCCTCCCATGAGTGATCCGGAAGAAGCAGCTTCTCTCTTCCCATCTTTTCTAGCAATGCTCTACTCGATGGTTTTAACTCCTTTAAGCTCAGCCACAGACGCCTATTAATGGCTTTCTAGTCACTGATAAGTGACTGCCACTCCTGATAGGAGGCAAAAGAACACACTTGTCTGTCTGTAACGTGTTTGTAAGATGTTTTCACTGATTAAATGCTACCAAGTCGTTTTCCAGTTCTAGCAATCTATCTTTGCAACTGATCCATGTGCAATAGTGAAATGTAACACTAAAGTAGGTTGTGAAGATTAGCTATGTGCTGAGCCCTAAACGTTTATGAAGTTCTTACAGAATTACATAGAGTTGGAAGAGACCAACTCTCCAAGCAGGAGACCCTATTCTGTTCCAGACAAATGGCTGCCCAATCTCCTCTTTACAAATCCCATTGATGGAGCACCCACAACTTCTACAGGCAAAGCATTTCTACTGATTGTTCTCACTGAAAGGAAATTTCTTTTTGATTCTAGTTTGGGTGTCTTTTTGACAAGTTTCCCTCTGTTACTCTTTTTGCTGCTCTGAGGGGCATTGGACAATAGTTTTTTCTGTTTCGACCCCTATTGGACAATAGGCTTTTTCTGTTTCAACCCCTCAAATATTGAAAGACTGCCATGATGTAACCCCAATCCTTTTCTGTGTTAGACTAGCTATATCCAGTTCCTGCAATAGTTCATTGTAGAACTACTTTGGAGTAGAAATGAAATTACAAGAAAGAGGGTATTTTCTAAGTCCAAAGAAGAAAATAGAACAATTGTTAAAAATATATGGAAAGTTGTGAAAGTGTGCAAACTGCCATGACACTAGATTGTCAATCCATCAAAAATAGAACAATTTGTAATTTGGAAATCTACCAGGCAGTCCTGTTTATTGGACCCATGTCCTTCCTGGCTGGTTTATGCCTCCAGGGAGTTTACACGTGGCTGGCTCCAGGCAGTTGTCAACGCCTCCTTGAGTGAGGGAGTTTTTCCTGCTGCCTTGAAAGAGGCGGTGGTGAGACCCTCCTCAAGAAGCCTGCCTTGGACCCAACCATTTTGAACAACTATCGTCCAGTCTCCAACCTTCACTTTTTAGAGAAGGTTGTCGAGAGCGTGGTGGTTCAGCAACTTCTGTTGTTCTTGGAGGAAGCTGATTATCTAGATCTGTACCAATCGGGCTTCAGGCCCGGTTACAGCACGGAGACAGCATTGGTCACACTGATGATCTTTGGAGGGCTCGGGACAGGGGCTTTTCCTCCATCCTGGTCTTTTTGGATGTCTCAGCGGCTTTCAATACCATCGACCATGGTATCCTTCTGCAGCAGCTCCAGGGGTTGGGAGTGGGAGGCACCGTTTTACGGTGGTTCTCCTCCTACCTCTCGGGCCGCTCACAGTCGGTGTTGGCAGGGGAGCAGAGATCAGCCCCGAGGCCCCTCACGTGTGGGGTCCCGCACACATCTACATGAAACCGCTTGGTGAGATTATCCATGGTTTTGGGGTGAGGTATCACCAATATGCGGATGATACCCAGCTTTACATCTCCACCTCAAACCAGATCAGTGATGCTCTCTCCGTGATGTCCTGGTGCCTGGATGCGGTGCAGGTCTGGATGGGGATTAACAGGCTCCGACTCAACTCGGCCAAGACTGAGTGGCTGTGCGTACCAGCATCTTGGTTTTCTCAGGATGTACCATCTTTGGTCATGGGGGGAGAGGTGTTGCCCCCCGTGGACAGGGCTCGGAATCTGGGCATCCTCATGGACTCACAGCTCAGTTTGGAGGAGCAGGTGGGAGCTGTGGCCAGGGGGGCATTTGCCCAGGTTCGGCTGTTTTGCCAGCTCCGCCCTTACCTGAGTCAAGATGCCCTGTGAACAGTCACTCATGCGCTCGTCACCTCCCGAATCGACTACTGCAACGCTCTCTACATGGGACTGCTCTTGAGGACCACCCGGAGGTTGCAGCTGGTGCAGAATGCACGAGGCTGTGATGGGGGTGCCCCGATACTCCTATGTTACACCCCTCCTGTGCGACCTGCATTGGCTCCCGGTTGCCTTCCGGGTTAGTTTCAAGGTGCTAGTAACAACTTACAAAGTCCTAAATGGCTTGGGGCCAGGGTACTTGTGGGAACGCCTCCTGCCAGCATCACATTCCGATCGCCCAGTATGCTCCCATAGGCAGGGACACCTTGAGATACCATCGGTTAGGCTCTGTCGACTGGCGGTGCCCAGGGGTAGGGCCTTTTCTGTGGGAGCTCAGCCTATGGAACCAACTCCCCGTGGACCTCCATTTGGCCCCCAATCTCCGCTCCTTCCGCTGGGACCTGAAGACCTGGCTGTTTCAACAGGCCGGTCTGGACTGACTCTGGGGGTGGGGGTGGTTTTATTTGTTTTAATTTAAATTTTAATGAACTATTAGGCTTGTATTGGTTTAATATCTTTTTTATTGTAATTGTATTAGGTTTTTATTGTTCGCCACCCTGAGTCCTTAGGGAGAGAGGGCGGCATACAAGTCTAATAAAATAAATAATAAATAGGAGGTCTGTGATGCAGTATTCATCACATACTGTGGCCAGATATTACCAATTCGGTCAACATTTTAAACCGCTACACATAACAATCTACACAACAACACTGGTTAGGAATTAAAAGGATACTGTGTTACTGAAAGGGAACCATGGATTTTTAGGATTGCATTTACCACCAACAAGTGAATTAGAATTGAAATGCTTTGTAGATAGTATTTGGGCTGATGTACAAGATAGAAAGTCAATGTCAGGATTTGTTATAATGTTAGCAAACATGCTAGCTATTTGGAAATCTAGAAAACAGACTTCAGATGCCATTTCCACAGCTGCAGCCCAATTCATAGCATTATAATAATTGTCTTCAGAGATGACATGGTATATATGGTTAGTAAAGGATTTGGATATTGAAGTGAAAGGAGTCATACCAATATTTGAAGATAACACAATATGTATACAAATGGCAACAGGTGCGAGTAAAAATCAGAAAGAAGCATGTTGACATAAAATAATGTAATGACAGGGAAGCAGGAAAGAAAATGCAATAGACATAATTTATTGTCCACCAGAAAATAATTTATTTATTTATTTATTTATTTATTTACTTGATTTGATTTGTCAATCACTTACAACGTAATAGGTATAAGTAGGCGGAACCAACGAGATGGTTCCGCCCCAGGTGCCTAATGGACCCGGAAGGGTTCCAGACGGCGCTTGGGTCAATTCCGTCCTCCTTTGCCGACAGCTCAGTGGACACCCTGGTGGACGCCTGGCAGACAGCTGCCGCCGGGGCATTAGACCAAGTTGTTCCTTTGTGACCTCTGACCCGCTGCAGATCCTGATTAGCTCCCTGGTTTTTCACGGAGCCTCAGGAAATGGTGGAAGAGAGGCCTAGAGAGCTGTTGGAGATCCAGCAGGTCCGAATCTAACCGAGCGCAGTTAAGATCTTATTTTAGGTCTTATCTTGCTGCAATGACAGCAGCGAAGTGTGTATACTTCTCTTCTCTCATTGCGTCTGCAGATAACCACCCGGCCGCCCTGTTTAGGGTCTCCATCTTTTAACCAGGGGAGGGGAAGACCTCTGCAGGACGTGCAAGAGTTTAGTCAACATCTGATGGACAAGATCGCTCAGATCCGGACAGGCTTGAACTCCGACTGGGCAGAGTCCGACGGGAGTATGACAATTGGTCTTAGAAATATCATCTGGGAGGAGTTCGATCCTGTGACTCCAAATGAGGTGGACAGGATCATGGGGAGGCTGAGTGCTGCCACGTGTTTATTGGACCCGTGTCCCTCCTGGCTGGTGTATGCCGCCCAGGACGGTACACTTGGCTGGCTGCAGGCAGTTACCAACGCTTCTTTACGAGAGGGAGTCTTTCCCGTCACCTTGAAGGAGACAGTGGTGAGGCCCCTCCTCAAGAAGCCTGCCTTGGACCCAGCCAATTTAGACAACTTTCATCCAGTCTCCAACCTTCGCTCTGGCGAAGGTTGTTGAGAGTAGAGCATGCAGCAGCTACCGATGTTCCTGTAGGAAGCTGACTATCTAGACCCATATCAATCAGGCTTCAGGCCCGGTTACAGCACGGAGACGGCATTGGTCGCGCTGGTGGATGATCTCTGGTGGATGATCTCTGGAGGGCACGGGACAGAGGTTATTCTAGTCACAAATTCTCAGACCTGCATAGGGTTATCATCAAATACAGTTATGTGAAGAAGAAAGTACACCCTCGATCTGTATGATTTTATGTATCACGACATAGTAAAAATAATCTCATCCATAGCAGTTTAAAAATAGGTAAATATAACATCAGACGAGCAACAACAGATGATATATTATACCCATGTCTTCATTTTTTTATAGCAACTAAAAACACTCTTACATATTCCATAGGTATGAAGAGGCGAAGTAGCAGCCAGTGCTGCGTAGCAGCCAGTGCTGCTGATCAAATACCCTTGATCAATTGATCATCAGCAAGTGTGACTATATCTATAAAAACTGAAATTGTTGGAGTTTCCTGGTCTCCAGCACTGAGGTGTGAATTAGATGCCAAAGAGTAAAGACATCAGCGGTGATCTTAAAGAAGCAATTATTGCTGCCCATCAATCTGGGAAGGGTTATATGACTTTTTCCAAACAATTTAAACTCCACCATTCTACGTTCCACATTCACAAGTGGAAAACATTCAAGACACTTGCCAATCTTCTCAGGAGTAGAAGTCCCAGCAAATTCACCCCAGGTTCAGAACGTGTAATGCTCAGGGAAATTACAAAAAATGCAACATTACATCTCAGGCTCTACAGGCCTCATTTAGCATATTAGTGTTAAAGTTCATGACAGTACAGTTAGAAAAAGGCTGGACAAGTATGGTTCGTTTGGAAGGGTTGCCAGGAGAAAGCCTCTGATTTCTAAAAAGAACATGGCAGCAACACTCATATTTGAAATTTGCATCTGAACAAATCACAAGACTTCTGGAACACTGGATCAAACCAACATGGAGATGTTTGGAAGCAAAGAAGAAGGCAAGAAGCACACAAAACTCCATGTTTTTTTTTCTTTTTACAAAGTTAAGCACAGTTGAACCTGGTTAATAAATGAATGGGGCACA
This sequence comes from Naja naja, assembly GCA_009733165.1. Lineage (NCBI taxonomy): Eukaryota > Metazoa > Chordata > Lepidosauria > Squamata > Elapidae > Naja > Naja naja. Next base: position 21,344,756 of record CM019149.1, read on the forward strand.
AATAGGAAAAACTGTGCTTGTTGGCTACACGTGGAAGTTAAAAAAAAACATCTAAGAAGAGAGCAGAGGAAGATCAGTCCGATATTGTTGCCAAGAAAAAACCAAGTCCATAACAGAATAACAGAGTTGGAAGGGACCTTGGAGGTCTTCTAGTCCAATCCCCCCTGCCCACCCTGTCATTCCTGATTAATTGCTGTCCCGTCTCTTCTTGAAACCCTTCAGTGATAAAGTACTCACAACTTTTGGAGGAAAGCTGTTCCCAAGGAATTAATCAATCCTCCCAAGGGCAAGCTGCAGTGGTGGTCCCAAATGGCCACCACAAGACAAAGAACATTCCGGGAAACTAAGTTTTGTGCTGGAGAGAGAAGTAGCGAGCAGAGTATGAACCAGGCAAAGGACATCACTTTTAAGGTACCCCGGTATCAAATTAAAGGGCTATTTTGGAGGAAAGTGTGTAGAAGCGTGACCAGAAAGAGAAGAAAATGGGTTTTTAAATTTGGATTTGATTATTCTATTGGACCAATCTGGAGGATAAACTTAAAGGAAAATACATTAACACAACAAAGGTTTAAAAATTAAACTGGACAGATATTGAACTGTGGGCACTTAAAGGGCATAACTAATGCTGGAATTGAGTGTGTTGAAAAGAATAGCTAATGATTGAAATTAGCGAGCTTAATAAAATATATTCAACGAAAGTTAAAAAGAAAAAGACTCAAGAGCGCCACCTGATGGTACAGGAAAACTTTAGTATGTTTTAAAACAAGTGTCTGGTCTTTTTCAGAGTTTGGATCTTGGAACTTGAAAGAAAATAAAAGGAACTTTACTATTGCCAGCAATTTGGGAAACAGTTGAGAGGCCAATTAGGGGGTTTGGAATAAGATTGAAGAGTATGAATTGTTGAAAATAAACTCAAAACATATTGACTGAAATAAGATACTGGACTCTGGATTGAATATATCTATTAAAGAAGAGGATTTCAACTATTAAGGAAGAGGAAAGAAAAAGAAAAAAGGAGAAGATACAATGGAGGAGCTACTTGTTGATATAAGACTGGACTTACAAGATATAAGACCGGATATGCAAGATACAGAACATGATAAAAATCAAACTTGAAATGTGTAATTATGTACCACATAAATTAGAGATGGTGACTCAGCATACACAAGAACATAATAAAGCAGAGGGGGAGGAGTTCTATAAAGAAGAAGCCAACTTAGAAGGACAAACGCACCAACAATTATTTAAGCAGGGAAAAGGAACTAGAATTAAAAATTTGTGGTCTGATGGGATGATAAAAGGGAGAATGGTTTGGAAAATGTTTGAAGAGGAAGAAAAGCAGAAACAGGAAGTAACAAAAGAAAAAGAAAAATCAAAGGAAGGAGAGAGAAAAGTTTAATAACTGGAATGAGAAAAGGAGGGGAATAAGAATGGGGGAAAAGGGAATTAAGAGAAAGGACCAGAAAATAAAATAAAACAAACAATGATGAAAAGAAGGTATATTGTTCAAAGAGTGAGAGATAATGGCTGAAAGAAAAGGGATAAGTTTAAGTTTAAGTTTATTTGGACTTATAGGCCACACTCTCTCCCAAAGGACTCAGGGCAGCGTACATAAAAAACAGGCAATACAAAAGTTAAAATAATTTAAAAAATTTAATTAGCACCAAATAAACATTCAAATTAAAACCCCAATCCCCTGTCAGTCCAGGCCGGATTGTAAAAATAACCATGTTTTAAGGTCGCGGCGGAAGGAGCGGAGATCAGGGGCCAGGCGCAATTCAAGGGGCAGTTGGTTCTAGAGGGTGGGCGCTCCCACAGAGAAGGACCTCCCCCTAGGGGCCACCAGCCTACAATGTTTAGCTGATGGCACCCCCAGGAGGCCCCGTCTGTGGGAGCGCACTGGGCGATCGGCATTCGTCGACGGCAGGAGACGTTCTGCAAGTACCCGACCCAAGCCATATAGGGCTTTGTAAGTTGTTACCAGCACCTTGAATCTCACATGGAGAGCAACCAGCAGCCAATGCAGGTTGCGTAGGAGGGGCGTAATATGGGAGAATCGGGACGCTCCCACCACTACCTGCGTGGCTGCATTCTGCACAAGCTGAAGTCTCTGTATGACATGCAAGGGCAGCCCCATATAGAAAGCATTGCAGTAGTCGAGTCTAGAGGTAAGCTCATGAGTGAACGTGTGCAGCGCATCTCAGTCCAGATAGGGACGCAACTGGCGCACAAGACGAACCTGTGCGAATGCCCCCCTGGTGACGGTTCCCACCTGCTCCTCCATACTGAGCCGCACATCCAGGAGGACACCCAAGTTGCACACCCTATCTACAGGGGGCAACACCTCTCCCCCTATGGTCAGTGATGAAATCTCTTGGATTATCCGAGATGACGGTATACATAGCCACTCAGTCTTGTTCGGGTTGAGCCGGAGCCTGTTCCTTCCCATCCAGTCCTGTACCACCTCCAGGCAATGCGACATCACGGGGAGGGCATCACTGAGATGGTTCGAGGTGGAGATAAAAAGCTGGGTATCATCAGCATACTGATGATACCTCACCCCAAAACCATGATGATCTTGCCCAGCGGCTTCATACAGATGTTGAACAAGAGGGGAGAAAGGACTGACCCCTGCGGCACTCCACAAGTGAGGAGCCTAGGGGACGACCGCTGCCCCCTGCCAACACCGACTGCATCCGACCCAAGAGGTAGGAGAAGCACCGCAATATGGTGCCCCCACTCGCAACCCCCTAAGCCGGCGCAGTAGGATACCATGGTCGATGGTATTGAAAGCCGCTGAGCGGTCTAACAGGACCAGGACAGAGGAATAACCTCTGTCCCATGTCCTCCAGAGATCATCCACCAGTGCGACCAACACCATCTCCATGCTGTATCCGGGCCTGAAGCCTGATTGATACGGGTCTAGATAGTCAGCTTCCTCCAGGAACATCAGTAGCTGCTGTGCCACCACACTCTCAACAATCTTTGCCAGAAAGCGAAGGTTGGAGACTGGATGAAAGTTGTCTAAATTGGCTGGGTCCAAGGCAGGCTTCTTGAGGAGGGGCCTCACCACCGCCTCCTTCAAGGCAATGGGAAAGACTCCCTCTCCTAAAGAAGCGTTGGTAACTGCCTGGAGCCAGCCAAGTGTACCCTACCGGGCAGCATAAAGCAGCCAGGAGGAACATGGGTTCAATAAACATGTAGTGGTGCTCAGCCGCCGCATGGCTCAGTCCACCGTATCCAAGGAAACAGGCTCAAACTCCTTCCAGATAACATGAACAGGACTCGACGCCACCTCTGTCTCTGACTCTAGCCAGGAGGAGTCCAGCCAGGCCTGGATCCAAGTGATCTTGTCCGACAGATGACTAAACTCCTTGGCACGTCCCTGAGCAGGGTCCTCCCCCTCCCTCCGATTAAGGAGGGAGTGAGTGACCCTGAACAGGTCAGCCGGGCGGTTATCTGTGGACGCGATGAGAGCGGAGAAGTAAGCCTTCTTTGCTGCCCTCATCGCTGCCACATAAGTCCTAGAAGCGGATCTTAGCTGGGACTGGTCAGGTTCGGACCAGGATGCCCTCCACCTGCTCTCTAGGCCCCTCCTCCTACACTTCATCTCCCGGAGCTCCATGGAAAACCAGGGAGCCACTCGGGATCTGTGCCGGGTTAAGGGCTGCAAGGGGAAAACTCGGTTGACAGCCCCGGAGGCCGTCTGTTGCCAGGCATCCACCAGGGCTTCGGCCGAATCGTGAATATGGGAGGCTGGCAATACCCCAAGGGCCCGACGGAACCTCTCAGGGTCCATAAGACGCCTTGGGCGGAACCACTTGGTTGGCTCCGTACCCCAGTGGCGAGGGGTGGCATAACAGAAGGTCAGTTGAAGGAGATAGTGATCGGTCCATGACAGGGGGCAAATACTTGGAGATCCCCCACCCAGATCATTATGCCACTGCCCAGCGACAAAAACCAGATCCAACGTATTCCCCCCTCATGAGTCGGGCCCTGAATTAACTGGGTCAGGTCCATGGCCACCATGGAGGCCATGAACTCCCAGACCAAGCCCAAATCCCCTCCCAGGGATGGCAGGTTGAAGTCCCCCAGGACCAAAAGCCTGGGGAACTCCACCGCCATCCCCAAGAGGACCTCGAGCAGCCTGGGCAGGGTCTGTGCTACGCAGCTGGGGGAGAGGTACACCAGCAAAAGACCCAACTGACCACCAGAACCCAACCTCATGAGGAGAAGCTCACAGCCGTCTATCTGCTGGACAGTGACCTCCCTCGGATCTAAGGCCTCCTTAATTACAACCGCCACCCCCCCCTCCCTGAGCCCGTGGCCGGTGCAGCACTCGGAAACCTGGGGGACATAGCTCAACCAGGGGGGCACCTCCCTCTGGTCCCAACCAGGTCTCCATGATGCAAGCCAGGTCTGCTTCCTCCTCCTCTATCATCTCACAGAGGAGGGAAGCCTTAGTCCTAGTGGACCTGGCTAGGAGTAAGGAAGGGGATTCCGCAAGGCAATGTGTTGGGATGTATAAGAATATATTGAAAATAGCATTTTGTAATGTATAGAGAAAATATAATGCGGAATCTGAGAAAAATATATATATTTGTGTTTTATATTAGATAGGGAGATTGATATCAAGGAAGAAGGAAGGTGGTTAGGTTGGATTACTAACTAGCGGGGACAATTATATTTAAAGATAAGGATTGATAAAATGACAAATGTGACAGAAAAAAATAATACGAGAAATGACAATAGAAAGGAGATGAGAGTTTTAGATAACATTGTAAAATAAGATATGAGAATATACTAAGAAAAATGGAAGGAGATAAATTAGAATTTGGAATAAATAAATGAATATAGAATTGAGCTGAGAATTTTAGATAATAGTGTAAAATAAGATATGAGAACATGTATTGGGACTGCATAAGTTTAATATTTAATAATGATAAGGATGACGTAATATGAAATTAAACAAATAAAATGAATAGGTAACTATGGTCATGTTTGTATTGAGATATGAAACCTGGAACCACACTGCTTGCCAAATGATAATTTTTTATTTAAAATAATAAAATGAAAACAGGGAGAAAATTGAATAATGGAATTACTAGGTATGTTTAATTATATGGTGGTAGGCATTTGGAGAGAGTAAGGTTGAAAATAAATATTGAAGAATTATGAATTAATATGAATATAATGCAATAAGAGATGTATGATATATTGATGCCCCACTATTAATGTATTGTTGTTATATGTAGATTGAAAAAAAATGGGGGGGGGAATCTTCCCACCAGCAGAAAATTGCGGCCACCACTGTTAAAGCATGGAGCACCAGTGGACTCAAAATCTGGGGAGGGAGGGAACACGTAGCAGCAGCTGATATGCTTCAGTCTACTTGCTTCTCAGCTTCCACATCCCGGAGGAAACACAACAGCCCTACTTGCTCTCAGCCTCTCCTCCGACCTGACCCCAACTCACCTTCCAGCTGCTGCTTCGACCCTGGGAAGAGCAGAAAAACCACTCGGCACACCACTTTCCTCCCATGAGTGATCCGGAAGAAGCCGCTTCTCTCTTCCCATCCTTTCTAGCAATGCTCTACTCGATGGTTTTAACTCCTTCAAGCTCAGCCACAGACGCCTATTAATGGCTTTCTAATCACTGATAAGTGACTGCCACTCCTGATAGGAGGCAAAAGAACACACTTGTCTGTCTGTAACGTGTTTGTAAGATGTTTTCACTGATTAAATGCTACCAAGTCGTTTTCCAGTTCTAGCAATCTATCTTTGCAACTGATCCATGTGCAATAGTGAAATGTGACACTAAAGTAGGTTGTGAAATTTGCTATGTGCTGAGCCCTAAATGTTTATGAGGTTCTTACAGGATTACATAGTTGGAAGAGACCAACTCTGCAAGCAGGAGACCCTATTCTGTTCCAGACAAATGGCTGTCCAATCTGCTCTTAAAAAACTCCATTGATGGAGCATCCACAACTTCTACAGGCAAAGCATTTCCACTGATTGTTCTCATTGAAAGGATATTTCTCCTTGATTCTAGTTTGGGTGTCTTTTTGACAAGTCTCCCTCTGTTACTCTTTTTGCTGCTCTGAGGGGCATTGGACAATAGGTCCACCCCAGGGGTGGGATTCAAATTTCTTAGTGGTCATGTGACTGGGGTGGGAGTGGCTTGCTGATTGGGTGTGGCTACATGGTCATGTGGCTGGGGTGGGTGTGGCTATGTGATCATGTGACTGGGGTGGGTATGGCTACATGGTCATGTGATGGGTGGGTGTGGCCATGTGGCTGGCAACCCAAATTTAAGTGGTCCTCGCTTAATGGTTGGTTGGGCCTGTTGCTTATATACTTATCCCACAACTATGTGGCAACGGCCCTGCCTGGGCTGCTCGATGCCCTCTCGGGAGTGGCGGTGGAGTTCCCAAGCCTTTTGGTTTTGGGTGACTTCAACCTGCCCTCCCTGGGGGGGACGTCGGGATTGGCCCAGGAGTTCATGGCTTCCATGGCAGCTATGGACCTGACCCAAATAATACAGGCCCCCACACATGAGGGGGGCAACATGCTCGACCTTGTTTTTGTCTCGGAATGTTGGCGTAGTGATCTGGGGGTGGGCATCGTGAATGTCCAACCCATAGCATGGTCAGATCACTATCTCCTGCGGCTGGTCTTCCAACAAGTGGTCCCACACCGTTGGAATGAGGAGCCACTGAGATGGTTCCACCCCAGACGTCTGATGGACCCTGAAAGGTTCCAGACGGAACTGGGGGTTTTGCCCACCTTCCTTATCCACAGCTCGGCTGAGGTACTGGTGGCCACTTGGCAACAGGCCGCCACTGAGGCCCTCAACCGAGTTGTCCCCTTGCGTCCCCTCACTCGCCGCAGATCCCAGATGGCTCCTTGGTTCACAGAGGAGCTCAGGGAGATGAAGCGCGTCTGAGGGTTAGAGAGCAGGTGGAGATCGACCCACTCCGAATCCGACCGAGCCCAACTAAGAGCCTATATTAGGACTTACCTGGTGGCTTTGGGGGTGGCGAAGAGGTCATACCTCTCCGCTCTCATAGCGTCCGCAGACGACTGCCCAGCTGCCCTGTTTAGGGTCACCTGCTCCCTCTTACATCGGGAGACGGGGTTGGATCCTATGCAGGGTAGAGCTAAGGAATTTGGTCAGTATCTGCTGGATAAGATCGCTTGGATTCGGGAGGGGTTAGACTCTAACTTGCAGTGGTCTGAGGAGGGAGGGACAAGAAGTCCGGCCGATATCATCTGGGCTGAGTTTGATCCTGTTTCCGAGGATGAAGTGGACAGGATTATGCGACGCTTGAGTTCCACCACATGTTTATTGGACCCGTGGCCTTCCTGGATGGTGTATGCGCCAGGGAGGTCCACTTGCGGCTCGGCAGTTGTCAACGCTTCATTAAAGGAGGGCTCTTTCCCCAGCCTTGAAAGAGGCGGTGGTGAGACCCTCCTGAAGAAGCCTGCCCTGGACCCAGCTGTATTAAACAACTTGTCGGTCTCCAACCTTCGTTTTTAGCGAAGGTTGTTGAGAGTGTCATGGCTCAACAGTTTCCGCTTTTCCTGGATGAAGCGGACTATCTAGATCCCTATCAATCGGACTTCCAGCCCGGGTTCAGTACAGAGACGGCATTGGTTGCACTGGTGGATGATCTCTGGAGGCGGGACAGAGGCTTTTCCTCTGTCCTGGTCCTATTAGATCTCTCGGTGGCTTTCGATACCATCGACCATGGTATCTTATTGCGGTGCCTTGAGGGTTTGGGAGTGGGGGGCACTGTTCTGCAGTGGTTCTCCTCCTACCTCTCGGGGTGTTCGCAATCGGTGTTGGCAGGGGGGCAGAGGTCGGCCCCAAGGGCTCTCACGTGTGGGGTCCTGCAGGGGTCGGTCCTCTCACCCCTCCTGTTCAACATCTATATGAACCTGGCGAGATCATCCGAGGTTTTGGGGTGAGGTATCATCAGTATGTATACATCTCCACCCCAAACCAAATCAGTGATGCCCTCTCTGTGATGTCCCGTTGTTTGGATGCGGTACAGATCTGGATGGGCAGGAACAGACTACAGCTCAATCCGGCCAAGACTGAGTGGCTGTGCGTAGAGGCATCTCGCTCCAGTGAGTATATTCCACCTTTGGCCATAGGGGGAGAGGTGTTACCCCTGTGGATAGGGCGGAACCTGGGGTTCTCCTGGACTCACGGCTCAGTTTGGAGGAGCAGGTGGGAGCCGTGGCCAGGGGGGCCTTTGCCCAGGTTCAGCTGGTTCGCCAGCTCCACCCTTACCTGGATCGAGATGCCCTGCGCGGTCACTCATGCACTTGTTACGTCCGACTTCGACTACTGCAACACTCTCTATGTAGGACTGCCCTTGCATACCATCCGAGGCTCCAGCTGGTGCAGAATCGCGCGGGTTGTGATGGGAGTCTCCCGATACTCCCATGTTACGCCCCTCCTGCGCGAGCTGCATTGGTTACCGGTTGCCCTCTGGGTGCGATTCAAGGTTTTGACATTAACATTCAAAGTCCTTCATGGCATGGGTCCGGGTACTTGCGGATGCGTCTCCTGCCGATATCAAATACCGGTTGCCCTGTGCGAGCACATAGGTTGGGACTCCTCGGGTTGCCGTCCGCACGACAATGTCGGCTTGCAGTGACCCAGGGAAGGGCCTATTCTGCATCGGCCCCCACCTTATGGAACCAGCTACCCGTTGAGCTCGGCTGGCTCGATCTCTCCTCTTCGCCGATCTAAAAACCTGGTTGTTTTACAGGCTGGGCTGGACTGATCTCCTAGGGGAGAGGGTGGGTTTTAAATTCGACTTTAATTCGGTTTTATACTTGTATTTTGGCTTGTTTAGTTTAATTTCTTTTTAACTAATTTATTGTTCTGTGTTTTTATCTGTGAGCCGCCCCGAGTCCTTTATGGAGAGTGGCGGCATACAAGTCAAAACAAACAAACAAATAAATAAATAAATAATAATAATGACCAGGTACTCGCTTAGTGGCCAATTGCTTGGCAAGTGCTTTTTGCCAGTTTCCAAGGCCTGGGGAACCCTGGAGAGGGCAAGGTGAGGTGTGGGCAGCTACGGGGAGGGCTGCAGATGGCTGGGCGAGGCCAATTCAACATCACTTCTTTGCCCTAATGACTAAGTATTAAAAAAGTTATACCAAAACTAAAGGTAGTTTATTATGTCATGTCTTTAATGCTTTAATAATGAAAAGGTACACAAAACTATATTGTTACATTTTAAAATATTAATCAAAAACTATTACATAACAAAACTTTACAAAAAACAATAAAACTTATTTAAAGTACTCCCAAATTGCTTTTCTATTATCGTCCCAAGTTACAGTTTTCTTGTGTTTAACACGAGCGTCATCAGCTGTGTGATGATGTGCTGGTTCTGCTTTCTTCGATGGATGATGTACTGGCTCTGCTTTCCTCAGACTCCAATGGTTGTGGTTGTGACTCTTTTGGATCTCCTTTTGTTTTCTTGCTGAATAAAGCAGACAAACTCATTTGCCTTTTCATCTTGGAAATATGCTGCAAAAAAAAAATCAACAGGGGTTTGGACTCGATTGTTGTTGTAAGTTGAGTGGTGAAGGCAGTGGCAAGCGAAGAAAGCAGGCGAGGAACGGAGATCAGTAATATTCAGTTGCTTTTAAGAGTCCCTGACACTACAGCTAGTTAGTGTTTAAAAGATGTTATGGAAGAGGAACAAGTTTCACCAGACCAAGAATGAGACGGAACTGAAAGTGGATTTGAAAATGACAGTCTATAAAAAAGATGTTGCACCGTGTATATAAAAGAATGGCTGATATTTTCATAATTACAATTCATTAATTGAAAAGGAAACACTTAAAATGGAAATACTATTAACAACCAAGGGAGTTTGTTATTTTGTGCCAGTAGTAGCACAAAAACCTTTCCTAGCCAAGACTACTTACCTGGACCAACAGTCCAGGATGGAATGCTGTCTCTATAGCAGAGAGAGAGAAGCCAGGGGGAAGCCATGTTTGGTCGCCTAACCTTTTTAGAATGCAGCTTAAAAATATACTGAAGCTTTTTACAACCTTATGCAGATATATATATAGTACAAAAAAAAAGATAATAGTACAAAATCATCTAAGAAGTTAGATTACAAATGGAATTGATAGGCACATTAACAGAGCAATACTGAATTCTTTTTCTGAAATTTATTCAGTTTAAAAAACTGGAATATATGAATTCAGTATTGGGCACTGCTAGTGTAGCTATTTCAAGAGGATATAGTGTCCAGGTTAGCAAAAATGGTAAAGCAACATATAGATTTAAATTTTAAAACCAGAAATATTTTTGTTGGTACCCACATAAAGGGACTACAATACATATTTAATGTTACACATGTTAACAGTGGCTAGAATTATGTTTGCACAATAGTGGGAAAATGAAGAGATCCCCATAGATGAAAATGAAATTAAAAATTACAATGTGCAGAAATGGATAGAGATAAGAGGTAGAAATTAGGCGGAGAATGATCATTGCTATGTATGAATTAAATACAGAAGGTTGATAATTATAAACATGTTGATATAATTAACAAAATTAGAAATAAGTCAATACAAAGAAATTTAAATAATTTTTCTGTTATACTGCTGTACTTATTGATATTTGTTTCTGCTTTGCTTTTTCATTTATGAAATATTTTATAATACTTTATAAGTATAATAGAATTACAGAGGTAAGGTAAAGTAAGGATATATTGTTATAGAATAGATTGGTGATGGTGAAATGAGATTAAATGATGATGATGAAAGTAGATTAAGTAAAAATGGTGATTTGCTCGCATAAAATGATGTAATATTAGTAGTCTAGTAAGTAATTAATAATAGTAATAATATAAATATATATAATTGATTTATGATATAAGGATTCATCCAAATTGGAAGGGAAAGACTGCAGAAATTGTGCACAAGTGATTTGTACCAACCAACACACTATGTAACTGAAGATGGTTTATGTTTTATGTTTGTTTTGTTTATGTTTAAAAAAAAATTATTTAAAAAAAATTCCATTTATGTATGCATGCAACTTCTTATTACATTGATGTTGCTATATATTGATTTAAGCAGAAACAGATAATGTATAACATCAATGTAACAAGAAGTTGCCTGTCTCCCTTTTGGTAAGTTGCTTTTTTTTATTTATGTGTTTATTTTTTTTTACTATCTGTTTTTGTTTTTATTAAAACTATTCATCTTGATGTTTCTTTAAGCAAAGGAGAAAGAAACATCAAGATGAATAGTAAAATAATTTTTATTTATATGTTTGTTTATTTCTTTAGTAACTGTTTTGTTTTTATGATTAATAAAAACAAAAACAGATAGTAAAAAAATAAATAAATACATAAATATAAAAAAGCAACTTACCAAAAAGGAGACAGGCAAGTTGGCTAGCCAACTACGCCAGGGTTCTCCTCAGTCTTCTAGCTTGCTGCGGCGAGGTTAGCCGGCTCAGGAGTCAGCTCTTCACCGGGCTGGCGGTTGCAGGAGGAGGTAGGGGACTGGCCCAGCAGGAGCTGCTGCTTTGCCTCCTCACTACCAATCAGTGGTGGGAAGGCAAGGCAGCAACCCTTGGGCCGTGGCGGGCGAAGGAAGGTGGTGGGATGGCATCGGTGGCCTAGCCAAGATGGCGGCTGCCATGTGGGTGAGGCAGTGGCGCCCGGCCTAGGATTTGGCTGGCGGCGGCGGCGGCGGCAGCGGTGGCAGGAGGAGGTAGGGGACCGGGCCAGCAGGAGCTGCTGCTTTGCCTCCTCACTACCAATAGGTGGTGGGAAGGCAAGGTAGCAACAATGGAGGGCCACGGGCAAAGGAAGATGGGGGCGGGCGAGGCAGGGAGCGTCAGCAAGGGTGGTGGGCATCGACCAGGACTGGCGGCGGTAGGTAGGCGACCGGGTTGGAGGTTGAACTTACCGATCCGTGTCTTTGGAGGCCAGCAGGATAGGCAGTCCGGGAGGACGAGGACGGCTAGTGGCGGCGGCCGGGCCTTGCGCCTTCTTTAAGGCAGCCAGGACCCAGAAGGCAGGCTGGGCGGGCGGGCGAGGATGGTAAGTGGCGGTGGAGACCGGAGCTGCGGTTTGCCCTCACTCACTCAGCAGGGCGGCAGAAGGCAGGCAGCGATGGCTGGCTGGCTGGCTGGGCTGCTGCTGCTGCTGCTGCTGTTGTGAGCAATGGCACCGGGCGGGAAAATTTTTGTACTTAGCACACATGCTCTATAAGTAGGGGTGGGGTGAGGCGGACGGGGGAGAATGAGGAAGGGATTTTCATGCGTGCGCAGCAAAAAAAACCATTAAAAAAAACAGATTTTTTCAACTTTGGAGAGGCGGATAGCGGTGGGGGCCAGACCAGCGAAGGGACGGGCAGGCAGGAGAGAATGAGGAAGGGATTTTCGCATGTGCTCAGTAAAAAAAACCCTTTTAAAAAAACATTTTTTTTTACTTTGGAGTGACAGGGGTGGGGGCTGGGGCAGCGAAGGAAGGGGTGGGTGGGGGAGAATGAGAAAGGGATTTTTATGTCGCAGTAAAAAACCCTTTTAGAAAAACATTTTTATTACTTTGGAGCAGTGGATGGGGTGGGGGTCAGGGCAGCGGAAGGGCAGGCGGGGGAGAATGAGAAAGGGATTTTCGCTCATACGCAGTAATAAAAATTGGTTTTTGGCCCATAGGAGAAGCAGAGAGGGGCGGGGCCAAGCAGGGGTCGGTTTTAGCAGTTCTTAGAACTAACAGTGACGTTAACAACCGGTTCTATAGAACTGGTGCAAAGCGTAGAACCCATTTCTGCCCTCATATGATGTAACCCCAGTCCTTCCCTGTGTTAGACTAGATATATCCAGTTTCTGCAATAGAAAATAGGTAACATAAATGAAATTCAACCCTGCTCTAAACTCATCAACCTTTCCCTCAGTAGGATTTCCATTATGCCAGAAGCATCATCCGCAGACACATTTATCTCATCTGTGAGTCCTCTGGTATATCGCCAGGTTCGAATTGTGACAGAAACTTGTGCCACAAATAGGACATTAAAAGGGTTTCTCTCCCGTGTGAGTCCTCTGGTGTTTCACCAGGTTGGAATTCTTACTGAAACATTTCCCACAATCAAGACATTCATATGGTTTCTCTCCTGTGTGAGCCCTCTGGTGAATCACCAAATGGGAATTCTGACTGAAACTTTTCCCACAAGTAGGACATTCAAAAGGTTTCTCTCCTGTGTGAGTCCTCTGGTGTATCACCAGATTGGAATTCAAACTGAAACTTTTCCCACAATCAGGACACTGAAATGGTTTTTCTCCCGTGTGAGTCCTCTGATGTTTCAACAGGCTGGAATTCTGACTGAAACTTTTCCTGCAATCAGGACATTCAAAGGGTTTCTCTCCTGTGTGAGTCCTCTGGTGTATCACCAGATTAGAATTCAAACTGAAACCTTTCCCACAATCAGGACATTCAAAGGGTTTTTCTCCTGTGTGAGTCCTCTGATGGTTCAACAGGTTGGAATTCTGACTGAAACTTTTCCCACAAACAGGACATTCAAAGGGTTTTTCTCCTGTGTGAGTCCTCTGGTGTTTCACCAGGTCAGAATTTTTATTGAAACTTTTCCCACAAAGAGGACATTCAAAGGGTTTTTCTCCTGTGTGAGTCCTCTGGTGTTTCACCAGGTTGGAATTTTCACTGAAACTTTTCCCACAAAGAGGACATTCAAAAGGTTTTTCTCCTGTGTGAGTCCTCTGGTGTTTCACCAGGTCAGAATTTTGACTGAAACTTTTCCCACAAAGAGGACATTCAAAGGGTTTCTCTCCTGTGTGAGTCCTCCAATGTCTTACCAGGCTGGAATTTTGACTGAAACTTTTCCCACAATGAGGACATTCAAAGAGTTTCTCTCCTTTGTGAGTCCTTAGATGTATCACCAAGTTGCCATTTTTCTTAAAGGATTTACCACATTGGAAGCACTTGTAGGGCATCTCTTCTGGGTGGGTTCTTCCGTGAACCAAAAAGGATCTGTTCTGACAAAAGCTTTTTCCACATTCAGATAATTTGTATGTGTTTTCTCCAGAGTGGATTCTCCCCTGCATAATCACTTGCAATTTGAAGTCTGCTTCTTCCATAATAGGCACACCTATGGAGCTTTTCCACCAAGATATGCTTGAGAAGGTCAAAAATATATGTGATCCCTTGTTTAGTGGTGCTTTGATTTAAGCCCATTTCTTCCTCCCAGGGCAACGCCTGTATTACTGTCTGCCCTATGTGCCCATCCAATTAACCTTTTCCTCCACACTCACTCCAAATATTTTCCTCTTTTTCTGAATGGAAAAATAATCTCCCTTGACCTTTTTGTGTATTGTGTCCTTGAGTTCCACATACTCTACTTTTTCTGGCTCGAAATCTCTTGCTGATTTTCTTTCCTTTGTCTCTCACCTTCTGTGGAAGGAGAAGAATTGTGTTCTTCTGTTGGAAATGGAGAATATTTTTATTTCTGCCTCAATCTGCTCTGCTTTTCAATATTGTTTGTTATTCTCAGTTGTCCAGTGTGGTCTTCTGGCATCATCTTTGTCTGTAAGATTCAAATGAAAATGTAGCTTTTATTGTTTATAAAAGGGTTGCAGAAGATGTGAAAAAAAGCATACATTACAATGAAAAAGCAAACATGCCACAATGCTAGAATAATCTCTTACATTAATTGTGATATTTACTACAGAGTTCCAGCTCAAATATCCATTCAATCATTAAATTCCCTTGTTGATTTAGGTCAGTCATAAATTCTCAGCCCTGCAAAGGGTTATCATCAAATAGATAGATAGATAGAAATCTTTCTTGGCCAAGTGTGATTGGATACACAGGGAATTTGTCTTTGGTACATATGCTCTTAGTGTACATAAAGAAAAAAATACATTCAACATAATCATAAGATACAACACTTAGTGGTGGTCATAGGTTACTAATAAGCTATCAAATCATACTAGGAAACAAATAAAGCAATATAAATTGTACTGATACAAGCAATACGGTTATAGTCATAAGTGGGAAGAGATAGGTACTAGGAAGGATGAGAAGATAATACAGCCTTAGTAAATAATTTGACAAGGACTTCCAGTTTGGGATTCTTTGGAGACAGACCGAAATCCACAACTGTGCGTGGTTTCAATCTGTGCTCACCGCCGGAGCGCCCCGAGCTGGCTGGCTTCGGGGCTAAGCCACCCTATAGAGGTAGTGAAGATGGGGGAGACTGCTAGCAGGGTCGAGGAGAGTCGCATCTCTCCTCCCCAGCTGGCTTTTACTCCCTTTCCCGAAGGCGGCTGCAGCGATGATCAGAAGTGGCCACCTCAAAGAAGAACCCGACCAGACAAGATCGTGCAGGAAAGAGAAAGTTTGACTGACTGGGTTGAACAGAGAAAACACCCATTTAAGGTACCTGTAATCTGAGCAACAAAGAATAATACTATCCCTAAAAAAGACTTTTTAAAGTGGCGAAAGGAAAGTGAAAGGAAAAAGAATTGTTTTTCTTCCTCTTTAAAATTGACAGTTCTAATAGACCTTAAACATTAAGAAGAGATTTGAATAAGAATTGATATTAATCCTCTTTGACATCAATAGGCTATTCTTAGTTGAAAATAAAGTGTCAAAGGGATAAAGATTCCTGAATAATCAAAAAGCCTTTTAAAAAGAGAGAAAGATAGCAGAGGAGGAAAACAAAAAGAGGGTGGAATCTGGAAAAATGGAGGATACCACCTGGAGCTAAAAAGTATTGAGAGTGGAACTTTAACAAGACTTGAAAAGGATACATCCTAGCTGCAATCCTGTTACAAGATAACAAAGCCCCTCAAAAGAGAAAGTGAGAAAAGAAGCAAGAAACAACCATAGACTATTGTATGATTCCTGGAATTTTGATAGTGGATCCTAGTGAAATGGACTAAAATTAATTGGGGGTTGTTTAAAAAAAACTTTTCAAAATGCCATCACTCCTTGAAGAACTAAAAATGATATTTAAAGAACATAAGGAAGAAGCACAAATGAGAGACTTTTTGCCCTGCATTCCAATTTATTGAAATGGAGATCTTGAAATATCAAAAACAACAAGAAGCATTTGCTGAACAAGAAGGGCGAGACAAAGAAGAAGCCATTTTCAATGACCAAGCAGTTTTAAGCATGGTAAAAAAGAGGAAGGGGGGAAAGGGAGTCAAAAAGTTAAGATCTGAAGCAACAACCAAAAAAAAAGTGCAATTTGAAAAGTAACTATAACACTAGAAAGAAGCAGAAGAGGGGGATCTCAGAAGGGAGATTTGGACAGAAAAGGGAACAAAAAAGAGAGGGAGAAGAAGAGGGGGGGGATGGAAAAGGGCGTTGGTACTTACCTGAGACGCCCGTTCTCTTTGAGCTGTGAAGAGCATCCAGTAGTGGGAGGTGCTTAGTCTCTTCCTAGACAGGCTGGGCTTAATTATTAGGACGCTCCTCCTCCTCCTCCTCCTCGAGACTCCACCCTAGTGTCCACAGTTTTTGCGAAGACAAAGTTGTAAACCCTTCTAACTTCAACACGTTTAAACAGTAGTAGGCCAGAATACTGCCCCCCTCCCCCGCAGACGGATACAGGGTGGGGCTGGATGCTCTTCACAGCTTAAAGAGAACTGGAGTCTCAGGTAAGTACCAATGCCCTTTCTCCTATGAGCTGTTCCGAGCATCCAGTAGTGGGACATGCCAAAGCTGGGACTGTCCGTTGGGCGGGATTCCGTCTGACAGACCTCTACTCTCACTCCCTATGAACTTGTTGCAACACTCTTCTGCCAAATGAAGTCTCTGCAGAGGCAAAAACATCAATTTTATAGTTTCTGATAAAAGGCAAAGGTGATGCCCAAGTAGCCGCTCTACAGATTTTCTCGATTGGGGCTTGAGTGGCCCAAGCTGCCGATGTTGCTGTACTCCTTGTGGAATGGGCTGTGATGCCCACAGATACCGGGATGGATTGACTTTCGTATGCTTTAGAAATTGAAGCTTGCAACCACCTTCCAATCGTCATGGAGGAAACCTTGTGACCCTGAGACCTGGGGAGAAATGAAACGAAGAGAGCATCTGTTTTCTGGAAAGGCGCCGCACATTTCAAATAAATGCGTAAGTCTCATCAAATGTTGAGACGGTGCCACTGAATCTCAAGACAATGAGACAGAGTCGAACAGAAGTTAGGGGGCACTAACTCCTGAGCCCTGTGAAAGGACGAATTGACCTTTGGCAGAAAGGTTGGGTCGGGTTGAAGGACCACCCTATCCTTGTGAAATATGCAGAGGTCCTTCCGAATAGATAACGCTACTAATTCAGATATCCTCCTAGCCTATGTTATAGCAATCAGGAAGGCCACTTTGTATGTCAACAATTGTAGGCTGATAGACCTCAAGGGTTCAAAAGGTTCTTTGGTAAGTGAGTTCAATACCTTGTTAAGATCCCAGGTAGGAAATTGGTGCACTACCGGAGGCTGCAAATTAGTGGCCCCTCTAAGAAAACTACGAACCCTTGGATGTTGAGAGATGGATTTGCAGTCAGCCCAAGAGACCACCGATGCTAGGGCTGCCACTTGGCATCGTAGGGTGTTAGGGGACAGCCCCTTGTCTAGTCCATCTTGCAGAAACTCCAACAGTTGAGCCACCGATGGAGAGGAAGGATCTACCTGCATTTGTGAACACCAGCGACAGAAGCTGGACCAGGTTGCATTGTAAATTCTAATGGTAGATGGTTGTCTGGCTGCCTGAATGGTGTCAATGACCTTGGCTGACATGTGTTCCTCCCTCAAATGTCTCCGCTCAACTTCCAGACGGCTAAGTTGAGCCAATGGGGGTCTGGGTGCAGCACTGGCCCCTGGGAAAGAGCGATTGTTGATGGTGGAAACCTCCATGGTTCTTCGATCGACAAGTCCCTCAGGTCTGCGAACCAAGTTTGCCTGGGCCAAAATGGAGCTACGACTAATATCACAGCCTTTTGGATCAGTTTGGGTATCACTGGCAAGGGGGGAAATGCGTATAGGAGCCCTGGAGGCCAAGGGCAACGAAGGGCGTTGACATTCTCTTCCCCCTGAGTCGGGTACCTGGAAATGAAACATGGTAGTTGAGTGTTGAGAGGAGTGGTGAATAAATTGAGAACAGGAAGACCGAATTTCTGTATTGCTGATTGAAAGATTGAGGGATGTAGACGCCACTCCAACGAATTGCTCGTGGCCCTGCTGAGCCAATCCGCCTGAACATTCGAAATGCCTGAGATGTGTTTGACTTTGAGGGAGGTCAAATGTTTCTTGGCCCACAGGAACAATTTTTCTGTTTCCCTCATCAGAAGTCTGGAGTGTGTGCCCCCCTGCTTGTTTATGTGGGCCTTTACCGTGATGTTGTCTGAGCACCAGAATGTGTTTGGAAGGTAGTATTGTCAGAAAGGTACGGAGGGCGAGGAAGTTTATATTGTGTGCTTGTTCTGGGATGGACCAGCGACTTTGTGCTGAATGGGAGAGATAGTGAGCTCCCCATCTGGACAGACTGGCGTCTGTCGTGATGGTCTGCCTGTGTGGTTCTCTGAATGGGCAACCTCAGTTGATTGTGGGGGAGGACCACCAACGTCGACCGGTACTGTGACTCGAAGTCTGGAACTGTCTCTTCCCACCCATTGATACGGCAACAGGAACTATTGCAGAGTCCTGGCATGGAAACGAGCCCAAGGAACAATGGATATGCAGGAGATCATTTTTCCTAACAATTGCAATAATAAGGCTAAGGATACCCTCTTAAGGGTTCTGTTCTCCTGGACTAGTTTCCTGATACTCTCCTGTCTATCGGGTGAAAGGAACACCTTCCCCTGTGCAGTGTCAAGGATCGCTCTGAGATGAATCAGCCTGGTTGTGGGAACCAAATGACTCTTAGCCCAATTTACTGAAAACCTGTGTTGTTGAAGGGAAGCTATGGTAGCCCTCGTGTCAGTGTCTGACTGATGGATGGATGATGATAGAATTAGAATGTCATCCAAGTAATATTGCAATCTGATAGGCTTAGCCCTGAGGGAGGTGGCTAGTACCGCCAACACCTTGGTAAAGGTTCTAGGGGCTGATGCTAAGCCAAAAGGAAGAGCGATGTACTCGTAGTGCACCCCGTTATAACAAAAACTGAGAAATTTGCTATGAGAAGGTCGATTTGGAATGTGCAAATATGCTTCGGTAAGGTCGATGGACATGAGTATGTCGCCCTGCCTGATGCCAAGGAGAATTGACTGTAAGGTGGTCATCTTGAATTTGCGGTATACTAGGGACTGATTCAGACATTTGAGATCTAGAATTGCCCTGCAACCCCCCGAACTCTTAGGGACCACGAAAAGGTGGGAATAAAACCCACGGCCCTGCTGGTCTGATGGAACTGGTTGTATGGCTCTAATTTCCAGCAGATGAGATATAGCCTTCTGCATCAGAGCTCTCCTCTCTGGGTCCCGGGAGGGAGGGCCCTGAAAAACCCAGTGCACAAGCAGGCACACAGACAGTACAAAATACGTTGCAAGCAATTCAAAACATGATGATGATATTACAGGAGACTATGTGAAATAACAATGTAGAAAGCAAAAAAGAAAGGGAAACAATGAGAATGGAATTAAAAAATGAGTTGGGGGAAATGAAAAACGAAATTAAAAGTCTAGAAGGGAAAATAGGACAACTACAGGAGATAACAAAAATTAATGAAGAAAAAATTGGAGTAATTAGTAAACAAGTAGACCAATCCGGAAAAAAAATGGAAGATTTGGAACAAAAAATGAGGGACCAACAGAGACAAATGAGACTCCAACCTATCTGGAGATGGACAGAGCCTCATATTATCTTAGACTCCAGAACATACAGGAGGAGAAAGATGAAAATTTAATTTTGGTTATAGCAGGAATGTTAGCGACCCTTCTAAAAAGAGACAGCAATGAGATGATTCAAGAATTAGATGAAGCTTATAGGGTTTTCACAAACTATGCGAGACGACATGGCCTACCCTGAGAATTCCATGTCAGGTTTGCGAAAAACAAATAAAAGATATAATTTATAGACTCACAAGGGAAGAAACCATAAATTATAAGGGAAGGCAAATTACGGTTTTAAAGCAGATACCAAGGAGGGTTCATGAACAAAGAAAAGAATATCAATTTCTTACAAATTATTTAAACAAAAAAAATATACTTTTCAGATGGAATGACCTGGAAGGGGTCCTAGTAATGTGGGAAGGGAAAAGAGTAAGAATAGATAATTTAGCTAAGGCCCAAAGATTCTTCGAGCAAATAGGGGGAACAGAGGAGGAGTTAAGTAGCAGGGGAGAATCAAGAAATGCGAGTCAGGAAGAGTTACAAATTAGTCCAAGGGGAGGGGGGGAGGGAGGAGGACAGAGAAATACTTACCAGAGAAGAGGGGAGAAGGGAAGAAAGGGGAGTTAAAACTAGAAGTCAGGCAGCAAGTAAAATGTAGTAAGGAATATAGAGAAAAGGAGTAAATGGAAAAAGGAATAAAATTGATATCTATTAACATTAATGGGTTGAACAGCCCAAATAAAAGGAAAAAAAATATTTGCCAAGTTAGAAAAACAAAAATTGGATATAATATGTCTTCAAGAAATCCATATAAGGGAACAGGATCAGAGATACTTACAAAATAGGAAATTGGGGAACATATTCATGGCGTTAGCAGAGGAGAAAAAAAGAGGAGTGGTATTATATATAAAGGAAGACATCATAGCAAAATTAATTTATAATGATGCAGCGGGAAGAATATTAATGGTGGAGGTGGAAATACATAAAAAAAACACTATTAGTGGGGATCTATGCCCCAAATAAAAATCGAAAGGAGTTCTATAAAAGTGTATATGAGAAATTGATAGAGAGTGGTAATACAAGGATTTGTCTAATGGAGGACTACAATGCAATAAATAATAATAAACAAGATTATAAATGCAGACAAAAACAATATCCAAAACGAAATACCCTCCCAAAAATATTTTCTGAAATGACGGAAGAATTAGGATTGGAAGACATATGGAGGAAAAGAAACCCAGGGAAGGCACAATATACTTTCTACTCCAGCCCACATAAATCTTGGTCAAGGATAGACATGATATGGGTAAATAGTGAAGTAAATAGGGAGATACAGGACATAAAAATATTAGCAAATACATGGGCAGACCACAATCCAATTTTAATGATCTGGAAAGAGCGGCTAGTGAAAAGACAAAGATGGATGTTGAAAACACCAGTACTAAAGGAAGAAAAATATACTCAGAAAATAAGGGAGGAATTAACCAACTTTTATAATATCAATAAAAAAGAAGACACCTCATTGCAGAACTTGTGGGACACAACTAAGGCCTATGTAAGGGGAATAACGATAGCGTATTTAGCAAATAGAAACAAGGAGAGGCGGGAAAAACAGGACAACCTAATAAAAGAAATTGTAAAATTGGAGAATAGACAAATGAGAAACCCGGACAATGAACAAATTAGAGAAGAGTTAGTATGAGTAAAACATGAGATCAGTGTATTGGAACAAGAGGAATTAGTGAAGAATTTGCAATATATAAAACAAAATTATTTTGAACAGGCAAATAAGCCAGGCAGATGGCTAGCATACAGGCTGAGAAAAGAGGATCAAAAAAGAGTGATACATCAACTAGAAGATAAAAATGGGAAAATAGAAACAGACATGGGGAGAAAAAAAGAAATTGTAAGAGAGTACTTTGAGGACTTATACAAACAAGAAAAAGTGGACCCAATTAAAATAGAAGAGTACTTAAGGGAAGGAACTGTACATAGGCTAGCGGATGTTAAAAGAGAGATATTGAATAGAGAGATAACAATGAGTGAATTAAATGAGGCGATACAAAAACAAAAGAGTAATAAAATGCCTGGCCCAGACGGATTTCCAAGTGAATTTTATAAAAACGTAGGAGGTGTTCTAAATAAGATGTTCCTAGAAGTGTGCGATGAGGTATTGTTGAAAGCTAAAATTCCAAACACGTGGAAAGAAGCATATATAACACTTATTCCTAAAGAAGAATAAAATATTAACCAAGTTAAAAATTTCAGACCAATATCACTTTTGAACACAGACTACAAAATTTTTATGATGATTATGGCACAAAGATTAAAAGAAATACTCAGCGAAGAAATTAATATGGATCAAAATGGATTCCTACCGAAAAGACAAATTAGAGATAATATAAGAACGGTAATAGATTTATTGGAATACTATGAGAGTCACCCAGGGGACCAAATGGCATTGATTTTCCTGGATGCTCAAAAAGCCTTTGACAACTTAAATTGGGATTTTATGGAAGTACAAATTAATAAGATGAATTTTGGGAGCAATTTTGAAAAAATGCTTAATGCGATCTATGATAGTCAAAAGGCAAATGTATTAATAAATGGTGAGATTACCAAAGTATTTAAAATAGAGAAAGGGGTTAGACAGGGCTACCCATTGTCACCTCTGTTGTTTATTACAATTCTGGAAACATTGTTAGATAGAATTAGGGGAAACAGGAATATAAAAGGAACCAAAATTAAGAGTCAGGAATATAAATTGCAGGCATTTGTGGACGATATGGTATTTGTGATAGAAGAACCGATGGAGACAGGCCCAATATTAATGCAAGAAATAAACGAATTTGGAAAATTGGCGGGATTGAAGATTAATAAGGGGAAAACGAAAATGTTAGTTAAAAATATGACAAACAACAAACAAAAGGAATTAGAAGAGACAATGGGGTTACAAATAGTAAATAAAATTAAATATTTAGGAATTTGGATAAGGGCGAAAACAATAATGCTATCAATAAATCTATCTAACAATGTTTCCAGAACTGTAATAAAGATAATTACATTCAAATTTTGAAACAAATTAAAAAAGACTTGGACAATTGGAACAAAATGCAAATATAATTGCTAGGAAGAATAGCAACAATTAAAATGAATATATTACCTAAAATCCTTTATTTATTTCAGACAATCCCAGTACTGACAAACAAATTTTTTTTACGGAATTGGATAAAATAGTGATGAAATTTATATGGGCTGGAAAAAAGGCAAGAATAAAAAATAAGTATTTGCAAGATGACAGAAACAGAGGTGGCTTCAGGCTCCCCAATTGGGAGATCTATTACAAAGCAGCAGTATTGGTTTGGATAAAAAACTAGATTAAATTAGTAAATAAAAGAACTTTAACATTGGAAGGACACGATCTACAAACAGGGTGGCACACATTTTTGTGGAATTTGGCTAATAAAAAACAGATATACTTTAATAGACATATAATACGTAAATCTTTGATTAAAAATTGGGCCAACATCAGGAAGAAATTTTATATTAAGATTCCAAGATGATTTTCAACGATGGAGGCAACATTCCATCCCAACACAATGGATTTGAATAAAAAGCTTAAATACTATCAGATATTAGATGATGAGGGGAGATTAAAAATGAGAGAGGAATTAGAAACACTAGGAGTAACAATAGATTATTGGGCTTACCTACAAATTAAAATGAGATACAATAGAGATATAAAGGAGTATGGAACTGAGAAAAAAAAATACACAATTGGATAAATTACTTATAGGACCAGAAGAGAAACAGATATCTAAATTATATAAATTTTTATTAGAGCAAGAGACGACAGGGCAATTAGTGAAGGGGCCAATGCTAGCATGAGAAAAGAACATGGGGAATAACTTAGATTTGAATGATTGGGAAGAAATTTGGCAGGAAAATTTGACATACACAAAATTGGTGGCGTATAAAGAAAACCAATATAAAATGATATATAGATGGCACTTGGCGCCTGCTAGGTTAGCGAAAATATTCCCATCCGCAAACCCTAAGTGCTGGAAATGTAAAGACAAAATTGGTACTTACTTCCATATGTGGTGGACATGTTCAAAAACAAAGAGATATTGGAAGGAAGTTAAAAATTGGATGGAGGAAGTTACAGAATGTGAGCTGGAGTGGAGACCAGAATTGTTCTTACTGGGAATGATTAAAGGAAACTTCTCCCCCAAAGACAAATACCTGATTATACATCTACTAACAGCTGCACGAATTGTTCTCACTCAGAAATGGAAAGAACCCACTATGCCATCTATACAAAATGTAATTAGGAAAACATTTGAATGTATAGAAATGGAAAGACTAACACTTAAATTACATGGAAAAGAAGAGTCAAAATCGTATAGAATATGGGATAGATGGTATGGTTGGGAGGAACGAAACACACACATACAAAAAGGGAAAAAAAAAAGAAAAACACCGAGGGTGGAAAGGTCACAGGAAAAACAGGGTAATCAATTTGAGTTAATGACACTGAAGATGACATAAGTTAATAGATGATATCTAGGAGAACCATACAGAGCAGTCAAAATGACAAGCCAAGTCAAACAAAAGGGAAAAGTTGGTAACGAATATATGTATATACAACTTAGTTTTAAAGTTAAAATGTATATCCAATCTGACATCCAAATTGAGTGAAGAAAGCGCTTTGAGCATTGTTTTGTATGTATGTATTTGTATGTTTGCGTGTTTTTAATAATTGTAAATAAAGTTTTTTAAATTTAAAAAAACCTATTTTATTCATTGTTATATAATTTTTCTTTTTTTAGAATTTAGTGTGTATTTTTAAGGGAAAGCACCAAGCGGAATTCGGGTGATAAGAGTTATATGATATAAAACAGATATTAGAAACTGAATGTTATAATTGTATAATATATAAATTAAATGTTTAAAGAGATTTAAAAGGATAACAATTATAAGATATAAAGGTGACACACTCTACTTGATAATCATAGGGAAAACCTTGCTTTTCAATGCCTGGAAGGGGAGGGAATTGTTTTTTTTCTTTTCCCTTTTGGGATGATGATGGAAAAAGAATGTATGAAATTGTAAACAGGACAGACAAAAGTATAAATATGACTAGAAAGACATAGAAATTTAGAAAAAGATATGTAATTGAATTAGAAAGGAATGTTAATTATAAATAAGGTTGAGGAAAGTAAGGGAAGGGAAAAGTTATTGAGAAATTGATAAAATAGTGATAAGATATGAAATTGAATACAAAGATGAATATGTAACTGAGATTATGTCTGTATGGAGATGTGATAACCTGGAATCATGCTGCTCTCAAAAAAGATTTTATTTCTATTATGTTTTGTGAAAACCCAAATAAAACTTTTATCAAAAAAAATGTGTTAGCACAAGTCCAGCAACGCAAAGGAACAAGGAAATGAATTCTCGAAGCAAGGAATAAAGCAATGAGTTCACGAAGCAAGGAAGAAGACAAGAAGTCCTGCAAACAGCAAACATTGCAACGGCATACAAAACTCCATGAATTCAGCATTTGTTCATGACAAATGCCCCTCCTCACAGTCTCTCCTTAAATCTCAATCCACAGGTGTGCCTTGTGAATGGGGGCGGGGTGCTCTCCTCCTGAGTCATTAGGTCAGCCTGCGCTGTTCCTTCCTCCTCTCCACTCTCCATGCTCAGGGATCAGGACAGGGCAGTCCTTGCTCATTGCATGAGCTCTGTCGCTACTCATATCCACTGCCTACCCTCTCTCGGTCATCTGGGGCTGCCTCGTCCTGCTCCTCTCCGCATTCCTCCAAAGCCAACAAGCCCTCCCCCTCAATTTCTGTCAGCTCCAGTTCTGGCTCGTCCTCCTCTGTGGATTCAGGATCCGACGGGGGCATGACAGCACCTCTGATTTGGCTTTTTTTTTTTGCAAAATACATGATGACAAGATGTAGTATGTTTGTGTGTTATTGATCATCTGAGGGTATATTTACCTACTT
The DNA here is from genome assembly GCA_009733165.1 of Naja naja. Classification (NCBI taxonomy): domain Eukaryota; kingdom Metazoa; phylum Chordata; class Lepidosauria; order Squamata; family Elapidae; genus Naja; species Naja naja. The sequence continues at coordinate 21,370,607 of CM019149.1, forward strand.
TTAAGATTTCTAAGAACCAGATGATTTTTACTAGTGCTGATATGTAAAACTACAGAACTCAAACAGGGTGTACTTTGTTTTTCACATGGCTGCATATTTGGATGAAATGGGAATAGAGTATACATTTGGAGATATACCTGTACAAAGAGAACATCGGGATCCCCATTTATGACCCTGTCAAGCAAAATCAGTGGGGATGCCAGCAGGAAGTTGAAAGTCAACTCTTTAATTGCCTTTAACAACCCACAGGGATTTGTTTAAAAACTGCAGAGGAAGAGATGTAAATCGGCACTGTCATGTGACATCAGGCTTCATGATTGGGCTTCTTAGTGACAATGATGCCAGTCCCAATTATGCTTAATAATGGAGAACTACCTGAATGGGGATGTCATCAGAGGGGTTCTGGGCAGTGTTTTCTGTCCTTATTTGAAGCTGAGGGCTTCCATGAGCAAAACTGGTGCTTCAAATCTTGCTGAGGCATCATTTCATCAATTAAAGCCCCTCATCTTTAAATTACCTCAAAATGTTTAACTTTAACCATTTTGTGACATTTTTCAGGCTTGAAACACATGGATCTTCTCCATATATACATTTGTATTTGTATCTCCAACAATCATAAATGTGCAGTGGTTAGCAGAACCCAAATTGGTGCAAGTCCTTTTTCTACACCTTCGTAACCACCGGAACTGCTGATGTGTGGTCACTGAACAAGTGCTACAATGACCACAAATTTGTGGACAAGCTGTACGTCTGCTTTTACAGTGCCACTATAACTTTGAGGGGGTCAGGAAACAAGTAGTAAATGAGGACTACTTGAACAACTGAACATCCCAATAAGTCCTCCATAGTTTTTTTTTTCTTTCACAAAGTGCTAGGTTAAGCACAGTTGAGCCTGGTTAATACATGGATGGGGCACAAATAGGAAATATCGTACTTGTTGGATAGACATGGAAGTTAAAAAAAATCTCAGAAGAAAGCAGAGGAAGATGAGTCCAACATTGTTGCCAAGAAAACAGCTGGTCCATAAGAGAATAACAGAGTTGGAAGGGACCTTGGAGGTCTTCTAGTCCAATCCCTGCTCAGGCAGGAGACTTTCTATCCTTCCTGATTAATTTGCTCTTCCGTCTCTTCTTTAAACCCTTCAGTGATGAAGAACTCACAACTTTTGGAGGCAAGCTGTTCCCAAGGAATTAATCTTAACTTGAAGGAGGATTTTTAAAATCTTCCCACCAGCAGAAAATTGCAACCACCACTGTTAAAGCAGTGAGCACCAGTGGACTCAAAATTTGGGGAGGGAAGGAACATGTTGCAGCAGCTGATATGCTTCAGCCTATCCAACAGCCCTACTTACTCCCAGCCTCTCCTCCGACCTGACCTCAACTCACCTTCCAGCTGCTGCTTCGACCCTGGGAAGAGCAGAAAAACCACTCTGCACACCACATTCATCCCATGAGTGATCCGGAAGAAGATCCTCTCCTCCCATCCTTTCTAGCAATGTTGTACTCGATAGTTTTAACTCCTTTAAGCTCAACCACAGACCCCTGTTAGGGGCTTTCTGATAAGTGACTGCCATCTCCTGATAGGAGGCAAAAGAACACGCTTGTTTGTCTCGAACATGTCTGTAAGATATTTTAACTGATTAAATGCTACTAAGTCGTTGTTGAGTCCTCTCAACCTATCTTTGCAACTGATCCATGTGAAATAGTGAAATGTGACACTAAAGGAGGTTGTGAAGATTAGTTATGTGCTGAGCCCTAAATGTTTATGAAGTTCTTACAGGATTACATACTTGGAAGAGACCAACTCTTAAGAGCTTTGGTGGCTCAGGCTGTTAAATGCCTGCTCTTAATATCCAGCTGTCTACAATTACTGTAGGCTCGAATCCCACCAGGCTCAAGGTTGACTCAGCCTTCCATCCTCTCGGGGTAGGTAAATTGAGGACCCAAGATTGTTGGGGGCAATTAGCTGACCTTGTAAAAATGCCGCTTAGTAATAAGCAGGCATATACAATGGAATGAAGGCTATCGCTGAGCGCATTGGGTTGTGCTCCAAAAAAATTGTAAGCCGCCCTGAGTCTTCGGAGAAGGGCGGCATATAAATGTAATTAAAAAAAAAAACTCTGCAAGCAGGAGACCCTATACTGTTCCAGACAAATGGCTGTCCAATCTCCTCTTAAAACCCCATTGATGGAGCACCCACAACTTCCACACATGAAGCATTACCACTGATCGCTCTCATTGAAAGGAAATTTGTTCTTGATTCTAGGTTGGATGTCTTTGTGATAAGTCTCCCCCTGTTCCTCTTTGTGCTGCTCTGAGCGGCATTGTACAATAGATCCACCCCCTTTTTTCTGTTTCAGCCCCTCAAATGATGTAACCCCAGTCCTTCCCTGTGTTAGACTAGATATATCCAGTTCCTGCAATAGTTCATTGTAGAACTACTTTGGAGTAGAAATAAAGAAATTACAAGGAAGTGGGTATGTCCTAAGTCAAAAGAAGAAAATAGAACAATTGTTAAAAATATAGGGAAAGTTGTGAAAGTGTGCAAACTTCCATGACACCAGATTGGCAAACCATCAAAAATAGAACAATCTGTAATCCAGAACTCTATCAGGGAGTCCTAGGAGGTCTATTATGCAGTATTTATCACATACTGTGGCCAGATATTACCAATTCAGTCTACATTTTAAACAGCTATACATTATAACCTACACATCAACACTGGTTAGGAATTAAAAGGATATTGTGTTACAGAAATGGAACCAGGGAATTTTAGGATTGAATTTACAACCATCTCATGAATTGGAATTGAAATGCTTTGTAGACAGTATTTGGGCTGATGATGTACAAGATAGAAAGTCAATGTCAGGATTTGTTATAATGTAGCAAACACGCTAGCTAGTTGGAAATCTAGAAAACAGACTTCAGTTGCCATTTCCACAACTGCAGCACAATTCATAGCATTATCAGAATTGTCTTCAGAGATGACATGGTATATATGGTTAGTAAAGGATTTGGATATTGAAGTGAAAGGATTTATACCAATATTTGAAGATAACACAACATGTATACTGATGACAACAGTACTAACCAGGAGGAAGCATGTTGACATAAAATAATGTAATATCAGGGAAGGAAAATTCAATAGACATAATTTATTGTCCAGCAGAAAACAATTTAGCTGACCTCATGACAAAACTATTAAGTATACAAAAACACAAAGATCTTGTGAAATAATTTGGTTTCAATGCTGTCCAGCTATAAATTGGAGGGGTGTTAAGATATTGAATTTAGTAGCTGGAACAGTAAAATTGTAGAATGGGAAGAACAGGTAGCTCTAAGTTGATTGGTTGGAGAGTGCACAATGATTGGTTACTGTATGTGTAAAGGGGGAGTTTCCCATTTTTCCCGCTTTTTTTCTTCTGTGTGCTCTGCATCCTATTTGGATTTACCTCAGGGTGTTTCTGTGTTCCTGACCATCTTGTTTGTTGTAAATATGTTAAATGTATTCATTTATATAAAACTACAAATTTGCCTCAGTGTCTCTGATTTCATTTGGAAACTTGCTGCGTAATTCGGACACAGGACTATTACACTCAGAAAATAAATCAAGTACAGTAGATGTCATTTGCTGGAAGCATCACAGGGAGGAAATAATTGTTGTCGTATCCAACTGGTGGATCACTCAGAAGGATGTAAAGAATCATGGTGAGAAAAAAACATTTCTGCTCTGGGAGTTCCACATCCTCTGGAACTGATGGAGGAGTTTGGGATTATGAGCGCACACAAATGAATGGCATTGTGAGATGGAACTCTTCCCAAGAAGCTCCCACAGGGAGCACAGTCACTTCTTAAAAGACCCTTCAACACAGTTTGGAAACTGCAGGTTTGTTTGGAGAAGGCTGAAGCAGATGTGGCTCCTACAGATTTGGAGTTAATACTCAATGCATGATGAACTGGGCTTTCTTAAGAAGAGCTACCATATCGCACTGGTGGATGATCTCTGGAGGGCTCGAGACAGGGGTTATTCCTCTGTCCTGGTCCTATTAGATCTCTCAGCGGCTTTTGATACCATCGACCATGGTATCTTATTGTGTCACCTCGGGGGCTTGGGAGTGGGAGGCACCATTTTGCAGTGGTTCTCCTCCTACCTCTCGGGTCATTCGCAGTCAGTGTTGGCAGGAGGACAGAGGTCAACCTCAAGGCCCCTCTCTTGTGGGGTGCCTCAGGGGTCGGTCCTCTCGCCCCTCCTGTTCAACATCTATATGAAGCCATTGGGTGAGATCATCTGTGGTTTTGAGGTGAGGTATCACCAGTACGCTGATGATACCCAGCTTTTTATCTCCACCCCAAACCAAATCAGTGATGCCCTCGACGTGATGTCCCGGTGCCTGGAAGTGGTGCGGATCTGGATGGGAAGGAACAGGATTTGACTCAACCCGGCCAAGACCAAGTGGCTGTACGTACTGTCATCTCGGGTGCTCCAGGATGTTCCATCATTAGTCATGGGGGGAGAGGTGTTGCCCCCCGTGGATAGGGTGTGCAACTTGAGTCCTCCTGGACGCATGGCTCAGTATGGAGGATCAGGTGGGAGCCATGACCAGGGGGGCATTTGCCCAGGTTTGCCTGGTGCGCCAGCTGCGCCCCTATCTGGACTGAGATGCCTTACGTATGGTTACTCATGCACTCGTTACCTCCCGTGTTGACTACTGCAATGCTCTCTACATGGGGCTGCCCTTGTGGACCACTCAGAGGCTTCAACTGGTGCAGAATGCGGCCGCACGGGTTGTGATGGGGGTATCCCGATACTCCCATGTTACACCCCTCCTGCGTGAACTGCATTGGTTGCCGGTTGCCCTCCGGGTAAGATTCAAGGTGCTGGTACTTACATATAAAGCCCTACATGGCTTAGGACCAGGGTATTTGCGAGAACATCAACTGCCAGCAACGCCTGCCCATTGCCCCGTGCACTCCCACAGACAGGGCCTCCTTGGGGTGCCGTTGGCTAGACAGTGTCGGCTGGCGACCACTAGGGGTAGGGCCTTCTCTGTGGGAGCGCCCACCCTGTGGAACCAGTTACCCCTGGAGCTGCGGTTGCCCCCTGATCTTCGTTCCTTCCGTCGTGACCTGAAGACGTGGCTTTTCCAACAGGCCGGCCTGGATTGAGGGGCTGGGTTTTTATCAGTCGTTTCATTGGGGTTTTAGACATTTGTTTGGGTTTGTTATTTAATACCTTTTAAATAATTTTTAAATTTTGTATTGTGTGTTTTTATTGTTGTGAGCTGCCCTGAATCCTTTAGGAGATAGGGCGGCATAAAAATCCAAATAAATAAATAAATATCTAACTGGAAAACCATTTGGAAAATAGATCGACCAAGAGGTTTTATGATTTGGGGGAATAAGACACAACTATTGTCTTATCATTCTCAACTTAAATTTTAAGAAAAAGTTTTATTAATAAGAATCAAACAAAGAGATATTGTCCCCGACAAATCAGAGACAATGATTCTGGTGATTTGTGATAAATAGGAATCCCTTGTAAACTTTATAAAAATTAAACCAAATAGTAAATTGTTAGCAAATGCTTTGATGTTTAACTTTATTGTTGGTTCACCTGTTAATTACAATGCCTTTATAGATCGTAGATAGATGAATGTTGAATTGGTTGTCAATAGAGGTAGAATTTTATAAATGTTCGGCCTGCTTCAGAAGGGGAGGAAACTAATATTGCTTCAATATGTTTATGAATATTCTAGTGGGGGGATAATAAAATAAATCTGTTTTTGCTTTTCTTAATGTACATATTTTCTTTTTATATGTTTTTTCTATTATTTTTTTCCTTTTGAAAAATTTCTTTTTCTTTTTGGAGTTTGTACTGTATATTAATATTTTGAATAAAATAACTTGTAAAACTAAACCTTTATTTTTACAGGTTATATACTTTTATGGCGCTACTGTGGACCTATTTTCTAAACTACCTCTTAATTCATAGAATCATAGACACATGGGGTTGGTTGTAGCATGGTGACCAGAACTGGACACACTATTATAGGGCTGCTTTCACCAGCACAGTGTAAACCAATTCTATCACTTCTTCTTGTCTAGACACTATGTCTTGGTTGATGCAGCTTGGGCTGCATTGGCTTTCAGCAGTGGCAGCACTATACAGCACAATATCGGCACAGGTGGTACTTATCATATGGTCCAGGGATACTTGGTCTGCCCTTTTCGAGATTTCCCAGAGGCAGCCACCATTTTCAGTGCACCCACAATTCCTTAACACAGTCTACAAAGTGTTAAGGGAGCAAAACAGAATACTTTGTCCTAGTGACAATGACCCAGAAGCAGGCACCATTTTGACACAGAGGTAGGCATGACAATATGGCAGCTGCTTCCACATGTCCGCCACATGACCAAGGCACCTGACAATATGGCAGCTGTTTCCACATGTCCGCCACATGAATCCCAAGCACATTAAAAATAACAGCTGCTTCCATGACACAGTAATGAAGTCTTGGCTTCCTTCACCAACATGAGGTTCAGAGATCTTCAAAAGGTATGGAGTAGGAGGAGGCTGTAATGCCTGGTGGGTTGGGGGTCAGGCGTAACAATTGCAGGGACCCAGTGGGAACAGGAATATGCCTGCTTGTTTAAAAGCTTCATCAGGGAGAGAAGGGGATGGGGATAGATAGTTAAGCAAAGTAATCTCACTAAATAACCATTGCAACATGCAACCGTAATTAGCAGGCCCCATTACAGTTGTATCGAGAGGACTACTTCTAGGGGTGGGATTGTACCAGTTCGGACCGGTTCTATAGAACCCGTTGTTACATTTCTGTGCAGCTAGGAGAACTGGCAAATCTCTCCACTGGCTGGCCCCACCAGGCCCTGCCCAGTCACTCCTTAGCTCGCATGCAAGCCATCCAACTTGCCTACATTGTGCCTTCGCCTAATTTTTGGCAAGTTCCTATTTTTCCTTTCTTTTCCCCAACGATCAACTGTTCCAACTATCAGCTTTGCTCCGCGATTTCTTGTTTTTTACCTAAATTGCTGATGTACTGCTTTCCTTTGCCCAGGAGGCTTCCCTGAGGCCCAATCACGGGTGGTATTCAGGGGGTTGGGGGTGGTAAGATATAGCCTAACAGTAGAGCTGAACCTTCCTTTGGACTGAAGCTTATATTTTTCAGTGCAGACTCAGGCAGAAGATTGCAGAAAGGTAGATCTGTGAGAAAATCTGTGATTGTGCAAGCAACTCAATCTACCTGCCTCCTTTGCCCAATTTGGGGTAAAAATTACTCATTTTTTAATAAAAAATCAATATTTATATACATGGTGTGTTGTGAGTTAATTTTGTGAGTTTGCCTGCAAGCAAATTTTATGTGACAGACTCAGGCAGCAGATGGCAGAAAGGTAGATCTGTAAATGAATCTGTTATTCTGCAAGCAACTCAATCTGCCTGCCTGCTTTGCCTGATTTTGGGTAAAAGTTGCTCTTTTTTTAATAAAAAATTGAATATTTACATAAATATTTTTTAAATTCACATTTATATGCCGCCCTTCTCCGGAGACTCAGGGCGGCTTACAATTTTTGGAGCACAACCCAATGCGCTCAGCAATAGCCTTCATTCCATTGTATATGCCTGCTTTTTACTAGGGCTTTTTTGCCCGCCCCGCAGCGGCATTTTTACAAAGTCAGCTTATTGCCCCCAACAATCTTGGGTCCTCAATTTACCTACCCCGAGAGGATGGAAGGCTGAGTCAACCTTGAGCCTGGTGGGATTCGAGTCTGCACTAATTGCAGGCAGCTGGAACTAAGGGCTAGGCGTTTAACAGCCTGCACCACCAAGGTGCATTTACAATATTTACAATATTTACATGCAAGCCATGCCCACCCAGTCACATGACCACCAAATTAGGCCATGCCACAGAACCAGTTGTTAAGAAATTTGGATCATACCCCTGACTACTTCTATGGTGGCTGGGGAATTCTGGGACTCAAAATATAGATGAGAACAAGGTAGAAGACAGAAATTCCACATGTGGAAATTCCATAATCAATATACAAAAAACGCAACCCAAGAGCCTTTTTGAAGAGTTCCACTACTTCTGCAAAAATGACATTGCTGCTGATAAAAAGAAACTGGTAGGCAGCCTTTTTCCATTTTCCTTTTCTCTCCACTTACAAGTCTAATTCTGAGATATGTTTTCACTTACACTCCTAATGAGAGATAAGAAATGAAATTCACACCTTCCCTAAAGTCATCAACTTTTCCCTCAGTTGGATTTCCATGTCCGCAATAAGGAACAATTTATGCCAGAAGCATCATCCACAGACAGTCTCCTCTGTGTGTCCTCCAGTATATCACCAGGTTCATATTCTGAAAGAAAATTTTGCCACAAATAGGACATTCAAATTGTTTCTCTCCTGTGTGAGTCCTCTGGTGTTTCACCAGGTTAGAATTCTGACTAAAATATACCCACAATCAGATTACTCAAAAGGTTTCTCTCCTGTGTGAGTCTTCTCCGGGTAAGAATTCTCATTGAAACTTTCCACACATAGTACACATTCAAAGGGTTTTTCTTTTGTGTGAATTCTCTGATGTCTTACCAAGTTGGAATTGTAACTGAAACATTTTCCACAATCAGGACATTCAAAGGGTTTCTCTCTTGTGTGAATTCTCTGATGTCTTACCAGGTTGGAATTCTCACTGAAACGCTTCCCACAATCAGGACATTCAAAGGGTTTCTCTCCTGTGTGAGTCCTCTGATGGTTCACTAGGTGAGAATTCTGTCTGAAACATTTCCCACAATCAGGACATTCAAAGGGTTTTTCTCCTGTGTGAGTCCTCCGATGGCTCACCAGGTTGGAATTGTGACTGAAACTTTCCCCACAAACAGGACATTCAAAGGGTTTCTCTCCTGTGTGAGTCCTCTGATGGTTCACTAGGTGTGAATTCTGACTGAAGCTTTTCCCACAAAGAGGACATCCAAAGGGTTTCTCAACTGTGTGAGTCCTCTGGTGTTTCACCAGGTCAACATTCTGTCTAAAACTTTTCCCACAAAGAGGACATTCAAAGGGTTTCTCAACTGTGTGAGTCCTCTGATGGTTCACCAGGATAGAATTCTGACTGAAACGTTTCCCACAATCAGGACATTCAAAGGGTTTCTCTCCTGTGTGAGTCCTCCGATGTCTTACCAGGTGGGAATTGTTACTGAAACTTTTCCCACAATCAGGACATTCAAAGGGTTTCTCTCCTGTGTGAATCCTCTGGTGTTTCATCAGGTCCTTATTCTGTGTGAAACATTTCCCACAATCTGGACATTCAAAAGGTTTTTCTCCTGTGTGAGTCCTCTGATGGCTTACCAGGTTGGAATTCTGACTGAAACTTTTCCCACAAACAGGACATTCAAAGGGTTTCTCTCCAGTGTGAGTCCTCCAATGTCTTACCAGGTTGGAATTGTTACTGAAACTTTTCCCACAATTAGGACATTCAAAGGGTTTCTCTCCCGTGTGAATACTCTGATGATTCACCAGGTAGGAATTGTGACTGAAACTTTTCCCACAAACAGGACATTCAAAGGGTTTCTCTCCTGTGTGAGTCCTCAGGTGTCTTACGAGGTGGGAATATCCAATGAAATGTTTCCCACAATCTGGACAGTCATATGGCTTCTCCTTGCTGTGAGTCCTCAGATGTATGTGCTTTTCTTCAGACTGGATTCTTCCCTGCATAATCACTTGAGATTTGAAGACTGCTTTCTCCATTATAGGCACACCTACAGAGCTTCTCCACCACTGATGCTCTTGAGAAGTTCAAAAATATATGTGATCCCTTGTTTAATGGCGCTTTGATTTAAGCCCATTTCTTCATCCCAGGGCAATGCAAGGATTACTGTCTGCCCTATGTGCCCATCCAATTAACCTTTTCCTCCCCACTCACTTCTAGATATTTTCCTCTTTTTCTGAATGGAAAATTATTTTCTTTGACCTTTTTGTGTATTGTGTCCTTGAGTTGCACATACTCTACTTTTTCCCGCTCGAAATCTCTTGCTGATTTTCTTTCCTTTGTCTCTCACCTGCTGTGGAAGGAGAAGAATTGTGTGGTTTTTCTGATGGAAATGGAGAATATTTTTATTTCTGCCTCAATCTGCTTTGCTTTGCTTTTCAATATTGCTTGTTATTCTCAGTTGTCCAGTCTGGCATTGTTTTTGTCTGTAGGATTCAAATGAAAATATAGCTTTTATTGTTTATAAAAGGGTTGCAGAAGATGTAACAAAAAGTGTACACTACAATGAAAAAGCAACGTCACAATGCTAGAATAATCTCTTACATTAATTGTGATATTTACTACCAAGTTCCAGCTCAAATATCCATTCAATCATTAAATTCACTTGTTGACTTAAGTCAGTCATGAATTCTCAGCCCTGCAAAGGGTTATCATCAATTAGACAGATAGATAGAATTCTTTATTGGCCAAGTGTGATTGGATACACAGGGAATTTGTCTTTGGGGCATATGCTCTCAGTGTACATAAAGAAAAATTAAAATACATTCATCAAGAATCATAAGATACAACACTTAGCGGTTGTCATGGGTTACTAATAAGCAATCAAATCATACTAGGAAACAAATAAAATATAAATTGTAAAGATACTAGCAACACGGTAGAGTCATAAGTGGGAAGAGATAGGTACTAGGAAGGATGAGAAGAATAACAGTAATACAGCTTTAGTATATAATTTGACAGCATTGTGGGAATTAGTTGTTTAGCAAAGTGATGGCATTCAGGGAAAAACTGTCCTCGTGTCTAGTTGTTCTGGTGTGCAATTTATGTCCAGGATGTGAAGGGTCTGTAAATATTTTCACAGCCCTCTATCTGACTCGTGCAGTATACAGGTCCTCAATTGAAGGCAGGCTGGTAGTAATTGTTTTTTCTGCAGTCCTAATTACTCTTTGAAGTCTGTGTCTGTCCTGTTGGGTTGCAGAACCAATCAGACCATTATAGAGGTGCAGATGACAGACTCAATAATTCCTCTGTAGAACTGTATCAGTAGCTCTTTGGGCAGTTTGAGCTTTCTGAGTTGGCACAGAAATAACATTCTTTGTTGTGCTTTTTTGATGATGTTTTTGATGTCCACTGTAAGTCTTGCAGATAGCACAACAGTGATTGGTCTCATTCGAGACAACAACGAATCCGCATACAGACGGGAGGTTGTACAACTTGCTTCGCGGTATAACCAGAACTGAACACACTGAAAACCGTAGAAATGGTGGTAGACTTTAGAAGAAACCCTCCCATACTACCATCATTACAATACTAGACAACACAGTATTAACAGTAGAGACCTTCAAATTTCTAGGTTCTATTATATCACATGACCCAAAATGGACACCTAACATCAAAAACGTCATCAAAAAGCACAAAAAAGAATGCTCTTTCTGCACCAACTCAGAAAGCTCAAACTGCCCAAAGAGCTGCTGTATACTGCACAAGTCAAAAACATGGCTGTGAAAATATTTACAGACCCCTCACATCCTGGACACAAATAATTTCAACTTCTACCCTCAAAACGACACTATAGAGCACTGCACACCAGAACAACTAGACACAAGGACATTTTTTCCCCGAACGCCATCACCGCTAAACAACTAATTCCCTCAACACTGTCCAACTATTTACAAAGTCTGCACTACTATTACTATTAATCTTCTCATCACTCCTTATCACCCATCCCCTCCCACGTGTGACTATATGTCTGTAACTTTGTTGCTTGTATCCTTATGATTTATATTGACTATTTCTTAGTATGTCTCAAAGCCCTTAGGGTCAGAACCATAGTTATTTACAAGTCACACTCCACACCAGGCATAGTGATGAAGGTTTATTGTCAATGGTGGCTAGTCAGACAACAGGCTTGACACGGGGCAGGTAGAAACAATGCCCTCACAAAAACAGCCTTACAGAGTAACAATTCCTCTTCCCCTTTATACACACCCATGTTATTATTACCTCATTAACCCCACATCCTCCCACCACCCATCTTCCAGACGCTCCCTGTAATTACCCAAGGTAGTTGGTGATGCAATCTTAGCCAGCAGTATCTCAGCTCCAATCAGACTGTATGTCAGCCCCTCTCTTTCATATGACGAGCCCCTGAAGCTCGAACAGCTATTATAGTCCTAGAGGCGTCATCATTGCAGCCTCAGAGACAATCATCCTGTCTTCCCCCCACATCCTTAAAGGGCCCGACAAAGCCATGAGCAGCTGCCGCTGTAGCGTCTGTCTGGAGTGTCGCAGTAAACCACGTCATCACCAACAGCCTCCGGAACCTTCCACCACCGCCTACAGCCCTCTACCATGCAGCCAGCCCCTCGGAAGATGCCACCACAGTCAGTAGGGTGGTGGCCGGCGCTGGATGAGGACAGGCATCCGGCACTGCTGAGCAACTGTGCTACCGAGGGGTAAGGGGCTCATCAGTATGATTTGATTGCTTATTGTACCCTATGACTATTATTAAGTGTTGTACCTTATGATTCTTGACTCTTGACTAATGTATATTTTCTTTTATGTATACTGACAGCATCTGCACCAAGACAAATTCCTTGTGTGTCAGATCACACTTGGCCAATAAAGAATTCTATTCTATTCTATTCTATTCTATTCTATTGAGATATGATAGAACCTAGAAACTCTACTGTTGATATAATGTTGTCTAGTACTATAAGAGGTGGTTATATAGGAGGGTTTCTCCTAAAACCTACCAGCATTTCTATGGTTTTGAGTATTTAGTTTGTATTTAGTTCAAGATTCTTCTGGTACACCCTAAGCTAGGAAATTTGTACGTATCATTAAACCAGCAAAAAAAAAGAGGTGTGGCCCTTTATGTGAAAAATAAGATAATGGCAAAACAAATTTACAAAGATAAAGAAGGGAGAATCTTGATAGTAGAGGTTAAACTAAACCACAAAAATATAATAATTGCTACAATATACGTACCAAATGGAGCCCAATAATTTTTTAATAAAAATTTCCATAACATAACATAATTAGCGACATAGAATATGATGGGTTATATATAGCCAGGGACTTCAATGCAATCGTATATAGAACAAGAGACCATAAACACAATGATACTACAAAAAGAAATAAAAGAATACTCCCCAAAACATTTTTCAATATGACTAGAGATTTAAATTTGATTGATGCTTGGAGAGAAAGAAACAATGAGGAAAATTATTATACATTTTATTGTAATCGTCATTAAGCTTGGTCTAGGATAAATATGGGGTGGCTATCGAAAGAATCAGATTCTGAAATACAAAAAGTGAACATTGAGACTAATATCTGGACTGACCATAACCCACAAGTCTACAGTGGAAAGGACACAAGGCTACACCAAGATGGACTTTTCAACGGGCAATTCTTAAAGAAAAAGATTTCAACCTAATGATGGAAAAAGAAATGGATCTCTTTTTTAAATTGAATAAACAAGATAATATATCCACACATATTCTCTGGGACACTGTCAAAGCATATATGCGAGGAGTGACAATTTCCTATACAGCTAAAAGAAATAAGGCAAAAAAACATCACCAGGAAAAATTAGAACAAGATCATAAACAAATTGAGGCATTACATCAGAAAGAATCTAACAATAAAAGTTTGAAAGGTAAATTAAATCTACTCAAACACAAATTACATATTCTAGAGACAGAGAGACTAGCACAACAACTCAAACTAGCCAAACAAAATTATTTCGAAAATGTCAACAAACCTGGACGTTGGCTGGCACAAAAGTTAAGAAGCCATAGAGAAAAGCAACAAATTAATAAATTACAAGATGAAGAAGGGAAGATATATTACAATGAGAATTGCCCAGAGGTTTTGCGAGAAATTATATAAGAGAAATGAAAGTTATTCAGAAGAAAAGATCAGGGCATATTTAAGGAAAGCCGAATTACCAAAGATTCCAGAAACAATGAAATCAATGCTCAATGAGGAAATCAAACTGGCAGAAGTTGTAAAGGCAATTGACCAACAAAAAAATAATAAAGCATCCGGTCCTGATGGCACACCAGCAGGGCTGTATAAAGAACACCAGAATACCTTGAACCAACATCTATTAGATGTTTTCAATGCAGTGCTTTATGAAGGGAAAATACCAAAATCCTGGATAGAGGCCAATATAGTACTGATCAAAAGAGAGCACTGACCAGACACAAATTCAAAATTATAGGCCAATATCTCTTCTAAACTCTGATTATAAAATCTTCAACATTCGGCAATGAGTATTACTGAGAGACTCAAAAATTATTTAAACAAATTCACACATAGCGATCAAAATGGCTTCCTCCCAAATAGACAAACCAAATATAATGTGAGAAGTTTTAGACACTTTTGAATTCTATGAAGCACATAGCGATGGACAGGCAGCCTTACTATTTCTAGATGCTCAGAAAGCTTTTGACAAGATAAATTGGCCATACAACAATTAAAATATATGGATATCGGCGAAAAACTTCCTAAATATAATCACGGCAATATACACACAAGAAGCAAAAATAATAATAAATGGAAAACTGACAAGTAACTTCCACATACAGAAAGGCACAAGACAAGGCTGCCCTCTCTCCCCATTACTAGGTCTTAATGAGAATAATTGGAAATTAAAAAAGAAAATTTAAACTACAAGCATATGCTGATGATTTAGTTTTCTTTCTGGAAGATCCTGAACAAACAGGTCCGAAATTATTAGAAAAACTTGAAGAATATGGAGAAGTAGCTGGTTTGAAAAAAATAAAGGTAAAACTAAAATTATAACTAAGAACATGACCAGCAAACAAAAAGAAAATCTTGCTAAGATATTAGACATCCAGATAGTCCAAAAAATAAAATATTTAGCAATTACCATCTCGGCACACTGCTCAACAATCAAAGAAGATAATTACAAGAACCTACTGAAACAAATTAAAAAAGACCTAGAAAATTGGAATAACCTTCAACTAATAGGCAGAATTTCAGCAATCAAAATGAATATGCTACCCAAAATTTTATTTCTATTTCAAAATATACTGATTAAGTTAGAAATTTTTTTAAAAAAAGATTTGAATAAAATGACGTTAAATTTTGTATCGCAGGATAAGAGATCAAGGATTAAATTGAAACATCTCCAAGATGCAAAAGAAAGAGGGGGATTAGGCTTTCCGGAGTAGGAATTGTACTACCAAGTGCTGCCTTAACATGGATTAAGGATTGGATAAATCTAGATAACAAAAGACTCCTAGTTTTAGAAGGGCATGATTTACAACAGGGCTGGCATGAATATCTGTGGCCTGGTAGAAATATGACCCAGCAATATTTTTTGAGGCACAAAATCCAGCAAGCTTTAATTTCAATTTGGAATTTGTTTATTTATTTATTTATTTTTGGGACTTGTATGCCGCCCCATCTCCGAAGACTCGGGGCGGCTCACAGCTAAAAACATCAACAGTATATACAATAATAAATAGTTAAGAAAAAATTAAACTAACAAGCCCAAAAGTTAAATGCTAAAAGTATAAAACCACCCCACCCACAGAGGGTCATAGCCCGGATTGGTCGAATAACCAGGTCTTCAGTTCATGGCGGAAGGTGCGGAGATCAGGGGCCAAGCGGAGCCCCAAGGGGAGTTGGTTCCAGAGGTCAGGGGCCACGACAGAAAAGGCTCATCGCGGGGAATCGCCAGCCGCAATGGCCGGGCGGATGGGACCCCAAGGAGTCCTTGCCTATGTGCTCGCACAGGGCAGTTGGCATTCAATGTCGGCAGGAGTCGCTCCCTTAAATATTGAGGACCCATGTCATGAAGGACTTTGTATGTTAAAACTAAAAACTTGAATCACCCGAGCGCAACCGGCAACCAATGCAGGCAGCACAGGAGGGGGTAACATGGGGAATCGGGAACTCCCATCACCACCCCCACGCCGATTCTGCACCAGTTGCACTCCGGATGGTATGCAAGGGCAGTCCTAAATAGAGAGCATTGCAGTAGTCGAAGTCAGAGGTAACAAGGGCATGAGTGATGTGCGCAGGGCATCTCGGTCCAGAAAAGGGCGTAGTTGATGAACAGGCGAGCTGGGCAAAGTCCCCCTGGCAACGGCTCCCACCTGCTCCTCCAACCGAGCCGACGCCCAGGAGGACCCCAGGTTCCGGTTCTATCCACAGGGGCAACACTGCTCCCCTATGGCAAAGATGGATAATCCTGACTGGGCCGAGATGCCGGTATGCACAGCCACTCAGTCTTGGCCGAGTTGAGTCGAAGCATGTTCCCGCCATCCAAACTGCACCGCATCCAAACACTGGGTCATCAGGGAGAGGGCATCGCTGATTTGGTTCGGGGTGGAGATGTACAGCTGGGTGTCATCTGTGTACTGATGGAATCTCACCCCGAAACCATGGATGATCTCACCCAGCGGCTTCATATAGATGTTAAATAGCAGGGGGGAGAGGACCGACCCCTGAGGGACCCCGCAAGAGAGCACCCTCGGGGTTGACCGCAGCCCCCCGGCCAATACCAATTGCAACCACCCCGAGAGGTAGGAGGCGAAACACCGAAGCACAGTGCTTCCCATTCCCAGCCCCCCGAGGCGTCGCAAAAGGATACCATGGTCGATGGTATCAAAAGCCGCTGAGAGGTCTAATAGGACCAGGACAGAGGAAAACCCCTGTCCCGGCCCTCCAGAGATCATCCATCAGTGCGACCAATGCCGCCTCCGCGCTGAAACCAGGTCGGAAGCCCGATTGATACGGATCCAGGTAGTCCGCTTCATCCAGGAAAAGTGGAAACTGCCGAGCCACCACACTCTCAACAACCTTCGCCAAAAGCAAAGGTTGGAGACTGGACGAAAGTTATCTAACACGGTCGGGTCCAGGGCAGGCTTCTTCAGGAAGGGTCTCACCACCGCCTCCTTCAAGGTGGATGGAAAAACACCCTCCCTTAATGAAGCATTGACAACTGCCCGGAGCCAACCGCAGGTGACCTCCCTGGCGGCATAAGCCAGCCAGGAGGGGCACGGGTCCAACAAACATGTGGTGGAGCTCAGCCGCATGATCCTGTCCACTTCATCCTCAGAAACAGGATCGAACTCATCCCAAATCACATTGGCCAGACTGCCTGTATCCCATTCCTCAGACCACTGCAAATCAGAGGACAACCCGCCCCGAATTTGAGCGATTTTATCCGACAGATGTTGAACAAACGCCTCAGCTCTTCCCCGCAACGGATCTGCACCCCCCTCCGGACGAAGAAGGAGCGAGTAACCCGAAACAGGGTGGCCGGGTGATTTTCTGTGGACGCTATGAGGGTGGAGAGATAAGACCTTCTCGCCTCCCTCATAGCTACCAGGTAAGTCCGAATATGGGCTCTTAGCTGGGCTCGATCGGACTGGGAGCGGGTGGACCTCCACCTGCTCTCTAAGCCCCTCCAACGGTGCTTCATCTCCCGGAGTTCCTCTGAATACCAGGGGGCCATCCGGGATCCACGACGCGTGAGGGGTCGCATGGGGACAACCCTGTCAAGGGCGTCCAACGCGGCCTGTTGCCAAGCAAGTGCCAGATCCTCGACAGAGCTGTGGGCAAGGGAAGAGGGAAGAGACCCCAGCTCCGCCTGGAACCTCTCCGGGTCCATAAGGCGCCTAGGGCGGAACCATCTAAGCGGCTCCTCATCCCAGCAGTGGGGGGCGGCTTGTTGGAAGACTAGCCGTAGGAGATAGTGATCAGACCATGGAACGGGCAAAGTCGTAACAATGGCTTGCCCTCTGTCACTACGCCACTGCTCAGAAACAAAAACTAGGTCAAGAGTGTTTCCCCCCTCATGAGTCGGGCCCAAGATTAATTGGGTCAGGCCCATGGCTTCCATAGAAGCCATGAATTCCCGGGCCAATCCCGACGTTCCCCAGGGAAGGCAAGTTGAAGTCCCCCAAGACTATAAGGCCTGGGAACTCCACCGCCACCCCCGAGAGGACGTCGAGGAGCCCAGGCAGGGCTGCTGTCACACAGCTGGGAGAAAGGTATGCAAGCAGCAAGCCCACCTGACCATTGGGCCCCCACCTCAGGAGGAGGGTCTCACTCCCGCCTATTTCTGAAACAGTGACCTCCCTTGGAAACAAGGTCTCCCGGATAACCACAGCCACCCCACCACCCCTACCCTGGGCCTGCGGCGGTGCACAACCCGAAAACCTGGAGGGCATAATTCAACCAGAGGGACACCACCCTCTGGGCCCAACCAGGTCTCAGTGATACAAGCCAGGTCCGCAGCCTCCTCCTCAATGATCTCACGGAGGAGGGTGGACTTATTAGCCATGGACCTGGCATTAAGGTACACCAGCTTAAGCCCAGGGGTCCCAGTTCCCATGCCCCCTAGGGAGGAGGCCATAGGGTCGGAGCGTGCCACCGCACAAAGATGGCGGGTGCGGGCTCCCAACACATGATATGGCCCTATGCCTTGACGTCTCCTACCAACCCCAACCATCCTGGGAATCGCGGTCCCCACCTCAGCCCTCCGGGCCCTGCTGGCCCCCAACCCCCGCCCCCCCACCATGCACCGGGCTGTGAAAAGACCCATCAACCCCCTTCCCTAACCCCTTAAGACAGCCAATTAAAAAACTTAAAAGTTTCCCCTTAACACCAAATTTAGAATATAAACCCCTAGTCGCAGCATGCCACCTCTCGGGATCCCAGGATCCGTCATCAAGGTAAGCTCTTGACAGCCCATAAGGCCACTTCACAGACAGGGGAACCGCCTGGAGGGCTCGTAGTTCGAGCGGAGAGTAAACAAGCATAGTATACACATTCAAGGGCAGATCGACATAAAAGGCTATAGACTGGATGGAAGTAACTGCAAAGATGGGATAAATGCTGTGCAAGGGGCCTGACGATGATGGAATAAAATAAGATTGCAAAATTATATGGAAACTCCAGGTTGGCTTTCATCTTTAGAAGCAATATCATACCCAAATCTTTACAATCAGGAAAAGGCAATCACATATAAAGATATTTTAACAGATGAAGGTTGATTAAAGCAGAGACAGGAACTTAGCCAACAAGGTATAGCATTGGAATGGTGGGCATATCTTCAAGTACAATCTAGATATGAAAGAGATAAAAAAGAATGGGGAACCAGCTGCCAAGATATAACATTAAATAAAATACTATTAGATCCAGAGAAAAAACAAATAAAGAAACTTTACAAATATCTACTGGACCACAAAACGTATGAAGAGCAGGTTAAAGAACCGATGCTAACCTGGGCTAGCATAAACCTAGACCAATGGCAGCAAATTTGGGACTGGAACAAAAATATCCCACTAGCCACATTTTACAAAGAAAATCTGTTTAAGATGCCGCTTAAGTAATAAGCAGGCATATACAATGGAATGAGGGCTATTGCTGAGCACACTGGGTTGTATCCCAAAAATTGTAAGCTGCCCTGAGTCTTTGGAGAAGGGCGGCATATAAAAGTTATTTAAAAAAAAAGATGTATTTCCCACCGGCCAGGCTAGCAAAAATGTATGGTTCTCAATCGCCCACATGCTGGAAATGTCTGAAAGAACGGGTACCTATTATCACATGTGGTGGGACTGCAAAAAAATACAAAAGTTTGGCACAGAAGTAGCAGCCAGTGCTGCTGATCAAATGCCCTTGATCAATTATCATCAACAAGTGTGACTATATATATAAAAGCCAAAATTGTAGGAGTTTCTTCCAGCATTCATGTGTAAATTAAATGCCAGAGTAAAGACATCAGCGGGAATCTTAGAGAAGCAATTGTTGCTGCCCATCAATCTGGGAAGGATTATACTATTTTTTCCAAACAATTTAAACTTCATCATTCTACGTTCCACATTCACAAGTGGAAAAATTCAAGACACTTGCCAATCTTGCCAAACTGAACAAGGAGAGATTTAACCTGGAAATAAGGAGAAACTTTCTGACAGTGAGAACAATCAACCAATGGAACACCTTGCCCTTGGAAGTTGTGGGAGCTTCATCACTTGAGACTTTCAAGAAGAGATTCGACTGCCATTTGCCAGAAATGGTGTAGGGTCTCCTGCTTGGGCAGGTGTTTGGACTAGATGACCTACAAGATCCCTTCCAACTCTGATTATCTGTTATCTTCTCAGGAGTGGAAGTCCCAGCAAATTCACCCCAGGATCAGAACGTGCAATGCTCAGAGAAATTACAAAAAATCCAAGCATTACATCTCAGGACCAACAAGCCTCATTGACCATGTTAAGTGTTAAAATTCATGACAGTACAATTAGAAAAAGACTGGACAAGTATGGTTGATTTGGAAGGGTTGCCAGGAGAAAGCCTCTGATTTCTAAAAAGGACAGGGCAGCAACACTTGCAAATTTGCATCTGAACAAATCACAAGACTTCTGGAACACTGTCCTCTGGATGAGAACAAAGTGGAGATGTTTGGCCATAATGCACAGTGCCATTTTGATGAAAACAAAAGAAAAGATATCAATACAAAGATCTCACAGCAACTATCAAGCAGAGTGATGAAGGGGTGATGATTTGGGCTTGTTTTCCAAACACAGGACCTGGCTACTTTGCAGTTACTAAATCGTTTATGCACTCATCTCTATACTATAGTATTCAGAATCAGAATAGATCTGGAAGGGACCCTGAAGGTCTTCTAGTCCAACCCTCTGCTCAAGCAGGAGATTCTATATTATTTCAGACAAGTGACTATCCAGTGTCTTCTTCAAAATTTCTAGTGATGAAGCACCCACAAGGCCTGAAGGCCAGCTGTTCTACAGGTTCATTGTCCTCGCTGTTTGGAAGTTTATCTTAATTCCAGGTTGCTTCTCTCCTTCTCTCCTAGTTTATACATTTGAAGATATACGTGTGTAGGAAGCTAGCACCCACCCCTCTCCTAGAAAAATGAAATATCCTAGGAAATAATAAAATGGCAGAATATTTCCCCTAAAAAGAGTAGAAACTCAGAAGCAGAAACTCACCTCAGAAGCAGAAGCTCACCCCCACCTTTGCTAATGGACCATTACTCTGACCTAGGCCAGTCTATTTTACATAACAAAGATCTCCAGGTAGACCTATAATAGGAATTGCCCAAAGCCATTTCATTACATCATCATCCAGCAAGGTTCAACCAAGCCTCGGACTCAGGACAGCCTATAGGGTTGCCCCTGAATGGCCCCATGGGAGTCTGACAACCAATCAGAATACAACCTCAAATTCAAATCCAAAGAGAGGGTATAAAACCCAGGGACTCTCAGCATCTCAGCCATTTTCCTTCTTTTCCTACACCCAAGGCATGTGATCCTGTCCAACATTAAACCATCTTTCCAAGGAGTCACCAGTGTCTTTCTTCCCCACTTGGAACATGAACCCAGAAGGATAATTCTTCCAACATGTCTAGAGAGAGAAATACAAATACAAACGTATATATGGAGAAAATCCAAGTGTTTCAAGCCTGAAAAATGTCCCAAAATGGTTAAAGTCAAACCTTCTGAAGTAATTTATAGATGTGGGGCTTTAATTGATGAAATGATGCCTCAGCAAGATTTGAAGCACCAGTTTTGCTCATTGAAGTCCTCAGCTCCAAATAAGAAAATACTGCCCAGAACCCCTCTGATGACATCCCCACTCAGGTAGTTCTCCATTATTCAGCATAATTGGGACTGGCATCATTGTCACTAAGCCCAGTCATGAAGCCTGATGTCACATGACAGTGTCAACTTACCTCTCTTCCTCTGCAGTTGTTAAACAATTCCCTGTGGGTTGTTAAAGGCAATTTCATATGACCTGACTTGCAACTTCCTGCTGGCATCCCCACTGATTTTGCTTGACAGAAGCTAGCTGGGAGGGTCACAAATGGGGATCCTGATGCTTCAACAACCATAAATGTGCAGCAGTTGGCAGAACCCAAATTGGTGCAAGTCCTTTTTCTGCACCTTCATAACCACAGGAACTGCTGATGTGTGATCACTGAACAAGTGCTACAATGACCACAAATTTGTGGACAAGCTGTATGTCTGCTTTTACAGTGCCACTATAACTTTGAAGGCTCAGGAAGCAAGTGGTAAGTGAGGACTACCTGAACAACTGAACATCCCAAAAAGTCCTCCATAGTTTTTTTCTTTTACAAAGTGCTAGGTTAAGGACAGCTGAACCTGGTTAATACATGGATGGGGCACGAATAGGAAATACTGTGGTTGTTGGCTAGACATGGAAGTTAAAAAAAAAAGAATTTCAGAAGAGAGCAGATGAAGACCAGACTGATATTGTTGCCAAGAAAAGGTCCCTAAGAGAATAACAGAGTTGGAAGGGACCTTGGAGGTCTTCTAGTCCAATCCCTGCTCAGGCAGCAGTCCTTCCTGATTAATTGCAGTCCGTCTCCTCTTTAAACCCTTCAGTGATGAAGAACTCACAACTTTTGAGGCAAGCTGTTCCCAAGGAATTAATCTGAACTTCAAGGAGGATTTTTCAAATCTTCCCACCACCAGAAAATTGCGGCCACCACTGTTAAAGCTTGGAGCCACAGCGGACTCAAAATCTAGGGAGGGAAGGAACACGTAGCAGCAGCTGATATGCTTCAGCCTAGGTGCTTCTCTGCTTCCACATCCCGGAGGAAACTTGCTCCAGCCTCTCCTCCGACGTGACCTGAACTCACCTTCCAGCAGCTGCTTCGACCCTGGGAAGAGAAGAAAAACCACACTGCACACCACCTTCCTCCCATGAGTGATCCGGAAGAAGCTCCTCTCTCTCACGTTCTTTCTAGCAATGCTGTACTCGATGGTTTCAAGTCCTATAAGCTCAACCACAGATGCCTATTAAGGGCTTTCTAGTCACTGATAAGTGACTGCCATCTCCTGATAGGAGGCAAAAGAACACGCTTGTCTGTTTCTAATGTGTTTGTAAGATGTTTTCACTGATTAAATGCTATCAAGTCGTTGTTGAGTCCTATCAATCTCTCTTTGCAACTGATCCATGTGAAATAGTGAAATGTGACACTAAAGTAGGTTGTGAAGATTAGCTATGAGCTGAGCCCTAGATGTTTATGACGTTCTTACAGAATTAACCCCAAAAACTTTAACCTTAGACTGTCTACTATTGACCTCACCCCTTTCCTAAGACTTATGTAGTGCATAAGCGCACCAACGTGGCTAACGTCCCTGTCCTATTGTTTTTTTTCTTATATGTATCCATTTCATGTATTCATATCTGTTTCTACTTATACCTGTTATTTTATAATCGCTTGAATAAATAAATAAATAAATAAATAAATAAATAAATAAATAAATAAATAATAAAATTACATAGAGTTGGAAGAGACCAACTCTCCAAGCAGAAGACCCTATATTGTTCCAGACAAATGGCTGCCCAATCTCCTCTTAAAAACTCCATTGATGGAACACCCACAACTTCTAGAGGCAAAGCATTTCCACTGATTGTTCTCACTGAAAGGAAATTCCTCCTTGATTCTAGGTTGGATGTCTTTTTGACAAGTCTCCCTCTGTTACTCTTTGTGCTGCTCTGAGGGGCATTGGACAATATCTTCACCCCCTTTTTTCTGCTTCAGAAAATTTTTAGGAATTTTAGGATTGCATTTACAACCATCAAATGAATTGGAATTAATGCTTTGTAGACAGTATTTGGGCTGATGATGTACAAGATAGAAAGTCAATGTCAGGATTTGTTATACAGCCCTATATGGCTCAGGACCAGGTTATCTCCAGAATCGTCTCCTTTCCTGCCTCTCCCTGCGACCGGTAAGATCCCACAGGGTCCGCCTCCTCCGGGTTCCATTAGCTAAACAATGCCGGCTGGCGGGCCCGTGGGAGAGGGCCTTCTCTGTGGCTGCTGCGGCTCTCTGGAACCAGCTGCCTCCTGAGGTCCGGACTGCCTCCACCCTACTGGCCTTCCGTAAAGCAGTCAAAACCTGGCTTTTCCAGCAGGCATGCGGCTGTTGATCTCGCTACTGAGATCTAGCGAGATCCGGCCCTTCTGTTGTTTGTTGTTGTTTTTAATTGTTTTTAAATTTTTATAATGTAATTCTTTTATGTTTTTTTGCTGTGAGCCACCTGGAGTCCTTTGGGAATTGGGCGGCATATAAGTTTGCATAAATAAATAAATAAATAAATAAATAAATAAATAAATAAATGTTAGGAAACACGCTAACTAGTTGGAAATTGAGAAAACAGACTTCAGTTGCCATTTCCACAGCTGCAGCACAATATCAGAATTGTTTTCAGAGATGACATGGTATATATGGTTAGTAAAGGATTTGGATATTGAAGTGAAAGGAGTTATACCAATATTTGAAGATAACACAAAATGTATATAAATGGCAACAGGTGCGAGTACCAACCAGAAGGAAGCATGTTGACATGAAATAATGTAATGTCAGGGAAGCGGGGAAGTTTGTAAACTTTCACAACTTTCCATATATTTTTAACAATTGTTCTATTTTCTTCTTTTGACTTAGAACCTACCCTCTTTCTTGTAATTTCTTTATTTCTACTCTACTTTATTTCTACAATGACCTATTGCAGGAACTGAATATATCTAGTCTAACACTACTATATCTAACTGGAAAACCATTTGGAAAATGGATCGACCAAGAGGTTTTGTGATTTGGGGGAATAAGACACAACTGTTGTCTTATTGTTCTGAACTATAATCTTAAGAAAAAGTTTTATTAATAAGAATCAAAGAAAGATATTTCATCCCGGAGAAATCAGAGACAATGATCCTGGTGATTTATGGTAAATAAGAAGCCATTCTAAACTTTATACAAATTAAATGGAATAGTAGATTGTTAACAAAGTGCTTAGATGTTTAACTTTGTTGTTTGTTCACCTGTTAACTAAAAGGCCTTTATAGATCATAGATAGATGAATGTCGAATTGGTTGTAAATAGAGGTAGAATTTTATAAATTTTGGGCCTGCTTCAGAAGGGGAGGAAACAGTGGTGGGATTCAAAAATTTTTACTACCAGTTCTGTGGGCGTGGCTTGGTGGGTGTGGCAGGGGAAGGATACTGTAAAATCTCCAGTCAGAGGTGGAATTTGCCAGTTCTCTGGACTACTCAAAATTTCCACTACTGGTTTTCCAGAACTGGTCAGAACCTGCTGAATACCACCCCTGATATAGAAGCTCCTATCTTGTTTCAAGAAAAAAAAGATGGGGGGTTGAGTTTGTGTTGATTTCTGGGGTTTGAATGCAGTGTGTAAGAAGCCACTGTATTGCCTACTGTTGATTAAAGATCAAGCTATGCTGGCTAAGGGTTGAATCTTCACAAAATTAGACCTCCATGAAGCTTTTTAGAGTTTGAATACACCCCGGAGACTAATGGAAGACAACTGTTAATTGCCCATTGGGAAGCTACTAGTTTAGAGAATGCCTTTTGGACTACAAGGGACCCCAGCTGTATTTATGCAGCTGATAAATGATGTTTTGCATGATCATCTGTATAGGGGTGGTTTTAGTATATCTAGATGATATATTGATATATTCAGAGACTATGGAACAGCATACACATGTCAGCGTTCCAGCAAACTTCCATTCCATCAGTAACTCCAAGACAAACATTTCTTAAAAGTATCTTTATTAGAATAGCACCTGGCACATCTGTGGAATCCCGAATCTACAATTTCCACAATTTCCAAACTACAAATCCATCCCACCTTGGTCATCATCACATCACAAGGCCAAATCACAATCCATCCAAAAGATCCTTATTTCATCCTGTGCCATACTAAATGACCTTGAACTAACAAAATAATTTTATTTTGTCTGCTTAGAGCGACTTAATTGAAATCACCCTCTCCCACTTTCTCAGGCTATGTGGCAGTATGGAATATGGCTTCCAAAGCTGACAACACGGTTAGTATGACAGGTTGTTGAAAAATTGCTGGCAGCTCACCTATACATTAAACTGTCGAAGTGTGAGTTCCATTGTACCCAACTGGACTATCTAGGGTATAGGATATCGGCAGAGGGGATAGAAATGGATCCTACCAAGGTTCAGACTGTCTTAGAGTGGCAGGCGCCCACCTCCAGGAAACAATTAAGTTTTTGGGGCTTTGCAAACTTCTATAGGCAGTTTATCCCATTGTTCGCAACTCTGGTGCTTCTGTTAACAGATTTGTTAAAAACAAACACAAAGCAGATAAAGAAACCTAAACCCGGACAGGTGATACCCTGGTTGCCGACGTGTCAGCAGTTTAATTCATTGAAACAGAGGTTCACCAACAAACCTGTGTTAAAACATCTGGATCCAGAAGTGCCATTTGTGATTCAAGCAGATGCCAGTGATGTCGCAGTGGTGGCTGTCCTATTACAAGAAAATGTGGATAGTATATTACAGCCATGTGCATATACCTTGAGGAAATTTAGTTCCACTAATGTAATTGGGCTATGTGGGAAAAGGAGGCCTTCGTGGTTCAATGGGTGTTATTGACATGGAGGCATTTTCTAGAAGGATCCAAAACCCAGATCGAGGTATGGACAGACCGTAAGAATCTAGAGGCCCTTCAAACACCTCACAGTTTATTGCCCAAACAGGTTCGGTGGGCGCTGTACTTCCATCGCTTTAACTTCATACTGAAATTCTTCCCGGAGGGAAGAATTTCCTTGCTAGCGTGCTTTCACGACTGCCCCAATATGAAAGTAAATGGGATATAGTTATACAACCCATCATTCAAGGAAAAGAAACATTACAAGCATTAAAGGTGAGATACATGACTGATGAGTTACCAGAGGCTATAAAAGATGATTCATGGCTAGCAACCAATCAAACCCACTGTGATATCTGGAATAGAGTAGCTTGGCGAGGAACAAAGCTCTACATACCAGCAACGTTAAGACAAGGTGCTTCAGAGATGCCATGATGTTAAATAGGCTGGGCACTATGGTTTTTTAAAAACACTCCACTTTGCCAAACACCAATTCTGGTGGCCGTCAATGAGGGCAGACATTGAAAGATATGTGAAAGGTTGTACAGTATGTGCGACTACAAAATCCTACCGTGGGAAGCCCTAAGGTTTATTACAGACAGTGTCAAACCCTAATAGACCATGGCAAGATATAGCCATGGACTTTATCGTGGAGCTGCCCAATAGCCATAGATATACTGTGATATGGACAATTATTGATCTTTTCTCAAAACTTTATACCATTTGCCAGACTTCCGTCTGTCCGGAAGTTAGCTATCCTTTTCTTAAAACATACATATCGATTACACGGTGTACCATACCGTGAAGGATCATATTGGATCGAGTACAGTTCACTGCTCCATTTTGGCGGGAGTTCGTCCGACTGATAGGCTTGTTCCAAGGTTTAAATACTGCTTACCACCCACAAGCACAAACAGAGCTGCTGAATGAACTAATGCAGCAATTGAGAGGTATTTACGTTGCTATGTGTCCTAGCAGCAAGATGATTGGTCTGAATTACTGCCATTTGCTGAGGTGGCGTATAACACCACCACCCACAGTAGTACTGGACAGACCCCCATTCAAAATAGTAAATGGAAAAACCATTAAAAGTACTTTTAATGGTTTTTCAATGTTTTTATGTCTTATGTTTTTTGTCTGTTTTTTTTCTTATTATGTTTTATGTTTTTAATGTAATAAAATTTAATAAAGTTTATTAAAAAAACAAAATAGTAAATGGAATGGAATTTATCCCAATTCCAAAATGGCCACATGACAGTGAGGAGTCCACAGCTATGACTAAATGGTCAGAAAAAAATAAAGGAGACATGGAAAACAGTACAAAAATCCTTACATGACATTTTTCTGGCATACAAGAATAGGCGGATAAAAAGAGAGCTGAAACTAAATCCTTTATGGTTGGAGATCTTGTGTACCTATCTACCAAATACCTGAATATGGGACTATGCTGTAAAAAACTCAGTCCAAAGTATGTTGGCCCATTTCCAGTAGTGAAGGTAATTAATCCTGTCACTCTACAGCTAAAATTACCGTCACAATTTAAACAGTTGCATCCCATTTTCCATATTAGTTTAATCAAACCTGATAATAAAGAATGAACAGATAACTGAATTGTACCACCTAGGCCAGTACGAGATGATCATTATGAGATTGCTGACATTCTGGACTCCCGGAAGCCCATGTGCGCAATAAGGAACAATTGATGCCACAAGCATCATCCATAGACAGATTTGTCTCCTCTGTGAGTCCTCCAGTATATCACTAGACTCACATTCTGACAGAAAATTTTGCCGCAAATAGGACATTCAAAGGGTTTCTCTCCTGTGTGAGTCCTCTGGCATTTCACCAAGGTAGGAATAGTGATTGAAATATACCCACAATCAGGTTATTCAAAAGGTTTCTCTCCTGGGTGAGTCCTCTGCTGTTTCACCGGGTCAGAATTCTGACTGAAACTTTTCCCACATTCCACACAAGCAAAAGCTTTCTCTCCTGGGTGAATCCTCTGATGA
The DNA here is from genome assembly GCA_009733165.1 of Naja naja. Classification (NCBI taxonomy): domain Eukaryota; kingdom Metazoa; phylum Chordata; class Lepidosauria; order Squamata; family Elapidae; genus Naja; species Naja naja. The sequence continues at coordinate 21,399,074 of CM019149.1, forward strand.
TTCAGCAGATTGGAATTCCGACTGAAACTTTTCCCACAATGAGAACATTTAAAGGGTTTCTCTCCTGTGTGAGTCCTCTGATGGTTCAGCAGGTCAGAATTCTGACTGAAACTTTTCCCACAAAGAGGACATTCAAAGGGTTTTTCTCCTGTGTGAATCCTCTGGTGCTTTACCAGGTTGGAATTCTGACTGAAACATTTTGCGCAAACAGGACATTCAAATGGTTTCTCTCCTGTGTGAGTCCTCTGGTGTTTCACCAGGTCAGAATTCTGTATGAAACTTTTCTCACAAAGAGGACATTCAAAGGGTTTCTCGCCTGTGTGAGTCCTCCGATGTCTTACCAGGTTGGAATTGTGACTAAAACTTTTCCCACAATCAGGACATTCATAGGATTTCTCTCCTGTGTGAGTCCTCTGATGTTTCACCAGGTCAGAATTCTGACTGAACCTCTTCCCACAATCAGGACATTCAAAGGGTTTTTCTCCTGTGTGAATCCTCTGGTGTTTCACCAGGTTGGAATTGTGACTGAAACTTTTCCCACAAACAGGACATTCAGAGGGTTTCTCTCCTGTGTGAGTCCTCTGGTGTTTCACCAAGTCATAATTCTGTCTGAAATTTTTCCCACAAAGAGGACATTCAAAGGGTTTTTCTCCTGTGTGAGTACTCTGATGGTTCACCAGGTTAGAATTCTGACTGAAACTTTTCGCACAAACAGTACATTCATAGGGTTTCTCTCCTGTGTGAATCCTTTGGTGTTTCACCAGGCTGTAATTCTCACTGAAACCTTTACCACAAATAGGACATTCAAAGGGTTTCTCTCCTGTGTGAGTCCTCCGATGTCTTACCAGGTTGGAATTGCGACTGAAAAATTTCCCACAATCAGCACATTCAAAGAGATTCTCTCCTGTGTGAGTCCTCAGGTGTCTCACAAGGTGGGAAGATCCAATGAAATGTTTCCCACAATCTGGACAGTCATACAGCTTCTCCTTGCTGTGAGTCTTCAGATGTATCACCAAGTTGCCATTTTCACTAAAGGGTTTACCACAATGGAAGCACTTGTAGGGCATCTCTTCTGGGTGGGTTCTTCCGTAAACCAAAAAGGATGTGTTCTGACAAAAGCTTTTGCCACATTCAGATAATTTGTATCTGCTTTTCTCCAGAGTCTATTCTCCCCTGTGTAATCCCTTGGGATTTGAAGTCTGCTTCTTCCATAATAAGCACACCTACAGAGCTTTTCCACCACTAATATTCTTAAAAATATATGTGATCCCTTGTTTAGTGGTGCTTTGATTTAAGCCCATTTCTTCCTCCCAGGACAACACATGTATTACTGTCTGCCCAATGTGCCGATTCAATTAACCTGTTCCTTCCCACTCACTTCCAGATATTTATCTATTTTTCTGAATGGAAAAATAATCTCCTTTGACCTTTTTGTGTAATGTGTCCTTGAGTTCCACATACTGTTTTTCCAGCTCGAAATCGCTCATTGATTTTCTTTCCTTTGTCTCTCAACTGCTGTTGAAGGAGAAGAATTGCGTGGTTTTTTGATGGAAATGGAGAATATTTTTATTTTTGCCTCAGTCTGCTTTGCTGTTCAATATTGCTTGTTATTCTGTAGTCCAGTGTAGTCTTCTGGCATCATCTTTCTCTGTAAGATTCAAATGAAAATGTAGCTTTTATTGTTTATAAAAGGGTTGCATAAGATGTGAAAAAAGTGTACATCACAATGAAAAAGCAAACATGCCACAATGCTAGAATAATCTCTTACATCAATTGTGATATTTACTACTGAGTTCCAGCTCAAATATCCATTCAATCATTAAATTCACTTGTTGATTTAGGTCAGTCACAAATTCTCAGCCCTGCTAAGGGTTATCCTCAAATAGATTAGATAGAATTCTTTATTGGTGAAATATGATTGGATCACAGGGAATTTGTCTTTGGTGCATATGCTCTCAGTATACATAAAGAAAAAATAAAATTCATTCATAAAGAATCATGAGATACAACACTTAGTGTAGTCATAGGTTACTGATAAGCAATCAAACAAACAAACAAATAAACAAACAAATAAATAAATAAATCATATTAGGAAACAAATAAAACAATACATATTGTAAAGATACAAGCAACAGAGTTATAGTCCTAAATGTGAAGAGATAGGTACTAGGAAAGATGAGAAGAATAGTAATACAGCCTTAGTAAATAATTTGACAGTGTTGTGGGAATTAGTTGTTTAGCAGAGTGATGGCATTCAGGGAAAAACTGTCTTTGTGTCTAGTTGTTGTGGTCTGCAGTGCCCTATAGCAGGGGTCGCCAACCTTTTGTGCCTCAGGGACCACGCAACACGTAATTTTAAATCCCAGGGACCACTAAACGGTTCTGTGCGCGTGCCCTAATTTGTGGATGTGGCTTGGTGGTCATGTGACTGGCTGGGCATGGCTTGTATGTAAATATTATAAATATTTATATAAATATTGAATTTTTTATTAAAAAAGAGCAACTTTTACCCAAAATCAGGCAAAGCAGGCAGGCAGATTGAGTTGCTCACAGAATTATTCAGAGATCTATCCATCTGCCATCTGCTAGCTCAGTCTGTCATGTAAAATTTGCTTGCCGTGAGTCTGACTGAATAATAGAACCTTCAGTCCTAAGGGAGGTTCGGCTGTGCTTAAAAGCAGAGCCGAAGATCTAAAGACTAGCTAGAAAGCAAAAAATCCAACCATTTCCTGCTTCCTAGCTAATCTAAATCTCCCGGCACAGCAGAACAGCTGATGGTCGGAAAAAGGAAAAATAGCAACTTAGCAGGCAAGTTTGCCGGGTAAGGAGTGGGCGGGGAGGGTTCCCAAGGGTCATGTGGGTGGCGCAGCCTTGTGTTTTTGCACAGCCTGGATTAATTGCTTTGGGGGTTGCTGTGGGGGTGAGATCTCTCTGCGACCCACCAAAATTCTCTCGTGGCGACTGCTGCCCTATAGCATCGTTTTGAGGGTAGAAGTTGAAACAATTTATATTCAGGATGTGAGGGGTCTGTAGATATTTTCACAGCCCTCTTTCTGACTTGTGCAGTATATAGGTACTAAATGGAAGACAGGTTGGTAGCAATTTTTTTTCAGCAATTCTAATTATCCGTTGAAGTCTGTGTCTGTCTTGTTTGGCTGCAGAGCCAAACCAGAAGGTTATAAATATGCAGATGACAGACTCAATAATTCCTCTGTAGAAATGATTCAGCAGCCTCTTGGCACACAAAGAACATTCTTTGTTGTGCTTTTTTGATGACATTTTTGATGTTAGGTGTTTTAATTTAATTTTAAGTCTTGAGATATGATAGATCCTAGAAACTTGAAGGACTCTACTGTTGATACTGTGTTGTCTAGTATTGTAAGAAGTGGTTGTATAGGAGGGTTTCCCCTAAAATCTATCACCATTTCTACTGTTTTGAGTGTATTTAGTTCAAGCTTGTTCTGGTTGAACCACAAGGCTAGTTACATAAATACAGTTATGTGAAGAAATAATAAATATAGTTTATATATATGTATGTATGTATGTATGTATGTATGTATGTATGTATGTATGTAGGTCTTGGTGTATTTGGGTCTTGTCCCGTGTAAGATTGAGAATACCTTGGCGACGTTTCAACGAGATCCCACTCACCATCTTCAGGCTGGTGTCTTCGGCTTTGTGCTTGTGCCATATATTATATGGCATAATAATATATATATATATATATATATATATAGGTCTTGGTGTATTCGGGTCTTGTCCCCGTGTATGATTGAGAATACCTTGGCAACGTTTCGACGAAATCTCATCCGTCATCTTCAGGCTGGTGTCTTCAGCTTCGTTCTCCTGGGAAAAGTGTGTGATTGTGGCTGTTTTCCCCTTTTAAACTCTAGAGTTGGCTGTGTTGTTACTTCTTGATTGGTTTGTGGAGTTGATGTATGCAGATTGGATGGCTTTTTCCTGAGACCCTGTGTGGCTGAGGTGCTGGCTGTGTGTCTCTCAGCCTTTTGTGTTGTAACGACCTGGGTAATGGGCTGTGTGATGACCTTCTGAGTTCTATTGTTGTGATGTCCTGGGTGTGGTGCTGTAATCTCCTGGGTCGTTGTCTGTGCTGCAACCTCCTGATGTTTTGTGTTGTGATCTCCTGAGTTCTGTGATGTAGTATCCTGGGTGGAAGGCTGTGATGTGGCATTCTGGGCCTTGGTTTGGCTCGAGTTTGAGGTCTGGCTATGTGTTTATAGCGTGTGTCAGTTTGTTTAGTTTGGGGGTTGGAGGGGGTGTAGCAGCTGGTGTTGCAGCCATGGTCTGGTTTCTGGATGGTGGTTGCCTTTCATCTGTGGCGTGGGCTTGGGTTTGAGTCTGGTGAAGGAGATTGGTGGTGGCATCATGTGTTATTTTGGGTCCGTGTTGGTTTTGTGGCTGGGACTCGTTTGTTGATTAGGGCTAGTTTCCAGATGTCTGGTAGGGGAAGTATCATCCCGTTTATTCATGTTATGGGGTGTTTCTCTATTTCGATGGCTTCCCTAATTATTCTCTTGTTGAAGTGTTCAGTATTGGAGATAAGTTTGGATCCCTCAAAATCAATTTCATGTCCTGTGGCTTTAAGGTGCTGGAAAAGGGAGGAAGTTTTTCTTCTTTTCTGACTGCGTTCTTGTGTTCTGCGATCGTGCATTTATTCTCCTGTTGGTTTGTCCAATGTATGTGGCTGGGCAAATTTTGCATGGTATTTTATAAACTCCTTGGTTTTCTAGCTGGATCTTGTCTTTGGGGTTTCTTAAGATGTTGGCTATTTTTGATCAGTGCCAAAGGCTGTCCTGATATTGTGTTTGTGGAGAATTTTGCTGATTTTATCTGTGGTGCCTTTGATGTAAGGGAGGAGAGGCGATGCCATTGTCCTGTTCTGTGTCTTGGTTTTGGGGAGTCTCCCTTGGATTAGGTTGGTGATTGTGCTTCTTTGGAATCCATTGGACATTAATCGTTAGTGAGGGTGTGTAATTCTGTTCTCAAGTGGTCTTTGTCAGCTAGGCGTTTGGTTCTGGAGATGAGGGTCTTGGCTCTGAGTTGATCTGTGCAGGGTAGTGATGGGATTGTGCATTTAAGTAGCGGTTAGTGTGTGTCTTTTCTGGTAGATGGTGTGTCCTAGGGAGCCGTTGGGTTTTGTAAATTAGGGCGTCCAGGAGCGGAAGTTGATTGTTGGTTTCTGTTTCCATGGTAAATTGTATTTTGGGGTGTAGGCTGTTGAGATGTGTGAGGAAGTTGTCCAGTTTTTCTTTCCCGTGTGGCCAAATTACGAAAGTGTCATCTACATATCTAAGCCAGAGTTTGGGTTTGTATTCGGTTTGTCTAGAGCATTGGTTTCAAAATGTTCCATGTATAGGTTAGTGATGCGGGTGAGAGGGTGATCCCATAGGTGCTCCTTCTATCTGTTTATATCTTTGTCCATTGTGGATGAAGCGTGTTGGAAAGGCAATGGTTGGTCAGATCTAGGATGTGCTTAGTGGGGTTGTATTTGTTTTGGATAGCTGTCAAGGCTTCTTTAATAGGTACTTGAGTGAAGAGGGATATGACATGAAGCTCACAAGTAGGTCACTGGGTTGTAGGTTTTGTTTCTTTATTGTTTCTATGAATGTACAA